>CAWUFW010002257.1:270000-930000 GCA_963921515.1 Calotriton arnoldi
GGAGGGAGACAGAGGGAGGGAGACAGAGGGAGGGAGACAGAGGGAGGGAGACAGAGGGAGGGAGACAGAGGGAGGGAGACAGAGGGAGGGAGACAGAGGGAGGGAGACAGAGGGAGGGAGACAGAGGGAGGGAGACAGAGGGAGGGAGACAGAGGGAGGGAGACAGAGGGAGGGAGACAGAGGGAGGGAGACAGAGGGAGGGAGACAGAGGGAGGGAGACAGAGGGAGGGAGACAGAGGGAGGGAGACAGAGGGAGGGAGACAGAGGGAGGGAGACAGAGGGAGGGAGACAGAGGGAGGGAGACAGAGGGAGGGAGACAGAGGGAGGGAGACAGAGGGAGGGAGACAGAGGGAGGGAGACAGAGGGAGGGAGACAGAGGGAGGGAGACAGAGGGAGGGAGACAGAGGGAGGGAGACAGAGGGAGGGAGACAGAGGGAGGGAGACAGAGGGAGGGAGACAGAGGGAGGGAGACTAACGAGGATAGGAATATCACATTGGGACACCATTCACATTGGGGCGGCTCTCGTCCTCCTTTTTACCTTCCGATATGCCACCCCCCCTTAAAATCAGGTCTAGCCTGTCGGTTCTCTCATGGAACGTGAACGCACTTGGCAACAAGATCAAACGAAGTATGGTTCACCAGTTTATCCGCAAGTATACCCCTGACATTGTACTATTGCAAGAAACCCACTTACTAGGCAATACCTGTAAAGCAATGACATGGGGCGCGTATACAATGGTGGCACATTCAGGGCACACCACCGACTCTAGGGGGTGGGCATTCTCAAAAAATTCCACCCCTTTTATTCTTCACAAAACCTGGGTTGACCCACAGGGAACCTATGTGGTGCAAACTGGCACCTGGGAGGTAATCCCAATAAATCTGTGCTCTGTCTATGTCCCTCCACGACTGCATCGCATCACACTTCCGAGGCTGAGCGAGATGCTGTTTCAATTGCCCGAGGAGGTTTTACTGCTTGGAGAGATTTCAACGCACTACTTTCACCTGACTTGGACATGCCAAATCCCACCTTACCCACTGGGACCCAACACTGCCCTTGGCCTAGCAGATACCTGGCGCACACATCAGAGAGATCGCCAATACACCTTCCTCTTCGGAGCTCATCTAAGCCTCTCTAGACTGGACTATATTTTTATGCAGGTTGCCCACCTTGCGAAGATAGCGGAGGTACGACACTTGGCCAGAGGAATTTCAGACCACTCCCCGGTGTGGTTAGAACTATGGGGATGCGCCAATACAACTCGTCGACCACGGCCCATTCACGCTTCGACAAAAAGAATATAGAGACAATGGAAAATAGGGCGAAAAATTCATATACTCTGTCCTAACGGCGTTTATACAAGGTGGGTAACAAAATGGGGAAACTGCTGGCGTGGCTCGAGAAAAGAGCGTGCGAAAGGATGGGTACCCCAAATAGTTAGAGAGCTAGGCAAAACTATCTCCGACCCCGAGGAAATCACGGAGGCATCGAGCAACACCACGAGCAATTCTACTCCCCCACTACACAGTGGTCCATTGCAGAAATCCACAACTTCCTCAGGGACATTAAGCTCCTGACCTTCTTGGAGGAACATCGGGACTATTTAGAGGCAGACACTGAGCAGTGTGAAATAGAACAGGCAATACGAGCACTGAATTCGGGCAAGGCGATGGGGTCTAATGGCCTTCCTATTGAACTGTGTAAACTTCTAGCATCCAGGTTAGCGCCTCACTTGCTCCACATGTGGAGGGAAGCGAGGGAAGAGCATATACTCATCTATCATATATCCATATATCATCGGCGCCTATCCAAACCCAGGTAAGATGATACTACCCGGGCAGACTCAACCATAGATGGAATAGGAGTTCTTTGATAAAGCAATACTGGACATGCAGGGATCCAGAAGATGATGATGAAGCATGTCACGATAAGTGAGAGGAGTCTACTCCAATATCTTTGGATACCCTGACCTTCACAGATAAAGCGGATGGAGATTCTCATTCTAATCAGATTCCCCCGTTTATATTAAAACCAGAGTTCCGAGGGAGAATTCTGAGAGAAGCGGTTGCTTATGTGTGTTAAGACTTTATACGGGAGGTTGCAACTGTCTTGCATTTCTCACTATTGTCTAAAAAAAGTAACCATGTGCTGCCAAGTCTGACGAATTTGCTGCTGCGACAATGATTTGACACTAGCATTCCTCCGTTAAGGACCTCCTGGAAGGCTTGTCCATGTTCCTTGGGGAGTTTGTCAGTGTATTTTTGTAATGAGTCCCACAGGGAAAGATATCTTTCCAAGAGAGTTTTTGCACTGGACGCCTTTATGATTGTTGCAGATGTATCCCACATTTTACTGCCCAATGAGTCCATCCTTTTTCTCTTGGTCTGGCGGGGCAGTAGAAGCAGGAGAAACTATGATTTTTTTTTAGCTGCAGCTGGAATCACTGAATCCGGCGTAGGATCTTGCCTTAAAAATAGAGGGTCCTGATCCGGAGGTTAGTACTTTTAGAAGTCTGGGAGGAACAGACCTAATTGATGAAGGCGTCAAGAATAGCTACATTGCTGGCTCTGAAAGACCGGAGACCAAAAGGCAATAGAAGTCTAGAAGAAGTTCTTTGGTGTAAAGTCTCAAAGAGGGCTTCGAAGTAGTCATAGTGGGCATTGTGATGTCAATTTCGTAGCCTCTCTCACTAATAAATCATTAAAAGGTGGAGAGATCGTCTACTGGAGAGACTATAGTTGGAGGAATGTCCGTAAGGGCTGGAGTGTAATCCCTTATAGAAGATGGTGAGGTAGTTGAAGGCAAATATCTCCTATGGTGAGATTGAGACCTTGCAGATCTTCTACCAGATTGTCTTGAATGAGTAGAGGTAGATCTTGCAGTAGATGGTCTTCTGGATAGAGTTTGATGCCTTCTCCTCAGTGATCTAAGTCTTCTTGGAGGGGATGTATTTTTGACTGGTGACGGAGCAGAAGTGGCTTCCACAGATATTCTTGGAGATGAGACTGCCCCAACATACAGCAAGATAGTACACAAGACAGAACGAAATGTCTCAGACGTGTTCCTTGAGGGTGAATATGTTCGAGAATAATCAGAACTAGTAGTAGCCCTTCACCGCTTACCTAAGTTTTGCAACCATATTGGAAACAAGTGGAGTGATGGAGATCTAGACCTTAAAATCACAGATGTTGGTCGTGATCGCGACTGTTGTGACTGTAAAGCCTTCGATGTAGACCGAGGAATCTACGTCGGCTGAAGATGCTTTGCAGCAGGCTGCGGTGTCTTGAAGACACCACCAAGGTAGATGTTGAGGCATCCACTGTCGACGTTAAAGACACCGCTGTCCACAACAAAGAAACTCAAGTCAACGTTGAGACTTCCTCTGTCAACGTGCAAGACACTATCGAGGTCGACGTCAGACATTGACAGGGGAAGCCTCAACGTCGACGGAAGTTGCTTGGTCGTTGACAGCGGTCTTTTTTTATTCGCATGCAAACCAAAAAGCAACCAGGTGACGTGGTACAAGCACGATGGAAAGAAGTACATTGGCACGTAGTGACAGAGGTGTCCGACAGACGGTGGATGCCCAGTCGACTTTGATGGTCAGCACAGGGGGACTCGACGCAGATGGTAGTGGTCTTGCTGTCGACAGAGGGGTTCTCGACATTGACCCTTGCCTTGATGTCGACCGACTGTGGTCCCTGGATGTCAGATGGCACCTCAACAGACTTTGATGGAGTAGCTGTTGACAGCGAACAGGTAGGCAGGTTCCTCGATGCCCCGGTCCTCGACATCATACTCCTTGATGATCAGGACCAATCTCTCCCATGATGCCTTCTCTTCTTGAATTTGCCGTCAAGGGGAGTCCTTGGAGCGGGAGAAAAGCGGTCTGATGGTAGAATGCCCTTCACCATGGCTTCTAAGGGAACCAGCAGTATTCTGCTGTTTTTCTTGCCGTTTCTCCTGAAATCAATGCAGTCTGATTTTTCTCTCTGGCTCCTAATGTTCTGGAGAGGTTTTTTTGTTTTTTTTACAGTGTCTGCATGAACAAGGATGGTGATTTTCTGGATGATAGTGGTTACAGAGCCGTGTCGATCTGTTTGACCCATCTTCTTTCCACAGGAAGGGCACTTCATAAAAAGTGAAGGCATTTTGACTGACAAACCACCATTTTTATTCAGAAAAAAGGTGTCAAATTACTCTAATCCTAAAAGGACAGACTAAAAACCTAATAAATCTTTTCTAGATATTTGCAAAATAAGGCAGAGCTCAGTGCCCCAGTGTTACGTTTCGTATAGAGGCCCTAATATAGACACGTTCATATATGCCGTATATGGTCATAATCATATATGCACCATTATGGTCATACTCGTATATGCCCTATTATGGTCATAATCTAATATAGGCATGATCTTTCACCTACATTAGTTCCCTACAGTACACAACGAACTCTGAGGGTTGAACGTTATCTAGTCTGTGGTTAGAACACTGCAAGGTCTTTCCCGAACACAGGCCAACAATGTACTCAAATTATGCATGAGCATTCACCAGCTACATCTCCCGCATAATATGTATGTACAAAGTTCACCCCTGACGTCTTCCTCATGTCTAACAAAGACCAATACAAACCATACGGAGGGACGAGTCACTTTAGGGTATAAATACACCACATCTTGCCATGGTAAGATAGAGGGAACCGAGACTTCCATGCTGACACACTGACCAGAGACGCTGAGGCTCCTGCATGCAGTCGCTCCAGCGGACAGCAGTCTAACACAGCCCTTGCGGGGTGTCCAACTTGAGACCAGGACGGGGTCCCACACTCTATTCAGGTAATGGGGTTCGATTAAATCCTAGAAGGATTCTTGGCTCTTAGGCTTTTAGACCTACACACATGCTAGGTACACATGGGTACATCTAGCTAGGCATCGTAGGAGTACGTGCACTTTTGGGTGACATTCCATTACGCATTTTATATTCATGTATGTATTCATGATTATTGCAATATGGTAGAACTGTACTATCCTTTCACTTTGATCGTACTGCTGATAATATACCTCTGCTATTGTCTGCTGGTTGCTGCAGCACATATATTTTACACTAGAACAACAACTGTTCAATAAATACTTATTGAAACGCCCAGACTGTTTATTCTGTGCAACTCTGAGACAAACCGAGTAAGGAAGCACGAGTGACTGAGCGAAAAGTAGTACATGGTTTCCACGATTAAGGGATCAGGGTTGTCATGATCTAAGGTTTCCAGAAACTAATCTCTCCCCTATAAGAGGAGATTCTAGTGGCACTGTGAGCTAGCTAATGCAAATCCGGCTAACGTATGCGGTGGGGGTGCACAGAATCAGTCTAACACCAAGCCCACGGTTTAGGTTATCCAAACGCGCAGGTCCTGCAGGGGTACTATAGGAACTACATGACATGGCGCCGCCAACGTTGATTACGTACGTATTTAACAGTAGAATCTGAGTAGTTCAGTCGTGCTATTCTCAGAGAACCTACTCGCAAAACGCCAGAGACGTCTGGAGTGGGTGGGCACAAACTCCACCACAGCCGAGATATCCTATTTATAGGATGTTGGTTAATCAAGCTTGAAGGACATTTAGTTCCTAGACTGTGCATAACACCTTTATCTTAGTTCTCTTGGAAAATAATTTCTTTTCAAAATGACTGAGCGATGAAGAAAGAGTAGATCTACATGTCTCAGCAGGAGAACCACCCGAAAATACAATTGAAATTGCACCTAAATTCAGACATACGCTCACCATGAAACTATTAAAAAATGGTTTACCACCAAGGGGTGGCGTAGTAGCTCTCGTAATTGAGGCACACAAATCAAATAAAACAGAGGTATTCTACTCATGGGTTACATTCCCAGCAGCAGATGCCGTAACAGACATTTCACTACTACATAGAAGGAGATGCACCAACGGAATACTGTCCATTCGATGACAGATTCCACTCACGTACCAGGAACACTTATACTGGTTTAAAGGCGCCCTACCCCACTTAAGAGCAAGAGTAAGACTAGGCCCGCTCGGAGGAGACAGGGCCACATGGCCAATACTAGCGGCTTACACACCGCACCCTGACATTGACACCATGCCACAGCCAGAATTACTCATACAACACAGATTTAATTAAAATCTACAGGAACTTGACACAATTCGTCATGAGGACTCTCACAGTTCAACCAACACAAGTTGCAACAAACGGGACCCAATACAAGGGTACAGCAACTAAAATTACTCCTCAAACATTACACGCGGTAATGGGCAAAATGCCCGCAAAACGCGAACAAATTCCATTCTGGATAGCTCTGAAAATAACTCTTCTTGAGGCAGTATTTCCGAATACTACTACCTATGATAAACACAGAATACTAACAATCTGCTTGCCCATGGGGATCACACCACAAATAGAGGACTGCACCTCTTGGGGTCCAGTCTTTGCTGCCATATATACCAGAACACCTGGTATACCGTCATTAGCAGTAGTACATGACGTATTGAGACAGATACAAAATGAGAACGGAGCAGAGCCTGCCCTTAACTTAGGGATGAAGTTACTAGGTAACTACGAGCAGGTATCTGCCATAATACTAGCTAACATTAAGGGGGAAGCAGCTTCAGTGGCAATCCGCCAACGCCTAAGGGAGTTCAGTCCAGTAGATCAACACGAACTACCCAAAATCATTGAAACTGCATATGCAGAATTAGGCAGAGACAGTTTAGGTGGGAAAGCATTAAAACCACAACTAGTGGGCAGTTCTGAAAAGGATACTGCAAAGCAGACACCTACTTCTTCTAAAAAGAAGTGGGAAAATAAAAAACAACAAAAGTCTAAAGGCACCAGATCTCAATCCCAAGGCAGGTCTCCTCAACAGGAGCCCTCTGAAAGGAGGTATAACATCAGAAATAGGAATATTATTAAAAAACCTGACCGGTATCAGGATACTGATACATGTTCCTCTCGTTCCTTTCAGGGTTCATCAAGAAACTCCGAGAGGGAAGGACAGTCAGAACACAGACAAGAGGAGCGTACAAAGTCCAGAGACACGCAACACGCTGCGGACTATGCACCTAAAAAAGAAGATTAACAAAAATCAAAACCTCAATGTAAGAAAGTGGCTCTGTATATACTGCACCAAAGTGAGGTACAGTGTGTACAGAGTCCAGCATTCCCCAGAGGTTTGGCAGAGGTTAAAGTGAGATAGAACCTTACTCTCTAAAGTGGTAGCTTGGTCGAGCAGTAAGGCAGTATCAGAGGACAGTGTAAAGCATTTGATGTACACACTCAGTCAGCAAATGAATCCACACACTCAAGAACTGAACTCTAGGCCAATTGTTTTGTATAAAAAAATACCGTTTTATTTCTAGAACCAAGCAAGCCTGGCACAGGTAAGCATAAAAATACTTTTCAGTAGTAAATTACTTGTATGAACAGTTCAAAATTGCAGTGTGACTTGTACTGGTTTTGGTTACAGTTTTAAGTAAGCAGTTTGCAACACATTGCAGGTATAGTACATTCAATTGAATAGGCTTTTTAAGTAAAAATGCAGTTAATTACTTTTCAGATTACTTTTGCTAACACGGGACTGGATCCTAGATTCAGCCCTGGGACATTTACTTAAAACAGGTAAGTAATTACGTTTTTGTAGTTTGTACGATTTTTAAAGAATATTATTGCATTTCAAAAGTTGACACTTAGAAACCTTTACACATAGAATCACCAATGTTATCCTATGGGAGGAAATTCACTTAGCAGGTAAGTTAGGTTATCGTTACTTTTTCTTACTCAGTGCTGGATCCTGGATTCAGCACTGGGACATTTCCTGAAAACAGTTGAGAAAATGCGTTTGTTATTCGGCTGATTTTTAAGGAATATTTGCAGTTTTCAAAAGTCGACACTTAGAAACTTTTTGGGAGAAAAAGTGTCCATGTTATCCTATGAGGAAAAATGAGTTATCGGTTTCAAGGTAAGTAATCTGTCTTTTGAGTTAGGGTTCTGGGGTTAGACTCAGGGGTCTCCCAGGGTCAGTGATGCACTGTTGTTGCAACCTCAGCGGCACTAGGGCGGCCGGGTGCAGAGTGTTGAGGCCCAATGTTATCCTATGGAGGATAGGGGGACTCCGGTTGGTGGCTGCTGGCAAGCAGGCCACGGGGTTGTGGGAGCAAAGCTCCTAGGGTTAAGCTCAGGGCACGTTGGGGACCAAGTTAGCTACTACTAAATTTAGGGGCGTTACAGGTAGGTAAATGGCAGGGACCAATGGGTCCCTTCCCTGGGGGTGGGTACACCCCCTATTCTGCCACTCTCCAGTGGGAGGGGGGCAGGAGCCTGTCCCTGGTTGGCTGGGTCCCCCCATCCTCAAGATGGCGGGGACTCGTGGTTGTGCTTCACCTCGCCTCCCCCACCTTAGGGGTGGAGTTGGCAGAGGTGGGCACACCTCTCTTCCTCACTGGTTTTTCCCGCTGGTTCTCCCGCCCAAAGTGGTGGGTAGAACCAGTGGGGACCAGTTGCTGAAAGCAGCAAATGGTCTGGAGAGGCTCACAAAGGCGGCATTGCCTTTGAAGCCTCTCCTTCGTGAACCCTGCCCATCCTGGGGGAGGAGGCTTGGCCCCAGGATGTGCATTGCCTCAGGCCCCCGATAGCAGCAAGCTCTCGACCCAGGGGTCCAGAAACATGTCTGGTGGTGGCAGCCTAAGCAGCCACTCAGTCAGGTCACTAGGAGTTGGTCGAGTTTCAGGGGGTATCTCCAAGATGCCCTCTGTTGTGCATTTTACATTAAATCCCACACTGGCATCAGTGTGGGTTTAATGTGCTGAGAAGTTTGATACCAAACTTCCCAGTCTTCAGTGTAGCCATTATGGTGCTGTGGAGTTCGTAATGACAAACTCCCAGCACCATATAATTTTAATGGCAGCACTGCACTTACAGTGCCCAGGAATGGACCTGGGCACTGTAGGGATACAGGGCTCATGCACCTGTACCCTCACCACTGGCATAGGGCACCCAGCTAGAGGGTGACTGATGTATGCCAGGGCAGTGGTTTGTGGGCATGGCACAGGGATGTGTGCCATGTCGACTCTTCACTTTGATCTGCACCAAGACACGCAGCCTGCAGAGGCAGTGTGGGAGTGTCAGGGTACAGGGCCTCTAAGGGTGGCACAATAAGTGCTGCAGCCCTTAGAGGCCTTCTCTGGTCACAGTGCCCTGGGTACCTGTGGTACCCTTTACCAGGGGCTGGCATGTGGCCAGAGATGCCAATTGGGTTAGTTTGGGGGAAAGAACACAGGCCCTAGGAACCTGATTGGCAGGGACCCAGGGCACACCAGGAAAAAGTGCATCAGTAATCTGGCAAAAAGTGGGAGGGGGGGGTTACTGCAACAGAAACCCACTTTCCTACACTCAGTTCAAAAAGAAGAAGGTAGCAGGTCTCAAGATCAGACATGCCCAGAATTCTGAGGACACAGCTTCTGAACGGGGAATGGGCTCTGACGATGCCAGACAGTGCAGCAGAAGTAACAATAGCTCGCCAGAACCTGAAGGAATTTCTGGTGACAGCGGAGTTGAGTGAGTATATCACGGTGGAAACACCTGATACTCTGGTAACTGTCCCACATCAGTTACATGAGATAACACTCCGGATGGAGGGGGACAAGCCCAGGAAAGTTAAAGGTCTATTTTGGGAACATCTGTCATCTGCATATGACATCCTATTAGCAGGGCAAGACTGGCCGCCAGCATTCGTCATGGAGTGCCCAAAGGGAGAAAAGGTAATTTTCCCAGCATTTTCCGACCTCGTTCCTATACATTTAAAACATGCATATGCGCAGGAGTGGGCGGTTGCTCCAGCATTGTACAAAAATCATGCTGGTTGGGATGAGGATTCAACCCATCACATGATCCCGTTAAAAGTTTCCCCAAATGCCCAAAGGCAATACCCTATAAAGCAGGAAGTTAACAAACAAGTCAGGGAGATCCTAGATCAACTTGAATACCATGGGGTGATAGAAAATTGCACTTCACCTATGAACAATCCTTTGTTCCCCGTATCAAAACCTGACCACAAATCGTTTAGTTTTAGATTACAGGCATTTAAACACCTGCACAAAGACATTTGCAGTACAAAATGCACACAGTGCCGCATTAATGAATAACATTGTGCGACAAAAATAAAAAAACACTAGATATCTCAAATGGATTTTTCTGCCAAAATATAGCACCTGAAAGCAGGTATTTGACCGCATTCTCAGCGCTAGGATCCAAACGGCAATTTTGTCGTTTGCCCCAAGGGTATAAGAATAGCCCGGGGTTGTTTTCAGCAAGGGTAACAGAGTTACTCCAAAATTTGGATGAAGAAGCATTGTCCTATGTGGATGGTATTTATCTGACGGACCATGACTTACCGAGGCACTTGACCAGGGTGAGCACCATTATTATGGGATTCGCATCTGAGGGCTATAAATTTAATTTCAAAAAATCAAAAATTGCCCATCTCAATGTCCTATTTTTAGGGTATGAGCTGTCAAGTGAAGGAAAAAGGCTAGCAGCTAACTTTTTAGAAAAATGTGCGCTGCTCCAACATCCAAAATCATTAAAGAATTTACAATCAATTCTGGGATTCCTAAATTTTGGTCGAACATACATTTTGGATTACGCAGAAAGAGTAAAACCTTTCTATGACTTAATATAACCTGATTTTTCAGTCAGAGTGGACACAGGAACATACAAATATCCTACGCTCACTACAGGAAGACATGATCGCTTCAAAACATTTACAGACACGCGTAAACGTACCCAACTTAGTGATCCGAGTAATAGCGGGTCAATGCGGGTACACTTATTTAACTTTCAATGAAGGCGAAACGGTACCTATTGCATACAAATCACACCTGTACACAAACGCAAAGATGCGTTTCACTTCAACAGAAAAAATCCTGACAGCAGTGCAGACCGCTGTAGCAAGAGAAAGAGCTCTGGCTCAGGGCAAGCGCATAATAGTCGTGACCCCAGTACCAGCCTTAGAGGCTGTTACAAAGGCTAGCATTCCAAATGCGAAAGCCTTACATCCCAGATGGATACAATGGGCTAATTCTCTTACTGCAACGGATGTTGAATACAGATTTGATCCAAGTTTAAAAACACAAGCATTTCTGCAATACGAACAAGAATATCCTCTACTGAATGAGATCTTGCCTCTAGATCAGTATGAATACATTATTTACACTGACGGATCTGCTCAACCGGCCATAGGGAATAAGCAAGCTTACAGCGCAGCGTGTGCAATCGTTAAAGGTCACATGCGCGATGGAAAGTCCCATCCAAGTTGCACTAAAACGCAATCTCTAGGAGACTGCACGGCTCAGTTGGCAGAATTAAAAGCACTAATACTGGCACTCGTAAATACGGAACACGAATTCCCCACACTAATTGTGTGTGATTCCTTTTACTGTGTACAGTCATACAATGAACATTTACATCATTGGGAACAAAACGGGTTTAAAGACGCAAAAGGTGGCACAATTAAGCATAAAATGCTATGGGAACAGGTAGTGGAGTTGAAAAACGAACTACCAAGGGCTCACGTGATACATACACTGAGTCAGTGTGATGGCGTTGTCACGTTGAAGGGAATTCATTGGCTGATGAAGCCGCAAAGGGGGCTGTACGCACAGCGTCCGTAGCTGCAATCACTCGTTCAAAAACGAGAATAGACGGTGAGATTTTGGTAGCTGTCAATGCTTCACGCAAAGGCAGCACAGCAGTACCTAAAGAATTTCCACTCAAGTACTCCTACAAGTTAGATGCACAAAACATTCCATATGCTCAGATTCCTGGAGTGGGGGATAGAGTAATACCAAATATGGATCGTAGGCAAGGCTTAATTCTAGCAGCACACAAGGGTTTGGGTTCTGCGCATACAGGCGTTACAGCGACTATTTCTTTACTGAAACAGCGCTACTGGTGGCCATGGTTAACAAAGCAGACCAAAGACTGTCTTAAAGTGCAACATCTGCCAGCAGATGAAAGGCTCCACCGTAACACGCCCAGTACAGACACCATTATTAAAATCAGACAGACCACTCGCATGTGTGTATTTGGACCACTGCGGACCCCTACAATCGGATGGGGCCAAGAAATATATCATGGTTGCAGTGGATTCCTGCTCTAGATTACAATGGGTCTGGTCTCAGCGCTCGGCTGACGCTCGAACTGTTATAAAAGATTTGCGAGGCTTTATCAGCATATACGCAATTGGCACATTACATTCTGACAGTGGCCCGGCGTTTAGCTCTCGGGCTTACAAAAAGGCCATGGAAGGAATGGGCGTAGCATTGCGGTACTCTTCTCCGTACCATCCTGTTGTGGAGAGGAAAAAAAGTGACTTAAAGCAATCTTTAACAGCTAGGGTCTTAGGCAAGGGCGGTAGATGGGTCGATCGCTTATATGGGGTGCAAAGAGCCCTGAACAATCAGCCAAGAAACTCTAGGTCCTATTTGGGACAAGAATGTGGGTACCTGATCTTGATTGTGAAGGCCCCGCGTTGGGCGCCATGTTGTGTAGTTCCTATAGTACCCCTAAAGGCCCATGCTCTGCGTTGTCCCCAGCGTCTTCCAATTCTGATGAACGCATTCCTTGAGAATCCACGGGTGCTGTTTGCTCCTGCTGGGTTAGGTGGCTCCTCCAAAAGGTACTCATGTAACAACTGCCGCAGCACCGACTGTTGGTAGTGCTGAATTCGATCTATGTGCAATTGACGTTCTCTGTGAGGCGTTGGATTGGTCATCTGCAGTAGCTAACACCGATTATGCTGTATCTCCTTCCCAGGACACTTAATCTTGAATTGGCTCATCGCATCATGGGAAAGAATTCGGCTTCTTCACTTAGTTTCATAAATAAACGAACTAAATTTGGAACTTTCCTTATATTGACACTTTCACTTGAGAAAGAGTGGCTTTCTCCTGCTTGAAGTAATGCAACTTTTATGAGTGAGACAGAATTGACTTTTTCAAGTGGCAACTAAAGAATAGCTGATTTTTAACATTTTTAAACATTTTCATTGTCCTTTTAAACCATGTTTTTTTTAAGAAATGTTTTTAAAATTGTCCAGATTTTAAGTATGGTCATTGTCATCCAATTCGAAAGTGGAGTGGGTGTTATGTTTCGTATAGAGGCCCTAATATAGACACGTTCATATATGCCATATATGGTCATAATCGTATATGCCCTATTATGGTCATAATCTCATATGCCTTAATATAGGCATGATCTTTCACCTACATTAGTTCCCTACAGTACACAACGAACTGAGGGTTGAACGTTATCTAGTCTGTGGTTAGAACACTGCAAGGTCTTTCCCGAACACAGGCCTACAATGTACTCAAATTATGCATGAGCATTCACCAGCTACATTTCCCGCATAATCTGTATGTACAACGTTCACCCCTGACGTCTTCCTCATGTCTAACAAAGACCAATACAAACCATACTGAGGGACGAGACACTTTAGGGTATAAATACACCACCTCTTACCATGGTAAGATAGAGGGAACCGAGACTTCCATGCTGACACACTGACCAGAGACGCTGAGGCTCCTGCATGCAGTCGCTCCAGCTGACAGCGGTCTAACAGCCCTTGCGGGGTGTCCAACTCGAGACCAGGACAGGGTCCCACACTCTCTCTATTCAGGTAATGGGGTTCGACTAAATCCTAGAAGGATTCTTGGCTCTTAGGCTTTTAGACCTACACACATGCTAGGTACACTTCGGTACATCTAGTTAGGCATCGTAGGAGTACGTGCACTTTTGGGTGATATTTTATTACGCATTTTATATTCATGTATGTATTCATGATTATTGCAATATGGTAGAACTGTACTATCCTTTCACTTTGATCGTACTGCTGATAATATATCTCGGCTAGTGTCTGCTGGTTGCTGCAGCACACATATATTTTACACTAGAATAACAACTGTTCAATAAATACTTATTGAAACGCCCAGACTGTTTATTCTGTGCAACTCAGACAAACCGAGTAAGGAAGCACGAGTGACTGAGCGAAAAGTAGTACATTGTTTCCACGATTGAGGGATCAGGGTCGTCATGTTCTAAGGTTGCCAGAAACTAGTCTCTCCCCTATAAGAGGAGATTCTAGTGTTAAGAACAAAACGACAATCATGAACATGCTGCGCCATCTTGTCTGATGAAAGTTCCTACGTGCACATAAACTACAGTCATTCTGATTGACCACAGCCATTTTGTACTCTGTTGGTCACCTTCATTTCACCCTGTCCTCTAGCAGCCTTCTGACTCTCTGACCAAACCTGATGTGTGCTGGGGGCTATAAACTATTTCCACGACAATCAACATCACCTGCTGCCTCAAACTAGTCTTTCCTCTCATCCCTGCACAAACAGGTTACAAATACCAAACAGACTCTTGCAAGCATGGTTTATTGCACTGCACACAGCAAGGCTTGTTTTTTGCCAACAATGGGACCTGTTTTTATCAACAGAACGGACTCTTAGATCTGGCCGGTCTCACTTGTGTTTAGACCCTGAAGCAAGGTCCAGCTGCAATTAAATGGTCTGTTTTTGACCTGGGCGGGAGGAGAGTTAATGTTGGGCTTGTGTAACCATGTTGATGAAACTATGTTGGGCTTGTGTAACCATGCTGATGAAACAATGTCGGGCTTGTGTGACAACCTGCCCGGGGCGGAGACTCCAAGCTTGTAACCATGATAAATGAAACAAATACATTGTGTAAAACCTGTATAAAAGGAAGAGCCAAAAGCATTGCCAGTAGAACACCTCCCTGAAGACATCCTGGTGTCAGCAGTTGACGTGGTCTCCTCTAAGAGTAATAAACCTTTTTCTTGCCTTCCAGCTTCCAGCGCCTGCCTCGTTATTTTAGATAGCGAATCCAAAGTGGATTAAAGGTGACCTTGCGCCGGGCAGCATTGGGGATCTCAGGAGACTCGCTGCTTTTCACACTAGTGGCATTGTGAGCTAGCTAATGCAAATCCGGCTAACATATGCGGTGGGGGTACACAGAATCAGTCTAACACCAAGCCCACGGTTTATGTTATCCAAACGCGCAGGTCCTGCAGGGGTACTATAGGAACTACACGACACCAGGATCCTGTTTAAAGGAGCCGGAATAATGAACTGACCTGTCACCTGTGGGACATGATGGGATACTGATGGTACGGTTAGGTTCTTAAAGAGACAGTGCCAATTCCATTAGCTCACAGGTACGCAAATGATTTCCCAGGGGCCAAAAAGTTTGGTCTGTGATGTGACCTGGGGCGGCATTGAAGCCAGCAGGGTGGCTGTTGAGGAGGCAGGGGAGAAAAGGTGGGTGTAGGGGAGGTAAAGCGCGCACTGGCTGCATTTCGCAATGTGAAACCAGAAAATCTGGATCAATCCCGGCTTCCCCACCTGATCAAACTGTGTGATCCTAGGCAACCGTTATATTTCATTTTCCCTCCTTTTACTTCATTATCATATATAAGAGGACCTCCAAATACAAGACTTCAGGATGTGTGCTGTAAAAAAAAAAAAACATGCTGTGTTTGATTTAATAAACTTTAAGATTGCTTCTGTATAATAGCAACCCAGGCTGCCCACAGGGTGCACATTACCGACTTGCTTTTTAGTTCACAACAGGCATTGTTGTCAGGGTGGGTGGAAGCATGAATGTTTCTGAAATCATAAAACACAAAATGGTTCCGCACTCAATAAAGTCTGTACAATTCAAATGGAGGACAGTCTCTGTATGCACATCGAAAAACTTCCAATTCAATGTGGTTTCTTTTTCCAAAAAAGTTCTTTATTGGACTTTTTCATATAAAGACAAAATCAGGCAGATAAAATCCAGTAGCCGACGCATTTCGTCCCAGGGGACTTCTTCAGGGCTCTACAATGTAAAAACGTATATCCAATCCCAAGTTTTCCTTTGGTACGGCTTATGTCCTGGGGGTCACACGTTTTATATAGTGTGTGCGTCTATTCACGCGGCTTGGTTACCGTAAGTCTGTCAGTGCGTCTGCTTCAAAGAGTTTCTGAAATCATGTTCGAAAACTATCACTTTTTAAAAATACTTCTCAATGCACTGATATAACCGGATGTACTAAGGTGAAACGGTTCTGACGGTTAATGAAACACTTAATTTTCTTTATCATATTTCACACGTTTGCAGCAAGATTCAATGAACATTTAAAGAAATGCTTGCCAGTTTAACATCTTTAAGTTTAGTGGAGTTGAGTAAACAGCATCCCGGTGCTTCTTTGAACCAGGGGGCCGCATGCAAAGGTCAGGAGGGCCACATGCGGCCCACGGACCATACTTGGAGTATCACTGCATTACATTAATGCAGTGGTTCCCAAACTGTGCGCCGTGGCTCCCTGGGGAGCCGTCAAACCTAGCCAGGGGAGCCGCACACCAAGCACTTTAATGCATTTAATGTTAAAGGGTCTTTTGGCTTCGTTTAAACTAATTATACTTAAACACATGATGTCGATGATTTGTAAGTGACAAGCCTAAAGCTGTAAACATAGTGATTAACTGATGGCATGTAGAGGGAGATGACCTCCGTATTTCACCGTATTGCCACGTTTCAACACTCCCAAATTAAGCAGAAGATGCCTTATTTATTTTGTTAGACTTGTTAATAGTTTCATTTTTATCCAAATGCATTTTACACCAATGCAAGGTATCAGGAAAGTAAAGCTGTCATGTCTACTAAACACACTAAGTATTATTAAGTATTGACTTTTGTACTAGAATCATAGGTACTTCCAGTGCACATTTCTATCGGTACACACATTTCCAGACAGGCCTGCTCTCTCCTTGAGCACAGGGAAGTAAAACACCATATACAGCATAATGCCAACATTTGGAAGCAAGAAAGAGGGACGTTTAAAAAAATAAAATGAGGAATTTATTTTACCTGCATTGATTTGGAGGCAATTTTTGGGAGGAGACAGCAAAAATAAAGCTGTATGTGGTTTAAAAAATCGTGAGTCACCCTGCTGAGACAGGTGTGTTGGCAGGTATGACATGGGTAGAAATGGAAGTGCATACAAATATTCAAGCGCAGAAACACTTTGGCAATGGGGCCTACATGCATAGTGGTGCTACCTAGCAATGTAAGTGACAAAGTTTGAGAGTGTACTCTAAAAAAGGCATGGGCAAAGAAGTATAATTAGGAATATTTTATTAGAGGTGTCGCCTTAGTAATACGAAACACCCTGCGTATGATTATGATACCTTCATCAGCTTCATCCCAATTATTTTCAGGGAGAAAATGCAAGTACTCCTGAGGCCGGGCTTACATCCACCCCACCCTCCAAAAAAGGTAACCGTGGGGAGCCATGGACAATGGCCAATGGGTCAAGGGAGCCGCGGGTCGAAAAAGTTTGGGAACCACTGCATTAATGTATTATTTGTAGCCTATTGGCTAATTCTGTTAATCTTTTTTTCCTTTTAAAGAAACTTTTTGAAAGGTTTGCTATGTTCACCTATACACTATGCTGACTTATGAAAGTAGATGTTTTCTTTTTAACATGAAAAATAAATTTGGACCTTTGTCTGTTCATAGGCTGCAATTGTAAATAAAAAAAATTTGATTGATGTATGGCTACAGACATGTATTTCATAAGTGATCCAGGGTCCCTGCACGTGGGCGGGACTAATCAGTGCTTATGACTATTGAGGAGGATCCCTGGAAGAGAATAGATAGTTACAATTTATGATACTCTGTTATAACTAGTCCTTAGAGACAGAAATATAACTAAACTATTGGTATCTTGCTTCCCAGAGACAGAAGTGTAAAAGGTTTCTGAAACCAGTTTCATCCAGATGTCAGAGCAGTGAGTTCAGTGCACGACCCCCTCAACTGCCACAAGCTCAAACCCACCCCCTTCCTCACCATACCCACCCCTCCTACTCTTTCATGTAGCAATTTTAGAATGAACATGTGCACAATGTCCCCAACATCTGGGCAGAGGTTCTAGCATTGCGCCCTAACTCCTTGGACAACACAGATGACTGTCTTCTTACACTGGTCTCTCTAATCCATAATAAGTCACATCTAACACCGGAATAAATAGCTATTGAACGTGTATATTCATGTAGCTGGCCAAATATTTCATGAAGTGTTTGCTTCCTGTTCCACAAGACTCAAAACCCAGACTTGGAGAACAGGGAAAACCCTCCTTGTAGAATCATTCCACCCATTGTGCGGTCCTAAAAAGTATGTATATCTTGTCTACAAGGAAACTCAGCAGGATTGGAGGAAGATGGCTGAGGGAAGGCAGGAGAAGCCAATTAAAGGTACAAAGGACTGAAATCTTCTGTTCAACAACTGACTTGCATTTATTAATGGCACATCTACTTTGTCAAAAGTCTGATGCCTACTGAACACTTTTGTAAGGATAGTAGAAGTGAAATACGAGAATATTCGAGCTTTACTTGGACCTCTATTGTGTAAGCCAGTCTGCCAAGCAAACATGTTGAATCAATACACACAACATTCAGAAAAACAAACACTAGTTGTACAAAAACATAGTGTACATGTCCTGCAATTCAAAAGTTAATCAAAACCATCACAAATTTCTACAAAAAAAAAAAAAATCCGACTCATTGCTTTAACTGGGAAAGTAGATTCTTACTGCTGCAAGTGTTTTGCCTCTGGACCCAGTCATGTACATCGAAAAAGCTTCCCGTTGCTCAGTAGGTATTTGCAGCCTATTCCAAAGTTCTACGATTCTAGAGCGTAATTGTGAACAAACAGCCTCATTTTGAGTTTTTCTATCCTCCAACTGAAAAGATGGGGAAAAAAAGCAAAACTTGTCTAACAGAAATGTACGCAGATACAGTTAACATCAAGCTTCATAGCTGTTGACAACAGGTCTAAATAACAAAGGTAAGTTCATACCTGCAGCAGGAGCAGCTTAACAGAAGCTATATTTTCTGTTGAAAGGCAAAATGACTCCTCATTGTCACATATAACATCACGTTCAAAACTAGAGTCAGGAATGTGGTCCAATTCTTCCATGCACAAAATAATTTGGTTTTTTGTGTTTACAAATTCTGCTCTACGACGATCCTGTGCAATGAAAAAAAAGAAAAAAATCAAGACTGAAAAACAGTTCCAAAGAAACAGTCAATATTTGTAGACTGGTCAGAAAATACCACAGGATAAACCAAGGTAGGAAGTGAACAGTAACAGCTACAACTTTGAAAACAAAACGGCCTCAGAGTCAATGCTGGAGAACCATGGGTGGAATAAGACTGCTAAATGTTAAACGAGGCACCCCAGACGATTAAAAGGTGCAAGTACTCATTAGTAGAGGCTCGCAAAGTAGTAAGACGACATTTAAAGGTGCACCCTATTCAAAACAGACTAGAATGTTTCGTCTCTTATGTAAGGCATGTGTGAAACTAGAACACTCCCTAACAGAGGAAACTGCTAACAAAACGCTGCACTATTACGAAAGGTAAAATGAGAAGGGAGGTAAGGCAGAGTGTATCCTCACATTCAAATTAAAGACCTTGTGAACACTTAATCACATACAAACAACGCAATCCAATGATGGTATGATTCTGTGAAACTCAGGACATAGAGGGCATTTTCAGCCTTCTAAACGAACCAATCTCCCTTTTAGAAGTTCGAACGGCCATGCAGGAGATGCCACAAAACAAGGTACCAGGCCCGGATGGCTTTTCCATGTCATTCTATAATGCATTTCAAGATATTCTAGCTGAACCCATGGCCAGGGTGTTTAATTACATCGATGAGTACCAAAAGGTAACATATACCATGATTGAAAGTGATTACAGTCATCCTGAAACCAGGTAAAGACTCTTCGCTATGCAGCTCTGATCAATTCATAGCGCTTTTCACCAACAATATAAACATATTTAGAAAGATTTTTGTTGCAAGGTTGAACTCAGTCTGGCCAGAGATAATACTTCCCTTTTCATTCAGGATTAGTCTGAGGACAGCACATATATGACAATACAAGACTGGCAATGAATCTCTTTGACCCGACTACCAAAAGTAAAATCCTGCTGGTTCTTCTCACTTGATGCTGAGAAGGTCTCGAAATAGGGACAATTGGTAATTCACCAAGTTAAAAAAAAGCTGTCCAAGTTTATCAAGGCAAATTACATGACCCCTTGTAGGAAACTGGCTCTATATATACACTACACCAAAATGAGGTATAGTGTGTATAGAGTCCAGGTGACCCCAGAGGTAGGCAGAGGTTAAAGTTAGATAGAACCTTACTCTCCATTTGTGGTAGAGTGGTCGAGCAGTAAGGCAGTATCAGAGGACAGTGTTAAGCATTTGATGTACACACTCAGTCAGCAAATGAATTCACACACTCAAGAACTGAACTCTAGGCCAATTATTTTTGTATAAAAAATATACTGTTTTATTTTTTTAGAACCAAGGAAGCCTGGCACAGGTAAGCATTAAATACTTTACAGGAATAAGTTATTGATTGTTGAACAGTTTGAAAATGCAATAGAAATTGTACTTTGTTTGATTTACAGGGAATGCAGTAGGTTGCAACACTTAGCAAATACAGTACATTGGAATGAATAGGCTTTTTCAGTAAATTACAGGCAAGTTACTTTGTACGTTACTTTTCTTACTCTGTGTTGGATACCTGGATTCAGCACTGGGACATTTCCTGCAAACAGGTAAGTAAATACGTTTTGGTTATTTGTGCGATTTTTAAAGAATATTTTTAGATTTCAAAACTCCACACTTAGAAACTTTTTGAAAGAAAACGAATAGTTTACCTGTTGGTGTAGTTTTGCAGCTTGAAGACTTTCTGGATTCACTATGCTGGGCATTATTCCGCGGTCTAGTGGTTGGGTCTGGAATCGTAGTCTCTTTTCTCTTTTTTTGTGTGTAGCCCAGGTGGGCGTCGACGCCCCACCATTTGGTGTCCTCCCGTGACGTCGGCGCGCTTCCTCCGGAAGCTCCCACCCTTGGGCGCCATCTTCGGATTCTTTTTTTCTGGTCTTGTGCTTGTGTTGTTTATCCTTTTACCTTTTGAAGGTGTTTTCCCATTTGTTAGTCCCATCTTCCTCCGGTCTCATCTTTCTGGCGGAGGCGGGTGGGTTCGCTAGTGAATCCAGAAAGTCTTCAAGCTGCAAAACTACACCGACAGGTAAGAAACTATTCGTTTTGCAGCGTGAATCTTTCTGGATTCACTATGCTGTGCATAGACTTTGTAGCGGTTTGCTATGTTTGTGGCGGTTGGGTGGAAGATGAGCGTTGGCTGTTGAATATATGTTGAAGCACCTTTTGACCTACTTGTGCTTCTTTGTTCATCTGTATATCCACGCAGTAGTGCTTAGTGAACGTGTGCACTGAAGCCCATGTTGCCGCCAGGCAAATGTCTTGGATAGGTGTGTTTGCCAGGAAGGCGATTGTTGCTCCCTTTTTCCTGGTCCAGTGAGCCTGAGCTGCTCCTTGTAGCTCTTGGCCTGCCTGTTTATGGCAGTATTGAATTGTCTGTGCGATCCATCGTGCAATGGTATTCTTAGTCACTGGTCTGCCCAGGAAACTGCTTGCGAAGGACACAAAGAACTGCTTTGTCTTTCTACAATCCTTAGTCCTTTCGATGTAATGCATTACTGCTCTTCTGGCGCCCAGAGTGTGCAGTGCCCTTTCTGCGCTGGTGGATGGTTTTTGGAAGAAACTGGGAATTTGTATTGTTTGGCTTATATGGAACTTGGACACCACCTTTGGCATGAAGTGTGGGTCCGTCCTCATTACCACCCTGTCATTGTGAATCTGAATGTAGGGTTCTTGTAGTGTGAGTGCCTGCAATTCGCTCACCCTACGTAGCGAGGTAATCGCTACCAGAAAGGCTGTCTTTATTGTGAGCATGTGTAGCGAGGCCTTGTGAATGGGTTCGAACGGTGCTTTCATAAGCTGTATTAGAACTACATTGAGGTTCCATGCAGGCGGTGGCATCCTCTTTGGCGGGGCTATTCTTTTAGCTCCTTTTAGGAATCTTTTTACCACTTGAGATGTAAAGAAGCTTTTCCCCGTTTCTCCTCTTGTATAGGCTACTATTGCTGCCAGGTGCACTCTTAGCGATGTGCAGCTTAGGTTACTTTTTAGTAAGTGTGTTAAGTATTTTAGCACTGTTGATTCTCTGGTGATTCTACTGTGGAGCTTTTTCTTGATGCACCATTCAGTGAATCTCTTCCATTTTGCTGCATAGCATTTCCGTGTGGTGGGCCTCCTCGCTTCCCGCAGTACTGCCAGCGTGCTTTGTGGAAGCTTGAGGTGAGCGAACTTTAAGTCTTCAGGAGCCACGCTGCTAGGCTGAGGCTCTCTGGTTCTGGATGGAGTACCCTTCCGTTTTGCATCGAGAGCAGGTCTCTTCTTTTTGGGAACTTGTGGGGTGGTCCCTGTGCCATTTCCACGATCTGTGAGAACCAGGACTGCCTGGCCCACTGTGGTGCTACCAGAATTAGCATCATGTTGCTTGTTCTGCACTTGCTGAGCACCTTGTGTATCAGCGGTATCGGTGGAAAAGCGTAGGCAAATGTCTGACCAGCTCATCCATAGGGCATTTCCCTGGGATTGATGGCCTGGCTGCCTGGATGCGAAGTATTGGCATTTTGCATTCTGGTGTGTTGCAAACAGGTCTAGTTGTGGGGTACCCCACTTCTTGAATAGTCTTTGCGTCTCCCGCGGGTTGAGCTCCCACTCGTGTGAGATTGACGTCTGTCTGCTCAGTCTGTCTGCTTCCACATTGTCCTTCCCTGGCAGATGTATTGCCAGGAGGTCTATTTGTAATGAAATTGCCCATTTCCATATCTGTTGCGCTCGATCTGACAGCGCCACTGACTGTGTTCCTCCCTGCTTGTTGATGTAGAACATCGTTGTGGTGTTGTCTGTTTGTACTAACACCCTTTGCCCGTACAGCTGTTTCTGGAACGCTTTTAGTGCAAGGAACACGGTCTTTAGTTCTAGGTAGTTGATGTGTTTGACGGCATCTGTTTGTGTCCATAAACCCCTCACTTTGAGCAGGTTCATGTGCGCTCCCCACCCCATTTGGGATGCGTCTGTTGTGATGGTCACTGTCGGAGCTGGTGGTGTGAATGGCTTTCCCCTTGGTATGTTGTCCTTGTTCCACCATGCTATCTCTTCCTGCACTGCGTGCGTTACAACCACTAGATCTTCCCAACTCCCTGTTGCCTGTGACCACTGCTGTTGCAGCCATTCCTGGAATGGTCTCATGTGTAGTCGAATATTGGGGACTATGTGTATGCAGGACGCCATCATCCCCATGAGCTTGCTCACCGTCCTCACTGTCAGACGTTGCCCCTTCCGGTATTGGCGAGTCCTTCAGTAGTGTGAAGGTTCTCTTTTCGCTGGGGAACACTCTGCCCTGAATGGTGTCGATTTTTGCACCCAGGAAGATCTTCACTTGTTCTGGTTCTAGCGACGACTTCCCGTTGTGTATGGAGAAGCCTAGTTTTGTCAGCATATGTGTGACCTGCTGAGCATGTAGTTTGCATTGGTTGTAGGAGTTCGCCTTCACCAACCAGTCGTCTAGGTAGGGGTATACATGTATTCCCTGCCTCCGCAGATGTGCTGCTACGGCAGCTAGGCATTTTGTGAAGACCCTTGGCGCGGATTTTAGGCCGAAGGCTAGGACCGTGAACTGGTAGTGCGTCTTGCTGATGGTAAATCTCAGTAGATGTTTGTGTTTTTGGTTCATGGGAATGTGTAGGTAGGCATCCTTGAGGTCTATTGTGGACATAAAATCCCTGTGCCTTATCTGACGTATAACCTCCTGTAAGGACGTCATTTTGAACTTTTGAGTTTTTATGTATTTGTTTAGGAACCGTAGGTCCAGTATGGGCCTTAACGTTTCGTCTACTTTTGGTACGAGGAAGTAGTTGGAGTACACTCCTGTGCTTCTTTCCTTGTATGGTACCTCTTCTATAGCCTGTTTGTGGAGGAGTTCTTGTGCTTCCTGCCACAGTAGTGATAGCTCTTCTGTTGAGCGTGTCTTGTTGGTTGGCCTCCTGTTTGGTGGCTTTTTTACCAGTTCTATGCAGTAGCCGAACTGTATGATGTTGAGTATCCATTTGTCTGTTATCTTCTCCCACTCCTGGAAGAAGTGTCTTAGTCTGCCTCCTCGGGTGTAACATGATCGTTGATTTGTAATTGTTATTTGGGTCTTTTGTTGTGCCACGCCACTAGGAATGTTGTGAGTGCGGGCACGTTTGGTACTGTGGAGTCACTTGGAGGCGGGTTGCTGGCCCCCTCTCCTTGTTTAGCCTCGTCCGTTTGGTCGACTTCGAAAGGACTGGCCCCTCTGTTGGTTCTGCCAGCCTTGTTGCTGCTGACCCCGTTGCGCCTGGCTGCTTCCCTGAAATGTTTACTGGAAGGCCTGGTGCGATGTTCCCGGTTGGTTCCCTCCTCTGCCATTTGGTCTTCGTGAGGGGGTGCCCCTTCTCATCCCTCTGAACTGCAGTGCTCCCATGGACCTTGCAGTTTCGTTATCTTTTTTGAGCTGTGTCAGCGTCTCGTCTACGGGCGTGCCGAACAGCTTTTCCCCGTTGAAGGGTAAGTTCAGGATGTTGTTCTGTACTTCAGGCTCTTGAACCCAGAGATCCTCAGCCAGGCATGTCTTATCTCTGTTACTCCGATCATCGTTAGCCTGCTTGATGTGTCTGCTGCGTCCAAGGCCGACTTCAGGCAGGTGTTGGCCATATTCTTGCCCTTCTCCACCAGGTGCGCTGCTCTCTGCTGGTGTTCGTTTGGGAGATGTTTGAGCAACTGCCCAACCTCTTCCCAATGTTGGTAGGCATGTCTATTTATAAGGGCATTGGAGTTGGCAATGCGCCAATGGATTGCCGCATTCCTCTCAATTTTCCTCCCTGTGAGGTCTATTCTCTTGCTCTCCTTGTCTGGAGGCGGTCCGGAGTTTGTGGGAACGTTGGCCCTCTTCCTGGCTGTTGCAGTTATGATCGAATCAGCCGGCACAGATCCTTGGATATATGGTGGATCTTTAGAAGAGTGCTTGTATTTTTCTCTGTCCTGGGGGTGACAGATCTGCAGGTAGATGGCTCCTTGAAAGCTTCCCTGCCTTGGTCTAGCACACTTGGGAGCATAGGAAGGAATTGGCTCCTAGTTTGCGTTGGCAGCAGTGTCTCCAGGAGAAAACAGGCCTTGGGCTTTTCTTCCTCCATTTCCACCCTATAGGTTGGTGCAGCGTTCCTGATGACAATGTTGTATATACCAATGTCGTCCGGCGGCAAAGGCCTCGACTGATACGTCTTTCGAGGACTTTGGCTCTGATTTTCGAGAGTGTCGGGGTTTTAGGGGTCGACGTCCCTCTTACCTCCTTCCTCGACTTATCGGTCTCTACGACCGTGCAGTCCTCTGGTCCCTCGGCGATGTTGTCCTCTTCCCCGCTGGAGAGGCCCAGGTCCCGCAGCGACGGAGGTTGTCCTTGCCCCTGCATGCTGTAGTTTGCTCTCCTCTGTCTGTCCCTCACTCTGAGGGTCTTGGGGGCGAATGCCGAGCAGGCGTTGCAGTCTGTACTTTGATGGTCGATCGGTAGGCAGAGGTTGCAGACCGGATTCTGGTCCTTCTGCGCGAACTTGTGGTGGCAGTTACGGCAAAATTTCAATGGTGTCTTGTCCATTCCCACGCTCAGGGAGCCCCCTGTGTGCGCATTCTCCGGACGTCGAAGTTTCACCTACTTCTCACCTACTTCGTCGTCCCGGTTGTATGTTCTTTGTTTTGTGATGAAGAAACTCCAATTTTCTCGGTTCTTTTTGCTTTTTTTCCTCTTTTCTCCTCTTCAAAACTCTGGAGCTCCTCGCGACGATCCAGACCCAACGGCGGAAAAAAGAATCTGAAGATGGTGCCCAAGGGTGGGAGCTTCCGGAGGAAGCGCACCGACGTCACGGGAGGACACCAAAGGGTGGGGCGTCGACGCCCACCTGGGCTACACAAAAAAAAAAAAAAAAACAGACTACAATTCCGGACCCAACCACTAGACCGCGGAATAATGCACAGCATAGTGAATCCAGAAAGAATCACGCTGCAAAATTGTCAATGTTATCCTATGGAGGAAAAACAGGTTATCGGCTCACAGCTAAGTAATCGACTGTGGGAGTTAAGGTTCTGGGGTTAGACTCAGGGGTCCCCCAGGGTCAGTGATGCACTTTTGTTTCACCCTCAGCTGCACTCGGGCGGGTGCAGAGTGTTGAGGCCCAATGTTATCCTATGGAGGATAGGGGGCCTCCGGTTCGTGGCTGCTGGCAAGCAGGCCACTGGGTTGTGGGAGCAAAGATCCTAGGGTTTAGGTCAGGGCAACTAGGGAACCAAATTAGCACCAAAGGTGCACCCTCAGCGGCACTCTGACGGCCGGGTGCTGTTTTGAGGTCGGGTGCCCTGTTTTCAATGGAGAACCTCCAGTTAGAAGAAACACTGCAGGCTCGGGGACGAGGATCTTCTGGGTGCGACCACCACTTCGAGGGGTAAGTTGGGATGTCTTGGGTTGGTTAGGCACCGTTGGTTTGGGTATACAAGGCCGTGGGGCGTCAGGTGCAGGGGTGCCTTGGGACGTCAAAGTCTTACCCGCTCTGGTCGCGGTAGAGGGGGATCCTCTGGATTGAGGCTGCAGGCGTTGTCAGGAGGCTTGAGGTAGGTCAGGAGTCGCCAGATCTCGGGTCAGGATCGCCGGGGTGACCTCCTCGTGGTGTTTTTCCACTCCAGCTCGGGCCGGGTTCGGCGGGTGCAGAGTGGGCTGGATTCGCCGTATCCGGCCGGAGCCTGAAGCTGCAGTTTGAACAAGTCCGGTGTTCACGGGAGAGGAAGTCTTGGAAGTGAAGGCAGGCAGGTCCTCTGGGGTTTTTGAGGCTGCTGGCTGCAGGACACACCGGGATTTCGCAGGAGCAGGTTCGAGGGGAGACAGGCCTGTAGGGCTGGGGCCAAGTCAGTGGACGTCGTCCTCTTGTTAGCTCTGCACGGCTCTTCGTCCTTTTCTTCTTGTGGTCAGGCTGGATCTGAGGAAGCAAGGTTCGGGTGCCCCCTAAACACTAGATTTAGGGGCGTTACAGGTAGTTGAAGGGCAGGGACCAATGGGTGCCTTCCCTGAGGTGGGTACACCCCCTATCGTGCCACCCTCCACTGGGAGGGGGCAGGAGCCTCTCCCTGGTTGGTTGGGTCCCCCCATCCTCAAGATGGCGGGGACTCGGAGTCGTGCTTCACCTCGCCTCCCCCACCTGAGCGGTGGAGTTGGCAGAGGTGGGAACACCTCTTTCCCTCACTTGTTTTTCCCGCCGGTTCTCCCACCCAAAGTGGGGGGTAGAACCAGTGGGGACCAATTGCTGAAAGCAGCAAAGGGTCTGGGGAGGCTCACAAAGGCGGCATGCCTTTGAAGCTTACCCTTCGTGAACCCTGCCCATCCTGGGGAGGAGGCTTGGCACCTCGTCCCAGGATGTGCATTGTTTCAGGCCCCCGAGAGCAGCAGGCTCTCGACCCAGGGGTCCAGAAACATGTCTGTTGGTGGCAGCCTAAGCAGCCACTCAGTCAGCTCACTAGAAGTTGGTCGAGTTTCAGGGGGCATCTCTAAGATGCCCTCTGATGTGCATTTTACATTAAATCCCACACTGGCAGTGTGGGTTTAATGTGCTGAGAAGTTTGATACCAAACTTCCCAGTTTTCAGTGTAGCCATTATGGTGCTGTGGAGTTCGTAATGACAAACTCCCAGCACCATATACTCTTAATGGCAGCACTGCACACAGTGCCCAGGAATGGACTTGGGCACTGTAAGGGTACAGGGCTCATGCACCTGTACCCTCACCACTGGCATAGTGCACCCAGCTAAAGGGGTGACTGATCTATGCCAGGGCAGTGGTTTGTAGGCATGGCACACAGGAATGTGCGTCATGTCGACTCTTCACTTTGTTCTGCACCAAGACACGCAGCCTGCCAAGGCAGTATGTGTGAGAAAAGGTGCAGGGCCTCTAAGGGTGGCACAATAAGTGCTGCAGCCCTTGGGGGCCTTCCCTGGTCAGTGCCCTGGGTAACTTTTACCAGGGGCCTACCTGTGGCCAGGGATGCCAATTGGGTTTAGGCTTCAATGCAGTTTTTAGGGAAGGAACATAGGCCCTGGGTACCTGATTAGCAGGAGCCCAGGGCACACTCAGTCAAAGAACATCAGCAATTCAGCAAAAAGTGGGGGCATACCATGCAGAAAGAGGGCACTTTCTCACACCCCTATATAACTCAAATAAAAATCAACTGAGAACAATCACATGGGGAACGAAACTGGGATGACCATCGTCCCCTTTATTTGCGTTCTTGCTTTGGATCTGCTCATTTATAAGATTAACAATTACATATCTATACATGGAATGAGCATTAACGGTAGCACAATTAATCTTGTTCTTTGGTGATGAAATCCTGCCCTTCTAAAGGTCAAGACAGCCCTTCCTGGCCCTTAGAAACGTTAGAGTGTCAGGATCAACCACATGGAGTCTTCAGGAGGTGTAGCACTCCAACAAAGAATAAGAGCCAATATCTAAAAATGAAGTTACTCAATTGGAATCCTAGTTCTCTTCTTCATGGACGTAAGCAAAGGATTCTGAGGCACATAAAATATAAGGTGAGGGTACAGTGGCCTGAGCCCTGTACCCTTACAGAGTCTAAGTCCATTCTTAGACATTTTAAGTGTAGTAAAGTCATAAAGGGTATATGGTCTGGGAGTTGGTCATTACGAACTCCACAGCTCCATAATGGCTTTACTAATAACTGGGAAGTTTGGTAGCAAACTTCTCAGCACATTAAACCCACACTGATAACAGTGGGACATTTAATGTAAAATGCACTCTGAGGGCATCTGTAAGATGCCCCCTGAAAAACGACCAGCCCTGGTGTGGTTCCTGAATGGCTTGCTGCCATTTGCCACCACCAGACAGGTTTCTGGACACCTGGGTAGAGCGCCTCCACTTTTTGGGTCCCAAAAACAAGCCCATCCAGGATGGGATTGGTCAACGAAGGGGAAGCTTCAAAGGCCTGCCGCCTTTGGAAGCTATCCATGCCTTTTGCTGCCCCCAGCAACTCGCTCCCACCCGTTCCGGCCCCCACTTTGGGCGGGAGAAGTGGCAGAAAAACAGTTGGGAGGAGAGGTGTGCCCACCCTTGCCAACCCCACCTCAGGTGGGGGAGGCGAGGTGAAGCCCACGTCTCAGTCCCCTCCATCTTGAAGATGAGGGGACCCAGCCAATTAGGAAGAAGCTCATGCTCCCCTCCCACTGGAGGGTGGCATAATAGGGGGTGTAATCACCACAAGGAAGGGACCCATTGACCTGTCCCAACTCCAACCTGCCTACAGTGGAACCCCGGTGTGTCCAGCAGGCCCCCAGAGCCAGGAGGACCTGCCCTGCACCATCTTAAAGACTGTTGAGCAAGTCCGGCGCTCACAGGAGACAAACTCACCCACAGAATCCGGATCCAGGCAGCTCTGCGATTTTGCACCACTCTGCAACCGACTGTGTCCAGGCATCCCCCAAGAACTCAGCGTACCTCTCCAGCCGGTGGTCACCTTCAGGCAACCTCCCCGACAGAGCCTGCAGTATCTTTTCCAAACCGGAGATCTCCATTGTAATCCACATGGCCCCATGACGCCTCTGTGGCACGCAGCACCCGGCCGCCCCTGTGCCGCTGGTGGTGCAGCTCCTGTGCTGATTGTTGGCCCCTGCAGTGCAGATCTCTACCCCATGAGTTTTGCTCCCACAGCCAAGTGGCCTGCTCGCAAACAGTCCCTGACCGAAGGTCCCCTTAGCCCCATTGGGCCCCTACTAGATAGTCGGCTAGGTAATTGTAGCCAAAGATAGTTTTGCCTCCTCAGCTGTGTAGCAATAAAAGCCATACATTCCGCAAAGGTTTGAGGAGCTAGTTTTATTCCAAATATTAGGACTGTGTATTTAAAATGTCATGCACCCACTATGAAGCGGAGGAATTAGATGCTTCTTACTACAGGAACGTAAAAGTAGTCATCTATTGAGCAGATCCAGTCCACAAATGCAACACAGGATAATTCTGGTGTAAAGCAAGCATCTTGAATTTTTCTACCCATGTTTATCCAGAGATGTAAAATAGGTCTAAACTCATCTTTTGGTGCCTTTTTTCATACAATAAAGTATTGGGAATAACCTCCTCCACCTCATTTTTCTGTTCCAAGATGATGACTTCCTTCAGCAGAAAATCTGATAAGCCCAAGTTTTGCTTGGTGGTATAGAAAGAAGGGATTTCCACTTTAGAGAATATCCATCAATCTTGTATATGGTGAACTATGCTTCCATCCACCAGCGAGATGGACAGGGAAGTGAGAAGTTACTGGGAAAGAGGTTTTCCTGTGGCTGCAGGTGGTTGATGGCCTCTACCTCTGTAGGTCTTAGGAGGGTGGAAAGGCGGTCTATGTTGTTGCTGTTGATGTGACCAGAGGCGTTTGAACTCTCAGTGGAAATAAAAGTCTGTTGTAGGGTTTGTACCTCCTTCAGTACTCCATTTTGATTTTCCTGGCCCACAACATTTAATGTCTAAATCTCAGACTTCATGCAAGTGATTTAGTCGCCTGCATGAGAGCTAAAGAGAATTTCCTGATAATGGTAAACTGGAGAGTTGTTGCTGTGCCTCTAGTTTAAGACCATCTAGTCCAAGCCTGAAGCTTCGTCTCATGCAGATATTGTGGCAGTATGCATACGCCACCAGGTCAGAATTGTCTGCTCTTGTACCAATGATCAGATTGGAAAGAAACATGCCCTCATTAAGGACCTCTTGAAAGTCTTGCCCGTCTTACTTTGTAAGCTTGTCACAAAATTTTTGGGGAGAATCCTAAAAAGATATGCAATATGTACCCAAAAGAGCAGTGGCGCTGGCAGCTTTCATGGTTGAAGCGGATGTTCCACATATTTTCCTGTCCAGCAGAGTCCATTCGCTGTCTGGCAGAACAGAGGAAGAAGCTACTGCATGGGGCTCAGTTGCTTCGGCCACAATGACAGAGTCCAGGAGGGTCTGTTCTCAGGAATAGTGTCCTGATCCGGTGGCTGATACTTTGAGAGCCTACAAAGGTGCAGACTTTATTGATACAGCTGTGAGAAACCGATGCATAGCATGTGCAAGCAATTCAAGAACCAGTGGAAGAGGTTTCGATGTTGTCCTCGGATGGAGGGGTTCAAATATAACAGGAGGCTGAATTTGTCAGAGAATGAATCATAATATTTCACTTCACTGCTCCTCAAATCATAACCGCATTACAGGTTGTAAGGTCATCAACTGGGGACACCCTTGCTAGAGGAGAGTGACAGTTTGTGAATAGTCTCTGATAGAAGAGCAGGTAGTGAATGGCCAGAATGGAAGTCTTCTGTGACAAGAACATGACCTACTGGATTTTCTAATGAGTTGTCGGGATAGAGTATGAAATGTAGATCTCCCTCTAGATGATCTTCAACCTTTTGTGTGTTGCCTGTGCCTTTGATGGGGATTCTCAATGGCTCCATCTGCGAAAGTCTTTGGAGCAGAAGGACACACATGGAAGAGTGACCTTCCCCCAGGCCCTTAGACGACTCCATTTTATTCCAACAAGAGGACAAAAAGCTATGTTTTCGCATTGTTTTACGTAATTTAGCATTCGCGGCGCCATTTTGTATCATGATCGAAACCAATTCTTTGCCATTTCCTAGAAACTGCCTTCTCTAGGTTATGTTTCTTCGGAGCCGAGTTCTGCCACACTAATGAATGCACTGTTCTTATTAGCGCATACCTTTCCTTTTAGATGCAAGCCTTCTCCCACTTGTCTAGTGGCGGGCACAGGCAGAGTGACCTTGAATAGTAGATTATGTGCCCGGCTTCAGAATCGAAACTTATTCCTTTATAATTTACTGTCCAGCTGCATCTCTGGAAAATTCCATGGTGGGCGTGCTTTCATTGGGTTTGAAGTGTATTTAATATATCGTTATACTTGCTGATGTCAGTCCCTCTGCAGCACTCCTTAGAGACTGGGCAGACGGGGCTCCACTCTGAGCGCACTCTGAATAAACAGATATTGGTTTGTATTCTCTGTCTGACCGACTCTTCATTTGGTATGGAAGGCTGAGAGGTGGCCTGGTGTGACCCAAATCACTTCCTTCAGTTGGCGCCCGAACAGGGACTCCTTCGGGTGAGTGACCCTTCCCCTTCCATAGACCAGGAGGATGGGGGGGGGGGCGGGTCGAGGCCAGAGGCCATTGTCAAGTCGGAGGGACAGATCAGGGATCCCTGCACGAAGAGTTTCTGGTACTCGCAGCTGCCCCTACTGTCTGGTCAGACGGTGCCTCGCCCACTGGTCATCCCGACTGGAGTCCTAAAACAGTGAAACCCTTGGATCTGACCGCTTGGTCTGAAGTCAGCAGTGGAGGAAAAATGTGTTTGGCCTGCATTTATTAGGTAAGTTTGTTTTGGTTCTTTGTGGATATGGTACCATTTTTGGTTTGTATTTGGTGCGGTCTAAGGGCCGTCTTTGGATAAGAAGTATTTGCACTTCTTTTGTTAGGCATAAAATAGTGAATGTTTGAAATGCCTAGTGTTAGCAAATTGATTTCTTTGTGCTGCCGCTGTTGTTCTGCATGCTGGTCGATTGGAAGAAGCTCAGCCGGTGCCTCCAGAAGGCAATCCCAATTTTGATATCTATGTGAAGCATGGTCTTGACCCTATTAGGTTTAGTACATTACGACACAAATATATGAGGGACAATGCAGAGTTGCAGTGGCCGTTGACGGACATGTTTGATGAACAAAAGATGGAGTATTTACAAGAACAGTTGTTTAAGAAACGAAGTAGGTAGTCTATGTTTGATTCCCTCAGAACATGGCAGAAAGTAGCTAGACAGCGGCGACTGAAGGCAGAAAAAGAGGCCCGGAAAGGAAAAATGCAGACATGGACTCAGAAGGCTGTGGCATATGATGGCGAGAAACAGGAAAAGGGTGTTGAATGTGAAGATAGGAGGTTTTGATTACATATTCATATGTGGTTAAGGAAGATGACGATTTTGTGGAAAAATGGTTAGATACCCGGACCCCCACCTCCATATGCCCCGCAAAGAATATATCCCACTGTTCCGGTGCCTTCACAGCCGCCTATTACAGTTGCTTCCACTGTCTGTCCTCGCATCCATTGCTGTTGTTTCAACGGCTATGGCTACGGCTCCTCCTCCTCCGGTTTCTTTGCCGTCTGTGGCAACTTTGACTGTTAGTACTCCTGCCGTACCTATTGTCTCAGCGTCCCTTTCGCCAGCTCTTTCCCCCACGACACTACCCCCAGCGACAATAGTGCCTGTAACGTCTGTTGCTTCTCCCGCTGTGGTTTTTCATCCTCCGACATTAGTAAGTAGTGGAACACCGGTGCGTGGACAGGGATTGGACGAAATTTAAGGAGTGCAAGGGACCATTAGTGCGATCTGATATGGGAGATGGAGAAACGGGTAATAGCCAATCAGGCTGCACAGTGGGCCCGTAACCCTATTTATAGTGTAGAGGATGTCTGGGCGACTAAGATTGAGCCCTTTATACAGCAGCATGCCCTTAAACACAGTACTTTGAAGCGGAGGTACCTCAAATTTTATATGACAGAAATCGGGTGTATATTAGCGAGCTGGGGCCAGAACAAGTCTTTGCCAATGTTACAACAATAATAGCTTATAGGGGAAGACTACATGAGAAAAGTCCCAGATCGGTGTCTCAGTTGCCGATGAGACGTTCATCCTATATATCACCTCGAGATACCAGAGGTAACGGATGGGCGAGGTAATGTTACTCGAGCGGCGGTGGCGGCCCGGTTTCAAGAGCAATGGGTTTATACTCCGTGGAAAAGTGAGGTTTTATCCCTTAAAACTCATTTAAAAAATTTTAGGAAAAAATCCTACTGCTTATTATAAAGAACTGACTGAAGCTGCTTCCTCAACGGTGATGACTCTTGCCGACATTAAAATGTTTTTTTAGTCTTGTTCCGGTTGATATTTGGAGGCAGGTCCATACTCAAGATCATGTTCCGGAGTAGGGTGGTACTTGGGATCAAATTAAGGCATGGGACCAGGAAAGAAAGCCCGGTGATGAGCCTAGAGCGGAAATTCTAGTGTTGCCAGGCCGCATTATTACGTATATGCATTCTCTTATTCCGCCGAGAAAGGTAGACTAGGATAAATTGTCAGCCTGTCGACAAAAGAAAGATGTGTGATTTCTTTACCCGATTTGAAGGTACATTTTTGGATTACAGTGGGCAGGATTGGTCTATTGAGGGAGGTGTTCGGTTGTTTGTCAATAGATTAGTTTCTAACTTGCTTCCTGAAATTGCGACTCGATTGCAGGCTTCGAAGAGTACTTGGTCCACCTCTTCCCCCTCTGTTATTTTGAATATGGCACAATATTATGAGCATAGGGATAATGAGGAAAAGGAGAGGACAGAGAAGAGACATAAGGATTTAAAGACGAAGGTGTTGTTACAGCAGGCTTTTAGAGTGAATGGGAGAGGACGCGGTGGTCCTGCCCGACAGCTTCCACGCACTAGTAGGCAGCCAACAACTACGCCTTTGGGTCCGAATCAGTGTGCGTATTGTAAGGAGGGACATGGACGTAGCGGAGTGTCCTGTGCTTTTGCAGAAGGTAGCGGTCCCGAGAGGACGAGGTTCTCGCGGACGGGGTCGCGCAGCTGATGGGGCAGATAGGGCTCAGAATGCTGCAGCCTAACAGGGTCATTCTGATAATTACTTTGATGACCCTCGTGATGGACAGTATTACCATGATGATTATGACATGGAGGAAGTGACAGGAATGTCTTACAGTTAGGACAGCGTGGGGGACCAGTTCTGATACTTGTAGACCAGCGTGGGCCTTGTGTAACAGTAGAACTGCAAAGTTCAACTAAGGAATATTGGTGGACACAGGTGCGACAAAAAGTTGTGTTTCTCGAAATATGGTCCCTGGGGCGGCTGTCTGGCCATAATAATGTGCCAGTTGGTTTTTCTGGTGTAACGGTTGTAAGCCCCATTTCAAAACCTCTTGCGTTGACTATTGGTCCTTTCACTGTGGATTCGCCGTTCTTGATGACATCTAATTGTGGTGAAAATTTGATGGGTTTGGATTTATTGAAGTTGCACGCTACCATTTATTGCTCCCCGGCCGGTGTCTATATGACAATGGGCCCAGATGTAGTACGTGCTAAACAGTGTTTGTCTACAGATGCACCTCTCCTGCTGAATTTGTAGATGTTCCATCCACTTTGTGGGCGACAGGTGATACCAATGTGGGACTGCTGCAGATATCACCAGTTTCCATACAGGTTAAGGATGGTGCTATTTTGCCTCGTATCCCCCAGTATAAAATACCACAGGCAGGAGAACGAGCCTTATTGCAAATTATTCAGGATTTGATCAAGAAGGGCGTGGTTGAGACTACAGCTAATATTTGTAATAGTCCTATTCTCCCCATTCTTAAACGGACGCCTTCAGAATCTTCAGATGATCAAGGAGATGCCTATCGTTTTGTGATTGATTTGCGAGAGGTTAATAAAATAGTGGTTCCCCAGTTTCCAGTGGTCCCAAACATTACTCTTTTGACAAGGATTCCTTTTACTGCTAAATTCTTCTGTCATGGACTTGAAGAAAGCATGCTTTAGTGTTCCTATTCATCCAGATAGCAGGTACTTGTTCGGGTTTACACTAACTGGCAGAAGCTTTAGGTTCTCTTGAGCTCCTCAAGGCTATACTGAGAGTCCGAGTATTTATAGTCAGGCTTTAAAGTCCCAATTGGATTCCCTTTTGCTTCCCTCAGATAATGTATTGGTGCAGTATGTCGATTACTTGCTCATCGCTTCTGACACAGAACAAGGTTGTAAAGACAGTACAGTTAAATTGTTGTTGCATTTGGCCCAACATGAACATAAAGTGTCCCTTTCTAAATTTCAATATTGTCGACAGGAGGTTACCTACTTAGGTCACCTACTGTCGAAGGAGGGTAGGAGATTGACCCCGGAGCGCATCAGTACCATTGTTAAAATGCTCGTTCCACAAACTCAGAAAGATGTGCGCGCTTTTATAGGTATCACTTCCTACTGTCGCCAGTGGAAACCTAGCTACTCGCTACTAATCAAACCGTTTGCTTGCACTAACTATTAAAGACGTGCATGAGCCCCTGCCTTGGACGCCTGAATGTCAGCAGTTTTTTGAGCTATTAAAAACTGCGCTTTGATCGGCTCCAGTACTAGGCACCCCAGATTACAATAAAACGTCTGTGTTGTACGTCCATGAGATGGCTTGTTGCGCGCTGTTTGAACACAAAAATTTGGAGATAAGCAACAGCTGTGTGCTTATTTCTCTGCTGTTCTTGACCCTGTCGCAATAGACCTCCCGAGCTGTCTAAGAGCAGTCGCGGCTGTGGCTACTTCGATCCGACAATCTGCTGGACTCGTACTTGATACTGATCTCAGTCATGGTACCCCATGCTGTGGACACGCTTTTGAATAAGACTAAGACAGCACCTCATCAGTGCACGTCTGACTGGCTATGAATTAACATGATTTGCCAAACATACCACGATTTAAATATGTGCTACTCTGAATCCAGCCACGTTACTGCCCCTCCCTACTGAGAGTAATGATTGATAAACATGACTGCATCTTCCGGACGGAAGAAGAGACGAAAGGACGGGTAGACTTGACTGATGTTCCCTTATCTGACCCACAAGGGGAACTATATGTCGATGGCTCGTTTCAAATAATCAGTTGGCACTACAACTGCTGCGTATGCTATCACCACGCTGCGTACAGTGGTTGAGACATCATGAGTTCCCTATCAATCGGCCCAATCTGCGGAGCTTGTTGCCTTGTTAAGAGTTTGCGAATTGAGTGAGGGACTGGTTGTCAATATCTATACCCAACAGCCAGTACGCCTTTGGAGTCGCACATAATTTTGGGCGACTCTGGGCTGAGAGAGGGTTCCTTACTTCGCATGGCGCCAAGATTCAGCATGGGCACCTTATATTGAGGCTTTTGTCTGCTTTGACACTCACTAAGAAATTGGCCATAGTAAAGTGTAGCGCTCATCGGAAAGTTACTGATGATGTAGGTAGGGGAAATGCGTTTGCTGATCAGACAGCTAAGGAAACAGCCCAGACAAAAATGAAAAGAATGTTTGTAGCAGGTCCTGTTTGGTGGGTGCCTGAAGTTACCATGTTGGAGGATACACTTGAGAATGTGAAAGAGATACAAAGTGAGGCCACAATAGAAGAATTAGCACTGTGGCAAGAAAGTACAGCACAATTGAACGATGAGGGATATTGGATTGACAAGTCAGGGAAGCAGAGATGGATGTTGCCAGATGCATATGTTCTCCCTGTAGTCACGATGGCCCAGCCCATATTAGTGCCAAGGGTATTTGCAATATGTTAGACCCTGTATGGCAAAATGATAACATTCCGAAAACAGCTGCCCATTTAGTGAAGTATTGCATGGTATGCATGATGCACAATCCTGGAAAAGGTACCCCTACACCACCCGGTAACTTTGCACCACCCACTTTCCCTTTGAAGTCCTTCAGATGGATTTCATAGAATTAGACCGGTGCAATAATTTGAACTATGTTTTGGTGATGGTTTGTGCTTTTAGTAAATGGGTTGAGGCTTATCCCACTCAAGACAACACAGCGGTTACAACTGCAAAGGTATTCCTGAAGGAGTTCTTTCCTCATTTCAGCTTGCCCCGTTTGATTTGAAGTGATAACAGAAGTCATTTTAATGCCAAGGTAATTCAGTTAATTTGTGATGGTTTACACAAAGCAGAAGTTTCATGCCGCTAACTACCTGCAGTTAGCAGGTCTGGTTGAGAAGTACAATGGTACTCATGCTGAAATTGGCAAAGATTCAGGAGACAACAGGGTTACAGTGGACAGATGCTTTACCATTAGCTCTTTTGTCGACAAGAACAGCACATTCTAGGACAGGATTGTCACCGAAAGAGGTCGTGTTTGGACGCCCAGCAAATGTCTGGGGCGTCCCACGTCCTCAGCGGTTTACTGATATTGAGTATCCATTGTTGATTGACTACCTTTGCCAGTTAACTGAAAATTTGCGTTCTATTCACCAACGGGTCAGGGAAACCCTGCCGGCTACACCAGAGGGGCCCGGACACAACATTCAGCCTGGGGATTATGTTCTCGTAAAAAAATTCCAGCTGAAGAAAAGTTTGGAGCCGCGGTGGAAGGGGCCGAAGCAGGTCCTCCTGGCTACCCGTACTGCTGTCAAGGTTGATGGTCGAAAGAACTGGGTCTATGAGACGTCGCAGGATAACTCTACCCTTGCCCTATGATCAGTGGGTGAGGGATGGAGTAGGGAATTCTGAGTGCGAGACGGTGCCTCAGTTTTTCCCCTTCAGTGACGCCAGGCTGACCTAGACCAAAATGGATTATGAGAATGATGAAGTACTGAATGTAGCAGTGCCTCCGGAAATACGGGCTATCCAGGAGCCCCTTTTCACTGATCCCTCTGCGCCTGGAGTTACTAGGTATAATTTGCGCCCTCGGCTGAGGAACAGTGCACCAAAGGAAAAGTCAGAATAGTTAGGGATGGACTGTGTAAGTTAGGGTGTACTTTGCTATAGTACCAATGGAGCTAGCTTAGGGTGAGGTGAGATTTGTTTACTGTTTGAACACTGGACAGGATAGATCGAAATTATACCCTTGGGGTACATTATCCTGGTCGACGTAGGTACCAGAGCTTAGGACAGAGCAAGCTCCACCGCCGGTGCTCAAGAGCGCCAACGTTTTGATGAACAATAGGAGCCTGTACCAGTGAGGCTCTGACGGATACTGGGAATTTGTATAATTTTCTTGCTGGCATTTTTGCCCCTTCCCCCCCTTTCTTTATCGTTTACTATGCATCCCTTTGGCAGGATGGTTGTCAACCAAGAGCAGCCAGTGATTCCCCCTGTTCATACACGTATATTTTGGTCTACAAAGAAAAAGATCATTTGTGTTCTTGTGATTTTGTTGCTATTGATTCTGGGTGGTGTGTCCTTCGATTTGGAACTAGATCAAGATGCACCATCAGGTATTAACCATATGGTCCTTTCTCAAGTTTGCATGAAAAGAACAGCCCAGAGTAATGTGTTTCTAGACACATAAAAGGTTTTTTGGAGAAGGTACTGCTTGCTACCCTACTGAATCGGTTACTATCTTATGTACTGCATATCGATTGTCACTTGTTAATTACACTTCTACACGGCCCCCTAATTTCGTAGAAGTAGGAGTATTTGGGTTTGGTTATCCAGGCCCATGTCTACATCATCGAAAACCACAAGGTTTAGGTTATCCAGGATGTAACAATACTTATTGTGATAATTTCTATATGGAGAAACAAATTGGACACTGGCGGGTTGGCATTACAAAGAACTGACAGTTCCTCGAGAGGCTGGGTATTACCCTGCATGTTGCCCAATTCTTAATTTTACTGACCTTGTTCTGTATGTTAACTGTTCAGGAATAATTCTGCGTAAGGGCACATATTCTATGGTAGATCCAAAGGACCCTCGTACTATTGGATGGAATTCTAGGTATGCTGCTGTAGATTACGATAGGCCTATTTATGCACACCCAGGGTTTTTCTTTTTATCTAATGGGACTTATTTCAATATGCATAATGGTACAAATGATGTGGCCCTTGGGATGGTGTTACCTTTAGGTGTGCCTTGTAAAAATGCGAAGAGTAAAGTTAGATGGGTTAAAAGAACACGGACAAAGGAATTTTGCGGAGGGGTGACAGACCTTGAAATCAATAATTATAGTGATGGTATCACTTTTGGGTATATTCTCTCCTTTATTACCTTTGGAGGTGCTGCTATGGCCAGGGGTGAGAAAGCCAGAGAATATTTTGGATGTAAGCTGCAGATAATGTCTAACTCCACAGTAGCGGCACTGCGTGACATCACCACCCAATTGGAAAGTATGCAGATATATTCCGAGCAAACTAGATATGCTGTTGATTTCATCCTAGCTAAGAGTGGTGGTGTGTGCGCGGTAGTAGGAGACCAGTGTGTAGTCGGCATAACTAATAAGGAAAAAACATTACGCAACACATTTTAGACATCCTAGAAAACGTGAAAGGAATGGAGTGGGAACTGGAGTGTCATTGTTTGGTGGATGCGGTTGGATCCTTGAAAAGGTGATCTATTTCATTGTGATTTTGATTTCTTGCTGTGTCCAGTGGCTTTCCTTATGGTGCTCTTATTGTACCCCTCTCCTCACTCCTAAGAAAATTTTAATTCATGATACTAATGCAACAATCATGATTCAAAAGGAAGTAGAAGACCTCATGCAAATAGATTAGGGTATTTTTGAGACTTGTTCCCTTCTCACCGTTTCCCTTCCTGAAGCTGAAAATATGGAATGCTCCTAAGAATGTATTCATGATTTGTTGAAGTGTTTTTTTTTTTTTTGTTATTCCACAAAATTACTTAGCTCATGCTAAAAGGAGGGTCTATTGGAATAAAATTGTGCTTTCGCATTGTTTAACGTAAGTTAGAATTCGCAGCGCCAGTTTGTGTATAGGCGCCATTTTGTATCATGATCGAAACTAATTCTTTGCCATTTCCGAGAAACGGCCTTCTCTAGGTTATGTGTCTTGGGAGCGGAGTTCTGCCACACTAATGAATGCACTGTTCTTATTAACGCATACCTTTCCTTTTAGATGTAAGCCTTCTCCCACTTGTCTAGTGGCAGGCACAGGCAGAGTGACCTTGAATAGTAAATAATGTGTGCCCGGCCTCAGAATCGAAACTTACTCCTTTATAATTTATTGTCCAGCTGCAACTCTGGAAAATTCCATGGCGGGCGTGCTTTCATTGGGTTTGAAGTGTATTTAATATATCATTATACTTGCTGATGTCATTCACTCTGCAGCACCTCCTTAGAGACTGGGCAGACAGGGCTCCGCTCTGAGCGTACGCTGAATAAACAGATATTGGTTTGTATTCTCTACTGTCTGACCGACTCTTCATTTGGTATGGAAGGCTGAGAGGTGGTCTGGTGTGACCCGGATGACCCGAATCGGGTCACTTCCTTCACTCTTTCTTGGAGTTCATGCAGCCTCATCTTCTCAGTCTTTTTAAAGTTCTTGTGGAAAACCTTTGGCAGCAGCTGCAAGTGTCTGGCAGAAGATAATAAGGAAGGCAGGTGGTACATACCATGTGGGTATGACTGGGACTTTTTCCTCCCAAAAGCAGGATACAGAGAGTAAAGGCATCCTGACAGGGGAAAAAAAGTATTTCCAGTCAGGAAATGATTTAAATATACTCTAAGCATTGACAAAGAGTGAAGCAACCAAAAAAAAGTACGGTTATGGAAATATTTCCAATGAATCTAGAGCCAAAAGGCAGAGCTTAGTGCCCCGGGAACATGTTTCCAGCAGCGAGAAAAATGAACTGACCTGTCACCTGTGGAGTATGATGGGATACAAGGTGTACTGTGAGGCCTTTAAAAGGAACAGAGCAAGTTTTTCAAATGCTTTGCATTGCAGTCTATTGGCTAACATAGCTCTTCATTCCCTTTCAAACAATGTTTGTGAAATACGGTCTATGGTCACATTTCCTGTTTAGTGACAAAGTTTACTTAATTGGCTTTTTTTTTAAATAAAAATTAAATGAAATTTGTTCATGTTTAGCCTTTTTGTAGGCTGCAAACATATGTAAATGTACCTTTGTACAAAGGTAAGATAAATATATATATTTTAAGTGTTCCATGATCTTGCACGTGGGCAGGACTAGAAAGAGGGCTTCGCAAACACAGAAGGGCCCTTACAGTATTGGTTTGAAGTATGCAGTCTCTTAACTTCTAATCCCTCTGCTTTCTAGACGAATACTTTGTCACTGGACAGTACCTGGTCCTTCAGTGAGCCGTGCTTCAACTGCATCATTGCATAGTGAACCGACAGTTGTTTCAACCTTACTTTGAGCGCCCTGTGTAGGAACTCCTTGTAAGCTTGGAGCCTTTTAACTTCTTGTTCTTTGGCGGGCACAGTATGCTCACCCTGTTCTGGTCTTTCTGCGAGAGCATATGGTGGTACTCCAGGAAGAACCTAAAGAATATTTTAGATCCATTGCAACCCAGGTTCAATGAAAACCCCTGCACCAATAACCCATTCGCCAACAGCATGGTCAAAGTGGCATAGGAATAAAAATGTCTTTTTGGCGATTCGTTGTATTGTCTGCTCTAACTATGTGCTCCTTCCACCAGGGCCCATGTATTTTTTGTCACTTTCCTACATTACCCTACAGTCGCGGATCAGGTGCTGTAGATCTTACATCCAGACCCAACGGCTGAAAAAAACAATCTGAAGAGGACCATGCAAGGGGACATCATGGGCATGATTTCGACGTGATAGGGGATGGACAGGACAACACATGGTCAACAACGCCTGTGAAAGGAATAAATGAAAAGGGACAATTCTGGACCCCTACCATTAAATGGTGGAATAAGGCAAAGCATGTGAATCTTGAAAAGATTCACGCTGCCAAATAACCTTTCATATGCAGAAAAAATAAACTATTACCAACAAAAGCAAGTAATACTTTTTATCCCTGCATCAATGCAAGACCAACCGTACTGCAGAAAACAGACTGCTGCAAAATGTGATTGACAGCCCAGAAAGCCCATGCCTAAAGGGGGGACTCACACAAACAAGCCAACAGCTAAAAAAAGGGCTTCCGTAACACCAATGAAATACTGTACTAACAGGACTCCTGCCAAATGGCGTATGCGGTCTGTAGCTAGACCCAATAACTCGAAGTGAACAGATGTGATGTTTGTATGCGGTGTAGATTGGGCTAGCATAAGGTGAAAATGTCAGAACAATTGGCTTTGCAAATGCTTGTTTGCCTTGCAGCACTAGTGGTATGCATTTTGAACCATGAGTAAAGATTTAAGGCCTGCAGCAGAGTAAAAAAACAGATTATTTTCTGCATACAATGCATGTACGTAATTATACATTTAATGTGTCATGGAACTAATGGATTGTAGCATCCCATGTTAAGAGATTTTTGCTTGCACTCACGGCTTAGTGCGAACAAGCCACTTGCTGACTGATTTCGGACAGTAAAAGAATCCTTCAAGCATTCCATGGAGGCAGGAGGACACACCCAAACAATCAATAGAAAAACAGTGAGACAAAAATTCTCCAGTGGGCTGATGCAAGAATGTATTCAGATTCCTTCAAAACAATGGCTGAAGGCTCCACAGCAAAATATGCCAAACGGCTGAAAGATGCTACAGTGTTTGCCACTGCAGAACAAACCTAAAAACAGAAGATGCAGAAGATTAATAACACTGGAGACAGTTTCTAAGGCACGGATTAAAAAAAAAAGTACCTTCTCTTCAGCCAGTGATGCTAAGTGGCGTCTATATCGGTCTAGATCATCCAAGCTAGGGACAGCTTGATCATCAATGAAATAAAGTGGTGTACACAAAATATTACACAATTCTTCATCTCGTTGCCTCAGGGTGGTCATCTCGGTCTGTCTCTCCTTCTTCTGTTTTAACAGGACTTCTACCCTGGTGCGCAAGTCTTTTTCCAGTTGAAGGATAGTTTGATCATCATCGGTCTAGAAAACGGAAATTAACGTTACAAGGGCTTTTTTACTTTTTACTTACTCCACTTTTACAATAAGAAGGTAAATAAGAGTGTATAAAAATGATTTCAAGATGGCCTTAGGTTATGTCACAACACATGGGTCCGAGCCTCGGCAGGGACGCTCAACATTCTGTGATTCTGGGCTAATCACTTAATCTCCCCGTGCCTAACAAAAACAAGCATTTGCAAAGCAATAGGTCTCGCATTTACGCAAGTTTAAGCTATTGGCATTGTAAATGACAATGAGTTTTATTTATGTTTCAAAAACCAAAACATAAATAAAAGGCAGTCATTTACAATGCCAATAGCTCACACTCGCGTAAATGCGAGACCTGTTGCATTGCAAATGCTTGTTTGCATGTGCAACACTGAACTGATGCGGACCGCTGCCAATTAAATAAAGCAGCGCGGCCGCTAAAGTAAAAGCGGACCGCGATGGAATAAGGAAAGGCCATTAAAGAAAATAGTGCTCACCCACTAAATAATGGAGACCGTGTAACGAGCCAAGTAAAAGGTCCAGTCGTTATCGGTGGTAACAAATGCAGACAAGGCGGTACCTAGGCGGGACTAACAAGTCTATGTACGAATCAGAAGCCAGCATTTTCGAAGGACAATGACAAGCCAATGACAAATATGGGCGGAGTGGGCGGGGCTTCCAGTGCATACCCTAATACATCATGCCTCGCAGAGAGTAGCGCATGCGCGCTGCGGCTAGGCTCGACCTAAAAAAAAATTAACGTGTATCCGTCTGTAATGCAACTGGTGCTCATGTAAAGCGCTCAGATACCTTAGAGTCAAGTTTGCGCTATATAAAACTCAACAAAAAAAATACATGCAGACATGCAAGAGCAGCTATCTGGAAAAGCTTTTTATCTATAAGAAAAGCAAACCAAAAATGGCCTTTCGTAGATATGCGCACATGACGACGCCATCAGCATTTTAGCATTTTAATTTACCATTCCTAGATGGTTGAAAGTCATTATAAAATGGTAAATTTAAGACCAGAGAACGTATGTGCATGAGCGCTAAAAAAAAAAAGAAGCAAACTGCCTGGAAGCAGAGCACAGGAACAACAATTAAAAAAAAAAAAAAAAAAAAATGAAGGAGACGGACTGGGAACAATGGTCGACCATTCCAATTGGGAAGCTAGCAGCCTAGAAGCATTGTGCAGCTGTCATTCTCTCGTACAAGGGATTGAAAGAAAATATTACGGCAAGGGTGGAACGGGAACAAGATTGGGAGCAACTGGAAAGCATGGAGGGGAGTGAGGGAACTGAGTGGACGGGACAAAAAGTGGGGAAACTTGAAAACAAAATCCCTTTTCAGCAGAGATCGGATATCCAGTCACAAAATAAGTAAAGAAATACTCCAGGGGTAAGACAAACGCAAGAATAGGCAAGAAAAACAATAAGGAGCAGGAAACCGACAGATTGGCCCAAAGTCCACTGTCCATGCTGTACTGGAAAACAATAGGGCTACGACAATAAATAGGTAAGCTGTCTGCATGCAAGACCTAAAAGGTGTGCATTCAAGTTTCCATTATGTGCTGCTCAGTTTGAGACTGCTATCTGTGTTAGTGAGCACGCCGACACTCATTCAGAGTAATTGCGATATAAATGGCAAAACCACAGAACATTTACATGGCAAGTCAACCAGGCACCAAGCAACAATGATCAAAGGAGGCATGATTCTTCAACCGTAAAATCTAGTAGTCAAATGTTTTTTAGAGCTTACTTCAAATGATGGCAGCATGAGCTCACGGCACAGCATGTCCAGCTCTTTACGACATACCACAATGCTTCTCATAAGGCGCTCTTTTAGGGACTCTTCTTCTGCAATCATCAGATCCAAAAGTCCCTTAAAGTTCAAAGTGGGAAAACAGAAAATCACGAGTTGGGTCGAAAATCACACAAATAAAACCACTATGAAATGCCTGCATTCTTCCACATGCGTATTAAATAATTGGACACTTAAAAAAAAAAAAAAAAAGTATACTAACCTCGCACTACAGTTTTTCTCAACTAGAAATACCCAACCAAGCGTTTCCTTGCTTTTGCATTCCACCGTGCAGGCTTGTTATTCACTCATCTATCTAATTTCCCACTACCACTCTTCCACATGTGGCATCTGTTCTCTATCTAGTACTAATCATAGGTCCCTCCACTTCTTTGTGAACTTGCTTCTATTACCTGCACCTGCCATTTCAAGCTCTATGACAGAATTTGTCTTTCATTGACATTTTATGCCAACACAACCATGAAATACGGCAGGTCTTTTTTTTTATTTGTATTTATTTATTGATTTTTTGTGAACGGATATAATCAATACAGCATATATGATTCACAGGTAGAGTCAGGATGACAACAGTGAAAGAAGAGGAAGGTAAGGTTATTACAAGAATGAATATTGACAGATCATCATGTAGAGTGTTATACAAACAGTACTCATCGTGCTAGGGTACATACATAAGAGGTCGCTACTACCCCGGAAGGACAATTATGCATTAGTGGAAGTTGCAGTCAAACCAGCAAGATGCAGACATCAGAGGTGTATAAGCGGGAGTTAGTCAATTGACCGCAGGACTGATAACCTGGGCGGTGTTGGTGTCATCCATCGGGTGAGTGAGCAGGTATGTCGTAAAGGGGCCCCAGATGTCACGGGGCCGCGAGGTAAGGGGAAGGAGTTCTGCAAATGTATATGTTTGTTCCTGCCAAAAAACCATGTCTTGAATCCAATCCTTGAATTTGGGTGCCCTGCCACGAACCCATCTACATGCTATTCTTCGTTTAGCTAAGAGGAGGCTGAAGGAGACAAATTTCCGGTGCCCAACAGCCAATTTCTCAGTGTAGCCCAGTAGCACAAGTTACTAACTTGTGTAACGGTATATCTGTAAGAGACAGTAGTTAGTGACAGATTCCTTACCTTAGAATATCCCCAGGCGTCAGGCTGGATCCGGAAAGTTTTTGCGTAGCAGTACCCTTGCGCGCCGGTAGGCGGCGTCGTGCGGCTCCGCGTCCGTCGTCGGCGTCGTGATCGCCGGGATGACGTCGCGGGCAGTACTTAGGCGCCGCCCCTGCGCGCTGACGTCAGTTCTGTACACGACTTTCCGCGCCAGGAACGCAGAGCCATGCAAGAAGCTGACATAGGTGTCTGAAAAATACTAGGGCCCTGAAAGGGATGTCCTTAACCCTAGAAATCAGTTCGCAGAACGGGGAGGATGGGTGGGGCGGTAAGGAATCTGTCACTAACTACTGTCTCTTACAGATATATCGTTACACAAGTTAGTAACTTGTGCATCTGAAAGAGACACGTTAGTGACAGATTCCTTACCTTAGAATAGATACCCCAGCAATACCAACCCCGGTGGTGGGTCTGCGAACAAAGATCAGACAAGGAAGTCCTGGAGGACAGAACGGCCAAAAGCCGTCCCTCCGGACCGGACTGTCAAGGCAGTAATGCTTTGTAAACGTGTGCAGCGAGGCCCACGTAGCTGCCTGACAGGTAACCGGCAGCGGAACACCGCGGCCCAAGGCCGTGGTAGCAGCCGTTGCCCTGGTGGAATGGGCACGCAGCCCAACAGGAGGCTCCTTCTTAGCCAAAGAATAGCAGGTCTTGATGCACAAGGTAACCCAGCGGGAGATGGTTCTCTTGTGCACCGCCCGACCTCTTTTGGCGCCCACGTAGCCAACAAAGAGCTGGTCATCCACCCGGAAGTGTTTTGTGCGGTCAATATAGAAGGAGAGCGCACGTTTTGGGTCCAGACGGTGGAGCCTCTCTTCCTCTCTGGAAGGATGCGGAGGCGGAAAGAAGGTGGGCAAAGTGATGGTCTGCCCAATGTGGAAAGCAGTAACCACCTTTGGCAAGAAGGACGGACGCGTCCGAAGAACAACCTTGTCTGGATGAACAGACAGAAAGGGAGGTTTGCAAGATAGAGCCTGGAGCTCACTCACCCGCCGAGCGGAGGTGATGGCCACCAGAAAGGCTGTCTTCAGAGTCAGAAGACGAAGAGGACAGTTATGTAGAGGCTCAAAGGGAGCGCACATTAAAAAGGTAAGAACCAAGTTCAAGTCCCACTGAGGCATCACAAACAGAACAGGAGGGAAGAGGTGTGTAATGCCTTTTAAGGACCTGTTAACAACAGGGGACTTGAAAAGGGAGGGCTGATCAGGGAGCCTGAGGAAGGCCGAGATAGCACAAAGATAACCCTTGATGGTACCCAGGGCAGAACCCTGTTGGGCCTGAGAGAGAAGGAACAGAAGGACCTCAGAAAGAGGGGGCAGAAAGGGGATTCACAGCCTTTGCTGTGCACCATGCCACAAATTTGTTCCACCTGCAGGCGTATACCACCTTAGTGGAGGGACGCCTGGCTGCCAGAATCACATCACAAACTTCGGGAGGCAAGTCGAAAGGAATCAACTGCCGCCGCTCAATCTCCACGCAAGCAGGTGTATACTGGACAGGTTCGGGTGGAGGACCGTCCCCTGCTGCTGCGACAGAAGATCCTCCCGAAGAGGCAGACGGATCGGGGGATCTACGCTCATATTGAGTAGCTCGGGATACCAAACTCTTCGAGCCCAGTCCGGAGCCACAAGAATGACTTGGGCCCGGTCGTGCCGAATCTTCTTCAACACTCTGGGTAGAAGTGGTATAGGCGGAAAGGCGTACAATAGACCACAACTCCACTCGCGACGAAAAGCGTCGCCGAGCGAGTGCCGCCTTGGAAATTCCAACGCGCAGAACTGATGACATTGCGCGTTCTCTTCGGTGGCGAATAGATCTAACCAAGGCTCTCCCCATTGTAGAAAGAGTCCTTGCGCCACTTCCGAGTGAAGACGCCATTCGTGATCCATCATGCACCTGCGGCTGAGTTCGTCCGCCCTGGCGTTCAGGGAACCTGCCAGGTGTTGAACCATCAGGAACATGCCCTGATGTTCCAGCCATGTCCAGAGGCGCAGAGCCTCCTGACAAAGGGTCCAAGACCCCACCCCGCCCTGTTTGTTGCAGTACCACATGGCGGTGGTGTTGTCTGAACACCTGCACTACCCTCCCTTTGACAGAGGGAAGGAATGCCTTCAGTGCAAGTCGGATCGCCCGGAGCTCCAGAAGGTTGATATGGAGCTGGGACTCCACCGGAGACCAGAGGCCTCTGATCTCCGCCTCTCCCATGTGACCGCCCCATCCCAGAAGGGACGCGTCCGTCACAACTGTATGCTCTGGCTGGGGAAGGGAGAGGGATCTGCCCATGACCCATTGCCGGTTCGAGAGCCACCACTGCAACTGTTTTGCAGTCCCCTCCGAGATCTGGACGTGATCGGACAGGTTGCCTTGGTGCTGCGCCCACTGGAACTTCAGGTCCCACTGCAGAACCCGCATATGCCATCTGGCATGATTGACCAACAGGATGCAGGAGGCCATGAGGCCCAGCAGCCTCAGGGTCATCCGTACCGAAACCCAGGATAAAGGCTGAAAGATCGGAATCATAGCCTGAATATCCCGGACTCGCCGTTCGGGAGGATAGGCCCGAAACTGCGTCGTGTCCAGAACTGCTCCGATGAAAAGGAGCTGTGGAGAAGGAATCAGATGCGACTTCGGCACATTGATGGAGAACCCCAGCGAGTGCAGGAGTTCGGCCGTAGTCTGGAGGTGGGAGACGACTGCCTGGGACGAGCCCGCCTTCAGCAGCCAGTCGTCGAGGTAGGGGAAGACTGAAACCCCTGCCCGGCGCAGATGAGCTGCGACCACCGCCATCACTTTCGTGAACACCCGAGGGGCACTGGTAAGGCCAAAGGGGAGCACGGTGAACTGAAAATGCTCGGGGCCTACCGTGAACCGAAGGTAACGCCGGTGGGCCGGCAGGACGGGGATGTGGAAATATGCGTCCTGCAAGTCCAACGCTACCAACCAGTCTCCAGGGTCGAGGGCAGTCAAGACCTGAGCTAGGGTGAGCATCTTGAACTTCTCCTTCCGGAGGAAGCGATTGACGTTCCGGAGGTCCAAGATAGGACGCATGTCCTCCTTGTCCTTTTGGGCACCAGGAAGTAGTGGGAGTAGCAACCACGCCCTACTTCTGGGGTCGGAACATACTCGATGGCCCTCTTGGCCAAGAGGGCCGTGACTTCCTTCTGCAGAAGTACCAAGTGATCCCCTGACATGCGGTGGAATTGAGGTGGCATGGCTGGGGGGGGGGAGGGGGTCTCGAAGGGGAGGGAGTAGCCCCTTCGGACAATGTCCAAGACCCACCTGTCCGAGGTGATGGCACGCCAGTGGGGAAGGTGATGGCGGACCCTGCCCCCTACTGGCGTGCTGTGCACCTGAAAGGAGGGACTAGGAGGGTTTGGAGGCCGCGGACGGGTTGGAGGTGGTGGCCTGACCCGCACGCTGGTTGCCCGATCCGCCACGGCGGAATCCACGTCCTCGGCCACGCGAAGACGCCTGCTGCGCGGGCCGGTGGCTGGGCTGCTGACGTGAAGGGCGCCCCTACCGTGGCCACGATAGGGGCGAAAAGCAGAAGTTAGCGGAGGGCGTGTAGCAGAAAGGCCCAGGGACTTGGCAGTAGCCCGTGAGTCCTTAAAGCGCTCCAACGCATGGTCTGCTTTGGACCCAAAAAGACAGACTCCATCAAAGGGCATGTCCATGAGAGTGTTCTGGACATCCCCTGAAAAACCAGTGGTTCTCAGCCAGGCGTGGCGTCGCAGCGCCACCGTCGTTGCAATAGACCTGCCCAGCGAGTCGGCGGTATCAAGGCCACATCGTATCGTGTATTTGGCCGCGACCGGGGCTTGCGCGGAGCCGAATGCCGGGCCTCTAGGAGCTTTCGAGACCGCTCTCGCAAAGCTTTCGAGTTGAGGGCCCGGCAGTCGGAACGAGACTCCGTGTCGTGGCCTCGGCCGAGGCAGAAGAGACACTCCCGATGCGGGTCTGTGATGGACATCATCCGAGCACAGGCGCCGCAACGTTTAAACCCTGGCATCCCTACGACACCTTGAAGTCGATTCGAAGAAAAACAGTGAAAAATTCACCAAAAAGTTTAGTCAAAAAATGACTAGGGCACTGCTCTTCCCGGATCTGCGCTTGCTGGCGCGGAAAAGAAGAACTGACGTCAGCGCGCAGGGCGGCGCCTAAGTACTGCCCGCGACGTCATCCCGGCGATCACGACGCCGACGACGGACGCGGAGCCGCACGACGCCGCCTACCGGTGCGCAAGGGTACTGCTACGCAAAAACTTTACGGATCCAGCCTGACGCCTGGGGATATTCTAAGGTAAGGAATCTGTCACTAACGTGTCTCTTTCAGATAGGCAAATAGGGGAGAAAACGGAAGCTACAATAGTGTCATTTGTTCCAATGCAGTGTGAATTTGGCGCCAGTAGCCTTGGACGGCGGTGCAGTCCCAGGCGAGATGTAGGAAATCCGCCCCTGCAACACCGCAGCGGTCACAATTGTCATTGTCACGCAACTTATACCTGTACATTTTGGCTGGGGTATAATATGTGCGATGCAAAAATTTATAGTGAAGGATGCAGAGGCGACTACTGGACGAGCTCTGCTCTGTGTCTGCAGCAGTAGGTCCATTTCCCATCTGTGATATCATGCCCCATCTCGGTGGTCCATTTGTCTCTAGCCACACAGTGTGCTGGATTTGGGGCAGTGTGGAGACTATGGTATAATGAGGAGACTAAGTGTGACGCAGCTGTGGTACTTAGTATCATGCGCAGCGGGGCGACCTCTGGAGGTTCTAGTGGGTATGTAGGTGTGTTCTTTGAGGCCCTGCCGCAGCCGGACATTGAGGAAAGTATCCATAGGAGACGGCGAATGTTTAGAGAAGAGTTGTTGTGATGTGCGAAACTTGCCGTTGAGATAGAGATCTCCCCAGCACGTAATCCCATGCTTAGTTTTAGTCTTTTTGAAGACACCCTCCTGTAGTACCGGCATCTTCGGATGATAAACCAGAGGGAGTAATGAGGAGTATAACATGGGGGTCTGGGAGCGTGTGACCATGTCTTGCCATGCTTTCACTGTGGAAACAATCAGTGATGGGTCAACCCCTCTCGGCGTGCTGGGAGTCAGTATGGCGCCCTCAAGCGGGATGGGGTCAGAAGCACAAGTTACTAACTTGTGTAACGATATATCTGTAAGAGACAGTAGTTAGTGACAGATTCCTTACCTTAGAATATCCCCAGGCGTCAGGCTGCATCCGGAAAGTTTTTTGCGTAGCAGTACCCTTGCGCGTCGGTAGGCGGCGTGCGGCTCCGCGTCCGTCGTCGGCGCCGTGATCGCCGGGATGACGTCGCGGGCAGTACTTAGACGCCGCCCTGCGCGCTGACGTCAGTTCTGTACACGACTTTCCGCGCCAGGAACGCAGAGCCATGCAAGAAGCTGACATAGGTGTCTGAAAAATACTAGGGCCCTGAAAGGGATGTCCTTAACCCTAGAAATCAGTTCGCAGAACGGGGAGGATGGGTGGGGCGGTAGGAATCTGTCACTAACTACTGTCTCTTACAGATATATCGTTACACAAGTTAGTAACTTGTGCATCTGAAAGAGACACGTTAGTGACAGATTCCTTACCTTAGAATAGATACCCCAGCAATACCAACCCCGGTGGTGGGTCTGCGAACAAAGATCAGACAAGGAAGTCCTGGAGGACAGAACGGCCAAAGAAGCCGTCCCTCCGGACCGGACTGTCAAGGCAGTAATGTTTTGTAAACGCGTGCAGCGAGGCCCACGTAGCTGCCTGACAGATAACCGGCAGCGGAACACCGCGGCCCAAGGCCGTGGTAGCAGCCGTTGCCCTGGTGGAATGGGCACGCAGCCCAACAGGAGGCTCCTTCTTAGCCAAAGAATAGCAGGTCTTGATGTACAAGGTAACCCAGCGGGGAGATGGTTCGTTTGTGCACCGCCCGACCTTTTTGGCGCCCACGTAGCCAACAAAGAGCTGGTCATCCACCCGGAAGTGTTTCGTGCGGTCGATATAGAAGGAGAGCGCACGTTTTGGGTCCAGACGGTGGAGCCTCTCTTCCTCTCTGGAAGGATGCGGAGGCGGAAAGAAGGTAGGCAAAGTGATGGTCTGCCCAATGTGGAAGGCAGTAACCACCTTTGGCAAGAAGGACGGACGCGTCCGAAGAACAACCTTGTCTGGATGAACAGACAGAAAGGGAGGTTTGCAAGATAGAGCCTGGAGCTCACTCACCCGCCGAGCGGAGGTGATGGCCACCAGAAAGGCTGTCTTCAGAGTGAGAAGACGAAGAGGACAGTTATGTAGAGGCTCAAAGGGAGCGCACATTAAAAAGATAAGAACCAAGTTCAAGTCCCACTGAGGCATTACAAACGGAACAGGAGGGAAGAGGTGTGTAATGCCTTTTAAGAACCTGTTAACAACAGGGGACTTGAGTGCAAGTCGGATCGCCCGGAGCTCCAGAAGGTTGATATGGAGCCGGGACTCCGCCGGAGACCAGAGGCCTCTGATCTCCGCCTCTCCCATGTGACCGCCCCATCCCAGAAGGGACGCGTCCGTCACAACTGTGTGCTCTGGCTGGGGAAGGGAGAGGGATCTGCCCATGACCCATTGCCGGTTCGAGAGCCACCACTGCAACTGTTTTGCAGTCCCCTCCGAGATCTGGACGTGATCGGACAGGTTGCCCTGGTGCTGCGCCCACTGGAACTTCAGGTCCCACTGCAGAGCCCGCATATGCCATCTGGCATGATTGACCAGCAGGATGCAGGAGGCCATGAGGCCCAGCAGCCTCAGGGTCATCCGTACCGAAACCCAGGATAAAGGCCGAAAGATCGGAATCATAGCCTGAATATCCCGGACTCGCCGTTCGGGAGGATAGGCCCGAAACTGCGTCGTGTCCAGAACTGCTCCGATGAAAAGGAGCTGTGGAGAAGGAATCAGATGCGACTTCGGCACATTGATGGAGAACCCCAGCAAGTGCAGGAGTTCGGCCGTAGTCTGGAGGTGGGAGACGACTGCCTGGGACGAGCCCGCCTTCAGCAGCCAGTCGTCGAGGTAGGGGAAGACTGAAACCCCCTGCCCGGCGCAGATGAGCTGCGACCACCTCCATAACTTTCGTGAACACCCGAGGGGCACTGGTAAGGCCAAAGGGGAGAACGGTGAACTGAAAATGCTCGAGGCCTACCGTGAACCGAAGGTAACGCCGGTGGGCCGGCAGGACGGGGATGTGGAAATAGGCGTCCTGCAAGTCCAACGCTACCAACCAGTCTCCAGGGTCGAGGGCAGTCAAGACCTGAGCTAGGGTGAGCATCTTGAACTTCTCCTTCCGGAGGAAGCGATTGACGTTCCGGAGGTCCAAGATAGGACGCATGTCCTCCTTGTCCTTTTTGGGCACCAGGAAGTAGTGGGAGTAGCAACCACGTCCTACTTCTGGGGTCGGAACATGCTCGATGGCCCTCTTGGCCAAGAGGGCCGTGACTTCCTTCTGCAGAAGTACCAAGTGATCCCCTGACATGCGGTGGAATTGATGTGGCATGGCTGGGGGGGTGGTCTCGAAGGGGAGGAAGTAGCCCCTTCGGACAATGTCCAAGACCCACCTGTCCGAGGTGATGGGACGCCAGTGGTGAAGGTGATGGCGGACCCTGCCCCCTACTGGCGTGCTGTGCACCTGAAAGGAGGGACTAGGAGGGCTTGGAGGCCGCGGACGGGGTGGAGGTGGTGGCCTGACCCGCACGCTGGTTGCCCGAACCGCCACGGCGGTATCCACGTCCTCGGCCACGCGAAGACGCCTGCTGCGCGGGCCGGTGGCTGGGCTGCTGACGTGACTGAGCGCCCCTTCCGTGGCCACGATAGGGGCGAAAGCAGAAGGTAGCGGAGGGCGTGTAGCAGAAAGGCCCAGGGACTTGGCAGTAGCCCGTGAGTCCTTAAAACGCTCCAACGCATGGTCTGCTTTGGAACCAAAAAGACCGACTCCATCAAAGGGCATGTCCATGAGAGTATTCTGGACATCCCCTGAAAAACCAGTGGTTCTCAGCCAGGCGTGGCGACGCAGCGCCACCGTCGTTGCAATAGATCTGCCCAGCGAGTCGGCGGTATCAAGGCCACAACGTATGGTGTATTTGGCCGCATCCCTTCCTTCCGCAATGGCACGGGTAAGCAGTGTCTGGACCTCCTCAGAACACTGGGGCAAAACAGTCACCACCGAATCCCACAAGGAGTGGGTATATCGGCCCAAAAGACAAGCGGTGTTGATGGACCGCAAGCCAGCACTGGAGGAAGAAAAACCCTTCTTCCCAAATTGATCCAGGCATTTGGATTCCCTATCCGGAGGGGCGGTAGGGAAGGCGGTTTGGGAAGCGGAGGCTTGGACAACCAAGCTCTCAGGAGTGGGGTGGACAGAGAGAAACAAGGGGTCGCCCGGAGCTGGGCGATGGCGTTGGGACACGTTCCTATCCACAGGAGCCCCTGTGTTGGGCTTGGACCAGGCGCCCAAAGAACGTCAGTTAGTGCATCGTTGAACGGCAGCACAGTCTCCAAGGAGGAGGCTGCCGGCTGAAGCACTTCTGTCAAGAGATTAGTCTTGACCGTCACCGTAGGGAGTCGGAGATGTAAGGCTCCAGCTGCCCTACGCAACACCGTTGCAAAATTGGCTCCCTCCTCTGTAGCCACGGGAGGAGACAGCATGCCAGTGTCAGGGGAAGTATCTAGACCACTGGCATCCCCTAGTTCCTCTGCCCAGTCCTCATCATACTGACACTGCTGTGCCAGAGGGTCCTCAGACCCCTCCCAGTCCTCCTGGTCCTCCTCCGGTTCAAAATAAGGAGGAGGAGGGACATTTGGGACCCAAGGTCCCATCGGCGCCGGAACCGGCGTCGAGCGACAGCCGGTCCGGCTCCATGTCCGGAGCCGGAGAGTACATGGGGACGACGCCGCCCGGAGCCCCGGGCGGCGTCAGGAACGGCACCGGAGACATCGACGCCGTCGGAGGCGTGGTCAGGTCGACCGGCGTCGATGGGGGTTGCGGTACCACCGGAGCCGGCATCGAGGCCGGAGCCGGGACCGAGGCTGGAGGCACGAGCGACGCCGGGACCGGAGTCGTCGGCGACGCCGGGGCAACCCCATCAAGGCCCGCTGGGCCCGAAGGCGCACCGGAGGGACCTTGAGGCCCGAAGAGGCGGGCCATGGCCGACAGGAATTCCTGTACTTGGGCCGGATCCTCCCCCGAACCCGGGAAGGACGGGTATTGCGGGGGCGACTCCACAGGCATGTCCGGGGGGCGGGGACGGTGCCGGGAGGGGCCTCAGCCGAGTCGCGAGACCGGCGAGGCGAAGTCCTAGAGCGATGATGCTTTTGGACTTCTTGTGCTTAGACTTACCGGACGACGAAGACTTGGATCCCGACGACCGGCGAGGACTCCGCGACCGACCCCTCGACCTCTCACGCGACCGGGGCTTGGTGTGGCGCGGAGCCGACTGCCGGGCCTCGAGGAGCTTTCGAGACCGCTCTCGCAAAGCTTTCGGGTTGAGGGCCCGGCAGTCGGAACACGACTTCGTGTCGTGGCCTCGGCCGAGGCAGAAGAGACACTCCAGATGCGGGTCTGTGATGGACATCATCCGAGCACAGGCGTCGCAACGTTTAAAGCCGGGCATCCCTACGACACCTTGGAGTCGATTAGAAAGAAACAGTGAAAAAAATTCACCAAAAAAGTTAGTCAAAAAATGACTAGGGCACTGCTCTTCCCGGATTTGCGCTTGCTGGCGCGGAAAAAGAAGAACTGACGTCAGCGCGCAGGGGCGGCGTCTAAGTACTGCCCGCGACGTCATCCCGGCGATCACGACGCCGACGACGGACGCGGAGCCGCACGACGCCGCCTACCGACGCGCCAGGGTACTGCTACGCAAAAAACTTTCCGGATCCAGCCTGACGCCTGGGGATATTCTAAGGTAAGGAATCTGTCACTAACGTGTCTCTTTCAGATAGCCAGTGTTCAGCAGCCACTTGCAGCATGTATTTAGGGGGTGAAACCAAAGGTGAGCATAGTGGGCTTGCGCGCATATGAAATATAGTTCCAAGTTAGGGACATCAAACCCTCCCTGGGAGAATGGCTTAGTGAGTGTGTCCCATTGTAGTCTGGGTTGTTTGCCTCCCCAGGTTAGCCGGATCAGCTCTGAGCGGAGTGAGGAGAAATTCCTACCCGGGTGATGTGGAATGTTGAGAAAGAGGTAGAGAAACCGAGGAAGGATGACCATTTTTATGAGGGAGATACGCCCTGCGAGGGAGAGGGGGGAGAGCGATCCATCTCGTGACGTCTTTGAGCGCTACCAGGGCCCTGCCGTAATTAAGCCGCATCAGCTCTTCCCGATCAGTAGCAACAAACACTACGAAGTATTTCACCTCATCGGTGCACCATCCAATGGGGAAGTCCGGTGTGAACGCCGCTACAGATGAGGTGAGGGGGAAAATTTGGGACTTCGTCCAATTGATGTCAATACCAGAGAGCCCCCCAAAACGAACAAACTCCCTGAGCAACGGATTAAGATTAAGGTGTGGCTCTCGAATATATAAGGTGATCTCATCAGCGTACAGGGAAATAAGAATCGGCCGAAGAAAAAAATGGAGCGCTTTGTCATGATGGTATTGCCTCACCCTGGCAGCAAGAGGTTCGACAGCAAGGGCAAAGAGCAGGGGAGAAAGTGGACAGCCCTGCCTAGTGCCCCGAGTGATGGGGAAGGAAGGAGATTAGTGCCCATTCTTAAGAACCCTCGCTTCAGGGCCCGTGTACAATAGGCGGACCCATGACAAAAACCCCTTAGGCATTCCCATATTCTGAAGGATAACGAAGAGGTAATCCCACTGAACGGAGTCGAAGGCCTTTGTGGCGTCCAGAAAGGCTGCCACAAAAGGCAATTGGGGATCCACTGACTGCAGGACTGAGAAGAGCGTGCAAAAGTTATGGGATGTTGCCCGGCCCGGGATAAACCCTGACTGATCTGGGAGAACCAGGTTCTCCATGAGTAGGCGGAGGCGGTTGGCCAACATTTTGGCCAGGATTTTCGCGTCTGTGTTGATGAGAGAGAGAGGACGGTAAGAGTCACAACAGTCTGCAGGCTTGCCGGGTTTTAAAAGTGAGGAGATCAGAGCTTCCCTCAGGGACGGAGGGAGAGAGCCCAGCTCCTGCACTTCGTTGAAGACCCGTTTGAGAATGGGGAGCAGCTGATCCAGGTATGTTTTATAAAAATCGATGGGGAGGCCGTCCGAACCCGGGGCCTTCCCGGACTTCATTTGCATGATTGCCTCACAGAGTTCGTCATTTTCGAAGGGTGCAGCAAGCAACTCCCTCTGTGAGTCTCCCAACCAACAGAGAGTTATATCTTGCAAATATGTTGTGAAGTCCAGAGGCGAGGTCCTGCGGGTACTATATAAATCCGTATAGAATTCAGTAAATGTTTCAAGAATGTCCAGGCTGTCCGTGTGTCATGTGCCTGTATGGTCTCGGATTTCCAGAATGTAATTAGAGAACTTGGGGAAGCGGATTTCCTGCGCTAGCGCTCTGCCTGGACGCTCACCCTCTCCGTATTTGCGTGCAGTAAAATATTTCCCACGGAAGCAAGCCTCCCGGTCAGCTGTGTGTTTACAGTCTGAAAGTTTGTCTCTAAAGGTTGCTAGGCGCTGACCAGAGGAGTCTTTCCAAAGGTCTTCTTCCAGCTGTTTAAGTTCACCCTCGAGCAAACGCAAATTGCGACGGAGATCCCGCAGGACTCCAAAGCTTTTTGCAATGCAAGTCCCTCGGATCGTAACTTTAAAGGCCTCCCAGACGGTGTTTACATGTGTGACAGAATCTATGCTGCGCTGGAAGAAGTCTGCGATTTCTGTTCCCAACTCAGCCCGGAAGACGGTGTCTAGCAGGGCTTCTGGCATCAACTTCCAAATCCTGGCGGTGTCGATCGAGTTGAGTGGGGCTACTGTCATGAACACTGGGGCGTGGTCAGAGTATGTCCTGGCTAAATGACGGGCTTGAGTAACCCATGGGACAACTCCTCGGGAGACTACCCAATAGTCCAGGCGAGACCAAGATGAATGTGCTGCTGTGTAGTGAGTGCCCTCCCTACCGTCTGGGTGTATGTGTCGCCACACATCTGTGAGCCCATGAGCCGAAAACATGTCTGCCAGCGCTCCTTGTGTCTTAGTGTAGTGCGCAGGTAGGGGATTAGACCGGTCTAGGACGGGTTGGAGAGCAGCATTGAGGTCTCCTCCCCAGATGAGATGCGTGGAGCCTACTTGGAGTATGTGCCCCCAAAGTGTTGTGAAGAAATCTGGGTCATCAATGTTTGGCCCATAACAGCACACCAGCATGACCGATTGTGTTCCTAGTGTGCCCCATAGCATGCAGCTCCTCCCCAGAGTATCTTGTGTACCTCCCAGAATGAAAGGGGTGTTCTTTTTAACCAGGATCACCGTACCTCTGGAGTAAGAGGAATACGAGGAGAATAGACGTGTTGCGGCCCATTTGCTGGCAAAAGTGGGATTTCAGGATGGATTGAGGTGAGTCTCCTGCAGCATTGCGATGTGAATATGATGCCTATCTAGGTATGCGAGTATTTGTCGGCATTTCCAGGGGTCCCGCAGACCTCCGACGTTCCATGTGAGGAAATTTATGTGTAGTGCCTCAGTTTGTGTAGGCATAGCTGCTTAACACGATAATGCCGTAATGTGCCCTGAGATAGAAGCATGGAAGTGTACCTCTGTAAATAAGATCTAGAGTCTACCTGATGTGAAAAGAGGATATTAAAAACAATCCCGAAGGAACCCCAACCCACCCCCACCAGCACCCCAATCGTGCTGGCATCATTTTCCCCACCCAATACCAAACAAAACTGCATCATTGCAAAGCGAAGACAATAAGGACTAGGGGGAACACCCGTGTGGGGGGCACTGGTGTGCAACGAAAGCATCCCCTCTCCCACAGCCGTGAAGCCAGGACCCCAATGGTAGGGGGAAGAAGAGGAAGGGGGAGGTGCTTGGCATAGTTTAAATTAGTAACAGAGGAGAAAGGAGAGAAAAGAAAGTGCCCACCAATAGAGCCAAATTGCATGTCAAAGTTCCATATCACTTATCTAATAGCGTCTAGCAAACCAGTAGAAAGAGGCATGTGTGCGGAAGGAGTGGACTAGATCAAGAGAGATAACAGTGCAAGATACCAATGACCTCCGCCAGGCGTTTAATACCAAGAATAGAGTGGCTAGCTGGAGGGTAGGCCATATGCACCTGGAGTGCAACATAACAGGAGCAGAAGAAAGGAAGGGGGGAGCTGGACAGTTCTGAACATCAATCAGAGCCAAGTGATGGCGATCGAGAGGCGCTCCTGAGAGTCTGTGTGGGGAGTCTTTTCTGACATTACGAAGGAAATCGTCCACTTGCTGTCCGTTGGTAAAGAAGTGTTGCTTTCCCTGGTGTGTGACTCTGTCGGGCCGGATACAGTAAAGCAGTCGATTTGCGCCTTGCGAAGCTTCTGTTTAGCTGGTAGGAACTTGCGTCGTGCCTCCTGGACAGCGGCTGTGAAGTCCGGGTAGATGGTGAATTCGGTACCTTCGAAGTGTGGAATTCTTTTGTCCCTGGCTAGTTTCAGCGCGGTGTCGCGGTCACGATAGTTGAGGAGGCGAGCAACTATCGGGCGCGGGTTACCTCCTGGGGGAGGTCTGGGACCCAGGGAGCGGTGGGCACGTTCCACAATCAGTTGGGCAGAAAAAGCTTCCGCACCAAAGGTGGTGCGCAATAGGCGCTCGAAGTCCTCCATTCGCCCGGTGTTGGTGCTCTCGGATATCCCAATGACGCAAATGTTGTTGCGTCTACTGCGCGCCTCCAAATCTTCATTTTTGGCCGCAATTACCTTGAGAAGTCTGTCCATCTGCGCCACCTGTTGCGTTACTTGAGTTGTGGCGTCCTCATTGTCGGAGATCCTCTTCTCCGCTTCCTTGAGTTGCTCATCGTGTTTCTCCGCTTTTAAGACTAGAAAGTCCATGCGACTATTCATGGAGTCCATTTTATTAGAAATGGACGTGAGGCTGTGTTGCATGGCTAGGAGGAGAGTTTTGACGTAGTCGACTTGGGAAGGCAGAAGAGTTAGCGCCTGTTCACCTGTGAGTGTCCCTGGATCGTCTGTGTTAGAGCGTGTGGACACTTTCTTGGCGTCGAAAAGAAGCTTGAATTGGCAGCCATCTGGCTTCCCCAGAATGGCGGAGGTACAAGACGTCGTCTACGAAGCACCAGAGAGAGTCGGGAGCCGATGCCTGTGCGTCGAACGGCGCCAAGAGGAGTGTCCCCAGATAGATATCGGTCAGTGACGAGCTCGTATGGGATGGCCTCCAGTGGTTCTACCCATACCGGGGCTCAGAGTGCACAAGACGCGCAGTGATTGCACCTCTGTAGTAGTAGCCAGGCCTGATCCACAGGAAGGCTCAGAGAAAGGTCATCCACCCCCAGCAGTGAATGCAGGATCTGGGATATATTCCAATAGAGGCTGACCAAAGTAAGGGGGGAGAGTTACAGTATGGCATAGATGAACCGGTTTACTAGTTGTCTGCAACACCTCCCTCCTATGGCCTGCAGTTTATGCTAGGAACAGAAGTGAAGTAGCATTAGGCCCTGCAAGCGCCCAGTGACAAACCGTGTTCTCGTCGTCGGTGTGCTCTCCACTGACACGGCCAGCCCTCTCAGGGAACCAGTAGCATATGGCGATCCCAGGGGTCAGTTGTGGGAGTATAAAGAGTCTTGACCCAATCCTAGAGGAGTTGCAGGAAGGTAATGTGTTTTCCTCGCTGCAGTGGCACAGCGACCGCACCGGTATGCAGGGGGCGATATGCGCAAGATGGTCGAGGCCCACACGCCAAGTGGGAGCCCCGGCACTCGCCTACCTGCAGCGGCCGCCCAGGTCTTCCGTCAGGCTCCACCCCCACTCCGGCAGCGTCCAGCGGCGGCAGTGAAAGCTGATCTTGGCACCGGAGTGAAGCTGCCTGCTTATAGAGTCACGGCGGGCACTTTCAACAGTAGTTCAGCGTGCAGTGAAAGGATAAATGCCAAATTGTGTCGCCAAGCGTCCAGAGCCTCACAGGCGTGCGGCCATCTTGGTCGTGCGCCACCTAGCGCCCCGAAATACGGCAGGTCTGACAGATTTCCTAGCTGCTCAATACATCTCATCAATAACTTGCTTTTCTTCTCCTTCATTTATTCCCTTCTGGTCATATCTGTATCTTCCTTTTTTCCACTGGCTCCATTCAGTTAGCGATTAATTTAAGTTTCTCTACACTTCTTTTTAAGCATTTGTGGATTTGCTCAACCCTTTTGGACTTTCTCGGAACAGGACCAGTCCTCATTGGGACCACATGGACATTGAGAAAAAACCAGTACGAAATTTGTCTATAATTTGGTCGACACTAAGAAGCTGGCTCTGTACATGGTATGCCGCCGGGTGGTTATACCGTGCACAGAGTCCAGGGGTCCCCCAAAAGTGTACAGGGCTCAATGTAAAACCCAAAGTGCTCTATTAGTGGTAGTGTGGGCAAGCAGCCTTAGGCATAACACAGAAGTTTAAGACATTTATTGCACAACATTGATCAATAATGGACACATGACTCAAAAAGGAGATCCAGACCAATTTTAGAAATATAAGCTTTTCTTGTACTTTATTTTAAGACCAAGATCTTCGCAATAAGGTAAGTTTTTAATTAAAAATACTTTTAACTTTAATAAGTCGACAGTGCAATTTCTGAACAATTCAATGTTATCCTATGGAGGAAAACAGTAATGCGGTTACACAGGTGCGCAACTTACAGTTCCAGTCTTTGGGACCAACGGTCAGCAAGGGCCAAGGGTCAGGTGAGTACCAAAACTGCACCGCCAGAGGCACAGGGGGGGACGGGTGCAGAGGTCAAAGTCGGAGTTCGGCCAAATGCCTTTTAATGGAGACTGGGGGTGCTCAAAGCCACAGTGCTTGCAGGTAAGTAGATCGGTTGCAGGGGTCAAGCTTTGGAAGTTAGAGTAGGCACGGGTGAGGCCACAAGGCAACACCAAACATACACCACCAGCGGCACAGAGGCAGCTAGGTGCAGGTGCTATTTCAGCATCAGGCACCCAATGCTTTTCAATGGAGATTCTGCTTTCAACAAACAGGCTGCAGCAGTCGCATCAGAGGTTGGAGGAGGGAGACGAAAGACAGCAGAGGTAAGTAGAGATGTAGGGGGTTGTAGAAGCACAGTCTATTCAGGTGACCACGGCCCAGAGGCTTCAGGTGCAGAGGTGCCTTTAGATGTCGGAGTCTTTATACCGAATCGGGTCACAGTCAGGGGGATCCTCTGGATTCAGGCTGCAGGAGTCCTCGTGGAGTCCAGTAGGGTTCAGCAACTCATAAGGAGATCTGGTCTTTTTAAAAAGTGCAGGCAGTCTTCTTTGAGTTTCTGGAAGTCGCTGGCTGCCGGACAGGCGTCTTCTTGCAGGGTCTTGGAAGCTGGTGACAAACCAGCAAGGCTGGCGCCAAGTCAGTAGTCTTCAGGCTTCGCTGCACTGAGTCATCTCCTTCTTAGGTCGCATGTAACTAGTTTCTAGGACTAGGGTAGCCACCTAAATATTAAATTTAGGCGGCGTTTTAGGGGAGTAGCAGGTAGGGCAAATGGGAACCGTATCTGGGGTGACTACACCTGCTAATATGCCATCCTCATGTGGGAGGGGCATAGACATAGCCCTGATTGGAGGTATCCCCTAATCTTCACGATGGAGGGGACTGGAAAAACGTGCTAACTTCGCCTCCTCCACTTGAGGGGTGGAGTTGACAAAGGTGGCACGCCACCCAACCGGTTTTCCCAATGGTTTTCCCGCCCAAAGTGGGGGTGTAAGCTGGGGGCTGCCATCTGCTGCTGGCAGCAGAGGCTGGGGGATTGCATTACAAAGGCAGTAGGTCTTTGAAGCTTCCCCTTCGAGCACTGGGCCCATCCTGGGGGAGGAGGTGTGAAACCTCTGCCCAGGATGTGCATTGTTTGTGGTCTCCAATAGCAGAGGCTCTCCACCCATGAATCCAGAAACCGGTCTGTGTGGCAAGTCGCCTAAAGCCAGTCAGTGACCACATCAGGGTTAGTAGGTTTTCAGGAGGTACCTCGGACAGGCCCTCTGAGTACATGGTTTAATAAATCTCACACTGGCATCAATATGGGTTTATTACAAGGAGTTTTTTGGTACCAAACACTCCTGGTTTCAGTGAAGCCATCATCATGCTGGGAAACTTGAGTTGTTGAGTTTTCAGCCCATGTGCTCATAATGGCTTCCCTGCAATTACAATATTTAAGAATTGGCTTAAGTATTGTATGGGCATATCTACTCATGCAGAATTGCCCTCACTAGTGGTAAAGTGCACCCTGCCTTAGGGCTGTAAGGCCTGCTACAGGGGTGACTTACCTATACCTTTAGGCAGTGCTGGCTGGCATGGCTCCCAGGCAGGTTGCCATGTCGACTTCGTCGTTTTTCACCTCACAGGAGCATGAAAGCTGCAAGGGCAGTGGCATGGTCCTAGTGAGGGGGCCCCAGGGGAACCTCTGCAGCTCCCAGACCCTGGGTACCCAGGTTACCATGAACTAGGGACTTACAGGGGCAGAAGTACCAATTGTGGATATGTTTTCAGGGAAGGAGCACTGGCAGAGGGGACCTGGTTGGCAGGGACCCTGTACACTACAATCAAAACCACATCAATGGCCAGACAAAAAGCGGGGGCTAAACATTTCAAAAGAGGCACTTTCTCAAAGACACTATGGACAAATTACTTACCATCGGTAACGTCTTATCTGGTAGAAACATGATCCAGCCATAGATTCCTTACCCTTGAGTTTCCCACGTGCCAGGCTGGATCCAGAAGACTCTCGCACAATACCCTTGCACACCGGTAAGTGGCGGTGGTCCTCTCAGTGTGACTTCGGCATCGGAAGTGGCGTCTGTGTCACCTATATAGGTGCCACCTTGGCGCACTGACATCCATTACTTTTCACCACTTTATATGCCAGGAGTGCAGAGCCATGAAGTGCACGGACAGTGGTGTTTAGAACAGCTATGGCCCTGACCCCCTGAGGACTGGAACCCAACATTGCAATGCCGTGGTAGCAGCATTAGCTCTGTTGGAAACGAGCCCATAAGCATTCAGGAGGCTGCTTTTTGGCTAGAGCATAACAAATATTAATGCAGAGGACAACCCATCACAAGATAGTCCTCTTCTGCACTGTATGACCTTTCTTTGATCCAACGTACCCCACGAAGAGTTGGTCATCTACCAGGAAATCTTTAGTGCGGTCAAGGTAGAAAGACAACTCTTTTTGCGTCCAGACGATGGAGTCTCCTCTTTAGAGGGGTGCCGAGGAGCATAGAAAGTGGGGAAGGTGACAGATTGCCCCACCAGGATTGGTGTCATCACTTTTGGTAAGAAAGAGGCCTTAGTGCAAAGCACCAGCTTATCAGGGAAGATTGTCAGGTAAGGAGACTTGGATGCCAGAGCCTGCCATTCGCTCACACTCCTGGCAGAAGGGATTGCCATTAAAAAGGCTGTTTTGATGGTAAGCAGCCAGAGGGGGCAGTTGTGCAGAGGTTCCAACGGAGCACACATCAGGAAGGTGAGAACCAAATTAAAGGTCCCACTTGGGCATGATGATTGGGGCAGGTGGGAACATATGTACAAGTCCCTTAACAAATCTATTTACAATAGGAGATTTAAATAAAGTGGGTTGGTCTGGCAGCGTCAAGAAGGGACGCAAGGCCGAAAGGTACTCTATAACAGTGCCCAGAGCAAAGCCCTGCTGGACAAGGGTCAAAAGAAACAACAAGACTCGAAAGAGGATCAATAGATATTTCTGCACAATATTCTACAAATTTGTTGCACCGGCAGGTGTATACGGTCTTGGTAGAGGGACGCCTGACTACCAAGATAGCATTCGATCTTCCTCCTGAAGTCTGTAATGTTATCAACTGCCGTCGCTCAATCTCCACGCAAGGCGGCGTAGACTTGACAGGTTCGGGTGGAGGACCCTCCCCTGCTGCTGTGACAGAAAATGCTCCCAGAGGGGCAGCCTGATCAGAGGATCGATGCTCAATTGGAGAAGATCGGGATACCAGACACACTGTCCCCAGTCTAGATCCACAAGAATGACTTGGGCTCAGTCACTCCTGATCTTCTTGAGCACTCTGGGCAGGAGTGGTATGGGAAAAAAGGTGTATAGCCGGTATGAGCTCCACTCGAGAAAAAGCACCACTGAGCGACAGCCGCTTTAGAAACTCTAGCATGCAAAACTTTTGACATTGCGTGTTCTCGGCAGAGGTGAACAGATATAACCAATGCTCTCCTCACCGCCGAAAGAGACCCGGCGCGACCTCAGGATGGAGACGCTACTCATGATCCGCTAGTCATCGACGGCAGAGTTCGTCCACCTGGCGCTCAGGGAACCTGCCAGGTGTTTAACCATCAGGGATAGGCCCTGCTGTTCCAGCCATGTCCAGAGACGCAGGGCCTCTTGACAAAGCTTCCACGACCCCAACCCACCCGGTTTGTTGCATACCACATGGCGGTGGTGTTGTCCGTGAACACCTTAATGGAGGGAAGAAAAGCTTTCAATGCCAAGCAATTTGTTCGGAGCACCAGCAACTTGATATAGAGTGTGGATTCCGCCGGAGACCAAAGTCCTCTGAGCTCCACCTCTCCCAGATGCCCACCCCATCTCCGGGATGAAGCATCTGTCACTACTGTGTGATCTGGATGGGGAAGGGAGAGGGGTTTGCCTCTGACCCAGTTGTGGTTGGTCAGTCACCACTGTGGGTCCTGTGCAGTTCCCTCCAAGATCTGGACCATGTCAGATTCCCCTGATGCTGCGCCCACTGTAACTTCAGGTCCCACTGTAGAGCCCGCATATGCCATCTGGCATGCATCACTAACAGGAGGACATGAAGCCCAGCAGCCTCAAAGTCAGGCGTACCGAAATACAAGATAGAGGCCGAAACATCGGTATCGTAGCCTAAATATCCTAGACTTGCCGCTCAGAAGGATAGGCCAGAAACTGCACTGAACAGCTCAGATGAAAGGGAGCGTCTGAGAGGGAGTCAGGTGTGACTTCAGCACGTTGCTAATGAACCCAAGCAAAAGCAGGAGGTTCGCCCTAGTTTGGAGGTGGGTGAGGACAGATTGGGGCGAGCTCACCTTCGACAGCCAGTTGTAAAGATAAGGGGGAAACTGGCATTCCTGATCTTGCAGATGAGCTGAGACCACTGCCATCACCTTGGTGAACACCCAAGGGGCGCTGGTAAGGCCAAAGGGGAGCACCGTGAACTGAAAGTGTTCGTGGCCTACCGTAAACTGCAGGTAACACCAATGAGCAGGCAGAACGGGAATGTGAAAATAGGAGTACTGCAAGTCCAACGATGATATCCAATTTTGGGGTCTAGGGCAGACAAGACGTGAACCAGAGTGATCATCTTGAGCTTTTCATTTTTGAGGAAGTAGTTGAGGGCTCGCAGATCTAGGATAGGACGAAGGCCCTTGTCCTTTTTCGGGACCAGAAAGTATTGGGAATAGCAACAGCCTACTTCTGGTGCCGAAATCCTTTCTATGGCTCCCTTGACCCAAAGAGTCCTGACTTCCTCCTGAAGCAAGTTCAGGTGGTCTGCCATCAGCCAGTCGTAAGTTGGAGGGATAGTGTTGAAGGGGAGGGATAGTGTGGGAGAGATAGTGTCGAAGGTGAGAGAGTAGCCCCTTCGGACTACCTGTTCGACGTGATGTTTTGGCAGTGGTGGAGGTGATGGCTAATCCTGCCAGCAATTGGTTGCCCATGACCTTGAAGAGAGACTAGGAAGGTTTGGAGGCTGCACAGGAAGGAGTGGACTAACGATCTCTGCCTGCCCGACCTACGGGGGACGAGTGGAGCTGCACCCACGGGGGTCTAGAGGAGTCACACCCGCTGGGGGAGCAGGTGAGTCCAAAGGAGGCACGCACCCGCTATGGGTCAAAAGGAGCCACGCACCCGCTATGGATCAAAAGGAGCCACGCACCCACGGCCGCACAGAGGTTGCAGAACTTGCATGGTCTTGGGGCTGTGATATGGCTGGCCCAGCTGAAAGCGCTTTCCGTGGCCACCAAAGGAGCAAAAGGCAGACAAGGAATGGGTGGCCACCGAGAGGCCCATTGACTTGGCCAGAAAGCCCTTAAAGCGCTCCAGGATCAGGTCTGCCTGGTCTTCGAAAAGACAGGTGCTATCAAAGGGCATGTCCATAAAGGAAGCCTGGACATCCCCATTAAAGCCAAAGTTCTCAGCCAGGCATGGTTTCGAACAGCCACTGGCATCGCTTTGCCCAGTGAGTCGGTCATTTCAACCCCACAACGAATGGTAAACTTTGCCGCATCTTACCCGTCTGATACTGCTTGGGAGAGAATGGCTCGGGCCTCCGTGGCAGCCCTTGCAAAACAGTATATTATTATACCACCACCACCACCACCACCACCCCCCCCCCCCCCTGCATGTTTTGGTGCAGAACAAAGTGAAGAGTCGACATGGCACACATCCCTGTGTGCCATGCCTACAACCCACTGCCCTGGCATTGATCAGCCACCCCTCTAGCTGGGTGCACGATACCAGTGGTGAGGGTACAGGTGCATGAGCCCTGTGCCCCTACAGTGTCTAAGCCAATTCTTAGACACCAAGTGCAGTGCTGCCATTAAGAGTATATGGTGCTGGGAGTTTGTCATTACGAACTCCACAGCACCATAATGGCTCCACTGAAAACTGAAAAGTTTGTTATCAAACTTCTCAGCACATTGAACCCACACTGATGAAAGTGTGGGATTTAATGAAAAAGTGCACACAGAGGGCATCTTAGAGATGCCCCCTGAAAAACGACCTACCACTAGTGTCCAGGCCGAGTGGCTGCTTTCAGCTGCAACCACCAGACATGTTTCTGGACCCCTGGGTCGAAAGCCTGCTGCTCTCAGGGGTCTGAAACAATGCACATCCTGGGACGAGGTGCCAAGCCTCCTCCCCCAGGATGGGCAGGGTCCACGAAGGGGAAGCTTCAAAGGCTTGCCGCCTTTGTGAGCTTCCCAAGCCACTTGCTGCTTTCAGCAACTGGTCCCCACTGGTTCTGACCCCCTACTTTGGGCGGGAGAACCTGCGGGAAAAACAAGTGAGGAAGAGGTGTGCCCACCTCTGCCAACCCCAGCCCTCAGGTGGGGGAGGCGAGGTGAAGCACAACTCTGTCCCCGCCATATTGCAGATGGGGGGACCCAGCCAACCAGGGAAAGGCTTATGCCCCCCTCCCACTGGAGGGTGGCATAATAGGGGGGTGTATCCACCCCAGGGAAAGGACCCATTGGTCCCAACCTTTATACCTACCTGTAACTCCCCTAAATCTAGTATTTAGGGGCACCCCTGAACCTTGCTTCCTCAGACAAGAAACAAGAAGAAAAGAGGAAAGGACCAAACAGCTGTGCTGAAGCTAACAAGAGGAGGACGCCTACGGACTTGGCCCCAGCCCTACGGGCCTGTCCCCACCTCGAACCTGCAGAAGTGAAACTCCGGTGTGTCCTGCAGCCAGCAGCCTCAAGAACCCCGAGGACCTGCCCTGCCTTCAAAAGAAAATACTCTCTCTCCCATGGACACCAGATTTGTTCACCAACAGACTCCAGGTCCGCCAAAGTCAGCGAGTCTGCACCACTCTGGACCAGACGCCCACGGCCCGAGTTCATGGGGCCCAAAACCAAGAGGAGGTCTCCCTGGCGATCCTGACCCGAGATCCAGCAACCCCTGACGTGCCTCAAGCCATCAGCCAACAAATGCAGCCTCAAACCAGAAGGTCCCCCCAACTACGACCAGGAGCTGGTAAGAAGATCCAACCCTAAAAGGCACCCCTGCACCAGACGCCCCACGGCCTTGGGTGGCCCAACCGACTGTGCCGAACCAACCCCCAGCATCCCAACTTACCTCTCCAAGTGGTGGTCGCACCCAGAAGACCTTCGCCCCGAGCCTGCAGTGTGTTTGCAAACCGGAGACTCCCCATTGAAGGCTACAGGGCTCCCGATGCCAAAACAGCACTCTGCACCCAGCCGCCCTAGTGCCGCTGAGGGTGAACAAGAGTGCATCCTTGACCCTGGGGGACCCCTGAATCTAACCCCAGAATACCAACTCCCACAACAAAGTACTTACCTGTTAACCGCTAACACTATTTTCCACCATATGATAACATTGTCTGTTTTTCTGTGAAAAGTTTCTAAGTGTGGAGTTGGAAAATCTATGAAAACCTTTAAAACTAACTAAATAACAAAAACGCTTTTACTTACCTGTTTACAGGAAATGTCCCAGTGCAGTATCCAGGTATACTGCACTGTGTAAGAAAAGTAATCTGTAAAGTAATCTACTCGACATTCTACTAAAAAGCAAGCATTGCATTACAAGTAGCTCTACTGTAATCAAATTAAAGTGCATATACAATTGCAATTCAAACTGTTTACAACCTGCATTACTACTGTAAAGTATTTATCGCTTACCTCTGCCAGGCTTGCTTGGTTCTAGAAAATAAAATAACTAAAAGCATATTTTTTTTATACAAAACTAATTGGTCTGAAGTTCAGTCTTTGAGTGTGTGATATAATTTGCTGATTGAGGGTGTACAACAAATGCTTAACACTACCCTCTTATACAGCCTTACTGCTCGACCACACTACCACAAAGAGAGTAAGGTGCTATCTATTTTTACCTCTGCCTACCTTTGGGGTTCCACTGGACTATCTTCACACTATACCTCACTTTGGTATAGTATATACAGAGCCAGCTCCCTACAATGGCATCATAAAATTCTTTAAGCTGGGTGGGGGTCGCTCAGGCTCCTGGAAAGTCAGGAAAGCGCGGAGCCGAACCAGGTGCAGGTTCCGCAAAACGAGGCCGAGAGCGTCGACTACTCCATCACATCGGCCGACAGGGAGAAGTTGAACCATGCGTCACCTTCTTGTGTTTCTTATGCTTCTTACTTGACCAACCCAACAACTTCAAGTGGGAGGATGACGACTTGGGACTCCCAGAGCGGTGCCCAGACTTTCCTCTTGACTGGGACCAAGAATGCGAACGGTGTGGTGCTGTGCGCCGGGCCACAAGCAGCTTTAGGGACGGCTCCCTCAAAGCTTTCGGAGCCATGGGACTGCAGTGGTTCCATCACAGACATGGCGCAATGGCAGGGGCCGCACGGTTTGATTCCAGAAGTCTTCTTCGACAGGTTTGGAAAACCATACACACCAAAAATTGTCGACAAAACGTTGAAAAAAAGCCTGCCAAAAAGTGACCAGGGTAGCTCTCTTCATGGATCTGTGCTAGCTGGTGCAGAACGAACTGAACTGCTGTCAGAGCACCAAGGTCGCACCTATATAAGTGACGGGGACGTCACTTCGGGCACGGACGACGACAATGCCACAAGGAGCCGACTGATTCCACCTACTGGCGTGCAAGGGTATTGCTGGAGGAAAAGTCTTCCGGATCCAGCCGGATGCCTGGGAAATTCAAAGGTAAGGAATCTGCGGCTAAATGTCTCCATCAGATCTGTATTTGGTTTACTTTGCATTCAAGTACAGTTTTCTGTGTGTAGTAAATGTCCTATGTATGTCACTGTTATATGGACCTAAATGTTTATATAAAGTGCTGATAGATCTATGCAAACTATACAAGCAGCAATATGAATATATACAAAGATTAAAGCCTGTGCGTATGAGGCACACGTCCTCGAATCTATGGCTAGTGGGATGTGTGGGGTCCTCTGTATGTACTGATTTTGATCCCTCCCTGAGGCCTAAACTAGATCAGACCCTTACTATATATAAATTACTAGACAGTGCGTCAGCATGAACTAAAGTCCACCCGAAGGCCAAAAGCCATCAGAACGTTGGAGATTAGGGACTACGTACAAACAGAAACGTGTGATGGGTGCCTAAATGGACCGGATTTAATTTGTAAAGTTCAAATCCAGACTGAAGGAAATACTGAATGGATAATCTAAATGATTTTCTGAACTGGACTTATTCCTAAAACATAATGCTAGCTGAAGATTGGGCCTCAAAAATTATAACGGAGACTCAGTCAGGAGAGGAAGTTATAATGCGCACATTCTCTTCACTAGTGCCTCAGCTTTGTAAAAACCATTATGCAACAGTGAGCATTACTGTCACAGCGGGACTCTTCTGGGCCGCTTTAGATGCTACTCCTCAGTGATCTCACTTGGCTTGGGCCCCTTTACTTCCCCCTCAGACAAGTCGGAGATGCTCGCCATGACATTGCGTACATGGACATCAGTGAACCCTCCAAGTTTAACAGCACCTCCAGCTTACAACCACCACTTCTATCCTGTGTTGCTGGTATCTTTCTCTCTCCACGTCTATTGAGGTATATTTTTCTCTAGGCGACAGACCACTGTGCTCAGACAACCTTCTTTGCTGCTGTCCAGGCCATGACCCAGATCTAATTCTTAATTCATTTTCTTTAGAAAAAGGAAAAAAAAAGTTTTTTTAAATCAATGTTGACAAATATTTAATTTTATCAACATATATCAGTCACTGCAATCCTCAAAACTCCACATATATAAATGTAACTATGAATAAGTAATACGGAGGACAGTGAGGATGTGAATTGGTATTTAGATAAAATTTCCTCATTGTGTGATTGAGGAAATTTAAATTTTTTATGTAAAATAAGTAACCGCCCTAGAATCAGATCACAGGGGAATGATAGAATCTGGAAATAATGTTACTGTTTGTAGTGTCTAACCAAAGTGGACTCATGAAACGGTCTTAGCCAAACTCCACAGGTACACGTCCAATTCTATGTCAGGACTGGAAGAGAGGATTACGCCTCCTTTCTTCAGTTTATTTATTACAGCAGCCATCATTTTAAAGAACAAACTACGTTTCCCATGAACACCCGGGAAAATGTAGTGGAAAAAACATCCAATCTGAGAACAGTCCTACAACATCCAATGAGGAGGCTCACAGGCCCAACATAGTCCTTCACTGGTCCTTCACCCTCTCTCTTCGCTGCGGCGCAGCCGAGATAAGTACCTCATTTTACTGTGCTTCGGTTTTCAGTTTTACGAGTCTGTTGCTACAGGTTTCTTTCCCTTGCAACTTTCGGCTGCGGGAGCGTTTTCCGCTCCTACGCGGACCGTTCTGGTGCTGCTCGAGGCGCCAACCTCCCGCCGCTAGAGGCAGCACAAGACCGCGGTGCGCAAGTTTGAATTCCTCTCAGAGGAATTCACTCGGCGTGCCCTGTCTCTCCGAGCTGCCAGCCTGAGGATGACGCCCGGTGGGGTCGGTAAGCGGATCGAGCGTGTCAAGAGCTCACAAGGCCGATCGTGCACCGTTTACATAACGCTCTGTTGCCTGTGAGCACAAAAGAACTCGGCAGCAGAGTCTGATTAACTTTGTGACGCCCTTCTGGATCTGTACAGTTAGGCCCCAGAGGCCTGTGGGGACACTAACCCAGGCCGGCCCCCCGCTTTAATTGGTGCACCAGCGCAAAGTGTCCCGGGGATGAGAACCCCACTTAAATTTAGCGAGGCACTGGCACAAAGTTTTAGGATGCCACCCAGCCCCCACCCCCCCCAAAAAACAAAATAAGGCTTGTCGCCTCTGTAGAAGGTCTTGTGGTCTGTCACAGACCCCCTTTATTATTCTCTGTACTCCTCGCTAGCCCTTGTAAAGCCCAGAAAGGACTACGAGGATGAATCCCAAGGGATGGAAGACCCTCTGGCCGACCTATCTTGGGATGATGACTTTTATGATGCTGTGGACGCCTCAATTTACCGGGCAGTGGCAGAAGCCATGACCCCTCTGGAGGAGAGACTCTGGCCAGATTGCTCAGGCCTTTGCAAAATTGAACCCTCCTCCCACAGATCCTGCCCCCCCCCCCCGCCCAGAGGCCTCAGGGGCTCCCCAGTCAGCGGAAACAGCGTTACGCCCGTCTAAGCGTGCCCACGATTCGGGGGTGGACTTGGACGCCTTTGACAGGCTCAAACAGGCTTTCTTGGCCAGTCAACCTGCCTTACCTGTTGGGGATGAGGGTTTCCCACCTCCTGTTGATTCGGCCCCTCCCAATACCTCAGGGGAAGCAGACGATGAACCCGGTCTGTCCAGACCGTGGCACCCCTCCCAGGCCGCTCAGGGCACGTCGGACATGCTTGATCCGGACTACATCATTCACACCCAGTCCTCCGAATGGTCCCCGGCCGACAATGTAGCCAGTTATGTGGCAGGACGCATTCGCAGGCCGCTGGAGAAAGAGGCCCGTAATTGCCTCCGGGCCGAGTGCCCTCGCCCCTCCCTAGAGGGGAAAGTGGCTCTCACCCCAGAGATTGACCCAGGTATGGCCACCTTCTTACAAAAATTCATTCGGGATCCCAAGAAAGGAATTGATAGGTCCTGGCAGCATGCCAGGACAAGCTCATGGACAGTCTGGACCCCCTGACAAAAATTCGGGACATTGCCGAAGAGGCCAAACTGACAGGCTCCTTAATCTCCCCAGAGACACTTTCGGGGTGGGCACAAAGGGCCATTATTCTCTTGGGCAATGCAAATTGCGCCCTGTCCATGGAGCGGCGACACTCCCTTCTTATTAAGGTGGACCCCAAGCTGGGAAACCTAGCAGATTCAGAGGCAGGGGCCATTGCGCAGGGAGGGCTCTTCGGGGAACCATTTGCCAGGAGCTAGGAACATTTTTGAACACCTTTACCTGCCTTGACAAAGCCCAAACTTCCATTAGAAAAGTGTTGCCTCGTGTTTTCCATGAGGCCGGTCGAGGTAGGGGCCGCTCGACCGGCCGCCCTTCCCACCAGAACCCTCCAAAAGGGCAAGGCTAGTACCAAGACCAGTCCTGGTTCGGGAATTTCTACCCCACAAGAGGCAGTCATGGCAAAGGCAGAGGATTCCAAGGAGCAGCAGTCTCCTCAAGCCCCGGTGAGTGTTCTCCCCTCTTCCCGCTTAAAGGTAGGGGGACGGCTGGCGAATTTTTTCCAGGCTTGGATTTCCATCACAGGGGACGTGTGGGTCCTTCAGACAGTTCAAGGATTCCAGATCGAGTATGTTGGGGAACCCTCCCAACGGACCAGACCCCCCATCCAGTTCTCACAGCGAGAGGCCGCCCTGGTAGACGAAGTCGCATCCCTCCTCACCAAGGGCACTATTTCCCGCTCATCCGCTCAACCCAGGGGGTTCATCAGCAATATCTTTCTGGTCTACAACACCGATGGGGGCCAAAGACCGGTGATGAAACTCAGCGAGTTTACCGCCACTTCAAAATGGAGGGCATTCACCTCGTCAGGGATGTCCTATGGCCCTTGGATTGGATGGTTCGGCTGGACCTCAAAGACGTCTACCTGGGTATTCCGATTTTCCCACCTCACCGTCAGTTTTTCCAGTTCATATGGCAGCAACAGACCTACGAGTTTTCGGCTATTCCCTTCGGCCAATCCTCAGCCCCTTGGTGCCTCACCAAGGTTCTAAAGCCGGTGGTGGAATACCCGCAGGCTCGGGGTATACGAATGATTGTGTACTTGGACGATCTGCTCTTAATGGGTCCATGCTCACACCAGCTGTTGTCCCACCTCCGAATGGCGGTGGATCTACTTCAGAGCTTAGGTTTCGTGGTAAACGAGAAGTCGTCGCTCCTAACGCCTTCTCAGAGTTTGACCTTTCTGGAATTCGTAATAGCCTCCACCTCATCCACTGCAAGTCTTCCCTCCAGAAAGGTGTCAAAGATTCGGTACGAGCTGAGACGTACCCTCACAAAGGATAAGGTTTCTCTCAGACATCTGGCTCGGGTAGTGGGCTTTCTCTCCGCATTGATCCAGGCCATCTTCACGGGACCTCTCCACTATCAGGCCCTGCTGCGTCTGAAGGCTGCTTACCTACGCATAGGGTGTGCCTACTCTCACAAGGTGTTTCTTTCCGAAGAGGCTCGAGAAGAAATCCTGTGGTGGTTAGACCACATGGAGGCCTGGAATGGCTGAGCAATCTTCAGGTTGGCCCCAGACTTGGTCATATAACCCGACGCCAGCAGGGCAGGCTGGGGGGCCAGATGCAGCACATTTCTACAGGAGGCTTGTGGTCTCCAGAAGAATGAAGGTTACATATCAACTGTTTGGAACTTCTAGCAGGTTTCTTTGCAGTCTGCTGTTGGACGAGAGATTCTATCCAGTCATGTGTCCTTCTGAAGTATCGGTCACGGCGGAGTACTTGCCCGGGCAGGAGTACCAGGAGGCAGACTTCCAGTCCTGCAACTTCAGAGATTCTATTCTTTGGAAGCTCGCCCCGGAGATTTTTGCAATTCTGAACGACCGTTGGGGTCCATTCTCGGTGGACCTTTTTGCCTCGAGACTGGCTCACCAGCTGCCCCGCTTCTTCAGCTTGAGGCCGGACCCACTAGCAGTGGCCACAGATGCCTTCCTCCAGGACTGGAGCCTGGAAAAGGGGTACGCTTTTCCCCCCTTCGCAATGTTCACAAGGACAACAGCGCAGGTCCAGAGACAACAGGCGGAGGAGGTTCTGATCACCCCCCTTTGCAGACCACAAGTTTAGTTTCCAGTTCTTCTGGAACTTTCCTGGGATTCTCCAATCCTACTCCCCCGATTTCCGACTCTCCTCTTGCATCCCGACAATGTTCCCCATCCACTGATTCAAGGAAACTCGTTGTGGCTCATGGCGTGGCGGATTACAGGGGACGGTGGGAGGTCCCAGGCCTTTCGGCAAAGGCTGAAACCTTCATGTCCAAGGCTTGGGCGGACAGTATTGTCAAAAGATACAGATCAGCATGGGGCAGATGGTCCCATTGGTGTATGCGATGGATGAGTCTTAATCCCCTGGATGCAGTGCACATTCTGAATTTTCTAGCACATTTAGCTTCTAGCGGATTGGCTTACAGATCGTTAAACACCTTTCGGTCAGCCATTTCAGCCGGCTATGTACCGACTAATGATGTGGAGGTTGGGGAGCACCCCCGAGTTTGCAGATTGTTACAAGGTATCAGGCTCTCTCTACCTCCGGAGCCCCGCTACTCTGCCCTCTGGGATGTGAACCAGGTTCTGAACTTGTTCCTCTCCTGGCAGCCGAACCGTTTTCGGTCCAGGAAGGAATTGTCTGCTAAGCTGGCTATGCTGCTCTGCCTCGTTTCTTGCCGCTGAGTCTCAGACGTGAGGGCATTAGACATCACGAGCAAGAAGTTCTCCCCTAATGGGGTAACATTCACACTCCACAGAACAACGAAATGCCACACAAGTCATCACTTATCCAGAATTCCCGGACTCTCCTAAGCTGTGCGTCGTCCGATGCCTGAAGGCTTATGAGGAAATGACTGAAGAGTTTCATCCTCCGGGGGAGCGGCAGCTCCTCATTACACTACATAAGCCTTTTAAGTCAGTTTCTTCCCCCACCATAGTTAGGTGGGTTAGATGGGTGATGCAGGAAGCCGGTATTAACCTCCAGATGTTTGGAGCCCACTCGGCACGAGGTGCAATGGCCTCCAAGGCATTTGGCTTGGGTGCCCGTTTGGAGGATATCCTCAACACGGCAGATTGGTCTTCGGACTATCTTTAAGAGGTTTTACTTCAAGCCGGTGCTGGACATGGCTCACCTCGTGGTGAGCAAGCTTTAGACTAGCATAATCCTCACCTCCAGTCCTGACATAGAATGAAAAATTTCCTAGCTATCGTAACGGAAAGTTTCAATTCTATTAAGGACTCGGAGGCGAGGATTATCCCACCCTAGGGATTCCATGGAAGATCGCCCTCCCCGTATAAGAGTAAATAATCCTGCTTGAGTCTAAAGTGGTCTTGTTTGACGCACTTGGTTCAGTTGCACAATAACTGCTTTCACTGCATTTGTTTCACAGGCTTTAGTGGTTTGTGCTCAGGTGGTGACAATGTCCCCTTGTCTTTGTAGGATCGGATGCAAATAAACAGGATTCATGAAGGTGATCCAACGGCTGACTTCGTGCAACGAAAGAGGATGAAGGGCCAGTGAAGGAAGACTATGTTGGGCCTATGGGCCTCCTGATTGGTCGTTATAGGATTGTTGTCCGATTGGATGTTGTTTTTCCACTACATTTTCCCAAGTTTTCATGGGAAACGTAATTTGTGTTATCTTTAAAATGATGGCTGCTATAATAAATAAAGTAAAGAAAGGCATAATCCTCGCCTCCGAAATTTTTCATTAGCGTGGACAAAATCCTCAACTATCACACTCACGTCAACTTGCAAACGTCCTAACCATGCCCTTACAACAAACACCACATGGATAAGCTCTCCACGTTCAACAGACCCCTGTTCAAATTCTTATTTTAAGTTAGCCACAAAATACTAATCCTGTCCCTAACTTCTAAATAACAGTGTACATCTCCCCTTGCGCTTTAGTTCCCAAACACCTCCAGCCATACACAACCTCTCCACCTCATTTTATGTCCTTTCAAATTCTAACCATGATCAGCAGAACACCCAACCTCTACAGCAGAGCACTTAGTTTCTTGCCAGCTTTTAAGACTACCAGAGCTAAACTAAAAGCCAATAATTCTCCAATTGAACCGTGTGAACTTTCTCTACCAACTACAGACCTACTTCACTGACCGACTCCTTATAAGCTTTATCTACATCAGTTCAAGTCATTACAGTCTTCTACACCCCATTTCCTTGCCCGTATAACCTGACAAGAGGTACCACCACAATGTTATGTATTGTGCAGCCAAGTAATGCATAACCTTGGTCCAGAGGCCAAACCTTGATAATAAGCAAACAGTTAGGAAAATATGACAACAAATATAGGAGAGGGCTTTCTACACACTACTCAAAGTACATTCACACCACTTTTACCTCCCCAGAGAAGACAGCTGGATGCTACTTGCACCACAGATTTCTATTACAAAATTACCTATACCAGGCTGACCACAAATGCCTCCAGGACATTACGAAAACTATGTAGCAAATGAAGTAAACCATTCTTTATGTTGCTCCTCTCTTCCGCGCTTTTACAGCACACGCCCATGTGCTTAAAATAAAAAAATTAAAGACACATTAGAAATAAAATTAGAGCTACTCACTTTAATGTGCGTCCTCACAACATCAGTTCTTTGCAAACGCTGATCTTCTGGTATGCCAATCTCCTCCCAGATGTTTCGCAGCCTGTTTAGTGCCCTATTCAAACACTGTACACTTTCTTCAGCTAATACTTCACTGAGGAAAAAAGAAATTAGGTAAAATTAAACTCAACATGAAATAAGCATTGGCACAGCCAACAGGTCTTGCCTCTTGGGTGCCTATGCACCCCTGTGGCTTTTGCGGGGCGGGGGGGGTTTGCTGGTGTGTTGCAGTGGCAAAAAAAAGAAAAAAGCGCAAAGGTGTGGCCCTGCATGCGTTGTCACACATTCACACGTAATAAGCCACCCAGCACGACATTTATTCTTGCATGAGTCAATATACATGTGCGTGCATATGGCATGAAGTGATCACCATCGTTTATTTTTAACTCACAGTTCCAAGATGGAAGACAGCTGCTTTGGCGCAGTAAATAAAAAAAATAAATGTATACATGCTTTTTGTAAAAGGAGCACCCCTTCTCCCGAGCAAATTCTAACTGGCAGGCCCTCAAGCGCTAAAAAAACTTAAACAAATGATAATTGTAACGGAAGAGGCAAAGGCACAATGGAGGAGGAGAAGGGGAAGTCAATGCAGAGGGCATAAACAGATTGGGGAAAGCAACAGAGGAGGTTGGGCCAAGGGGGGGAAAAAAAGCAAGACAGAGCAAGATAAGGAAGAGCTTGGGAATAGAGACTGGAGAAATAAGCATGCAAGCTGAATATTTGAGGGGGAAGCAGCAAGTGAGGGAAAGAGCAAGAACACACACACACACACTGATTGAACACTCAAAGAAGAACAAGCATTGGCATAGCCAATAGGTCTCGTCTTTGGGGCCTTATAAGTGTTTAGGCAGAGCTATTGACTTTGCCAATGTGAGTGATGGTGGTAGAGTGGTGGTGGTAGAGTGGTGGTGGTAGAGTGGTGGTGGTAGAGTGGTGGTGGTAGAGTGGTGGTGGTAGAGTGGTGGTGGTAGAGTGGTGGTGGTAGAGTGGTGGTGGTAGAGTGGTGGTGGTAGAGTGGTGGTGGTAGAGTGGTGGTGGTAGAGTGGTGGTGGTAGAGTGGTGGTGGTAGAGTGGTGGTGGTAGGAGGGTGGTGGTGGTAGGAGGGTGGTGGTGGAGTGGTGGTGGAGTGGTGGTGGAGTGGTGGTGGAGTGGTGGTGGAGTGGTGGTGGAGTGGTGGTGGAGTGGTGGTGGAGTGGTGGTGGAGTGGTGGTGGAGTGGTGGTGGAGTGGTGGTGGAGTGGTGGTGGAGTGGTGGTGGTGGTGGTGGTGGAGTGGTGGTGGAGTGGTGGTGTGGTGGTGGAGTGGTGGTGGAGTGGTGGTGGAGTGGTGGTGGCGTGGTGGTGGCGTGGTGGTGGCGTGGTGGTGGCGTGGTGGTGGCGTGGTGGTGGCGTGGTGGTGGCGTGGTGGTGGCGTGGTGGTGATGCTGAGGTGGTGGAGTGGTGATGCTGAGGTGGTGGTGGAGTGGTGATGCTGAGGTGGTGGTGGAGTGGTGGTGGAGTGGTGGTGGAGTGGTGGTGGAGTGGTGATGCTGAGGTGGTGGAGTGGTGATGCTGAGGTGGTGGAGTGGTGATGCTGAGGTGGTGGAGTGGTGATGCTGAGGTGGTGGAGTGGTGATGCTGAGGTGGTGGAGTGGTGATGCTGAGGTGGTGGTGTTGTGATGCTGAGGTGGTGGTGTTGTGATGCTGAGGTGGTGGTGTTGTGATGCTGAGGTGGTGGTGTTGTGATGCTGAGGTGGTGGTGTTGTGATGCTGAGGTGGTGGTGTTGTGATGCTGAGGTGGTGGTGTTGTGATGCTGAGGTGGTGGTGTTGTGATGCTGAGGTGGTGGTGTTGTGATGCTGAGGTGGTGGTGTTGTGATGCTGAGGTGGTGGTGTTGTGATGCTGAGGTGGTGGTGTTGTGATGCTGAGGTGGTGGAGTGGTGGTGGAGTGATGCTGAGGTGGTGGAGTGGTGGTGGAGTGATGCTGAGGTGGTGGAGTGGTGGTGGAGTGATGGTGGTGTGGTGGTGTGATGCTGAGGTGGTGGAGTGGTGGTGGTGTGATGCTGAGGTGGTGGAGTGGTGGTGGTGTGATGCTGAGGTGGTGGAGTGGTGGTGGTGTGATGCTGAGGTGGTGGAGTGGTGGTGGAGTGATGCTGAGGTGGTGGAGTGGTGGTGGAGTGATGGTGGAGTGGTGGTGTGATGCTGAGGTGGTGGAGTGATGGTGGAGTGGTGGTGGAGTGGTGGTGGAGTGGTGGTGGAGTGGTGGTGGAGTGGTGGTGTTGTGATGCTGAGGTGGTGGTGGTGTGGTGGTGGAGTGGTGGTGTTGTGATGCTGAGGTGGTGGTGGTGAGGTGGTGGAGTGGTGGTGTTGTGATGCTGAGGTGGTGGTGGAGTGGTGGTGTTGTGGTGGTGGAGTGCTGGTGGAGTGGTGGTGTTGTGATGCTGAGGTGGTGGAGTGGTGGTGTTGTGATGCTAAGGTGGTGGTGGAGTGATGGTGGAGTGGTGGTGTTGTGATGCTGGAGTGATGGAGTGGAGGAGTGATGGTGGAGTGATGGTGGAGTGATGGTGGAGTGATGGTGGAGTGATGGTGGAGTGATGGTGGAGTGATGGTGGAGTGATGGTGGAGTGATGGTGGAGTGATGGTGGAGTGATGGTGGAGTGATGGTGGAGTGATGGTGGAGTGATGGTGGAGTGATGGTGGAGTGATGGTGGAGTGATGCTGAGGTGGTGGAGTGGTGGTGTTGTGATGCTGAGGTGGTGGAGTGATGCTGAGGTGGTGGTGTTGTGATGCTGAGGTGGTGGAGTGATGCTGAGGTGGTGGAGTGATGCTGAGGTGGTGGAGTGATGCTGAGGTGGTGGAGTGATGCTGAGGTGGTGGAGTGGTGGTGTTGTGATGCTGAGGTGGAGGAGTGGTGGTGGAGTGATGGTGGAGTGGTGGTGTTGTGATGCTGAGGTGGTGGAGTGGTGGTGGAGTGATGCTGAGGTGGAGGAGTGGTGGTGGAGTGGTGGTGGAGTGATGCTGAGGTGGTGGAGTGATGGTGGAGTGGTGGTGTTGTGATGCTGAGGTGGTGGAGTGGTGGTGTTGTGATGCTGAGGTGGTGGGGTGGTGTTGTGATGCTGAGGTGGTGGTGTTGTGATGCTGAGGTGGTGGAGTGGTGGTGGAGTGGTGGTGGAGTGGTGGTGTTGTGATGCTGAGGTGGTGGTGTTGTGATGCTGAGGTGGTGGAGTGGTGGTGGAGTGGTGGTGGAGTGATGCTGAGGTGGTGGAGTGGTGCTGAGGTGGTGGTGTTGTGATGCTGAGGTGGTAGTGTTGTGATGCTGAGGTGGTAGTGTTGTGATGCTGAGGTGGTAGTGTTGTGATGCTGAGGTGGTAGTGTTGTGATGCTGAGGTGGTAGTGTTGTGATGCTGAGGTGGTAGTGTTGTGATGCTGAGGTGGTAGTGTTGTGATGCTGAGGTGGTGGTGTTGTGATGCTGAGGTGGTAGTGTTGTGATGCTGAGGTGGTAGTGTTGTGATGCTGAGGTGGTAGTGTTGTGATGCTGAGGTGGTAGTGTTGTGATGCTGAGGTGGTAGTGTTGTGATGCTGAGGTGGTAGTGTTGTGATGCTGAGGTGGTAGTGTTGTGATGCTGAGGTGGTAGTGTTGTGATGCTGAGGTGGTAGTGTTGTGATGCTGAGGTGGTAGTGTTGTGATGCTGAGGTGGTAGTGTTGTGATGCTGAGGTGGTAGTGTTGTGATGCTGAGGTGGTAGTGTTGTGATGCTGAGGTGGTAGTGTTGTGATGCTGAGGTGGTAGTGTTGTGATGCTGAGGTGGTAGTGTTGTGATGCTGAGGTGGTAGTGTTGTGATGCTGAGGTGGTAGTGTTGTGATGCTGAGGTGGTAGTGTTGTGATGCTGAGGTGGTAGTGTTGTGATGCTGGAGTGATGCTGAGGTGGTGGAGTGGTGGTGGAGTGGTGGTGGAGTGGTGGTGGAGGGGTGCGGAGGTGGTGGAGGGGTGCGGAGGTGGTGGAGGGGTGCGGAGGTGGTGTTGTGATGCTGAGGTGGTGGAGTGTTGGTGTTGTGATGCTGAGGTGGTGGAGTGGTGGTGGAGTGATGCTGAGGTGGAGGAGTGGTGCAGAGGTGGTGGAGTGGTGCTGAGGTGGTGGAGTGGTGCTGAGGTGGTGGAGTGGTGCTGTTGTGATGCGGAGTGGTGGAGTGGTGGTGCAGATATGTGTATTGTGGCTACCACCAAGCGCCTGTGCCAAGGTATATTTGCAGATTCCTTTGATGATATAACTTTCCTTGCAAAGCTACCAAATAACTTTTTGAAGTTGAAAGAGGCGCAGGTTGACATCATGCCAAGAACAGTCTCGAAGGGTCTGTTAAAACTTTCAACGTGAAAAAAAAAAAAAAAAAATGCCCATGTTTTCCTCCAATGCCGTGCATCAAAAGGGTCACAACAGAAGCATAGCAGACGTGTCTGTGGTGGGGGAGAGGGAGGGGCATTGAAGCGAGGCGCGCACGCTTGGCTGAGCGAGAGGAATGCCACATGGCCCTCAGCTCGTGCATGTGCGCTCCCTTTGCATTAAAGCCAGAAAACTACATTAAGTGACAGTAAATGGGCTGTTATTACAAGATGCAAGGGGATGCTTATGTTTATTGGCAGAGGTTAGCAGAGGGCTCCTGTATAATATCTGGTAGAAAACGCTGTACAAATAAAGAAACTTTCATTAAAGCGCAAAGATTGAGTGATATCCGTCGAGGGGCTGCGCGTTATTGAAAGATGCAAGGGCTGTTACTACACATATAAGCATAACTAGATTTATAAATTGCCCGTCCCTCCTCCTATGTCCGCAGAGGCAGCGCGTTTTGGACACAATGTGTCTTTAATGCATTGTTAAGCAGTCTCTGCGGACATAGGAGGAGGGTGGGCACTTCGTCAATAATCTTACAACTAACAGGAAAGATTGTGCTGTTTCACTTTTTAAGAACAAATGAAAAAGCTTTGTAATAATGCATTTCATGTCAGTACATGGAATGCATTTTTACGAAGCTTTTCATTTGTACATAAAAAGCCAAGCAGCAATCCTTCCCGTTAGTTTATGTTTATAAAACAAGCGCTCGCTCTGTGGTGGGGGAGGGGCAGAGCGAGGCACTTGGGAGAGCGTGACAGGAAAGGCAGATGGCCTGGAGCATGCGAGAAGCGCGTTGTGTGCGCGTTCTCGCATGCTCTAGGCCAGCCAAAAGATTGTGGTCGCATTTCTGAAGCCCACACTACAAAATGTCTCGCCCAGACCAGCGCAAGCGCTGGCTCAGGACGAGACCTAAAAAGGTAGTCCCCAAAATGTGGACGGATACAAGTCATCCAATCAAAAAGATGGTAAAGAAGCTATGTTCCAGAGGAGTGACAGACGAGGAAGAAAAGACACTGAACAACAAGCAAGCAAAAGAGATTGACAACCAAGTCAATCTCTGGAAAACAGTGGGCTGACAAAGCCCACTGAAAGCCTTGGTATTGGCAACAATATGTCTTTGACCACAGACAGCTAAAAGCTGTCTGAAGGCGAGATAAAAAGCATACAAGTGCATCAGGTTTACATCGCTAAAATGAAGTATGAAGTAGCTAAATCTGTGGCCTCTAGCAATCACATTGTTGATCATCCTTAGTTCCATAGACATGTTAGACAGAGGTCAATACACTGTTGCTGGCGTGTCCATTAATCAATAGCGACCACTTGCAGGAAGCTGGCTCTGTATAAACTATACCAAAGCAGGGCTCGAAAAATCCCAAAAATGGTACTAGTCCTGCAGGTCTAGTACCTTGAAAAATCTCCTCGACCTAACTGCAATCTACTTGACCTCCGTCTCTGAAAGCGGAGAAAATGTGACAAGATAACAGGATTTAAAGGCATCTTTATTGCTCATTAACTTTGTGAGCAATAAAAATGCCTTTAAATCTTGTTATCTTGTCACATTTGCTCCGTTTTCAGAGACAGAGGACAAAAGTTAGTTTGTCTTCCTACTCGCCAGAAAGAGCGAGTAGGACCTAAAAACCGCTCGCCCTCGTTAAATTTAGCTCGCGTATGCGAGCGGTCGAGTGGAATTTTCGAGCCCTGCAAAGTGAGGTATAGTGTGCGCAGAGTCCAGTGGAACCCAAAAGGCCCGCAGAAGTACAGTAGATAGCACCGCACTCTCTATTTGGGGTAGTGTGGTCGAGCAGTAAGGCTTTATCAGAGGACAGTGTTAAGTATTTGTTGTACACACTCAGTCAGCAAATGAATTCACACACTCAAAGACTGAACTTCAGACCAATTGTTTTTATATAAAAATATTCTTTTAGTTATTTCCTAGAACCAAGCAAGCCTGGCACAGGTAAGTGATAAATACTATGCAGTAAATATACAGTTGTAACAGTTTGGATTGTAATTGTATATGCACTTTGTTTTGATTTACAGTACTGTTACTGAGAAATGCAATGCTTTAGAAATACAGTACATCTACTTTGAATGGGCTGTTTAGTAAAATGACCAGTACATTACTTTCCGATTACTTTTCTTACACTGTGTAGTATACCTGGATACTACACTGGGACATTTCCTATAAACAGTTAAGTAAAAGCGTTTTTGTTATTTAGTACAATTTTAAAGAACTTCCTTAGATTTTCCAACTCCACACTTTGAAACATTTCATAGAAAAGCAGTCAATGTTATCCTATAAAGGTAAAATAGTGTTATCGGTTTAAAGGCAAGTACTTTGTTGTGGGAGTTGGTGTTCTGGGGTTAGACTCAGGGGTCCCCCAGGGTCAAGGATGCACTCTTGTTACACCCTCAGCGGCACTAGGGCAGCCGGATGCAGAGTGCTGATGCCCAATGTTATCCAATGGTGGATAGGGGGCCTCCGGTTGGTGGCTGCTGACGAGCAGGCCACAGGGTTGTGGGAGCAAAGCTCCTGGACTTAAGCTCAGGGCAAATGGGGGTTTAGGCCAGCACAAAAGATGCACCCTCAGCGGCACTGGGGCAGCCAGGTGCAGAGTGCTGTTTTGGCGTCGGGTGCCCTGTAGCTTTCAATGGGGAGTCTACAGTTTGCAAAAGCACTGCAGGCTCGGGGACAAAGGTGTTCTGGATGAGACCACCACTTGGAGAGGTAAGTTGGGATCTTGGGGGTTGTTTAGGCACCATCAGTTGGGCCACCCAAGGCCGTGGGGCATCGGGTGCAGGGGTGCCTTTTAGGGTTGGATCTCCTTACCAGCTCCTAGTCGCGGTTGGGGGGGACCTTCCGGTTTGAGGCTGTTGGCGTCAGTTGGAGGCTTGAGGCAGGTCAGGGGTCGCCGGATCTCGGGTCAGGATCGCCGGGGAGACCTCTTTGTGATGGGCCACTCGAACTCTGGTCATGGGCGTCGGTTGCAGAGTGGTGCAAACTCGCGGATCCTTGCAGAGCTGGAGTCTGGTGTTTGAACAAATCCAGTGTTCACAGGAGACAATTATTGGGATTGAAGGCAGGCACGTCCTCCGGGTTTCTCGAGGCTGCTGGCTGCAGGACACCGGGATTTCGCTGGAGCAGGTTAGAGGTGGGGACAGGCCGGTAGGGCTGAGGACAAGTCAGTGGGCATCCTCCTCTTGTTAGCTTCGGCATGGCTCTTCGGTCTCTCTTCTTCTGGCAGGTTCTTGTCTGAGGAAGCAAGGTTCAGGGGTGCCCCTAAATACTAGATTTAGGGACGTTACAGGTAGGTAAAGGTTGGGACCAATGGGTCCCTTCCTGAGGTGGGTACACCCCTATTATGCCACACTCCAGTGGGAGGGGCATAAGCTTTCCCTGGTTGGCTGAGTCCCCCCATCTGCAAGATGGCGGGGACAGAGTTGTGCTTCACCTCACCTCCCCCACCTGAGAGGTGGAGTTGACAGAGGTGGGCACACCTCTTCCTCACTTGTTTTTCCCGCTGGTTCTCCCGCCCAAAGTGGGGTCGGGACCAGTTGCTGAAAGCAGCAAGTGGCCGGGGGAAGCTCACAAAGGCGGCAAGCCTTTGAACCTTCCCCTTCGTGGACCCTGCCCATCCTGGTGGAGGAGGCTTGGCACCTCGTCCCAGGATGTGCATTGTCTCAGGCCCCCAAGAGCAGCAGGCTCTCGACCCAGGGGTCCAGAAACATGTCTGGTGGTGGCAGCTGAAAGCAGCCACTCAGCCTGGACACTAGTGATAGGTTATTTTTCTGGGGGCATCTCTAAGATGCCCTCTGTGTGCATTTTTCATTAAATCCCACACTGGCATCAGTGTGGGAATGTGCTGAGAAGTTTGATACCAAACTTCTCAGTCTTCAGTGGAGCCATTATGGTGCTGTGGAGTTCGTAATGACAAACTCCCACCACCATATACTCTTAATGGCAGCACTGCACTTACAATGTCTAACAATGGACTTAGACACTGTAGGGGTACAGGACTCATGCACCTGTACCCTCACCACTGGTATAGTGCACCCAGCTAGAGGACTGACTGCTCTATGCCAGGGCAGTGGGTTGTAGGCTTGACACAGGGATGTGTGCCATGTCGACTCTTCACTTTATTGCACCAAGACAAGCAGCCTGCAAAGGCAGTGTGTGAGTGGAATGGTACAGGGCCTCCAAGGGTGGCACAATAAGTGCTGCAGCCCTTAGAGGTCTTCCCTGGTCACAGTGCCCCTGGGTACCTGTGGTACCATTTACCAGGGGCTGACCTGTGGCCAGAGATGCCAATTGGGTTTTGGTTTCAATGCAGATTTAGGGAAAGAACATAAACCCTGGGTACTTGATTATCAGGAGCCCAGGGCACACTCAGTCAAAGCCCATCCGCAGTTCAGCAAAAAGTGGGGGCTACCATGCAGAAAGAGGGCACTGTCTCACACCACTTCTTTTAATAATGCAAGTGTCAAAGGAGGAATTTTATTTATGTATTGTTTTTAGTAAGTTTTTGTTTTTATGCGATGCAAACATGTAGAAAGACATAACATTCTTGCAGCGTTACCCATACTTCACATCACCTCCCGGGTTTAGCAACTATGAATAATTAAAGTGTGTTATTGTTGGTAGTGCTAATGTTTAATTGGTCAGTGTACACACACGTTTATTTTGGGAATTAACTTTTTTGTGGTTCCTTCAAGGATTTACTACAGGTTTTCCTGATGGAACGGTTGGTTTAATAAGGGGCTTAACGTCTGTTGGGCCTAGACACATTGACATGGTTCACCGGCTCTCTTAGTTGGCCCTGGCACTTTAAATATGAAAGGGTGATTATTGTCAGGACACTAATAAAATAATTTTGCCCGCAGAATTTTCCACATAATTTTGAATTTGCCTCACTTGCCACGTAATACCTCGCGTTACATAATTTGCTAATTTTAACAAAAACCAATTTAATTTCTAGCTCAAATGAATCAAAAGTTACTTAAAAATGCTTCCACACAAGCTGGTATACAGTGGCAAGCTCCTTGCAAAAAGTTAACTGGTCACTTTTCAATTGCTGGATGCTGTATATAGTTAGGTATCCAGGCTGTCGTAACATGTAAAAATATCAAGAGTGAAGTAATAATGTCACAAAATGTGCTGCAAAATTAGCTTTTTCTTGTATTGCATAATGTGGACCCTTTATTCGCTTAATTCCAATGGGTTAGATTATAGTGTGTGAGAAAGTGCCCTCTTCCTGCATGGCTGCCCCCACTTTTTGCTGAATTGCTGATGTGCTTTGAGTGTGCCCTGGGCTCCTGCTAATCAGGTACCCACCGCCTATGTTCTTTCCCTAAAACTGCATTGAAGCCTACACCCAATTGGCATCTCTGGCCACAGGTCAGCCCGTGGTAAGTGGTACCACAGGTACCCAGGGCACTGTGACCAGAGAAGGCCTCTAAAGGCTGCAGCACTTATTGTGCCACCCTTAGAGGTCCTGTACCCTTACACACTGCGTGTTTTGGTGTAGAACAAAGTGAAGAGTCGACATGGCACACATCCCTGTGTGCCATGCCTACAAACCACTGCCCTGGCATAGGTCTGTCACCCCTCTAGCTGGGTGCACTATACCAGTGGTGAGGGTACAGGTGCATGAGCCCTGTACCCCTACAGTGCCCAAGTCCATTCTTAGACTTGGAAAGTGCAATGCTGCCATTAAGAGTATATGGTGCTGGAAGTTTGTCATTACGAACTCCACAGCACCATAATGGCTACACTGAAAACTGAGAAGTTTGGTATCAAACTTCTCAGCACATTAAACCCACACTGATGCCAGTGTGGGATTTAATGAAAAATGCACACAGAGGGCATCTTAGAGATGCCCCCTGGAAACTAAACCACTTCTAGTGTCCAGGCTGAGTGGCTGCTTTCAGCTGCCACCACCAGACATGTTTCTGGACCCCTGGGTTGAGAGCCTGCTGCTCTCTGGGGCCTGAAACAACGCACATCCTGGGACGAGGTGCCAAGCCTCCTCCCCCAGAATAGGCAGGGTTAACGAAGGGGAAGCGTCAAAGGCTTGCCGCCTTTGTGAGATTCCCCAGGCCACTTGCTGCTCTCAGCAACTGGTCCCCATTGGTTCCGACCCCCACTTTGGGCGGGAGAACCGGCGGGAAAAACAAGTGAGGAAGAGAGGTGTGCCCACCTCTGCTACTCCACCCCTCAGGTGGGGGAGGAGAGGTGAAGCACAACTCTCAGTCTACGCCATCTTGAAGATGGGGTGATTCAGCCAACCAGGGACAGGCTCATGCCCCCCTCCCACTGGAGGGTGGCATATTAGGGGGTGTACCCACCCCAGGGAAGGGACCCATTGGTCCCTGCCTTTTACCTACCTTTAACGCTCCTAAATCTAGTATTTAGGGGCACCCCTGAACCTTGCTTCCTCAGATAACCTGCAACAAGAAAAGAAGGACCGAACAGCCGTGCCGAAGCTAACAAGAGGAAGACTCCCACTGACTTGTCCCCAGCCCTACCGGCCTGTCTCCACCTCGAACCTGCTCCTGCGAAATCCTGGTGTGTCCTGCAGCCAGCAACCTCAAAAACCCCGAAGGACCTGCCTGCCTTCAAGCACAAAGAATTTGTGTTCCGTGAACACTGGATTTGTTCACCTGGGACCTCTGGCTCCGGCCGGACACCGCGGATCCGCCCCACTCTGCACCCGCCATCCCCAGCCCGAGCCCGAGCGGGCAAACACCACGAGGAGATCACCCCGGCGATCCTGACCCGCCTCAAGCCTCCAGCAGACGCCTGCAGCCTAAATCCAGAAGGCCCCCCCTAACCACGACCCGGAGCTGGTAAGAAGATCCGACCCCAAAAGGCACCCCTGCACCCAATGCCTCACGGCCTTGTGTGCCCAAACTGACGGTGCCTAACCAACTCCTAACTTCCCAACGTACCTCTCGAAGTGGTGGTCGCACCCAGAAGACCTTCGTCCCCAAGCCTGCAGTGTCTTTCCAAACCGGTGGTTCTCCATTGAAAACAGAGAGCCCGACGTCGAAACAGCACTCTGCACCCCGCCGCCCTAGTGCTGCTGAGGGTGCACCTTTCGTGCTACTTTGTTTCCCCATTTGCCCTGAGCTAAAGTCCAGGAGCTTTGCTCCCACAGCCTAGTGGCCTGCTTGCCAGCAGCCACCAACCGGAGGCCCCCTAGCCCCAATTGGATAACATTGGGCCTCAGCACTCTGCACCCGGCCGCCCTAGTGCCGCTGAGGGTGTAACTAGAGTGCATCCTTGACCCTGGGGGACCCCGGAGTCTACCCCCAGAACCTCAACTCCCACTACCAAATACTTACCTCAAAACCGATAACACTATGTTGTATCCTTCTTCTCCCTGCTCTTCTCTCTTTCTTGTCCTTTCTTAGTCTCTTGTACTCTGCTGCTCAGCCTGTCTCTATGATGTCATCCTTAGTTCTATCTGTGTATGTTTAAGTGTACTGTCAGTTACCTTGGAGGCTGAGCAGCAGGGCAGCTGCTCCCGGTGGGGCCTTTATTGGAACTTTACTTGATTCTGCTATCTTTATTATATGCTGTGTCTATTTATCCTATGACTTCAAATCAACAATAAATCTACAACTGGATCACAGCAACCAAAGAGTCATCATTATTTATTGGATGTTACACACTATTTTCCTCCATAGGATAACATTGACTGTTTTCCTGTGAAAAGTTTCCAAGTGTGGAGTTTGAGAAACTAAAGAAATTGTTTAAAATTGCATAATCTAACAAAAACGATTTTACTTACCTGTTTTCAGGAAATGTCCCAGAGTAGTATCTAGGTATAATACTGTGTGTAAGCCTAGTAATCTCAAAAGTTACCTACCTGCTATTTTACCAAAAAGCCTATTCAAGTCTATGTACTGTATTTACTAAGTATTGCATTTCTCTGCATCCATACTGTAAATCAAATCAAAGTGCATATACCATTATCATTCAAACTGTATTTCAATTGCATTACTACTGTAAAGTACTTATTGCTTACCTGTGCCAGGCTTGCTTGGTTCTAGAAAATAAAATAACTAAAAGAATATTTTTATACAAACACAATTGATCTGAAGTTCAGTCTTTGAGGTGTGAATTCATTTGCTGACTGAGTGTGTACAACAAATGCTTAACAGTGTCCTCCGATACGGCCTTACTGCTCGACCACACTACCACAAATAGAGAGTAAGGTTCTATCTAACTTTACCTCTGCCTACCTTTGGGGTTCCACTGGACTCTGTGCACACTGTACCTCACTTTGGTAAAGTATATACAGAGCCAGCTTCCTACATACAGTATTAGTCTTCATTTCGCGCAGGAATTCAGCAAGTTTTACATTTTGTGTATAGGTTTTGTATTTTCTCGATAGAATGGTTGTGTGTAAAAGGTAGAAAGTAAGAAAGACACTGCTTTAGTAGACATGGTCAATTGCAGTACTGACTTACAAAAAATCACTCCCATAGATTCACTTTTGTATGTGTAGAATAAGCATTCCAAAAAGAGTACCTTGGTGCTTGAGAGGGATAGAAAACGAATTTAAAATGAATCCCAAGTCAGAGAAGAAGTCAATGAACTTTGATCAAATTTGAAATTTAATTTACTGGGCTGCTTAGACTGCAAAACATTTATTCCAACTCGACTTCTATATATTGGACAGCACACTTTCCAAACCTTACAAGTTGTGGGATTGACTTGGGCTATTTTTTAGATTATCCTATGACAACTACCACTACCAGAAAACCAAAATGCTTTACTTCGAGGGCATATGCTGAATTTTTTATACCTAGGCACAATATCAATAAACTCAAATAATTCAGACATCTGAAAAACACCACATGAAAACACGCTAGTACTGATGTCAGGCGCTTAAGTCACTGCCCAGTATGAACTTGGAAGGAAACACAAATCACCACGAATGCAAAAAACCACATAGCTTTGACAAAAGACTGACCGTAGCAGTCTACGGAACCACAATTCAAGCCCTGGCTCGGTCACACCTCAATAGTAGAAATGGATTAAACATCCCCATTCATTATTCCATCCTTAACCAACTGAAGAGCCGCAGGCATGCCTCACAGTAACTAAAACACAACATCTTTCAGTTTGTAGGTTGATTATTAGCTGTCCCTCTAAGATTAAATACATTTGCTTTGCCGGTCTCCCCATCTTCACTATGTTAGAGACACAAGGAGCAACACTGCTCATATAGTGTGATCCTGTATAAGGATCCAACTACCCTGGGAACAGGTATGGGAAACAGTGGCAATAGCCTAAAGACAGTATTTTGAGACATCAACGGAACAGACACGACTGAGGTACTGCAGTAAGGGCGATTGAGTTATTTGTCTAGTCACCTTGGCTGCACCTCAACCCGCCAAAATATAAAAGGACTTCCTAGCTGGTGGTAATTTCTTGAAGCATAGCCAGGAACTGCCGTCACGGATGTTAAGTTTAATGCTTTTCAAATTTCGTGTAAGGCTGTATCAGCATGACGGAGTCCTGCACCAAACTGTTTTCTTTTTTATTTTCAAAAAGAAAATCCCAAGCCAGTGCTTTTTGTTTGAATTAACAAAAAAAAAAATAGAAAATGCCCCCCTTGGCATGGGAGTTCTCTCCCAATGCCCATCACTCGCCATGGAGTCATCTCCCATGGCAAGGGGCCATTCTTTGGTTTTTTTTTTTACTGCCCCTTACCGATAGGGTTTACCTAGCACCGACGGGCAGTGAACAACAGCTATTAGGATGGACGGACATATAGCCAATTCTCCGATGGTCCTTAATTCGTCAGGCGGTTGGAGCAGTTTGGCCACGGCGGAGACTACTCCATGGTCAAACTATGATCCACCTCCTTTTAAATTTGGAGGGCGGATCATAATGTAGGCAGTAAGCACCCACCATTTAAAATCGGCCCCAAGTGTCCTTTGTGTGCTAGGAAGTATTCACGTGCCAATACATGCAAATGGTTCAAGAAATTATGCTGATTGAATCTCATGAAGCACTCACTTATAGATGGAAAGACCATAAGTAGATTGATACTTAGGAAAGGGGTTACATTGTTAATGATGTGGAACAAGATTTCTGAATAAGTGAACACTAGGGATACTATACCTCGGCAGGGGAAGGGAGTTTCTCTTCTAGATTTTGTGGAAAAGTAAGTCTGTTGTCTTGCCATTAGCTCAGCCATTTTGCGCTTCATCCTCCATTGCGACCTCTCTACAGGGGTCACGAATGCTCTGTGGCTTCACATCTTGATTCCACACTGCACTGCCACCAACGCCCTGTTCCTGATCTGCCGCCACCTGCCTGAACTCATGCTAAACCAGCCGAGCAGGACTGTCCGTGCCTTTGTTTGCCACAATCTGACTGAACTCTTGCTAACCCCAGTTGAACAGGACTGTTCACCTGCGCTTACTGTCCTCACCCTGCCCTTCGCCCTACAGGGTTTGACAGCTACCATCTTCGGACTTATCAGATTGTCCTCTGCTTGTTGTGTAATTATGAGTTTCACCTACCCCTGCAGGGGCCCAACAGTGACCATCTGCTAACTTATCAGATTGACCTCTGCCTGTATAATTATGGTGTTCATTGTTTTACTGTACACATCTCCCTTTGTATAATTATGGTGTTCGTTTTCTGTATACATCCCCCCTTTTCATAACCATGGTGTTCTTTCCTTACTATACACGCCTGGGGTGGGGATGAAGGGTATATAAGACGTGGAACCAAAGTGCTTGGCAGATTGCCTCCTCAGACAAGCTGCGGGTGTCTGTTGCTGATGCTCTCTCTACATCTCATGAGATTGTAATAAATATCCTCTCTCTCGGCGCTCCAGTGTTGGTCTCAGTTTGTATCCCGGACCCGTGGACTAAGGGTGGACCCTGCACCTTTGGGTGGCCTTCCAAGGAGACCCCCAAATCCACAATTGGCGCCCAAACGTTAGGCACCATCAGTGACGCGGCTGCCCGGTCGAGGGGTCCCTACGAGGAAGTTTGAACGGATGGTGGTGGAGTATACCTACGCGAAAGAGACCCTCGTCTTCGTAGCCACCACCCGACCTTCGCTGCATCTGAAAAGACCCCCACAAGTGGCATCGGTCCTGACTGGAGCCCCCGATAGACTTGGACGAGCTTTGCAGTAAAGAGACCGCCTGGAGAACGAGACAAAGGATTCTGGTAGGATTGCCGGTGGGCGATACCTTTTGTTGGTTTATCTGGTTTTTTTCTTTTTTTCTTCACTCTTTGCAAAAAGTGAAGGTAAACGGGTAATGTGGACTTTTTGTCCGGCTTAGAAACTTGTGGAGACGCTTGGTAAGATAACATAGAAAAGCATGCCCGTCTGTAGTAAATTTGCACGATGGTTTTGTTGTTACACATCTCGATCAAGGGTGCTGGAGGATAGTCAGCCGGCTCCTCCGGAAGGTACCCCTAGTAAGGACATGTACATAAAGTACAGTATTTCTCCCATAATGTATAACTCATTGTGGCATAAATACACGTCTAAGGATACAGAGACTCAATGGCCTATGTACGGCTCTTTCGAACCCCAGAAGCTTGAGGCCGTAGAGGCACAACTTCATAGGAGGAGGTCCCGACAAGCAATGTTTGATGCCTTGGGTCAGTGGAAAAAGGAAGGGACTGAGAGGGTGAGAAGGGCTCAGGCTAGATTACAGAAAGAGGCTCGGAAAAGTGATAAACAGGCATTAGAGGAATTGTGACGTGAAAAGGTTGCTTCAAACATCGCCTGTGCAGATAGGGAATACAGGTTAAATATGTCCGGTCAATACTCTGTACGTTACGCTCCCTTGTCACGAACGGACCCCCAGGAGGAGGAGTTTCTCCTCCAACCATTGCCACCACCGTACCATGTCCCTCCCCATCCTATCCCACAGCCGGCCGGTGAGAATGCACCACCCCTAACGCCCAACCTCCACCTCCCGACCACACTGCCCCTCCTGCTCCATCTGATCCCGATTTAGCCCCATCTGTTCGATCACACACACCCCGCATTACACCTACAGAGAAACAGGCTCTGAATGATCTCGTTCGCACCTGCCTGAAGGATCTTTCCACATTAAACCAGATCCGTGCGATCTATGAAGCCTATGCACCACCCTGCAAGGGCTACTTCCTACAGCAATTTGCTCACGAAATACTCTTTATGAGAAACGCCACGGAGTAACACCAGCAGGCCATATTACAGAACTGTATCGTAAGTTGACAGAAGGACGAGGAAGTGCTGAGGAAAGCTACAGCTTGTTAGCATTTACACTACAAATGATGGAAAATTTGAGGAGAGACCAGGAGGAAGAGGAAAAAGAACCAGTAGTGGAGGGAGCGATGGGAGGTCATATAGCACCGATAAGGGAAGCTGCTCCAGTTTTTGTCCCTGCTCGAGGACAGGGTACTGCTGAGGGATTAGATAGTCCGGATGCAAAGAGCAGGACGTTATATAGTTGGGTGTACACTCCGTGGCTTCGAGCTGACATCTTAGCTTTTAAAAGGACTTACCCGAACCCAGGAAGAATCCTATTGGATTCTACGAAGGGTTGGACACGGTTATTGCCACCTACACCATGACCTTAACAGACATAGATCAATTTTTTGGGCTTATACTGCCGCCAGACATCTGGAGACCAATAAGGAAAATAGACGATCAGACTGTATTCGGTCACAAGTGGGAAGATTTAGTAACAATGGATAAGGATAGAAAACCAGGGGAAAGGCCAGCGGAAGCTATTTTAGCACTACCAGGTCGCATAGTAACAAAGCTGAAGGCCACCATTCCGGCCAGAAAGGTTGACTGGACAATCATTACTGCGTGTAAGCAAAAGTCTGAGGAAACAACGTCTGACTACTTCGCTTGACTCAGCCAGGTGTTTGTTGACTATAGTGGACAGGACACGACGACTGAGACAGGCCGACACTTACTAGGTCAGACTTTTGTTAAGGGATTGTTGCTACCGATCTCCACTAGGTTACAGAGTAGCGAAAGCACGTGGCCTGCGGCAACACCAGCGCAGATCCTGACAATGGCCCAATATTACGAACATCTGCAAAACAAAATAGAGGAGGAAAAAGACAGAAAAGAAAAGACCTAAAAGAAAAGGTGATGCTTTCCCAGATAAGCACGGGAGGGGAGGAAACGGTAGGGGCCAACAGAACAGTTATATGCCTGCGGCTGCTAGAACACACCTGCCCCCACGTCAACTGTCCCAGGACCAGTGTGCGTATTGTAAAGAAACAGGCCACTGGCGTGCAGATTGTCCACTTTTGCAGCGAAATACCATAGGGAGAGGGCGAGGAGCACCTAGAGGAAGAGGGAGAGGTCCTGTGCCACCCTTTGGCGGACAGCGTCCAAACGTCTGATAATTCCAGGCAGGCTGTTACCCAAGATTTTACCACTGATCAGTACCCCGACAACGAGTATGCATGAGATAGCCAGGGACAGGGGAAGGAACCAGTAGAACTTCTTGTCGATCAAACAGGTCCCTATGTCACAGCTAAGGTGGTTGGCACGCAGGGCAAATTTTTGGTTGACACCGGGGCCTCTAGAAGTGCCCTATCAAAAGAACTGATTCCTAGGGCACCTCTGTCGGGCTTATCGATCACCTCCATAGGATTTGACGGCACGCCCTCTACTAACCCCATTTCTACTAAGGTACCCCTGGACATACAAGGGAACACAGCGATGGCCTCTTTTCTGCTCTCCCCAAATTGCCCAGATAACCTGATGGGCATTGATCTGTTAAAACACTACAGAGCCACCATTCGCTGTTCTCCCCAAAATGTCCGAGTCATATTGTTTGACAATGATTGCCCCATCGGTTATGAATCACGTTTTTATTGTCTCACTGATTCCGAACAGCAGGATTTGTCCCAATTACCAGCTACCCTGTGGGCTGTCACGGACACCGATGTGGGGAGATTGTCATGGACCCTGTCCAAATAACAGTAAAACAAAATGCACCTCTTCCCCGCCTACCTCAGTATAAGATTTCTGCAGAAGGAGAAAAGGCCCTCATGACTATAGTACAGGATTTGATTACATCAGGGGTAGTTGAGGAAGTCCAGTCCAACATTTGCAATAGTCCTATCCTTCCAGTCCTGAAACACACGTCCACCTCTGAGAAAATATACCGTTTCGTCATTGACCTTCGACGCAATCAACAAAATAGTGGTCCCGCAATATCCTGTGGTCTCTGACATAACTATATTAACAATGATCCCTTCAACTGCTACCACCTTTACCGTGATAGACCTCAAGAATGCCTTTTTCTCCATACCAATACATCCCGATTCACGCTACCTTTTTGGTTTCACCATAAGAAACAGATCATACAGATTCTGCCGGGCTCCACAAGGGTACACCGAGAGTCCGAGCATATACAGCCAAGCCCTTAAACAGCTCGACCAGATACAGTTACCACCCGGCACTGTCCTCATTCAGTATGTCGATGACATTCTTTTGGCTGCGGACACTCCGTCCCTGGCCCGCACCGCATCACTTACTACTTTACACTTTCTGGCATCACAGGGCCATAAGGTGTCCAAGAATAAGTTACAGTATTGTAGACAGCAGGTGACCTACCTCGGACATCTGCTGTCTAAGGAGGGACGTACACTCACACCTGACCGCATCCAGACAATACTACACCTTTCTTCTCCTACTACCCAAAGAGATGTTCGTGCACTAATTGGCCTCACTTCTTTTTGTCGTCAATGGATTCCAAATGTTTCCCTCATAGTTAAGCCACTCCTTGCTTTACTTACAAAGACACACCCACACCCTCCCTTGGACACATGAACACGACTAAGCCTTTGAAGACTTACGCCACGCTCTTTGTTCTGCACCAGTACTGGGCACACCTGACTACTCTAAACCCTTCTGCCTCTACACCCATGAACGCTCAGGATGCGCTCTCTCGGTCTTGACCCAAATTCACGCCACCAATGCCCGTGCGCCTACTTTTCGGCCACTCTAGACCCTGTGGCCCGAGGTCTGCCCTCTTGTCTTAAAGCGGTCGCGGCCGTCTCTATTCGACAAAGTGAGGGAATTGTTTTAGGATCTAAACTGACGGTGTTAGTTCCCCACGCAGTCGACATACTACTAAACCAGACAAAGACACAACACCTCACTAGTGCACGAATGACAGGATACGAACTTACGTTGTTAGCACCCCACATCACATTAAAGCGCTGTACGACCTTGAACCCCGCCACACTCCTGCCCACACCAGATTCAGACACTCCACATGACTGCCTCTTCCAAACAGAAGAACAGACTAAGGGGCGGGTAGATTTGAAAGACATCCCTCTGACGGAACAGGATGGGCAATTATGGGTGGACGGGTCCTGTATTAAACTATCAGATGGTACCACATCTGCTGCCTATGCCGTCACTACTACCAACACCATTGTTGAAACTGCACGCATACCTCAGAAATCGGCCCAGGAAGTAGAGCTTATAACGATCTCACCCGCGCTTGTATCCTTAGCCAGAGTCTAGCGGTCACCATTTACACCGACAGCCAATATGCCTTTGGAGTAGCACACAGTTTTGGTATCCTCTGGAAAGAGAGGATTCTTGACGTCACATGGTACGCCCATTCGGCATGGTGACTTAGTGACTGCATTACTCCAAGCCTTGACACTGCCCCGAACACTAGCTATTGTCAAATGCAATGCCCACAAGAAAAATCACAGACGAAATAGGACTGGGAAATGCCTTAGCTGATGACAGCCCGAGCCACTGCACAAGAAAGAACACATACCGCCATGTACATAATAAAATCCCAAGCAGAGAAGTGGCGTGACGTTAGACAACAGATCAGGGACATCCAGTCTACTGCCACTCCTGGAGAACTTCAACAATGGGAAAAGGAGGGCATGCTTGACGAGGAGAATTGTTGGCGGTCCAAGGACACAAAATTATGTAAATTGCCAAATGCCCATCTCCTCCCATTGTTGAACATGAATCATTTACCGGCCCATACCGATGCTGCCACCATAACTAAAATCTTACAGGCGGTGTGGGATAACAACCAACTCCGGTCTACCGCCACAAGGCTGGTACAGCAATGTTTAGTATGTCTCCGTTACAATGTAGGAAAAGGGACCCGGGTACCACGAGCTGGGTTTGCCATCCCCACGGCACCCTTCGAGGTCTTACAGATGGATTATATCCAGATGGAACGGTGCAACAACCTTAAATATGTCCTAGTGGTTGTTTACGCATTCAGCAAATGGGTGGAAGCCTACCCGGTCAAAGACAACACTGCCCTAACAACCGCCAAGATGTTGTTGAAAGAATTCTTGACCCGCTATGGCCTTTGCCAGGTACTCTGGAGTGACAGCGGGAGCCACTTCATTGGAGAGGTAGTCAAACACATATTAGCTGGACTAGGGGTCAAGCAAAAATTCCACGCAGTCTTTCACCCCCAGTTAGCAGGCCTGGTGGAAAGATACAATGCCACCATCAAATCAAAACTAGCCAAAATAGTGGAGACTACGGGGCTTAGATGGCCTGACGCATTGCCACTGGCCCTTCTATCAATAAGATCTGTCCCGCATTCTCGCACCTAGTTGACCCCATACGAGGTGGTTTTTGGACGCCCCCTGCTACCACCTTGTCGGATTCTCCTTGTGAAATGCTGAGCGACTACTTGTCTGTACTTACACGAACTTTGTCTTCTATTAATCAGCAGGTTCAGGAAGCGTTGCCGGACCGATCCACGAGGCCAGGACACACCATCCGGCCAGGCGACTACATCCTGGTGAAGAACTTTGCTCGGAAGCAAACGTTGGAGCCCCGGTGGAAAGGTCCTCTGCTAGTCCTCCTGACGACCCGAACAGCCCTACGAGTGGAAGGCAAGAAATCGTGGGTGCATGCAGTTCATTGCCGGAAGGTCCCCAGCATCACACAGACTGACCCAACTCTGTCTGCCTACAAGGAAGTACTGGCACACGACCGCCCAGTGTATGGCCTCCAAGAACCAGAGCTCGAACTGTTCGAAGACCACACTGTGCCAGCCAAAGGAAGATACAACCTCCGTCCTCGCACGACCTCTGGGGCTCCAGCGACTGGACAGGAGGGCTGAGCCAAAAGTCGCAGGGCGGTAGTACAGTCTGGTGGGGTGGATCGATACTCCTTATAGTGGGGTATTGAGAAGCCTAGCCAGTGAAGCAACCACCAGCTACCGGCGACGCGTAGGGCTCAGTCTCCCTCTCTGACAGCTGTAGAGCCCAAAAGAAGATTGACTATGCCTAAAAACGCAGACCAGAAGAAGGCATTTCATAACAGACTGTATAATCGAAGGTCAATAGTGCTAACAGTATTTCTCTGCCTCACGATCATTCTTACCATCATCTTCTGGATTATAGAGGAAAAAGCGCCGGCAAAAGGTACCATATTGCCGACTGATGCCACACCTACTGAACACTCGCAGGTGTCCTTGCCCCCTTATCTCCAACACAGAAGACAAGACTTTTGGAACAACACTTTTATTCAAATGTTGCATCAACATAATATGGTCCAGAACAAAACGAACTGTTGGGTCTGTGGTCTCCTGCCTCAATCCACGGAAAACCCAATATCGCTTTTTCCTTACCCCTATACTGTACATGCCTCTTGCCTGGATGATGCTCATCATGGATGCCCAGCAGACTAGCAACATCGCTGATACCATTCTCCAGCAATTCCGGGACGAATTATGGTGGAACAAGACGGGCAACACCATCAACCCTTTCTGTCCAACTAACAGTCCCATGAAAATATCGGAAGATGAGCAAGAGGAAATGCTGATCTTCAACACCACTGACCGTCTTCGCTTTTCTAGCTTCAAAAAGAAGGCCCCCGCCAAGCGAACATTGCCCCTATCCGTTGTTCGCATTCCTGGACTTATATGCATCAAAGGCTTAGGTACCGAGTACGTTGGGGACAGCTCTTGTGCCATAACAGCAACTCTGAACATGACATTTCCACCACCGCTTGTTGCGTCCCCAAACACTTATTTTGTGTGTGGGACAAAAGCATACACCTGGCTTCACAAAAACTGGGGAGGCACATGTTATACACCGTTTCTCCTTCCTCCTGCCTATATTGCTCCTCCTCCTCATCGCATCCGCCGCAGCAACGAAGTGGTCGACCAAGCAGACACTACCTCTCAACTGTTCCTGGATGCCATGAAAGGCATCCTTCCTTTCTGGGGACCGATGGAAAACAGCAGAGCCATTCGCCACCTCATCAGGGTCATGGAAGCAACTGTCATCACAGCTGGTATTCTGGCCAACACAGCGGAGCTCCAAGCGGTACGCCTCGTCGTTTTACAAAACCGCATGGTCCTTGACGTCATCCTTGCTGACCGCGGAGGAGCGTGCCGCATCATCGGTACCAGCTGCTGTGTGTACATCCCAGATCATTCCTCATCTGTCTATGAGGCTATTTCCACGCTTCATCGAATCACCTCTGATCTTCATCAAGATACCGGCTCATGGTCCCTTGGCCTCTGGTTGTGGCAACTTCTACTGACTTGGGGGTGGAAAGTCCCAATGATCGTCCTGATACCTCTTGTATTGATTTTCTTTTGCTGTCTTTGCATTCAATGTGGTCCCCACTTTGCGGCCTCTGCGCAAGTGCTATCAAGCCAGTCCCTATAAATACTCATGTCGAGAACAATAAAATAATGATTGAACGTGAGATACAGCTATTGATGGACATTGCAATTGACTAAAAATGATTTCGCTTATGGCAAAAGGAGGGACTGTGGAAAAGTAGGTCTGTTGTCTTGCCATTAGCTCAGCCATTCTGCGCTTCATCCTCCATTGCGACCTCTCTACAGGGGTCACGAATGCTCTGTGGCTTCACATCTTGATTCACCTCACCTCTGCACTGCCACCAACGCCCTGTTCCTGATCTGCCGCCACCTGCCTGAACTCATGCTAAACCAGCCGAGCAGGACTGTCTGTGCCTTTGTTTGCCACAATCTGACTGAACTCTTGCTAACCCCAGTTGAACAGGACTGTTCACCTGCGCTTACTGTCCTCACCCTGACCTTCGCCCTACAGGGTTTGACAGCTACCATCTTCGGACTTATCAGATTGACCTCTGCCTGTATAATTATGGTGTTCATTGTTTTACTGTACACGTCTCCCTTTGTATAATTATGGTGTTCGTTTTCTGTATATATCCCCCCCTTTTCATAACCATGGTGTTCTTTCTTTACTATACACGCCTGGGGTGGGGATGAAGGGATTATAAGACGTGGAACCAAAGTGCTTGGCAGATTGCCTCCTCAGACAAGCTGCGGGTGTCTGTTGCTGATGCTCTCTCTACATCTCATGAGATAGTAATAAATATCCTCTCTCTCGGCGCTCCAGTGTTGGTCTCAGTTTGTATCCCGGACCCGTGGACTAAGGGTGGACCCTGCACCTTTTGGTGGTCTTCCAAGGAGACCCCCAAATCCACAATTTCTTGGATTAATATTGCCCATGTTCTGATGTCTAATGAACCCTGAAGATGCACCAAGACAGTTATTGCTAAAACTAACCATATAAAAGTTTGCTCTTGTATGGAGAGTCATCAAGAGACACTTTACTTGTGTGGCATTCTTAATGGTCATCCATACGTACATTTTGGCTGTGGCAACATTGCATACAGAGAAAAAAAAACATCTACCAGACCAACAAAAACTAAACAGGTCTACAGGTCAATCCAAGAAGACAATAGCACACAGCCAGACAACAAGCGACGAAAAAAACATGGGGGGGGAGGGGGCGGGTGGGATAACGAGAAGCAACTCTTTACATACCAAGAATAAAAAGTAACTTTTTTTTTTCCACATCTCAATTTTATTGTTGAAAGCCGATACAGATCCGACGTCATATTGAACTCCAGCGAAAGATAATGACAAGCAGCATTGATTTCAACATTTTCCATAATAAAATATCCGAGTTGGTGTAAAAAACACATTACAGAGAAAGGAGAAGATAAAATTTTAACAATAGTGCCATAACAATATCGCTGGAGGCTTTCAACAATCCAAGACATGTAGATCGATGCAATTTAATACATACATATATTAGGTCAACATCCATAGCGTAGCAAAATACCATTAGCCCAACAATTCTTCGATAGCAGAGACCGAAGGAGGAGGATCCAAGTCTAGTCCCCTGTAATCCGCCCACCGCTTCCATATCTTATAGTGTTTATGGGGGCACCCTCTTGCTGCAAAAACCGGGATTTCTAGACCCATACAAAAGTCGAGTCCTTTCTTCCAGGTCGCAACCAACGGCAGAGACTCACACTTCCACACCTTAGCCACATCGCGCTTAGCCAGCGTGAGGCTGAGAAACAGTAAGTGGCGCTTATATCTATTGCCACCTATTCCCTCAGTTATATGGAGCATGAATAAATCGAGGCATGGGTTGAATGTCCCAAACCAGGACCTCGAAAAGACACGCAGCCACCCCCCTCCAAAACGCGACAAGGACGTACACTGCCATATTGTGTGGAAGGAGTTACCCTCAGACGCCCCACATCGCAAGCATCTAGGGGACGCAATCAGCCCCGCCCGCCACAGCTTATATCTGGTGAAGTACACCTGATGCAGGTACTTTAATTGGATCAGCCGCAGGCGGGCAGCTATCGCTGTGCCACGCGGGGATTCGAGCGCCTCCACCCAATCATCCTCGTCAAGGGGCCCTAGTTCTAGCTGCCAGGCCTCCCGTGTTTTGTGTAGTGTGGTGGGGGTATTATTTATGAGTGTACGGTAGATCTTTGTGATCCCCCAGATCGGCCATAAAGACTTTGGCCTCGATGGGGTTAAATTCAGGTGTAGTATCTTGTTGTGCCAAATATGGGGAGAGGGCATGTCTCAGTTGTAAGTACTTGTAGAATTGTGTGTGGGGCATATTAAATTCTGTCTGTAGTTCTTGGAAAGATTTCAAGCAACCTCCACGTATAACTACCCCTACTGTATCAATGCCAATGGCCTCCCACCCCCGAAAACCAGATAGCTGCATCACTTGGGACAGCTGACCATTGCGCCATAAGGGGGTTTCCCTCGTCAGTTTACCCCACCAGCACATCGCACGCAGCGCTCGTTTCCAGACCGCAAATACAGTCTTGGTCGCCGGCGTTAATGCCTTAAGCTGCAAGCTGGAATATAGGATCTGGTGTAGCGACGTGGCCCCCGTTCGCCAATGCTCCACTGTATATGCGGAGTCTCTACGATCTCCATACCACCAGTCATTAAGGACCAATATGTGCGAGGGTGAATGATAGGCCTGAACATCTGGAGTGGCAATACCACCACCGTAGGTAGACTGATAGCAGGTTCTCAGAGCGAAGCGCGACGCTCCTCCCTCCCAGAGAAAGCGAGCAAGGATCGCGTTTAACTGCCGGAACAAGGTCGGCCGTATGTAATAAGGGCGATTCTGAAGCTGATAAAGTAGGCGGGGCAGGGATACCATTTTGAATATGGCAGATCTGCCAAGTAATGAGAGCAGCAAAGGAGACCACACGCGAACCTGGTCCGCCGTTTGCACCCACAGGGGAGCCAAATTCCTATCCCATGAAATAGATTGGGATGTGGATAGAAACACCCCCAGATATTTAAAACCATCCTGAACTATAGTGACTGCTTAAGACCAGGCGCCCAGCCGATTTCCGCCGCGCAACGGCCACAGATACGATTTGCTACTATTCATGTAGAGGCCAGAGGTCTCCCCAAATATCTGCATGACCCGAAGAAGATGCGGGCCGGTCACATCCTGTCGGTGAGGAAGAACAGAACGTCATCCGCGTATAACACGATACGGTCAGACACCTCTCTCGACACTCAAAGCCCCGGATCTGGGCATCGATCCTCACCCATGCCGCCAATGGTTCCATGGCCAAGGCAAACAAGTACGGAGATAGAGGGCAGCCCTGACGAGTGCCCCGTGCGATAGTAAAGGTGCCTGAGATGGAATCCGCGATCCTGACAGACGCCGATAAGTCGGTGTATAGCAGCCGTATGAGTTAGCAGGCAGGGGCCAATATTTAAGCGACTGAGCAGGGCGAAAAGATAGACCTAACTAAGTGAGTCAAAGGCTTTGTCCATATCAGCCAGAAGTAATGCCACAGGCTCCCCCAAGTCGTCCACTGCCGCGATAGCATTATGCGCTCTACGAATATTGAGCGTGTAGCCCGGCCGGGCATAAATCCCGATTGATCAGGATGTATAAGATCTGGAAGGTATGGAACAAGGCGATTTGCGATTACCTTGGCCAATAGCTTGGCTTCCACTTTTAGAAGCGAGATCGGACGATAGGACGAATGAAGTGCCAGTGGGCGACCTGGTTTGAGGAAGACTACTATTTCGGCGTGCCTCCAGTCCTGCGGGAGGCAACAGTCTTCGGCTGCTGCATTAAGGGCCGCGAGGTATGGTGCCATTAACTGGGACTGGTTATATTTGAGAAATTCACTGGGGAAACCGTTAGGTCCCGCCGCCTTGCCTGAGTTCATGCTAACTAGGGCTGTCTGTATCTCATCTAATCGACAGTGGGGCATCTAAGACGTCCCGTGTCGTGTCAGAGAGACCGTGGGGGAAGATAGTCAATGAATTTATGTATAATGTCAGCAGACAACGTCTCCCGGGAAGCATATAGGGTGGTAAAATAGGAAGCAAAACTAGTCGCTATTAACTGTGGATCTGTAAGAGTCACTCCCTCAGAGTCCTGCATCGTTGGTTGTGCCAGGGGCGGCACCGATCGCTGACACAAGCGATGCAACATAGCACTCGACTCATCTCCCCACTGGTATATCCGGCTACGCGTCGCAAGCCAATAAAGCTGTGCCTCGTCCAGGAGCTCGCTAGCATATGTCTGGCTTCGGCCTGAATTCGCGTCTCCCGACGTTGTCTACGTCTCGCTGCGCAAAAGGCGATGTATATCCTCTAAGTGTAGGCTTCATAGCCTCCCAGGGGAGGAAACCGTCCCGGCATTGAGTGAAAGGTAGTCGGTAATGGATGTGTGGATCTGCCGCCGATACTGCTTATCCTGAAGGAGCCAGGGGGAGAGCCGCCATCAGAACGAGGATAGCCTCGGGCCCAAGGTCAGCTGAATAGATACAGGCGAGTGATCCGATAGACCTCGTGGCAATATCTCGGCAGATTTTAGTCTATGGACATGAGTTTCTGACAAACAGATAGTCGATGCGAGAAAATGACCTGTGTACGCTGGAAAAATATGGGCATTCAAGTGCAGTCGGGTGCATAGCCCGCCAGGTGTACGTCCAGCCCATTCCCTGAATCATGGGCAGCAATTTAGATTACCTGAGTCGATGATTGCCTCCCACCGCTACGCCATTTATCCAACGCCGGACTCCCCACAGCATTCCAATCACCTCCCGCCACTGTGAATCCCGACAGGATCTCGGTCCATAATGCTGTCAATCTCTACATCAAATTCCAATCCAATTGGGGGGGCATACACGTTACCAAGGACCAGAGGTTCCCCATACAGCGATCCGGAGACCACTATATACCGCCCCTGGGGGTCAGACCATGACTTACTGTGGACAAAGGGAATGTTTAGATGAACAAGGATCGCTACACCTCGGGAGCCCCTGGTAAACCCAGAATGAACTATCTGTACAAATCCGAAGCGCGCTAGGCATGGCGTCTTGGTGCCCAATAGGTGGGTCTCCTGCAGTAGCAGGACATCCGCTCTATCGCTTTGCTTGTCGCAGCACCGCCCCCGCTTAATTTTGTCTAGGAGACCACGGATATTCCAACTGATAATTTTGACGTCCCCGCCCTCTGGCATCCCCTGATTACGTGACACGCCTGGCATGGGAATCCCACAGGAAAGTATGAGCTATAGATGTAGTTCACCTGTCTAAGACTATGCAGAAGCGGATTGAAATGGCACTAACCCACGGCAGCAGAGATCAGATGCACATAGGCGGGGGCCCCAAATCACCACCGCAGGCCCTCCTACCTGCTGGAACACGGCTCCGTCTGCAGCACCGGCTGTCCCCAACGACCAGCGCTTGAGCCGCCGCTCACCGGCCCCTCAATACGGGAAGTCGCCAGCCCCACTCGCAAAGGCCGCGCACCTCCGGTTCCCGCAGCGCCCGCTACGGACCTTGATCTTCACTCCGGAGCCAGCAGCGAGTGTCAGTAAGGCGCTATGAAGTCTCCTCAAGCGCAGAGCTCGGTAGTGGTAAAGATGTGTCAGGGTAATTGAAGGATTTTGAGTGGGCTACAGGGAGCTCGGCTAAGGCGCGTCCTCCATGTTAGACCGCCAAGCCATGCCCCCATAAAAAGTAACTTTTAACAATTTTATACATCATGTACAACATCCAATGGATATCACAATTTTACAGATCACAATATAACTTCCCACATCAGGCTGGAACATTTGCTTCCATATTTCTTAAAAGAAACAATATCTCTTAATTTTAGCCATCTATTAACCATTCAACCTCCCTCAATCAAAACCTATGTAATCATCTAATAACCTTTTCCTCAACATGCTGCACATCGCTTCACTGTTTTATAGGCATGTTTGGGCTCCATAAATACAAATGTATGCTTTAAAAATGTTTTTACTTGAGCGGCCCCATTATTCTTCTATGGTGGGGTTGCATTGGCAGGGATGCATGCGTTGTGCCCACTGTAGTTTTTCCCTATCTTAGCCTAACCGTGCACGCTGAACACATTGTAGGATGCTTCTGCTTTGCACTCGTTACAAAATAGCATGGTCTTTGTACCACACTTATTTGAGAAATAGGCTGCACAATGTTTTATTATTCTGCTTTTCTACTGAGATTGTCTTAATATTTAGTACAGGGTCAAACACTGTGCCCGGTTATTCTCTATGATCGGACACTAACACCAAGACACAATAGAAGATGCCCAGCTGCTGTTTACGAGCTGGGTATTTCTAATCATAAGCAGAGACTTGCCGTTTTTACAATAGAGAGGATAATTTCCACAGTGAAGAAGTCCCGGAAGCAGAGCGCCAACTTTGCGCAATATGAGATGCAGTCACCAAAGTGCGTCTGAATTTACAGGTTTTTCTGGCAGCGAAAGCAACTGATACATTTGTTACAGTTGAATCCTCAGACAGGCGTGTAGGCCCTCCAGATAGATTATATGACTTGGATATACAAATTGAGGGGGACTTGCAACTCATCATTAAAGCAATTTTCTAGGAAAACTCGACTTTGTATTCGGGCATCCTTTTAGCTGAGCTCGATTTAGCCCCAATTTTTGTTCAAACATCCCGAGAAGGGGAGGATATAATGATTCAATCATTTCCTGCTCTGGTCCCCGACGCAGTTGAGCGCGTTTATGCGGCAGAATGGGCTATTGCACAAACCCCAGCTTTATACAGCAATCATATCGGCTGGGCTTTTTATCACGTATTACCCAAAAGGTCCAGGCCGCAAGTGTAACCACAATACCCATTAAAAGTGATGCAAAAGCACCCATATAGGAAAGTGCCTTTTTTGCATGGTTACCCCCAACTTTCTGCCTGACATTTGATGCAACTTGACTAGATGTGCACTGGTTTCCTGCCAATTAGGTTCCTAGGGCCCGTGTTCTTTCCCAAAACTGTACTTTTGTATCCACATTTGGCACAACTCTGGCCACAGGTAAGCCTCTTGTAAAAGATACCATGGGCACCAAGGGCACTGTGACCATGGAAGGCCTCTAAGGGCTGCAGCACCTATTGTGTCACCCTTAGGGACCCTGCACCTTAACAAAATGGGAACTGGGTCCAACCCTACCAGATCACAACTCCTGGACTTTCTGGCAGGGCATGCAAGGGACCACCCCACTACTGAAGGAGAATATCTCCAGGTAGATGGAGAAAGTAGTGAGAATGAGGTCTTAATCTACCCACCTCAACTACTTAGGGAGGATGGGAACTTTGTGCCCTACCCACCAAACCCAGGGAATACAGGGTCTAGATCCGACAGAGGTAGGGCTAACTTTATACCAGACAGTGAGGACAACTTTACTGAGAAGACCACCTCTTAGCAAGGATGGCCAAAAGGCTAGAGCTAGAGACTAGGCTCCTAGCTCTAGAGAAAGAAAGAGCAGAGGTGGGCCTAGGACCCATCAATGGTGGCAGCAATTTAAACAACCGAGAGAAGGATGGGTCTCGCGACACTAAAAATCCCCAAAGGAATTGTCTCTAAATTAGAGGATGGTGATGATATCACCAAATGGCTCACAGCCTTTGAGAGGGATTGTGAAGCCAGGAAAGTGAGGAAGACTTGCTTTGGGGGGGAAGTAGGGGGCTCCTTTGGGAAGTGTTCACTGGTAAGTGCAGGGACAGACTCCAAACCCTTACTAGGGCAGAAGCTGAGTCTTATGAACTCATGAAGGGTACCCTGATTGAGGGATTTGGACTCAACTGAAGCGTACAAAATTAAAATTCAGGGGGGCTCAGAAATTCCAGAGTTAGTCCTGGGTAGAATTTGTAGACTACTCAGTAAAACACTAGATGGCTGGTAGTAAAGTGCAAGATGAGGGACTTTATTTATGAAGGAACACATTTTAAGTAACTACATCAATGTAAAGTTGCATATGCTAGACCTAGGTCCAATTTCTCCCCAAGAATTTGGAAAGAAGGCAGACCACTGGGTCGTGCTATCCTTACAAACAGTGACTAAACCCAAGAGAACCCTTCGGTTTCTAGCATGGGAGAAACAATGTGTTCTAAAATAACCCTCACCCACCAAAAGGTCCCTTGGTGGCATGCTTCATCATTGAGTTCCTCCCGCCCCGATACGGGGCGTGCTACGACCTACGGATACGTGGGAGCACTTTCAAGTGAAGTGAAATAATGTGTTTGATGTGAGAGTGGAAGGGTCAGAAGATAAGCGAGTTAAAAAATACCTGGCTGCGTGGAAAACTAAACTTTAATACTCCCTATAGCTGGTATTAATAAAAGTGGGGAAAAGGAGGAAAAAGTGCTATAATGGGCAGTTTCCTCACGGGTCTACATGTTTCGAAACCTACCCCTAAGCTTCTCTTCAGGACCAAGGATGTTGATCCCTTTTACCACTCTGACTGTTACCTAGTGTGGTCAGCCTAGTCAATGTCAAAAGCTAATATGCATCGGTGTCAAAAATACATTCATCCAATACCTACTTGGTATCCTCTTTAAAAACGATCCGGAAGGCTAGAGGAACAAAGTTAATAAATCATAGTATATACTCTGATATACTCGAAACACCCCTTCACCACAAAGCACGATATACACGTAAAAATTACGATGAACTATCGTGCATGGAGTGAAAAATAGATTGCCTTTTAAACCTTTCACGAGTGTGGTGAAGGGGTGTTTCCCAGGGCCTGTGTTCTTTCCCAAAACTGTACCTTTAAACCCACAATTGGCACATCTCTGGCCACAGGCAAGTCCCTTGTAAAAGGGGCTAGTGAGCTGCAGCTAAAAGTAAGTTTCCCACTAGAACATCGAGCCATCAGTATCCCAAATCTAGTACTGCAGTCCTTGGGAATAGAACAGATTTAGGTTTGTCCCCCGTACCATGTAAAACATCCCTTATGTCCTGGAATATAGCTGGGCTAAGATCCAAGGGCGATTCCCCATCTGGAACAGCTTTGTTAAATTGCAGGACATACCTATTCCAGGAAACGTGGTCTGTAGATTCATTATTCCATCATAGGTATTTGAATTATGTCCCAGCGGTCCATGGTAAAAAAGGGTAGACCATCGGGGGGCTGTGGTGGGACTTACAATTTGGATAAGACAAGGTATAGGCCATAAGATACAGGTCATCCCGACACAGTGCCCTGATATCCTTGCCGTGCGGCTACAGAGCAGCTTCTATGGTAACATTGACATCTATAATGTCAAGAGAGGTCTTAGAGGAGGACATAGGCCTACGACTGATTGTACTAGACGAGCTGTTAGACAAGTTCTGAGGCACATCTTCCACAGTAATAGCTTGGGATTTCAACTCAACTTTCGAGCCACTCGAAAGATGATATTGACTTGGCTGGGGCGGACAATGCACTATGGGGCATCCCTGGGCTTGAATTGGCACCGTTCAAAAGATGCACAGAAGCAGCAATGCAACTTAAAGCCTTTTATGTGGAAAGGGGTGTTAGAGCAGCTAATGGGAGAACTATATCTGCTAGACAAGGGGCCAATACCTATAATAGATTATCTCCTAGTCGACCTGATACTGTGGCCTGCGCTTATCGACATGGTTATAATAGAGTCAAGAGTGACCACAATCCATTGAGTTCCACATTTGAAATTGTAAAACCCGGTGACAAATACTCCGTCCAATTCAACATCCACCAGAGATTTGGTAATCTCCAATGATATGAGACAAGTCAAATGGTCTAAGGTTATTGAAAAGCCGGATACATTGTCCACCATAAGTAGAGATGTCAAGCTCACGTTAGCAGAACTACACATGCACCTGCCAAATACAGTGGCATCTGATGCCATCACAAATGCCCATGACAACTATTTGATAAAATACAAACTTATTTTCTTAGACCTCCTAGTGCTAAGGCCAACCCTGCTAAAACACAGCATCATTGGTTCAAAGAATGTAAGCATGCACGTAGGCTCCTAGTAGAGGCCATATGATCAAACAAATCTAGTAGTATACAGAAAGCGAGAAAACTTTATAAGTGCAGGATGGTGCTAAAAAGGATTGGGATAATAGATGGCAGGATCTTAAACTGGCATACTCAAGAAACAACTTCCAACATTTTTGGCTGTTAGTAAAATGGGGAAGGGTGGCGGGGGACGGGGACATTCTTTACCTTTGCAAAAACATGTTGTCCCAAACACCTGGGTCGAACATTTTGCAAGACAATATGCCAACAAAGATGATCAAGAAAGCAAATCCTTTGTCATACCTCCGCACACAGTCGAATTGGTCTTTGAACTAGCAGATGAGAGAGCTGCCCTTAACGTAATTGCAGGGGGGAGAGCCCCCAGTCCTGACAGCATTCCGGCCGATGTATTTTGGCATGACAAGGATAAGTGGGCTAGGTATATATTGCTTTTAGCTAATGCCATAGCCCATGGCGCCACTATTCCCGACTTATGGAGGGGCGCGGAGATTATACCCATCTATAAAAAGGGTGATATGTCCTTCCCAGGAAACTATAGGCCTATAAGTCTAATAGATTTAAAACAAAAGGTGGTGGCTCGCCTAGCCCTGGCAAAGGTCCAGGAGTGGACCTCTATCAATGATATCCTAATCCCCTTTTCAGGCGGGTTTCCGGGCACCTCAGCACAATTGATCTGCACACTCCTGTAAACGCCCCTGAATTAAGTTTTATGGAGCGACCCTGAACCATGCCTCCTCAGATTAGAGGAAGAAAGAACAAGGCCTGAAGAGCTGAGCTGACCCAGGAAGAAAAGGACAACTACTGCTTTGGCCCCAGCCCCATCGGCCTGTCCCCACTCAGACCTGCCTACAGGGGAAACCCCAGCGTGACCAGCAGCCCCCCAGAACCTGAGGATCTGCCCTTCACTCACCTTAAAGAGTGTCTCCCGTGAGCACCGGATTTGCTCAACAAAGACTCCAACACAGAACCCATACCCAGGCGGCTCTGCGGTTCTGAAGCACTCTGCACCCGAAGCCAGAGTTAGAGTGGCCTAACACCACGAGGTGGCCTCCCCAGTGATCCGGACCTGGAATCTGGTGATCTCCAACCTACCTCTAGTTTCAAGCAGATGCCTGAAGCCTCAACCTGAAGGGTCCACCCGACCACGACAAGAGCTGGTAAGAAACCCCAATGCCAAAAGACACCCCTGCACCCGATGCCCCACGGTCTTGGGTGGCCCAACCGACCGTTCCCAGGCATCCAACAAGAACCAAACTTACCTCTCCTGCCGGTTGTTGCCTCCAAGAAGCCTCCCTGCCCGAGACTGCAGCCTTTTCTTCTAACAGGAGACCTCCATTGCAAACCACAGGGTCCCCGATGTCTTCTTGGCACTCTGCATCCGGCTGCCTCTGTGCAGGTAGTGGTGCAGCTCCTGTGCCGATTGTTGGCCCCTGAAGTGCTGATCTTAATCCCAGGAGCTGCTTGTATGCAGCCCCTGGCTGAAGGCCCCCTTAGCCCCATTGGACCCCTGCACTCTGCACTCGATGCCCCAGTGACACTGGTGATGCAATTTGAGTGCCTAACTGGACCTTGGGGAACCTTGGTCCTAACACCCAAAAGCCATACTTGCAGGTAGTTTAATTACCTGTAAACCATTAACACTCTTTTCCCCATAAGAACCAATGTTACAAGTTTCTATTCCTGTTGACCTGTTTTGTATGAAAGAAAACTAACTGTGCTTTAAATCAAAAAGCGTCTTACTTACCTTTATATTGTAGGATCCACGGTGCGATATCTAGGCATATCACCCTGAGTAGCCTATGTAATCTAAAAGTAATCTAAAAGTAATCTTTATGTATTTGAAACCGTTTTAAAAACAAATACAAACCTGTAACGATTGCAAATTCAACCACAACTGCATTTCCTTGTAAAGTCTTGCATTTGAAAGTATTTCACTTACCTGTGCCAAGTCCTGCTTGGTTCTAGAAATAAAACATAAGTATAGCTTTTGACCCAATTCGTGTGGATTCTGTCTGAGTGATTGCCATCAGCCTTGATTGAGTGAATACAATAAATGCTTAACACACCATCCTGATAAGCCCAACTGCTCAACCACACTACCACAAAGAGAGCCGTTGAGGATTATCTAATTTAGCCTCTGCTATACTTGTGGGAATCCCCCGGGACTATGTGCACACTATACCTTACTTTGGTACAGTATACACAGCGCCAGCTTCCTACAACCAGTTTGGGAAACTCTCTCCCAATTGGACTACCAGGAAGCAATTGAACCCTGTATCCCTCAAATGAATAATACTCTGTTTCCCCTGTCCTGAAAACCGGATCATTCATATCATATAGTCTTAGACTACAAACATTTAAACAGTCATACACACACTTTTGCAATACACAATACAGCACTAATTAACAATATAATACGTTAAAACAAAAATACAAAACACCCTTGGATATTTCCAACGTTTTTTTCAGCCAAAAACTAGCTCCTGAGAGCAGGGATTTTACAGAATTTTCCACGTTAGGATTTGAACATCACTTTACTCATTTGGCAATGGGCTATAAGAACAGTCCAGGACTGTTTGCTGCCTGTATAGAGTCAATTGTACACGATACTGACCCAGACGTTTTATCCTACGTAGATCTCTTACACATGAGTAATCTCACATTTGCAAAAACAACACTTGACATTTGGCCAGAGTGAACCACAGTTTTAGGATTCACAGCCTGTGACTACTAATTTTACTTTTACAAATGCAATACACAATTTTTTTTTAGTATCCTTTTCTTAGGATATGAACTTACGCACGAGGGTAAAAGTCTTGCCCCTGGCCTTTTGGTAGAAATGTGCACAATTACAACCTCCAACTAGGCTGAAAAAACTGCAGACCTTGTTAGCATTCCTTCATTTTGGCAGAACATATGTTCCTAATCATGTTAAATGCATTAAATCACTGTATGAATTGATCCATACTGATTTTTTCACTTCACACAGGACATCACAACATGCAGATACACTCAGTTCTTTACAGTCTGACTTACTTGTGACAAGCCATTTACATACACGTGTAAATACAACAATCCTGGTCATCCAGGTCTTACCGGGTGCCCCTGGGTTTACCTATATCAGTTTTAATTAAGGTGAACCAGTGCAGATGGCTTATAAATCACATATACTGCAGTGCGGAAATGTGTTTTGCCTCCACTGAAAAAAATACTCACTGCAGATTGCCATTCTTAAAGAGCGGTCGTTTGCACAAGGAAAACGTATTGTCGTCACTCCTGTGCCAGCCTTAGAGTGTCACAAACGCTGGTGTTCCTAAAGCAAAAGTCCTCCATCCTAGATGGATACAATGGGTAACATCCTTAACAGCCGTTAATGTAGATTTAGGCTTTGCAAACAAACGTTTCTACAGTACGAGCAGGTCTACACCATACCCTCTTCTGTTTTCCCTCTTGAACAATATAAATATGTTTACACTGATGGTTCAGCGCAACCTGCTGTAGGTTCTTAACAGCAAAATTCGGCACCGTGGGCCTGCATTGCTATTATGTTGGACTGGAACTTCCATCCTCAAAAAACTCACACCCAGTCCTCAGGGGACTGCACTGAACAGTTGGCTTAACTCGAAGCATTGCTTCTTGCACTTGAACATACGGATCCTGAATTCCCCACACTTGTGTGTGATTCATAATACCGTTTACAGTCCTTTAATGATCATTTACATTCTTGGCGTTAGAATGGATTCAAAGACTAAAGGCAACACAATGAAGCATAAAAACGCTTTGGGTTGAAGTGGCGGACCTCAAAGATAGGCTGCCACAGGCTCATGTTAAACATACGTTGTGTCTGCATCGTATGGGAACACACGTAGGGAATTCTCTGGCTGATGAAGCGGCCAAAACTGCAGTTGCCACTGCTACGGTTGCTGCAATTACCCTTTCTAAAACGAGAATAGATTGATTTCTTGGCTGCCGTTAACGCTAATAAAGATGGCACCCCATTACCCAAGGGTTTCACTTCTAAATATATATAGTACTTGAGTGAGCAAAACATCCCTCATATCACTATTCCAGGAGTGGGCGATCAATTGATTCCTAACCAAGATCACAGACTAGCTTTGGTGATAGCTGCATACGAAGATGTTGTTTCGCACATGCATGTGTGGCAGCCACAATTTCACTGCTAAAGAAACGTTCTGGTGGCATGGCTTATATCAACAGGCCAAAAAGTATGTCCTTCGTTGAGACATTTGCCAACAAATTAAGCTTCTACCATGGCACATCCACCGCAGACACCAGTTTCCTAAGAAGTCCTTCGGCTGCATTCATTTGGACCATTGTGGTCCTCTTATTTCAGATACTGCCTTTAAATTCATCTTAGTTGCAGTGGATTCTTACTCCAGGTCCCTCTGGGTTTGGCCACAGCGTTCGCCTGACGCTCGCACTGTTATTAAAGTATCAGGACACATGCACGCAGTACATTCCACTCGGACCAGGGCCCAGCCTTTGCTTCTAAAGCTTATCTGGATAGGGGGCGTGGCTTAGCCGGCTGCAAGATGGCCGCACTCCAAGTGGGCTCTGCCGGCCAAGCCTTTCATCCACCAATATCCTGCGGACCTGCGTGGATTCGATTCTCCACGCACAGCGCTCCTGGCTTCCTGCACTGCGGGGCATAGATTGATCCCCCTGTGGGCACTCTCACTCGCTGCGGCGTTGAGATACTGCCTGGTGTGTCCTGGCCTAATCGGCGGCGCGCTGTCGTGGGTAGCGCCGGGCCGCTGTGGAGCACAATCGCCGCCTGCTGAGCCGTGACGGAGCCCGAGGTAGTCGGCACTGGATCCTTATCGGCCCTGCTGCCACCTGTGACCCCGGTGAGAGCGCTGTGTGTGAGGCGGTTTGCGGCTGGGTGGGGGCTCGTGTTTCGAACCGCGAGGCCCGGGGCTGCATGCTTTGATGGTAAGCGCCACCTCGCGCTCCATTTGTCTTGCGGCCCTCTTCGACAGATCCCGGGCCCCGCAACGTGGGCGGTGAGCCACCGCGCCTCCCCGCTGCTATCTGCCTCCAGTCGCTACCTGCTCCCGGCCGCTGTCTGCCTCCCGTCTCTTCGGCGCTGCGGCGCGCGCCCTGTCTGCATCGCTCACTGCTGTGGGCCCACCTCGCTCACGGCCCCATCCAGATCTGCTGAGTTCATCTATAACGCCGCACCAGCCCACTGCTCCGGCTCTGCTGCCCTGCGTGCTGATCCCCTGTGGCGCTCCACCCTGTTGACATTGGGGACTGCCCCTCTCTCCTCCCTGCCGGCCCTGCTGCCTTGGGGGTGCCTGCACGAAGCACTTCGCCGCCCGGCCCCCCCCGGGTGCACCGGAGGCTTCACTGTCCAGCCTGTGATTGTTCAACTGAGATAGGCCTCATCTTTGCCGGCCTGCGGGCCCCACTGCCCTCCCGGAAGCCTCTATTCCCCATTTGCTGCGCCGCACCAGCGACTCTCTGCTGCCGCCACCTCCTCTACCGCCTAGCGCCCCTCGGCGGCCGCCGCCTTCGTTGTAGGCGGCCCCCCCTCTCCTGGACTCTCGGGCAGCTGGTGGCGTACCTGCCCGGCCCGATTATGGGGAAGGCGGACCCCAAACAACCCAAGCTGACGTTTGACCAGCGTAGACAGACCCGACAGGAGGGGGCGGCCCTGGAGACAGGTGAACTCGCCACTCAGACCGAGGTGTGGGCGAGGCGGGACGACGACCTGAAGGCGATAATGCTGGATGTCAAGGCTACCGTCTCAGGTATTGCAACTCAGCTAGATAAGTTATCTGCCCGTCTGGACACCGTGAAGGCCAGGGGGGACTCCCACGATTCACAAATTGCACATGTTGAGGCCAGAGTCTCAGATGTTGAGGACACCATGACTTGGGACCGCCAAAAGCTGCTTCAAATGGATAAAGTACTGGAGCCAATCAAGAGCAAAAACGAGGATTTGGAGGCGCGTTCCCGTAGTAGCAATCTCCGCATTACGGGCGTGCCCGAATCTTCAAATATCACTAAAATGGAAGACTTTGTGGAACAGCTTCTGCGCGACCTCTTTGGCGATATCCTGTCCCGGTCTTCAGCGTTGAGAGGGCCCACCGCTCTCTGGGACTGCGGCCTCCCCCGGGCGCGCCTGTCCATCCTATTAATCGCCAAACTGCTGAATTATCGCGACCGCGATGCGGTCTTTCGCGCCGCCCGTGAGAGGGGTGAGGTGCGTCACCAGAGGAACTCTCGCGTTCTATCCCGATTTTACGCAGGCGGTTCAGGCCACCCGGCGCGAGTTTCTCCCGGCTAAGAGGTTGCTCCAGAAACACGACGTCTCCTACTCTCTGGCCTACCCGGCCAAGCTGCGTGTTAAGAATGGCTCCCAAACGCACATCTTCAACGAGACGAAAGCTGCCCTGGCCTTTGCGAAAAAACTGGATAAGCAGCAGTGCCTGTCCCAGCCCAGTTCCCAGCAAGTAGACTGAGGCGGCGCAAGTGATAATGACTAGTTTGGGCTGCTATCACCCTGGTCCTGCTATTCAACATGTTCGCCTTGATACTTTCCCTGGTTGCCGCCTGACTGCATTGTATTTAAATTTTCATATCTGTTGCTCCTCTCCTTCGTTGCTTCTACGACTCAGGGTGGGCAGGTTAATGTTTTGCATTGGGTCGCCCATGGTATATTTGGTATCTGTTGCGCTTTGTTCCTCCTTTGTATTGTAGCTGGAGGCCCCTGGCACTGGATGCCTGACTTACTAACTGCTCTGCTGCAGTATCCCCCTGGGTGCGGGGATGCCTCGGTGCCTCTCCTTGCTTTGATAATATGTTGTCCGACTGTTACTGTGGCTTGGCCACCCGGTCCTAGTGGCGGGGGTGTATGCCAGGCAGAACCATGCCCCCTTGGGATGATTCCCCTTTCTAACTTCTCCCTTCCCTCTCCAAGTTGGGGTTTCCCGGGTGGGGTGGGGTTGGATGCTCAACCTGATTGGGGGGTTGGAGTGGGTGGTGGGGATTGTTGTGTTCTGAGATGCTGCCTCTCCCTGGAGGCCTGTTATTATTGTGTTTTTTTTTTTGGGTCATGTTGCCTCACCTCCGAGGCCTGTTTGGTTTGTTTTTTTACCTAGTCTACGCCGTGCCGATACACTGCCTTCTGTACTGCACATCGCCTCTTTCGCTTCTCAGTTTCCCCTTTCGCACCCAGCCCCATCTGGCACTCACCTTCTTGGCATAGCTTCATGACGGCCACCACACTCTGGACTTGGAATGTCCGCGGCTTAAATGACCATCGGAAGGCCCGCCTTGTACATGCACACCTCATTCGCCACAAAGTTGACATCTGTTTTCTCCAGGAAACGCACTTGCTCCCCGCCACCGCCTCCAGGCTCCAATCTCGGCATTGGGACAAAATCCACTGCTCCTTCTACTCCAGCTACTTCCGCGGGGTGTCCATCCTTTTACGTAGAGGGCTCCCCTGGCGCACCACTAAGGTCCTTGCCGATCCTGAGGGGCGCTTCGTCATCCTGCTTGGTACACTCTTAGCCCAAGCCCCTGATTCTCGCAGCGATTGACGGCCCTAGCTCCGATGACCCTGACTTCCTTGCGCAGGTGTGGCGACACATCCTCCCTGGGCCCCGCTGCATTGTTGTGGGGGGGCGATTTCAACATCACACCCTCAGCCACCCTGGATCGCTCTGGGCCCCGCGCTTTGCACCCAAGCTCTACCTCCCTCTTGCGTTCCATCCTGGCCGATAACTCCGATGCATGGCGCCATACCCATCCGGACGTGCGCGAGGGCACCTGCGTTACGGGCACGTCAGGCTGCTGGTCCCGCTTGGATCTTTGGATTTCTACTCGCGACGCATATGCCTGGGTCACCTCGGTCGAGCACATGGCGCGCACTCTTTCGGACCATGCACCCGTAAGCCTCAGTTTGCTCCCCACGCATGCCCCTAAGCGTATGTTTCCTTGGCGTCTGTCCCCCAACGCACTCCGCGATTCGGTGATTTGCGCTGAGATTCAAACTGTAATTGAGAACTATTTCGAACTTAACGCCGGCTCAGTGGATTCCCCCTCCACACTCTGGGAGGGTTTCAAGGTGGTGGTTCGGGGTGAATGCATCTCCAAACAGTCGGGTGTCTTGCGCTCTATCCGCGGCACTCTTGAGCACCTAGAGGGAGAAATTAAGGCCCTCGACTCTTTGCACTCTGTCAGCCCCCATCCCGACACCCTTGCACAGCTCAGAGATAAACTCTCCGAATTTGAGCAAGAGGCCGATAGGGAGCTCTCCTTTCTGGGTAGGGAGGCGAGGGCGCGCAGTTACGGCGAGGGTGACCGGCCCGGTAAGACCTTGGCCAATCTTCTGCGACGGCCTCACGCTGCCTCCTACATCACAGCACTGCAAGACAGTGGTCCGGAACGCACTACCTCTTCCACGGGTCACCGCTTTTTACACTCAACTTTACACCGCCGGGGCAATACCATCGCGTGACCTCCTGGACCAATACTTCAACACTCATGAGCTCCTCTGGCTGAGCAATGGCCATCGGGAATATCTCGATGAACCCTTCTCTAAGGAAGAGATCCTAGCTGCCATCAATAGTCTGCCCGGGGATAGGGCGCCTGGCTCCGATGGTCTGCCCGCTTCTTTCTATAAAGCATTCACGTCCGTCCTTATCCCACATCTCGCCGCTATGTATAATGACTCCTTTGAGTCAGGCCATTTTCCCCCTTCACTTCGCGAGGCCCTGTTGACACTACTCTTGAAGCCAGACAAATCCCCTGAACTTCTGGACTCCTACCGCCCCCCATCACTCATCAACACCAACAATAAGATCTTCGCCAAGCTGTTGGCCTCCCGCCTTTTGCCCTCATGCCGATGATTGCTCGTTCGGATCAGTCCGGTTTCATTCCTGGGCGCCCAACGTCACATAACCTCCGCACAATATTTGCGGTGCTTCACCAGATCAACCCCGCTCTACCGGCCGTGGCGGCTCTTTTAGACACCACCAAGGCCTTTGACACTCAAATGGCCCTTCCTGTTTTATCTCCTCCCCAGTCTCGGCTTTAGCCCGGTTTTTCTGCGCAAAGTCCACCTCCTTTACGCCCTCCCCGTGGCTTGCCTCCGGATTAATGGTCAAATATCAGAACCCATTCGCATCTCGAGAGGTACCAGGCAGGGGTGCCCACTCTCGCCTATGCTTTTTGCTGTGGCCATGGAGCCCCTTGCAGCCAGGCTCAGGCAGCATCACACACACAGAGGGGCCTGGGCTTTGCGGCCCGTGCCTTGGTCGTCTCCATGTATGCGGATGATGTCACGCTCTACGTCCGCCACCCTCAAGAGAACCTCGGCCCCATGGTCCGTGAGGTGGTGCGATTCGGGGGCTTATCCGGCATCCAGGTAAACTGGAGCAAGTCTATTCTTTTTCCCTTGACGGATGCCACTATTCCCTTCACCCCGGACTACCCGTTTGTGTGGGCATCAGGGCCCACCAGATATCTGGGCGCCTGGCTCAGCAGGGATGTGGATGAACTTTGGAAGGCCAATTTTGGTCGGGCGGTTGATTGGCTGGAGACCAAGATTCCCCTTTGGCGGCGCCTACCTCTATGCCTGGCGGGGCGTATTGCCATCGCAAAGATGGTAGTGCTCCTGAAATTTTTATATTTGTTTCTGAACGTGCCTGTTCCTCTCACAGCTCACTTCTTCCGTACCCTCCGTTCCCTTATCTCCCTTGTCTGGGCAGGGCGTCAGCCCAGAATCGCATAGGACATCCTCACGCTTCCCCTTGCGTGCAGCGGGATGGGTGCCCCGGACTTTAAATTATACGCCCTCAGTGCCCAGGCCAGCTTCTTTCACTTCTGGTTGCATCCGACGCCATTCCAGCCTCACGTGGCAGTCGAGGCTGACCTGGCGGCCCCCTTGCCCCTACAGACTGCAATCTTTGCCCCTGCCAAGCCTCCACGTGGGGAAATCGACACGGTGGAGACCCTGCGCTGGGGTTGGGATGGTCTTAGGAAATATGCGGGCTCGAGCTTTCTCTCCGCCGGTGCCATACCTGTCGCATACCACCCGGCTTTCTCCTCGCTGCACACGGCAGGAATGGCAAAACGTGCGGCTGGCATGGGTCTGGCCACCTTATCCGACCTCTACCCTAACGGCAATTTCTTTTCGCTACCGGCCGAATCTGGCCCAATGGATACACTGCTCTATCATCAACTTAGAGCGTCTTGTCGGGATTTTCATCCTACGTTCCCGCAGCCCCCCCCCCTTAGTTGGCTGCCTTTGACCTGACATACACCTCTTCCTCTCCTCGCAGACTGGTTTCTAGGCTCTATGCCACCACGCTGGCGGCTTCCTCAATATCTGCTGATCGGGCACGCATGACTTGGAGCGAGGACTTAGGCATCGATCTCTCTCAAGAGGACTGGCTGTACTGTTGTAAGCAGACTAAACGCTTATCTCCTAACTACCGCCTGCGCCTCATACATTTTAAATATTTACACCGGCTGTACCGCTCCCCCGCTCAGTTATTTAGAATGGGTCTCGTCTCTAGCGACAGATGTCACCGGTGCTCGTCCCCTGCGGCGGACTTCTCTCATCTTGCTTGGCTGTGCCCTTTGGTCTCTACATACTGGTGCGATGTGTGCACTATTATTACAGAGATAACCTCCTCGCCTCTCCTGCCAGACCCACTGACCTGCCTACTCGGCTTGGTGAGGCAATGCCCAGACGCCTCCCGCCGACTCACGGCTATGGTGCTCGTTCTCGCGCGCCGTAGAGTTGCTATACATTGGGGCCGGAGGCCCGCACCCAAGGCAAGTGCCTTGCTCGAGGATGCTGCGCGATGTCAGACCCTTCTATCGGAATTTTGGGAATTGACGCCGGTTACTGGTCGGCCACACGATATCTGGGGCCCTCTTGTTTCGCATCTCCTCTCCCAGAATGCCGCCCCCTCTGCGACCTCTCCCGCGCTCCCTGCCGGCACTCCGCCCGCCGGCGTTGGTCCATAGGAATCCTCCTTCCACCCCCTGCTCACTGCTGCCCGTTCACGACCCTCCTGCCTATACTCCGCCCCGTTTGATGCCCCTTGCTGCCTTCTCACGCTCTACATTCTGCGGCTTTACCTTTCATTCCACGTTGTGCCGCTTTTGTATCATTGTCTTCATGCTGATTAGGACTGATGCGATGTTTCCATTTTCTTTTATCATGTGTCGCCGTACTATTTGATTTCCTCGTAACCTGATGTGCACAATTTTCAATAAAGGTTTTTGAAAACAAATAATTTTTTTTTTAAAAAAAGCTTATCAGGGATACTATGGTTTCCTTTGGTGTATAGGTGCATTGGTCTTCTACATATAGACCCAAAAGAAATTCTGTTGTGGAGAAGATGAACTACGACTTAAAGCAGTCCTTTAACAGCTAGAGTATTAGGCACAGGGCGTAGTTGTATCCACCTTTATGGGGTTCAGCGAGCGCTAAACTTCCCTAAAATATCTCTGTGGGCTGGACCTCAGATCAGGTTCTATTTGGCATTAACATGTATGTTCCCAACCTTGACAGTCCGGAACTTGTGGGGCAAGGCACTCCCTATGACGTACATTATCGTTATGCTGTCTTACAGGATCTACAAAAACTTCCTTGACACCCAATCAAACGAGCAGTTGAAGACACATGCCTCTGCTGAAATAGAGGCAAAATAAGAACCTTCTTGCTGGATTCCGAAAGTTGGGGTTCTCGTCAGAGATTAGGTGGCGGTCAAAATGAGTTTGGTCTATCATACCGAGCACTGGTGCCAGTCCTTGGCATTCAAGGTACAAGATCTGTAATCCTACCACCACTTCCTGGGTCCAAAGAGAATCGTTTTGTCTCCATCGATCACATCAAGTTGCATCATGTGGCTGATTCTTAACAGTAGGCCACGAGGAGTCCTTGGTAGTTCTCTAACTCCTCACGCTACCATACAGAAAACTCCTCTATAGCTGGTGAGCACCACAGAAGCCTTTCTCCCCAGCTCAAGGGGGGCGGAGAGAATGCACTACAGTTAATTCCTGCATCCGCTACAGTTGCCACTAACTCGACTGAAATGAGTACTGTTTTTACTGCTGCAGCTAAGGTAATTGATTATGATCCACCTTCTTCGGATCCACCTCTTATGGATTTTTTCTGATCCTGTTGCAGTACTGGAGGCACCAGTTCTTCAACAAACTTCTGGTCATTTTGTGGGAGCAGATGATTTTTCATCCGACAGTTTGTTCTAGACACTCCTCCCACGCGGGTCTGCGTTTTCTTTTCCTGGCTGAAACGCACTTATCCAAACATATATCCAAGTCACGACCAGATAACACTTTCTTTGGTTTTTCTATTCCTATGGACTGAATTTGCGACAGTTTTCTTTCTGCTAATCAATGGTCAAAAACTTGCAGAACGTTCTATGGAACTAGTTGATGGGGTGTTGGCCCCCCACTCATCCTCGCATAAGCTAAAAAGAGACTTGTCCCTCGTGAACATTTCAGCTGTTCCAGTAACTGATGGAAATGTTTGGGATAAAGTTCCTTACAACATAGCTGGTCCTACGGAGATCCTGCAGATACCATGTGTTCAAAGTTTCTATGGGGGACATAATAGTACCAGAGTTTCATTCAGATGATTGGGATGTTGAAACTGTAAACTCTTTGCTCGCGGAGCTGGAATATTATACTATCTTCGAATCAAAGAATTTGTACCTTAATTCTGCTAACTATGCAGAAATGTTCTGTTATCACCATTACAGACATTTGCATCGAGCTACTGTTCAAAGCACAATTTTTAATTACACACAATGGGAACATTGTCCCACCCCCGCAAAGGAGTTTGAAGACTTAAAGATAAATTCATATACTTTTCAGGGTATGACACATCAGACCCAACATACTTTTATTTTAAGCTCATCCATGCACCACTGAAAAAAAATACATGCTTACACAAATAAAGCTCATATATACAGTCTCGTTTGTTATGCAATTGGCTATCAAGGGCTATGATTACTGAAAAGACAATGGACATGAAATCTATTTAAGGTACCAAATCATGGCAAGTTCAGGGGACAGAAACCTTGTTTCAAGCCTGTTCAATCCCAACACAAATTATTTTTCTGAATGACACTGTTCAACAGACCACGTGTCTAGGATTAGCTAAAATTAAAGAAATGAATGCACCCACTATTCCATCCATTGCTCGGTTTGAAAATTGACAAGTTAACAAATCACACTGAAGAACAGCTCAATAGTATGTTACAGAATGGTACATTTAATTCCCCACTTTCAGGTCCTCATGGGTAATTATTGTGGCCTCTGGACACAAATGGTTGTCATGCACGTTTTTTTTTTAATGCCATACCGGGAATCTAAATTTAGAGGACCTGGCCCTCGTTATTCTCAGTCCCAACACTCAGGAATTGTTACTACCTATTCAGTGGGGAAATTGCGTAAACAATGTTATTGCGTCAACAATGGTTGGAACGCTCCACACTATCTGCAGTGAAACAACATCGGAGGACGTGGACTTATCGGATTTTCTGTTGGGTCCTAAGTCTCGGCATTCTAATAGATTTATGCTACATATAACGAAATTTGGAAATGGTCATAAATGGAAGCTGCTGCATGTTTAAGACAAATTGATCATGATCATTTGGATAAAGTGCTTGCTGTTGATAACAGTAATAACACGTTGTCTTCTCGCATTTACAATCTGAATAACATGGTCTCATGTGTTATTGATCACATGCAAAGTCAAAGTGACATGTCCACCATGGGCAAAGTCAGCTTAGATCAATCATGCAGTTTAACTGGACCCTCCAGACTGTGAAAAATTGTCATATCCCCTGGCGTCATCTTAATTCCAGCCACCTATTCATGCATTTCAATCCGAAACGTAAACAACGGCTCATGGCAAAAAGGACCACCTTTACAATGTTACATCTAGAGAAGTTAAAACAACTCCCTTTCACTATAGAAGAAACACCTTCCGCTGTATGGTGATTACATGGCGCAATATATTTGCCAGTTTCAAAATTTCAGTTCACAGCTTTCATGAAACATTTCTCAGTCTGTAGATATAAGCCCCTAGGAGGCAGCTTAATTCATGAACTATGGTCCCTCCCATTTTCTTATCATTGTGAACGTGTCAACAAAGAAGTCTTCCTTACTGGAAAGGAACGCACTCTACATGTCAGACATTTACTCATTTGCAAACACGTTACCATTCACAGGGTGTGTAATGCTTTGGTAGCGAATTTGGCCTGTTATCTTAAAGGGATACCAGCCTCTGCAATACACCCACTAATTACAGTACTTTCAAATGGAAGTTATTTAATGATAAGCTATCAAGAATGCTGTGGGATGCGCTCTGGGATCCCATATATTTTAATCAGTTTCCGAACTCGTCATGTGATGCAACAATGTACTCTTCCCTCACACCCAAGGGGGTATGGTTAGTTCGTTTTGGCCTTCCATTCCAACTTTGAAGGCATAGGTCAACAGGCTAAGCAGACTCAAATAACTATCGTTTCAAAAGGAAGTAGCTAACATCTGCTAGAGAAATTTTGAAAATGACAAGTCACAAGGACATCTAGTGAGATACAGTCCTTGCTAAACACTAACCTCCCATTAATTACATTTTGGCAAATAAGTCTATCGCATTTTTAATGCATCCAATACTGCTGGCATTGCGCAGTTTTTTAAAGTTATAGGTTAGTCAGTTCTTTCGAGACAATGTTTGGAGTAATACATTGATTCCCTTTTTTCCAGTGTGCTTGGAGGTTTCCGGCTGCTGTTATTCCTCATTTGCGGCATTCTGACACTTTTTGTTCCTCGGCAATAGATGCTGTCTTTGCCAGCCCACCGGAGCCACCACCGCTCCAGCGGTGCCATGAGTGCATGCTTCGATTCTTTGGTATTCTCTTGCTCCAGGGATTGGACCTTGATTAGTCATAATTATTCCAATCAACCTGGTTTCCCTGCGTAGGAACAGTTTTTCACTGCCTCTCATGCTCCTTCGAATGAGGACTAAATATTTGCCTGGCTCTGCCAGTGCCAGCTCCCGTGGACATAGACCTGTTGATGAGTCCGTTAGCGACCCATTTTCAAAGTTGCCCACTTGGGACTATGGGTACTCCGCAACGCCAGCTATGAGCCACTCGTTTCAACCGACACACGTGCATCAGCACATGGTTATACCTGGCTCAAATGACACGGATGCAGGTTACCAAGTTACTTTCTCAGCATCGGCTGAGACAGAGGATCATGTCTGTTCTCTGGAATTGGTGAATTGGGCCGTTGAACAATCATAGTCTGCAGAGATGGAATCCGTTCTGGATTCAATGGCTCTTGAACTTGCAAAAGACATTATGGATACCTCCGATATGCTTTAATTCGGCTACCATTTTTCTGAAAATGTACATATTACATTTTTATATTACAAACTATAATCCTTTTATAACGCGCTCATTAGTAATGCTTTGGACTTGCTTAGCTTGTGCACATGATTAGTATTATTTCCTTAGTAGTTACGCTACTGTCCCAACCAAAGAGGTGGTGTTCTATCGCCTGTAGGGCCCCCTGCAGTTTTCTCCTATGTTAGTCCAACTGTGCACGCTACACACGTTGTAGGCCGATTCAGCTTTGCACGTTACAAAATAGCATGCTTCTCTTTGTGCCACACTCTTATTTTAGAAATAGGCTGTACAATGTTATATTATTCTGCTGAGATTCAGTCTGAACATTTCGTACAAGGTCAAACATTGTGCCCCGTTATTCTCTGTGATCAGACACCAACACCTAGACACAATAGAAGGGACCCAGCTACTATTTAAGAGTAGGGCATTTCTTATCAAATACGCAGAGACTTGCTGTTTTGACAATAGCAAGGAGAATTTCCAGCAAAGAAGAGGTCCCAGAAGCAGAGTGCCAGCATTGAGCAATCTGAGATGCAACCAGCTAACAGCAAATACCAGGTTTGGGGTCCGTAATCATCCCAGAGATCTTTGGTATAATACTGTGAGGCTAGACTTAGGCAGATATACCAATAACCATGATAGGGCTATTCATGGTCTACGGGTTATTGGCGATAATTACATTACTAAGTTTTGTTTTTTAATTGTAGTGCAGTTGCTTCATAATAAAACCTGATGTTTCAATAAATATTGTAAACTGTTTTCATGTCTCGTTTCTGTTTATGACGGGCATGCATGAGTGAGCAAACGAAAGGTGAGGACCTGTTCCCGCGGTTCACTGAGGGGACTAGAGTGTTGTGTTCTGGGGTGCCAAATCACCTGTTACTCTGGGAAGGTTAGGAGTGAAGGGGAAGCACTATGAGCTAGTCTTGTGTGGGGTTCAGGGGTACTGATGTGGTATGGTACTCAGTCCCTGCATACTGATGCTTTGTAATCCCAGGCATAGTTCTATTCCAAAACAGAATCTCTGCAACACATACAAATCTACAAAATATCAAGCTGCAAAGCTATTAAGAGTTCAGCTACATTTCTTCAGATTCCCAACTTGAACTTCTGTCTTGGGCACCAGCTGCAAGCTGCAGTTATATAGTGCTTTTTTCCTTTGGCAGCCATGTGTGACTTCGCTCAGCATAGACGCCATCACTTGAGTAAACCAGGAAAGTTCTGTTGGCCACCATATGCACAGGTGATGTTAGTTCTTTTCCATGTGTCCAATTGATGCAGAATGCAGGAGAAGTAGACCTGCAGAAATTTCCATGAGAGATCCTAGGTCACAAAGAACCCCAGACTACCATGTCAAAAGTCACAAAGTAGGTCCATGAGCAGGTGTAAAAGTGACCGCTAAATGTAGAAACCTAAGCAAAAATGCCACATAGCATACAAGTGATGCAATGTACGTGTTCATGCAAGGAGTCCTGTTTGCACCGAAGACATTAGTTTCAAATGTATCCAGTCTTCATACTATAGCATGGGCAAACATTTCTGCTATGGTGTCAAGAAGCAAGATTGTTCTGTAAGATGTAGGATCAAATGATTCACTTAGTTTTTTAAGGGTGGGTTTCATGACTTGCCCAGTCCAAAATTAAGGAAGCAGATCCAGACTTGGCAATAAGAATAAATATGGGGGAGGTACAGACTTTCCAACCATTTGGACACTTCTTCAGAACTCACAATGCATAGTGGCCATCAACAACAATCCTGAGTAGACAATTTCCCCATAAAATTATACCATTACATGTCTGACATATCCGGAGCCTACTCAGTCATCAACTGTCTCCAATGCCCCCCTTACCTACACAGTTACCGGTTCACTGTTCACGAATAACATGCGCATTGGCACATCAAGCTCAGGACCAGTGCTTACAAACTGCAAGTTTACACAATGTTGTTGTGTTGTAAGAGATAAGCTAATAACAGCAATGTTACTTTCGTAAACCGTGTCATCTTCAGTTTTTGTTGGTTTAAAATGTGTAGGAAAGTAGGATCTGCTTATGGTTACCCCCACTTTTTGCACCCACTGTTTTGACTAGTCTGGCTGGGATCCTGCTATCCAGGACCCCAGCCTATCTGCTTTCTCCCTTAAATTGCAAGATATGTACTTTGGTACACTCCAGATTGGATACTGGGGTACCCTTATAAGTCCCTAGTATATGGTACCCATGGCATAGGTACCTCAGAGGCCTCCCATGGGCTGAAGCATGTATTATGCCACCCACGAGGGGCCATGCAAAATGGAACTCTAGGTCTGCTACAGCAGCCTGTTTAAGTTGGTGATTGCTCCCACTTAAGATATAGGTTGACTATATCTATATATATCACTACACGTAAAACCTAAAGTCACCAGTATAGCAGGCCTTAATAATCCTGAAGGCAGGGTGCTGGGTTTTGCGTGAGATGGTGCTCCTGCATGAGCAGGGCCCCTCTGCAGTCTTCGGAGACCATTCTCCCGGGCTCTACGTGATACTACCAGACAAAGAGGTAGAGATGCATTATAACCTCGCGGTAAATGCCATCTCGAAAACGACTGCAAAGAAGTATGTCGTGTTTGCTGTCAAACACCTTGGAATCATACCTCCACACCAGTAACTGGTGTGGGAGGTATGATTCCTCCCCTCAGAACCGAGGTTCTGGGGGTACCCAAGTCTACCGGTACCAACTTTCTCGAGCCTAACAGCACAAAATGGATGCTGCCAGCCACAGACACGAGTCTGCCCTCCTGCTGCTGAGCCAAGCTCGAGCAGAGGAAGGCAGCACAATAGGCATCCTGTCACACGGAGGTGTTACCACCTCCCAGACAGGATTTAGTGCATTGGGGCTGGGTGGGTGCACGGTCTCAGTGCCAGAAAGTCTGCACGAGGGGCACACTTGGTTTCCCTGTGCATAGTCCAGTTCAAACCAGTTCTGGGAGCCATCCGCTCCTGCTCTGGTGCGAAACTGGACAAAGGACATGGGTGTAGCCACCCCCCTGTCCTGTCCCTCCCCTAAGAGGGTCCCTAGAATCTGTCCAACCCTTTCCCGTGGGTATAAAATGGGTTACCTGGCTACAGGACATTAGATTTACGTGGACAAGATTCTGCAAGAAGATACCACTACACTTCGACCGTCTGGACACGCTAGACTTCGCTGGACCTCCCTTGGGCTCGACTTAGTCTTCCCTTGCTGTCCCCAGTCTCGCCACTGTCCGTGATCTATACAGGCTCCGTGCAAGACCCTGTGGACCTCCAAGACAACAGAAGAATCTCCCTTGGAGTGAAGGAGTCACTCCCCTGCAAACGCAGGCACTGTTATGCATCTGACCGGTTTGCTGACCCTGTGCTCCTGCGGACTCCGAAGGCTCCAGCAACACAGGAAGTGGGTTTCTGAAGGTCTCAGAGGTTGAGCTGCCCTCTCACTGAGTTGGAGGCGGATATCCCTCATGGTGACCGTATACCCGTACCCCTGTGCACTGCGTTTATTTGCAGCTGCACATGCTTGTTGTCCTGCAACAATTCCGTGCATTGGGCCATTTGTAGCCCTGACCCCAGCGCATCTTTCCTGAGAAGGACTCCGGCATCCTCGCACTCTGTGTCCTGCTAGCTGGTATCCTGTGAAACCGCCCGAGGCCCCCTCGAGACTCCTGTGCCTTCAGCCTGTGGGTTCACTTGAGGGTAAACTTTGCTTTATTTGGGCTCCCCTGGTTGCTCCAGGCCTGCCCAGACTCCCCTTGCTGTGGCGAGTCTCCTGGTCCTTGCTGGGCCAGATCGACACTGAACTTGACCTTCTACGTTGTTGCCGTTGCCAAGGCTTGATTGGTGCTCCACCCAGACACCGACCCCTCAGCACTCTACATCCTTCGTGGGACAGCTCGACTCCGGCTCCTGGTCGTCCTAGACGTCTCCGGGACCTCGCAGCTGAAGAGTCAAGCTCACCGTCAACACACCTGAAGCACCAGACATCGGTGGGCATTCGTCTACGGAGCCCCTGGTCACTCCAAAGTGACCCAGACTCTGTCCCCTCTGCTTTCAGGTTCTTCTCAACTAGAATCCACGTTTGGATTCCACCGGACACTTTTTGTTCTTCCCGCAGCAGCATTTCTTTGTCGACATCCATAGAAAACGACGAGGGTTTCCGACACCACTTCGCACCTATGCACCAGGCTCCTCTAGGATACGTAACTCTGGTACACGGGTGGGGTGGCTCTCCAAACCCTTAAGTTCCAAGAGCCGTCTTCGTACTCTGCTGGGAAGGGTCCTTAATCTGTGATTTTCCAACCGCGACTTTCCCATTGAGTTGTGCAGAGCACACGGTCGTGTTCCCACACTGCACCCGTCCTCCGTGGGGTCCCTATTCACTCACCTTGGGTGGTTCCTTGGGGTCCTAGCGATTCTACACCTTCTAGACTAGGTCTAGTCCCTAATCATGGTTCTTATACCACTTACTTAGTATATGGTTTGGTCTCCCCCGGGAGCCCACTGTGTATTGTGCTACTTAAGTTTGATTCTTTGCAACTGGATTATTTGATTTGTGTTCTATCCTCGTGTAGAGGATACTAGAGAGTTATATATAATAAATACATATTTTTATAACTACTGTGTGGTTTCCCTTTCATTTAACCAATACTATATGGTTACATTCTGGTAAAACAAGGTGCTTAACATTCCTTCAAGACTTAACCTGAAGGCTGCTCTCCATAGCTACCACTAGGATAGCTTTCAAAAGGTCATCTTTGACCTAATCACCATAAGGGTTGTTTGGACTGGTGCAAGGTGCCCACTTTAATTAGTGGACAGCATATACCAGGCCAACTTCTCACAAAACGTTTTTTTTTTTTTTTTTTTTTTTTTTTAAACACGCACAACCAGCACACATGGAAACTGTTGCTTCCATCCCAAGAAGGAGCTGCAAACTCACTGCTGCTTGGAAACACAGGGTAATCATCTACTACCTAATCAATGGGCAAACTGCAAGCTCATTGTGAATTTGTACATCTTACAGGGACATCATTTGGGCATCAACCACCCAAAACATATGCAATACACAAATTTTACAATATCTCAAATCTCTTAATGTACTCTGCTGACAAAATACCTCATGGGATCCATCACTGTAGCCCTGTAAGCAGTCAAATCAAAGCAGTAGCTTCTAAATTTCTATGTTGCCAATTCAGAGAGAAGATATAGCCTGTTATTAGGCTACATCCTAATGAACAAGTTCCTGCCTTAGTTGGCCATGGTTCGCTTGTTTGCTAAATGTCCTATGATTTTTTTTTTTTTTTCTTTGCCCAACAACTGTAATGTCCATGATTTTCTGCCTCACCTTATTAAGTAATGTTTGCTCGCATCCTTTTACAATCTTAGTAGCTCATTATGTTACCCTCTCTTAACCCCTCTATTGTCCCCTTTACTTTGTTCCTCCCTTCCATTACTGTGAAGCGCTCCGATACCCTTCTGGGTCTTGTCCGCGCTATACAAAACTTTTTAAATAAATACATTGAGAGCTAGAAGCAGCTAACATGAATTCCCCTAATAATTAGTTCAAGAAAAGTCTATACCAAGTTCACTTTTCTGCCTCCAACACTACCCCATGGACTGGCCTTAAATTACAGGGTACATATACAATTGGTTTGTTTAAAACTAAACACACATTGCCTCTGCCACTCCAAATTACTTACTGCGAACAGCCGGACATCTTGTCCTTCCTTACTAATGCATTACCCTTTGTCACAATTGCCACAACATGCTTCGCCAGCCAACTCTTAGTGCTGATAGTTTTATCGGATCAGTTTCAATAGCAATATTAACTACCTCCTTCAGTAAAGGATTCTTACACCTTGACAGTTTTCCTTGAATTTTCCAATTTGCACAGTAAACAATTAGTCTCCTATGTTGTTCACATTTCCAAATATACAAGCGGCAGCTAATGCTCTAAGAGCAGTATTATAGTTGTGTATGGATTGGCTGAGGCGGCCTTTCTAAGATGTATGGCACTCCATGACAATGTTATGTTCTTCAACAAAATGAACCTTCAATCCCTCAAAGACTCCAGATGATGTTCCAAAAGAAAAAGGGTCAAATATACTTGGTTTTTTAAAGACCAGCAAAATTAAGGGGGGTTTTGGGTCTGCTAAAATGTTTCTCAGCCCCAATCACCAGGTAGCTGTGCTGACAATGGCACCATGTTAAGTCTAGTTGCTTTTTTAATTACAGAAGTGGGCGAGCCAAATGAATGTGTCCTTATGTAACGCAACTGGTGCTCATGTAAAGCACTCAAATACATTCTGGTCAAGTTTGCGCTATATAAAACTTCGAGAAAGAATTGGTCGAGCAAGATGCCCAACTCTAGTCCAGCTCAAAGTAATCTTGGAACCGCTCATTGAGCCTTCATGTAGCTTCTGCCCTACAATCTCGCCTCCTTCACTGGCCAGGAGAGGTGCTGCATGCAGATGGACTGAGAGTGAAAACCTATGGCGGGCTATAAAAGTCGTCCTAGACTTCCGCTAATACTTTTTAGGTCGCCGCCTGTCTGGTACGCCAAAGACATCTTGGGGGACTTTCAGAAAGTTGACCTGGGAACGCATTCCGCCCGTGGCTTGCTAATGAATGGCTTTGTAGTTCGTAACTCACGTTTTCCAGGATTTATTTGCTTTAGGCTGTGCAGCTTGAGTACGTACCTCCCCATGCTAAAGCCATGTTACAGTATTCTTCCACCAACTCGTTTTCTGTAATAAACAGACCTTTAAATCTTGTACTGATCTCGTAACATTTGCTGGGCATTTATAGACCAAGGTCAAATGTCAAGATGTGTTTTCTTGGGAGCTTGGTATTTAATTTGGTTTCAGCTGACAGTCAGAGCATTTATAAGAAAGGAATACAGCGTACTTTCTCCATGGGGCCTGCTTGTGACCTTTTTAAAATTATTTTAGTCATGGCCTTCTCAAAAGGTATCCCGTTCTTCAGCTGCACAAAACATTTGCATGTTTTTTGCAGAATTAATTTTCTTTGGCGAGCCCATTTAATTTGTGAAACTGCCTTTTAGGAACAAAGTACAAAACCGCATATCAGTCTCAGCCTAACATATGGTGATCTTGGGCAATTTACAATGCTTATGACCCATTCACTGTCAAACACAGGATACCTTATTTCTCAGGAAAGAGCCAGACACATTTTAACAATTCTTCAATGCTTGTTTTTCACTTATATGTGTAAAGCATATGATTTCAGGCCACGAAACATCTACTCACTCGGGTATGTCAGCTTTTTATTTAGGACCTACTCGCCCGCTCTGGCAAGTTGATAAAGAACAGGTGTTCTGTTCAGTCAAGAAACCGAAGGAGCAATAAAGATGCCTTTAAATCTTGTTTTTATCTGGTCACATTTGCGGTCTTCAGAAAAGGTCAATTTACAATTATTTTTCCTTCTCTTAATGCAGATTTGCAGGACTTTGTAAAGTGAACTGTCTGACCTGCTGTACAAAGTGTGAAATGAAAGGCTGTAGGGTATTAGATTATTCCTAATATATTTAAATAACTAAAACAAACTGCACAAACATTTCGAAAATATATATTTCAGCAGTTGTGACAGCCCATTTTTTGTCTTCTGTGAGATGAAAACATATTTTAATAGGATAAAAAACAAATACGAACACTTTACTTGGTGATGCGCAAATAATAAATATGTTTTCTGAAACCGAATGTTCACAGATTGGTAATACACTATATAGTTTTACCAGTAAAGGTGCAAGATAGTGGGGAGGTTTTTAGCCATTTCTTCTAAATGTACTGTCCGTAAATGACACTGTGCTACTCCATCATGCTTTAGTAATAGAATTATTAAAAAGGAGTGTTTAAACATGTACTGAGAAACACTCTTGCCCCTGCCCTGATAGCAATGCTATTTGTAAATTGAGAGGCAAGAAAGGGATCAGGTTTACCTTATATGCAGGCTAGATTATTACACAAGGAGCAAACAAATCAAACAAAAGAGTTTTGTACAGCAGAAATGCTGAACTCACATTTGAAGGTGCACTAATCTGAGAATGAATAAAACGGCGACTTTGTAAAATAAAATATTTGCCAATGATCACAATTTGAGACCAGTTTACGGGTCAAGTACATTACAGTTAAGTCGAGCATTACACGACCTGCAGGTCTAGTAATATTATGATTTTTCTCAGCTTGGCTTTATTTAGGACATCTGTGGCAACTCGTTTCGGATAGGTCGATACGTTTAAAGGCACTTTTTATGAAAGCTTTTGTGTTTATGTTTAGCTACACAATAATTATGTATTCCGTCTGTGTAGGAAACGGATTTGCTGCAGCACCCTCCCTCTTTTTGCATAGTATTTGGTGCAACTTTGAATAAGAGTTTACTGGGTTCCTGCTAACCAGGTCCCCAGTACCAGTGTTCTTCCCCTAAACTGTATGATTGTTCTACGATTGGCACCCCTTTAGGATCCCATAAGTCCCTAGTAAGTGGTACCCTTGGTACCTAGGGCACTGGAACTAAAAAGGGTCCCTAAGGGATGCAGGACGAATTGTGCCACCCTAAGGGACCCCTCATCAAGCTCATGCAAACTGCAATTGCAGCATGCGTGTCTAGGTGCAGAGTAAACCGAAGAGTCGACATGGCACATAATCACATGTGGCACAGGTAAGACCCCTACGGCAGGCATCACAGCGCTAAGCCAGAGGTGCACTATACCAATGTGCGGTCATATCTACAGGAGTAGATATGTACCGGTAATATCAGAGTTCACCCTTGGATATTACCAATGAACAGGGGAGCCATACCGAGTACATGGGTTGGACACTCGTCATTACAAGTTCCCAGCTAGATGACTGCTTCACTGTACCCCAAGGTGTTTGGTACCAAACACCTCGTCTTAATAAACCCACACTGATGCCAGTGATGGATTTATTAATAAATGCACCTGGAGGGTTCCTAAGAGGTCCCCCTGAAAACATACCGACTACTAGTGTGTTGACGGACTTATCTTGAACACCCAGCCACTATAGATAGGTTTTTGATCTCCTGAGGTGAGAGCCTTCGCTCTCGGAGGTCAGTAACAAAGCCTGCTCTAAGCAGAGGTGTTCACACCTCCTCCAAGCTGAATGGACATTTCAGAGCGGGAAGCTTCGAAGTCCCTGCCGCCTTTGTTATGCAACCCTGGGCTCTCCAGATAGTGAAGGTGTCCACCCCCCCTGTCCTGACCCCACGTTTTGGAGGCAAGACAGGGAGGAAAATTAGGAGGTGCGCCCACATTCAGCCAGCTCTGCCTCTAGGACGGTCTAGCTGATGTGGAACCCACTTTTCAGATTCCTCCATGCTATTTTGGACGGATTTAGCATTCTAGGGTCAGGGTTATGTCGCTTCCCCACAGGAAATGATCATATAGAGGGTGTAGACACCCTAAAAGGTAGGTAGCCCATTGGCTACTACCAGTCACTCCCAATAAACAGCCATAAATGGAGGATTTAGTTGCCACCAAAGAACTCCAAGTCGACGGATCAACAGAAGGACAAAGTAGTGTCATTGCCTGGCAAGAACTGCAGCAGAACTTTAGACTTTGGCGCGAAAATCCTTCCGACCTCAGCCCCCTCTTAATTATTGTGGCAGTGTGACTCGTCCTGCAAACTGGAGAGCTACCAAAGCCTTGGGTAGCCTGCCAGCACTTCAAAAATCGCAGTCTCACAACCGAGGCACTGCATGTTATGGGTTTATACCAGGGTTATGGTATAATCTTTGTGTTTACTCTGAGGGGTTCAAGAAAAGATGGGATATTGTCATGGTATTGAGTCTATATTTGCGGGCATTGCCTGTCTCATGTCACGAACACTTGGCACCTTTGTAAAACCAATAAAATTTGTTCCCCCGAAAGAAAAAAAAAAAACTCAAGTCTCCCTTGGAGTAGAGGAGCTACTCCCCTGAGGTCCGCAGGCAGACACAGACAACCACAGTCCGGTCCACCGCCTTGCAGCTCCCCGGCCCGACTGATGCACCAGACGACCAGGAGAATGTATTTGTGCTGTGGAAGGTCAGATCTGTCACCCTACCAAGTGTGAAGACACGAGGAACAACCGATGCCGTGCAGTGAGAGTCCAGTCCGGATTCTCACTGCACCAGGACCAAGAAGTCGCCGAGGGACATCAGCATCACTGAGACCTACTTCGATTGGCCCAGCTGCCTTTTGTCCCTGCCAAATGTCTGTCCTTGCCCGCGAGGTGCATCTTTGCGCACCCAGCCGACAAAACTGCTCTGCTCCCGAGCCCCTTGGCCCGGGTCCAGACGAACCTGCTTTGCCCCCGTGCTCCAAGACCCCTTGCAACTGGAGCCCTCGGACTTGCCTGCAAGTCCCCCAGTGCAGCCCCTTGTAAGGTGCCCCCCCCCCACCCTTCTCTGTAGCACCAGCTACCAGCCACCTGCTCCCAGTAGAACCTGGGTACTTCCAAAAAAACCTGATTGTAGTACTTTGAACATTGACCCACTACTAATCCAATCCCAAAAGGTGAACCCCCTGAAACCGACTGCACATACCTTTATGCATCTTTGGCTTTTCCTTCCATAGGAAGCGCACAGGTTTGAACGTTGTACTTGCCTATGAATATTTCTATCGAAAACCGTACTTACCTTGAAACAAAGTTCTTGAGTTTAAAATACATATAAAAAGAAGCCTATTTTTCTAATTTAGTCTCGGATTAATCTTTTGAGTGTTTCATTTATTGCCTCTGTGAGTACAACAAATGCTTAGCACTACCCTCTGATAAGCATAACAACTCGCCCACACTACCAGCTAAGAGCGTTCGTATTATCTACTTTTGCCTCTGTACACCAACTGGGAACCCACTGGATACTCTGCACAGTGTACTTCGTTTTAGTACACTATATAGAGAGCCAGCTTCCTACAGTCTGCAACTGTGCCTTTTTCTGAACACACATTACCGGCTATAAACTATTTTCACATTTGTCCTTGCAGCGGGGTCATGATTCCAATGATGCAGCAGGTGCTGTGGCACAGGGGACAAAAGCTCTAGAAAACCCACTGAACACATTGCTATATTTTACTACTAAACAAGCAGTCCGGAGTGTTTTTTTGGTTCTTTTGTAACCATTTTGCCCAAAGTAACAGATAGCCTGAAGCATCAATGTAATAAAAGCTGTAACCTATTGGACTTTTCTGTCTACCTACAACTTATGTTACATTCAGCGCATTAATATGGCACATTTTCACAGTTTTTTTGTATGGTCCTAAAATGCTTCTTAATCTGGACACACGAACACCTTGGCAAGGGAATTCTCCATTCCATTACATTAGCACTTAAGCCGTTGTAAACACTAAATAAATACTTATAATTTAGCATATGGCATTCTATACCAAGCATTGGCAAAGCCGATAGGTCTCGCCTATGCAAGATCTATTGGCTTAGTCAATTTTTTTAGACATTATACAGCAGTGCTAGCTTCAGTGGAGCATAACTGAAAGCTTTTAAAAAAGCACTATAACGCGGACAACGCTGGCTGTGCCATACAGCTTTTTTTTTTTTTTACATTACTTTGAGCCTTTTGCCACAAAGCTACAAAATACTAGCAAAGCCAATAAATCTCACATAGGCAGGACCTATTGGCTTTGCCAATGCTTGTTTCGAAGTTATTCCTCAAGCGTTTTGGCACAGCACTCTACAATGTCTTTGAAGCTTTTCTGAACTGGTGCCCCACTCCCAAGACGTAATAAACACAGCCGGAGCTCGTGCTCCTTAATTGTTTGTGCGAAAACATGGCACTCTGATGACCCAAACACTTTTTTGCACACACAATTGGTGTCATTATTTTAGCAACTGTTTTCAGCCGCTTACACTCAATCTCTTGGTTAAGGAAACAAGCAATACCAATATTAGAACTGAATGACATGAATTCCTTCATTTAACTATTTTTTTCCAGCAAGGCTTGTTCGGTCAACTTGATTTAAGCATGTAAGCACGTCATTGCCTCAATTCAGGAAGGACCTCAAGACCAGGATCTTCGACTGGACCACAGCGCATTTCACGGACCAGCAGCTCCCCCAAACCCTCTCCCCACCAAAAGCGCCTTGAGACCCTTACGGGTGAGTAGTCGCGCTTTACAGGCCATTGATTGATGTCATTATTCCAATTTAGCTCCTCATGGATTTAAATTACAAAGCATTAACATTTGATGTACAATGGGAGAGAAACAGATATCCATCTAACACATGAACTGCACTATGCGAAGCCAGGAAGCCAGTTATTAAACCCAGCTGCCCTGCTTGACAAAATTATGCAATCCTACCCAATTACTTTATTTCACTGTGACCACTGTATCACTCCACAACACCTAGAAATCCACCAGTTTAGGACAGGACAAAAACCTCTACTTTACATGAACGATTAGACTAAAATATTGTGGAATCTAGTACACCTTGCTAGGCCACATAACTCAACTGGCTTGACTAAAAGCATTTTCGCAAATAGTGGTGGAGGTGGGGGGGGCAGAAAGGTTTCTAAATTCATGTTTAGAAACTATCACTTAAAAACAAGCCACTTGATGGGATATAATCTAATTTACTATTCACTTCAGTGTCTGCATGTTAAAGAAAAACACTTTAAAACATATGATGAAACCGCACCCGTATTTGTTTTAAAGTCATTTGATGCACGATTTACATGCCAAATATTCCGAGGCTCGGCTTGTATTCTGGCTCTTAGAGCTTCTCACTGCTGACTATTTTGGGCAGAAGCCATAACAATCAAAGGTAAAATAACATGCGCACATAATATATAAAATATAAACAAGACCTAAAACGATCAAAATGAGATACATACAATAGGATTACTAAAATTCAAAACAGCAAAGCTTACACAAGTTACAAAATTAAAATGCTTACCAGTAAAGCTAAACAAGAACAACAAGTGCTCAACACTAAAATATATCACTATCTAGCATTACTTCGTATTGGCAAAAAGTATATGCTTATTAGCTGGTTTTCAAGATAAGGCAAACAGACCAAATATACACTTGTAAACGAAAATATATTAAAGAGAAATTCGTTTTGTAGCGGAGTTCTACTACAGCGACACAGATTGCGGTTTTAAAATATTTAAAAAGTGAGTATGAGCCATTCAAGTCAAGTGGTTAATGATTTAAAATAGAAATGCATAAAATACATTGTTGCACAGCAGCTTCTAAATTCACAATCACAAAATCATGCACTCAAGTCAAAATATTACTCAAACCCACAGAGAAGGTTGAGATTGGCCCAGAAATGTTCAAATCCAAGGTCTGCGAGAATATTTAACAAAATATCACTAGACAATACCATTAACACGCCCATGACCAAAAACCCTTCAACATAGTTTTTAAGAACAGGGCCCAGTAACCATCTCTGCTTAATCTTAACCATTACAGCACAGGGCTTAGAGCAATGATTTCAGAACTATACCTCATGCCAAACTCGATTCACAGGGGCACCAAAGGTTCTAGTCCCATTAAAGTTCTCAAGAAGCTGTTTGTATATCTCTAGGCTTCACATAGCCTCATAGTTCATTGCCGTACATGGTGGCAGTCATTGCTTTTGGTCGGTACACATTCAATACTGTACAGAGTGTTTGACTACCAATCTACTGACCAGGTCAACTGAGAACTTCAAGTCTACAAATGCTAAGTAGAGGGGAGCTGGGTTTTTTCAGTACACTTTAAACCGGTCATGAATAACCCAATTGCCTGGTCCACTGTTCCTATTCCGTCACAGAAACCAGCTGCTTCAATCAATCAATCAATCATAATAGCTCGTGCCTCAGTAAAGCTCTGCATCCAATTGACCAATGACCTAGGATCTTGCCCACTCCATACATGACGAAAATTGGTCTATAATTGGCCAGGTCTTTTCAACTAACTTGTGTATAAAGGCACTATGATTGTGGATTGCCAAGACAGTGGTATTTCATTAGCTGCCAAGACCACGTTGAGAAAGCAGCACAAAACATGGGCAAGAACAAACTCAGGGCCAGGGACCTTGTTGGCTTTCTGGCATAAAACAGTTTTGTCTCAAGATGAAGAATAACCGGGGACAGTCAATGGTCAGGCCAGCTTTCCCATACTTCCAAGTTGGAAAACTGATCACAGAATGAGCTTTGTCATTACTGTAGCCGTAGAGCTTCTTTTAGAGCAGTGAGAAAGAAGTCCCAGATCCTTTTCAAATGTTTCTCCTTAGCAGCCGATTTTAGCTTGGTCAACAGCAGCTTCAAACCTACCTGTTTTTTCCATGTTATCAGGGCCTTCCCAAATTCCAGGAAACGATTTTCATGGTGTACTGATTAGCAACTCCCAATTAATGCATTTTATTGCTCTTGCATTTTGCTACTACATTCTGTGTCAAACCATATGCATTTCTTGCTGTTCACATTCCGAACAGGGTTTGTGGTCGACTGAATGAAGACAGAGCAGCCATTGCCTCGTTATAAGACACTACAATGATATTTTCTTCTTGATTCACTGCAAAGCTGGTACTCTGAGTTTTCTGCCAAGTTGTCCATTAGGAGTGAGCCCTAATTGTGGTATATGACGCAGTTCCATTTCAGTGCTCTTCTGTTATTCATCAGAGTTATGTCAGGGACATGTGTGAAGCAGGCAGAAGGCATGAAACGGCAAAACAAATTGGTCACCATCGGATCGTTATTGTTCCCTATGTGGTCTAGGACAGCCATGTCCATGATGAGCTTCCAAGATAAGACACTGAACACAACATAGTTCATGAGGTTTTTTCTATTTCTGGATTTAAAAGTTGGAAAGGCTGGGCTATCAGAAAGGGTTAGGCTATTTAAAAAGCATCTACCACAGTTCAATAATAAATTGGAGAAATATTTCCTTTACTGGGATCCTTTACCCCATTACAAGAGTGGGTCTGGAAAGCCCCGCCCACCAAGTTTTTCCCTCAAAAAGCCTGTTATACCAGGATTCTGTAGGCGGTGGGGCATCAAAAAAATCACCACAAATAATAAGTGTCCGATTATCTAGCTAATTTCAAGTAATGATCGGTCTTAAAGGCGGCACTGAATGCAACCGGTTAAGTGTACATGTCATCTTTAATGGATTGTATATCAAACAGTCTAGAAACAGGTTTACAAATGTGAACAACAGTATTTAGCTGGAAACATGAGTTTGACGAATTTACTGCCTAGGTATCCCACTCTTGTTGCACAATTACTACTTCTGTAGGATAACAGAAGATGCCATCGTAGTCACAGCTAGATGTCAGTATGACGACAAACTTGTCCACAGCCAGTGATATTAGTCTTTATGCTCATGGCCAAGACTTTTTAATGTAAGGCACGCATCAGTGGGAGTTGCTCCACTGGATGATTATGAGCCATCCTTAGACTTAGAATTTGGTTGGCAGATAGGAGCATCTCAATTATAGCAGGATTCAGACCTAGTTGGCAGATTGGAGCGTGTTTTTAGGTCTCGCCTGAGCCAGCGCATGCGCTCCTCTGGCGAGAGTTTTAGTAAGCGGGTTTTGGAAGTGCAAACAGCAGTTTGCTGGCGACCAGCTTGCGTTCACGCGAGCGTGCACGCGCGATCAGGCGCCATATGGCTTCCCTCGCGATTACTTTCGCGGCCGTGTCAGTTTCACGGCCGCGCGGCCATTGCTTGTTTCTCTCGCCAGCATTACTCATGGTATTTGGCCCCTTCCCGGAACTGTCTCTCGACATCTGAATTAAGCTTTGAGGCTCCTTTGCAGACGGTTGCTCTTTATGCTTTGCTGCGGGGATTTGCCTGCTATTGTTATTCGATATCCCAATAAAATTTTATAACTAACTTTCCTTTCTTGTCTTCTCAATAAAGTTTTGGCGACTTGTATCCTCCCTTTTTGAACCGCCGCTTTTTCAGCTGTCCCAACAAAGCTTTTTTTCCTGCTCAGACATTTGAGCTTTACAATTCTGTCCCTTATGCTAGCTCTGAGGGCACTTCTGATTTTTGTTTTATTTCCGAGGTCCGTATTACTTTTCAAGCCCCGATTCCAAGGCTCCCCTCACGCGGAGTACCTCTTCACTTTCCGCATAGCTTACTGGATGGGCAGAGTCTAGGCTCTGACAAACGCCATAAAGCAAGCGTCCCGGGCAGAGCTTTTTTCCCCCTTCCCAGTTGCACGAACCGGCAGGAGGAACTCGTCACTTAGGTAAGATATTCTCTTCCTGGCACTTGCTCCGTCATGCTTTTTTTAATGTATTTCTTTACATACACGCACTACTCAACGGACTTTGAATCCCTGTAAACAGGGTCTTTTCAGTCCGGCAGAGCAGCACTTGATTGGGACGTATGTTCCGCCCTGCATCCCTTCGCAGGGGGACCTCCTTACGGGTGGGGGGGTCGTCCCTTTGACGTGGGATATGACACGGGACCCCCACTGCCAGCTGCCCCTTTCCTTCACTGCACCTGGGCTTCGTTTTTGTCTTGATCGTTGGTCTCTCCATAACATCCCGGTAACTAGGGTCTTTGCCGTCCAGCTTTTGATCAGGACTATTGTCCAATTTGCATTCGTCTACCGGGGCACCCATTCACGGCCAGGGGGCCTTCCCCTTGGTGCGAGAACCCTTGTCCTCGCTCCTGACCGCTTTTTTCTCCAGATGGGCAACACGGCCCGGCAGCCGTCACTAGCTTACCAGCCCATTAAGGGACCCGCCTCTTTCCTGGCACCTTGCTGTTTTTAGGTCTCGCTGAGCCAGCGCATGCGCTGCTCTGCGAGACATTTAGTAAGGGGCTTTTCAAAGTGCTACCAAAGGCTTTTGCCGGCCACCAGCGTGCGGTTACGTGTGCGTGCACAGCCGCCATCTGCCTCCCTTCCAGCGCGATCACTGCTGCACGCGCACCACTCGCGATCAATGCTGCGCGCGCACCACTTGCGTGCTTACCACAGAGCGCGTCATCGCGATCACTTTCACTTTCACGGCCGCGCGGCCGTTACTTTTACGGCCGTGCGGCCAATGCTTGTTTCTGTCGTTCTTTCCCCTCCAGCATCAGATTTCCTTGAGCTCCTTTTTTTTCCACCTGTTCTCCTTTTCGCCGCTTCCCCTTCCACCTTCTCACCATTTCACCCACTCACTTAGCCCCCTCTCTTTCGCCTCCTCGCCCCTCTGATCTCCCCTTCTCTCATGCTCGTCGGCCTCCCCTTGTCCGCCTCTATATATTCCTGTTCCCCTTCGCCCCACCTGTTTCCCCGCTGCTGACCCGCTCTCATCTCGCCCTGCACCCCTTCTCGCGGCCTCTCTGCACAACCGGCCTCTTCCTTCCAGTCACATAGGCTCCCTCTGGCCTCTCTTTTTCCTCGTTCTCGATATCTCTCCAAGGCCTTTCCCCTCACCCACTTCCTTCTTCCCCCATACCTCATTTACCCACCTGCTCACTGTCTCACTCCCTGTCTGCATCGGTTTCATCCTCAGTCACTTTCTCTCGCGTCTCCCCTTTTCACAAGCCCCATCCCTGTCTCTCTCTCGCTCCGTAATGCCTTCTTTTTCTAATATATTTACATCTCTTACTCACCTGGCTCCTGTCTTTACTTCGTTTTGCTACCTCCCCTCCCCACTCCTTTACACCCTTCTCACCTGTATCCCTCCCTGTGCCGCATTCCCCGTCACACCTGTCTCCTGTTTCTCTTCCTCGCTCTGCTACATTCACCCCTCCCCACCTTGAAACCCTCCTGCTCGCCCCTTTTCACCAGAGCCCCCTTTTGAAAATCTCTGCGCCCTCCCTCCTTTCGCGCCCACTCTCACCCCCTTCTCACCTTCTATCCCTCCACACTCTCCCCCCCTCTCACCTGTATCCCTCGCTGTGCACCCCCGCCCCCCTCCTCTCGCTACCAGCAGAAGTTGCTGCCCTCATAAGGGCCCCTCTGACTTTAGCCCTGTGCGGCCGCCCCTCGGGCCCCCGCCACCTCGGGATCGGCTACTTCCCTAGTGAGACCTGCATTTGGAATCATTAGTTGGTGGCGGAGACTGGAGCTACTGTGTTTTCTCTTTCCAAAAATAACACTTTATTTTTAAACTTTGAAACAGGCGCTTGTGACTTGGGGCCCTGCATAGTTGTTTGTATAGGGGTCCGTAAAAACTGCTGACAGGCCTGGTGCTGCTAGACGCTCCTCATGCTCCGCCTTGCACCCTTCTCCACCTCCGCCATGCACCCTTCTCCGCCTCCGCCATGCACCCTTCTCCGCCTCCGCCATGCACCCTTCTCCGCCTCCGCCATGCACCCTTCTCCGCCTCCGCCATGCACCCTTCTCCGCCTCCGCCATGCACCCTTCTCCGCCTCCGCCATGCACCCTTCTCCGCCTCCGCCATGCACCCTTCTCCACCTCCGCCATGCACCCTTCTCCACCTCCGCCATGCACCCTTCTCCACCTCCGCCATGCACCCTTCTCCACCTCCGCCATGCACCCTTCTCCACCTCCGCCATGCACCCTTCTCCACCTCCGCCATGCACCCTTCTCCACCTCCGCCATGCACCCTTCTCCCCCTCCGCCATGCACCCTTCTCCCCCTCCGCCATGCACCCTTCTCCCCCTCCGCCATGCACCCTTCTCCCCTCCGCCATGCACCCTTCTCCCCTCCGCCATGCACCCTTCTCCCCTCCGCCATGCACCCTTCTCCCCTCCGCCTTGCATCCAAGCATTGGCATAGCCAAAAGGTCTCGCTTTTGGGACCTTATAAGTATTTAGTTAAGCAGCACAATATCCTTGGTGCAACAACACCAACTGTTGCATGGCTAAACACTTAGAAGGTCCAAAAAGCGAGACCTATTGGCTATGCCAATGCTTGTTGTACTATAGCATTGGGTAACAACCCCAGCTCTGTCAGCATTTGCAAGCTCAAGGTAAGTAAAGTAAATATATGATTGTACCTGCCAGAGATTTCCGGGACAATGGCAGCATATGACTCTTTGCAGGCACTGGAAAGAATACCAAGATTAGGAAATCCTGATCTGGTATATTAAAGGAGTTTTGTACAGAAAATATATTTCTGACTAGGACACCCAGAAACTCGGATTCCCTGAAGTTCTGCTGCTGGCTGTTTTTAGCTTGGTTGTTGGCAGGTTTAGTCACCAATGGCCCGATCTTGACAGAGCTACAATATGGGCATGAGGGAGTATACAAATCAGTGATCACAGAGGGGTCTTGCTATAGGAGATGAGGCAGCTAGAACATGCCTAGAGGGTTCGATCTGTGAGTTTCCTATTTCTGATAACATGGAGGCATTAAACTGCTCATTGTTCTGCTAGTCAAGCTGTGTAATTGAACCAGCTCACTTTTTTCCTTTTCTTGTTTCTACATTTAGTCTCATCTCTAGTATTGGAACTGGAGCTTGACCCAGGGTTGGTGTCCATACTACCTTTGCTGATCCTCACAACCCTAATATCCAATGATTAATCCTGTGACTGAGATACAACTTGTTATGAGGGCTCCACACCTTCTAAACAGCTCCTTTCAGTTTTAACCTTAAAAGGGGGGTGGGGAGACTGGAGAAGGTTGACTGTAGATTCTGCCTAAGAAAACCTGTAAGTTATGAAAGACCGGTCTATGGTGGCTGGAGGGCCAGGATCACTGGTGGAGTGACAATGAAGGTGTTTTGTGTCAAATGTCCTGTGCTGAATTTTGACAATGCAACAGAGAACAAATGCAAGTGTGACATGTTGATCGGTGGAGTGGAAATTTCTACAGTGGTGGACTCAGGTTCCACGTTTACTATTGTTAATAAGGATTTAGGGGGTGATAAATTTGTGAGTATGTGGGGTAATGAGTAGGTCGAGACAGACATTCAACCGGCGACATTTCTGGTCAAATAATTCCTATGTTGGGATACAAGGTTCTTGAATTTCAGTTCAGGAAGCGTACTATATGGGGAAAGTTGTGTGTGTCAGAAGTAGAACCCTCTGTGTTAAGTTGGAAGGACCAAAAGGCAATGGAAATTATTTTGGATCCCAATAGCAGGGATCAAGTTTTATTACTTGAAACACAGGAACAGGGTGAAAAAGGAGACATGGAGAAAGGAATTTCCAGAAGTATTTTCTGAAGATGTTGGAAAACTTACCAGAGGGTTTGTGCATAAAATTGTGCTCAAAGGAGGTGCCACTCCAGTGTACCACAAAGTGAGGGACATTCCTTGAGAGTAACGGATGATTTGGATAGTGAACTTAAACTGGAACAAAAAGGTGTAATTGAGCAAATTGAGTGTGCAGAATGGTTGTCCCCATTGGCGGTGGCACAGAAGGCCAACCGGTCCATAAGGTTACATGTAGACTTATGCAACCTAAACAAAAATTGTTGTAGAAAAGTTCCCTCTACCGAAAATTAATGAATTATTGGCTGAGACCAAAGGTGTAAGGTGGCTTTCCACCATTGATGTATTCTCAGCTTGCCATCAAGTTGCTTTTCACAATGCCAGTAGGAAGGTTACAGCATTTAACACCTTTTGGTGGCTACAGGTTTCTGCGTATGCCACTTGGACTGGCATCAGCGGCTGCAGTCTTTCAGAAGTTGATGCATAAGCACCAAAGAAGTGTTACATACTTCCAGGATGGCATCCTAGTAATGAGGAAGAGTTAAGAGGAGCATGATACAGTGGCGGCTCCTCCATTGGGGTGTGGGGGCGTCGCCCCACTGCTTTCTCGCAGTGCGACAAGCAGAAACATAAAATGGTAAAACTACCATTTTATTTTTCTGCTTCTCACATCGCGAGAAAGCAGAAGTGCCTGGTTGGGGGCAGGCGGTCCTGCTCGAGGGCAGAGGGGGGAGTGGCTTGCCCAATGTTATGGGCCTTGACTGTTTGGTCGGCCCCAGGGCCGAACAAAGCAGTCATACGCACTCTACGTTTTCTCTATGTAGCCTGCATGCAGCCCACAGAGAAAATGGCCTCCCTACAGGCGCCCGGCTGGGGCGCTGTCCGCTGCACCGCACCAATCACAACACTGCCATTGCAGCGTTGTGATTGGCTTAGGGGAGGGAGGCTGCCTAGGTTAAACACGGCCAGGAGCCGAGGTGGCGGCGTGTGATCTGGAGGAAGCCAAGGTAAGTTTTTTATTTTATTTTAATTACCGTCCCCCCCACCTGCCCGCCCGTCTTGCCGGCCGCGACTGTCAGCAAGGGTGTCGAGCTCTTAGTTTAAAGAGGCGGGGTAGTTGCAGCTTTATGAGTTTGCATTCGCAAGGAGGGATTATTAGTGGAGTTGGTTTTGCGGCAAGGTCTGTAATGCTGCGGCGATGCAGACAGCTGAAAAGCGTGGGCTGGATCCTGCAAGGTCTTTGTATCACCGGCGCTACAGCCCGGAGGAGCCATGGAAGCAGTAGCAGTGCACAGCAGCTATCTAAGCCAGGTGCCCTCACCCACTGTCTACAGCAAGATGGCATCAGGTCAGCGTACTACAGCCTTAGCGGAGGGAGGGCCCCGACTTCTTGACCGTCCCTCGGCCTCACCTGAAACTAAAATGAATAACTTCCAGATTTGTGAAATAAGTTTAGTTCAACCCAAACAGGCTTTGTGATGTCAAGAGGCTAACAAGAGCAAAGAAATGTGGCAACAGCAGTTCTGCTTGCAGCTGCCATAGTGTTAGGTGATTGTTCATAGACACGTAGAAACCATGTGATGGCAGCACTTCTACCAATCGAAGGTGTGCAAAACAGTGTTGTAACAACTCTAGTATGTATGTTAGTGGCAGTACTGCCTTTAAGTTGTACATTAATAGTAAAGCATTAGCATCTTCCAAGTATATAGTACAGTAGTGCCAGCATGCTTTGTACGAAGAGCATGTGGCAGAGCACCGCCACCTCCACTAGGTGTAAAGAAACATTGTGGTGGTAGGTGTACTACTACCATAATGTTTACATAAACAGAATAGTAGTAAGCGTGTAATGGTAGCAGTTGTACAGAAACTGTAAATTTTGGGAAATTATAGAATTTTTCAGACCAAATCTGAGATGACGTGTCCTCTGTGTAATATTGGGATGAATGATGTTCTAAATGGGACACTCATAATTTAGAAAATTAGGATTTCATTTTCCAAAATGCATTTGAATGCACGAGTTAGTACGGGAGGGGATACTAATCGGACTGTTATTGCAGAGTAAATGTGAAACCCGAAAGCCCCAATGTGTTGCATTGAGCGTGATTGTTAATGTTTACAAACTGTGGTAGGTCAGTGGAACCTCTGAAAGAGTAAAAAAAAAATATATATATATATATATATATATATATATATATATATATATATATATATATATATATATATATATATATATATATATATATATTACCTACAACTTCAAAAATATGTCGCATTGCTCCAATTTTCGCATAATTTATGTTGCCTCGCTATACCTGGCCTCGGTAGTGAGGCCTGGCAGCACCGATATTCGAAGTCTGTTTCTATTTGAGGTTGGGAAAGATAAGATTTAACAGGTCTGGGGTGATTTTGTGGAATATGGGTTAGTTTTGTCTTCTCTCTGACACGCGGTTCCATGGGTCCAGGTTGAGTCTGGCCAGAGTCTCCTGTGATTCTGGACAACTCACTTAGGGCCATATGTATCAAGCCCATTTCCCGTTCGCAAACGGGCCAATTCTCAGAATCGGCCCGTTTGCGACTGAACAAGCCTTTGGGATGTATCATCCCAAAAGGCATTCACAAAATAGAGAATCGCAAAATTGCGATTCTCTATTTTGCGAATCGCATTTAAGGAATCGCAAATTGCGATTCCTTAAATGAAATGTATGAAGCACCTAAGTTGTGCGATTATGGCTTAAGGAATCACAAATTACCACCAACTACAGGTTGGTGGAAACTTGCGATTTCTTTGAGAAATGCTTTTTTTTGCATTTTTCAAAAAGGCATGTGGCGCACATACATGCCCTTAGGGCATGTATGTGCGCCATATGTGCACCCATGCTCATTTGAGGGGTGCAACAGGGTGTCCTTTGGACACCCTTGCAACCTTGAAATTGCTTTCTCAATTTGCGATTCTCTAATTGCTAATCGCAAATTGAGAATGTCCTCCCATTCATTCCTATGGGCCTCAAGGCCCATAGGAATGAATGGGGAGGGTTTCCTTAACTGCGATTCGCAATTTGCGAATCGCAATTAAGGAATATGTAGGATTCGTAAATTTTCTTGCGAATCCTACATACATCTCATTTGCGATTCTCAAATAGCGATTCTTAAAAATTCGCTATTTGAGAATCGCAAACACAAACTTTGATACATATGGCCCTTAATCTCAAAAAGAATATGTCCGTCTGTAATGCAATTGGTGATCATGTAAAGCACCCAGATACCTTCTGGTCGAGTTTGCGCTATATAAAACTCCAAAAACAAACAAACAAAAAAAGTTCCTATAGAAACCTGCTGCCAGCTCTCCCACATGCTGGGGTTGCCCACTACAAATGCTGCCTATTCTTGATTACACTTAATGTCTCTCCCTTCCACCACCCAGTACTTCCTGTCTGTTTAACTCACTCGTGGGTTCTTTTGCATCCCTGCTTTATCCCCTGGTCTCTCTTTTCTTACCTTGCTTTACTTCCGTCTGTCTCCCTTTTCTGACTTTATCACCCTTGCTCTGGGCTAAGCCCGTTGATGAAAAATAAGTTGCAGTCCCCACAAATAAAGCCAGCGCCCACCACCTGCAACCACTGGCACAAATTAAGCACAGCAGGCACTGATCCCATTGTATGGACTCCACATGATAGCCCTGGTCTCCAAATCTTGCAAATCAATATCAATATTAATGAGAAATGTCTCCTTTTTTAAAAAATCATCTGGTTAAACTTTGCTCTGTCACTTTGCGATGCACTGTCAGTAACTGAGGCCGTAGGCTATGAGCCCGGCTTCATCACTGAATCTCTGAAGAGAAGCGAGGAGCAGGGCCATCGTGGTGAGGTGAGGAGACACTTCTCTGGGATTTACCTCCGACAGGAGCGGATGAAAAAATGTGAACTAATGAATTATTGCTTGTGAATGATTCCCAGGCAGGAATACCGTAGAGGTCTGACATTAGTGAACTCTGTGTTAGCTCATGTAGCATCTCTGACATGCTAGAAAATGCAAAAATAATGAGCCCTTCGGCACGGGGAAAAATTATAGAATTAAACTATGCCTCCTCATCTCAAAGTATGTGTGCCATGCACTTATTAAAATAAGAGATCAACTCTTTTGGGAGTCTAATCTCCAGCACATTTACTTGAGAAAGTCATTATATTACACCTTACGTTTCACTAAAACCCATGCTGTAATTTATTTTACATGTTTTAAGGTCTACTTCTCATTGCTACTTCTAATTACTTTATTCCAACTTGACTTCACGTGTTAGGTCATTTAAATGTATTATTTTAATTTCTCAAATTTGCTTGAAAATGCACCATTTGTCCACTCTTTTTTCAAACTTTTCTCGGGGGGGAGAACCCCCCTGAACCCCCATAAAGTGTTTGGGCTCGCTCGCAACAGTACAGTTCGACAATTATTGTACGCCCCCACCACTTTCAAATGTCACCAGCCGCCACTGGCATGATAGTAAGCTGAGGGATGTTTTAGGAATTTTAAAGAAGAACGGATTAACTGCAGAATGGAACAAATGTGGCTTACCTAGGACATGTAGTCAGTGAAGATGGAATTTTTACAAAGAAAGAAAATCAAAGACGCTATAAGTAATGCACCTGCGCCAACCTGCAGAGATGAGGTTTTAGGCCTTTCTGAATTTCATTCTAAATTTGTTAATTTCGCAGAAAAAGCTTATGGATTGAGGCAACTGCTTAAGGAACGTAAGGCTTTTAAATGGAATGAGGAATTGAATAATGAATTTGTGAGCATTAAGGAGGACATATGTACTGAGCTTCCATTACATGGATTCAATCTAGAAGCAAATGCCATCCTCACTATGGATGCTAGTGATAAGAGTTTAGGGAAAGTACTGAGTCATGCGTCAACTAAAGAAGGCAAAAAGGTGGAGGATACTTCGCGTTCTCCGTCTCCTACGGAGGAAAAATACTCAGTAATCGAAAGGGAGATGTTGGCATGTGTCTGCACAATGGGGAAGTTTAGACAGTATTTGTGGGGCTCTGAGTTTATTGTGCATACAGACCACAAACTCTTGGTGAAGGTGTTAACAACTGAAGGGTCTGCAAGTGCTACTTCCCGCTTGGCAAGGATGACACTTAAGTTACTGGACTAAACTTACAAAGTGGAGTACATTCCAAGTCCGAAAAATAAGGTGCCAAATTTTCTGTGCAGGTCGCCTGTTCAAGACCAGGGTTCCGTTGCAGGATGAATGGGACGAGTACAGTGTGGCTGTGATTGGTAAAGAAGTTAAGGTCATTCTGGAGAGTGAGTGGATTGAAAAGTACAAAGTGGATGATGTCAAGGTGGACATTAAGAGATTTGTGTTGGAAGGGTGGCCAGCCAAGAGCAAACTAAATGAAAAAACTAAGAAATTTTGGAAACTTAGAAAGGAGCCATCTGTTTTTGATCAGGGATTTTTATTGAGAGTGCATAAAATGATCCCTCCCCGTCAATTGATGGAAAGGATTCTGGAATTAATGCATGAAGGTCATTTAGGGATAGTCAAATCTAAGAAGAGGGTCAGGAATTCATACTGGTGGCCAAGTTTAGATTCAGAAAGGGAAAGATTTGTACAACAATGTAGTAGTTGCGCTAATGCTGACAAGTCCCAGAAGACATTGAGAACTCCATAGGGGGGGGGGGGGGTGATAGAATTACCGGAGGGGCCCTAGTAGGATTTAGCTGTGGATATTTTGGGCCCCATTCAGAACAAAAAGGGGGTACCTAAGCACGTCATTGCACTAATGGATTTGTATTCCAAATGCTGATATGGTGGAATCATTTTTGGAAGGGACCTTTCTGATGGCAGGCATTTCGAAGCAATTGTTAAATGACAATGGCCCACAGTTCAAGGCTGATAAATTGAAAAAAAATCTTCACCAGGAATGGAGTTTATGCATTGCACACAGCAGTATACCATCCAGAAGGGAATGGTTGTGTGGAGAGATTTAATCATATGATTATGGAAAGTGTGCAAACTGCAATAAGTGCCCGAAGGAATTGGAAAAGGAAGTGAACAAATTAATCTGGGCTTACAGAATTACTCCCCCAGTGACGGGTTACAGTTCGTTCAAAATGCTGAGAGGGCATGAGGCGTTCACCAAGCATAATAAAGCTTGGATGTCCTTGGAAATGGAAAGGAAATGGTCTCCTACTGTGATTATGGAGAACATGATGTTGGCTCAAAGGACAAACAAGGATTACTATGATAAAAAGAAAGGTGTTAAGGAAGTCATGTTGCAGAAGGGCGAATGGGTGCATATTAAAATTGATCGCAAGGTAAAGAAGGGCAGTAGCACATTTTCCTAGCTGCTTCAAGTGTTAGAGGTTTTTGCTTGCTCTGCCAAATTGTCAGATGGTAAAATCTGGCATTTAAGTAGACTAGCTAGATGTAACAAAGCTTCATCAGAGGTAAAAAGATAGGAAAAGAGTAACAGTGAGAACTGGTTCTGGATGTAAGAGGAACAAACTCTACAGAGTCTGTGGAGAATAGAGGTGGAAAAGTTGAGAGTGGAGAGAATGGGGATTGTATAGCAGAGAATGAATGGAGCTGTGGAATAGAGGAGATGGTGATAGGGCAGGGTGTCAGTAGAACCTGTGATAAGAGTACCACTGATCAGGAGGGTTCCAAGACAACTTACTGTGGAAGGATCGCCTTGTGTCCTAAGAAGTTTAAAGAGTTTGTTCTGGGTTAATTATTTTATAATGTGAAGCTACCAATTGCATAATGTGTTGGTACAGTAATGCTATCAATCGTACACTGTGATATCAATTTACAGAATATATTGTAGAGTTATTTGCAATAAGTCTTAAGTTGGGTTTAGCATATGAGGTATTCTAGCTATTGGATTTTGTATTAGGTAATTATTATATAGGTTATATCTTCTGTTGTATTTGTTAAAGGGGAAGGATGTGTGGTATCAGATGAGCCAGATATAGTCCAGGTGCTATGGAAACAATCACCATGGACATAGGGGTCTGAAATGGTGCGGGACAGGAAGTTGGAGATACTTGATGCGGAGTAGACGTTGCTGCCTGCTCTCCTACAATACATTTTAGTAACTTATCAGAGTCTCCTGTCGTTGAAGGGAGCACTACCATAAACAGTGCCCAATAGTCCCTTCGGGGTGAAGGCACCAGCTCGTTCCTGCACAGGTAGTGGGAGGCAGATGAGGGCTCAGGGAAATCAACAGCACTACACTGGCAGTCACATCAAGACGGCAGAAACCTTAGTAACACCACGAAGAGGGCACTCTCACCAAAGAACAGCAGGTGGATCCTGGTGTGATCCCTTTGGTGCAGTCACCAAAACAAAATGTATGCGTTGCAAAATTTAAACAACCACAGAATGCTGTGGTGCCTGACTAAGTGCGAGGAGTACTTTAACAATCCAATGGTTGAAGGGGGCTCCCCCCCAACAAACAAAGGAATGAAGGACCTCAACCACTGCCCACTCTATTTTGATATAAATGTTGAAAGATCTTTGCCTGCCTCATGCTGAAGAAATGTATACAATGGGTTTTTCTACATGTTACAGCACCATCTCATACTTTCACTGAGTGGAGCACCATAAAAAGTGACTTAAGATCCTACAGAAAATAGACCACATGGGACTATGAAACTGCATGAATTTACGTAACTACAAGATATTGACTTCATGCAATATCACATTTTGAAAGTCGTGTTAAAATGACAATAAGGAAATGTGTTTTTTTAATAGAATACATCCATAGTAAAAAGGTGTAGTGCTGCCCAAGTTATTTTTGACATCTTCATTTTCTAACCAAAAGAACTTTGCTCGGAGACTTGTGATTAGACTTCAACAGTTAAAAGTATAGCTTTAAATGTTCCACCATGTTACTACTGTCGGCCCATAGCTCAGCACTGACTAAAAGTATAAGAACATGTAGCGTAGTCTCACTGAAGGGAAAAAAAACCTCTACATCTTAACAAATATTGCACTCGCCCCTAAACCACACAAAATCAATCACTGCCCATAAATTTCTTCACTCAGTGCTATCATGGTGCAGCCCTTCCAAGTGCCACGCATCACAAGTGACACACATTTCAATGCAGGTTTCAGCATCACTGCATTGTCACGCATTTACAGCTCCTCTCTGCCCCTCGGAATTGCTTGAAGCTTTCTTAGCGCGAAGGTGTGATTCCCATGGTCAGTTGCGAGCCTGCAGCTGCTGGGCATAAGGTCAGAGGCTCCCGGGTCGAGAAAAGGAAAGGAAAGGATGTCATGAATATACTAACAACTTGCCATGACACATTTGGTGGTGGCTGGAATTTTGGCACAGATTCTTCCTCCTCACGTTGCTACAATCCTAGTGTCCTGTCAAACTCGTCCTCTAGCAGTCGCAAAAGCCTAATACTTGTAGAGGAGACTTCTCAAGTACACTCTTTAAGTGGCCTAGATTTTTATTATAGATGGAGCAAAATGATATTCCTTTAAATCAAACACAATAATGTTTTTGTACAGCACATATCTTGGACTCAAATATTTAAAGGTGCTCGAATATGTGACTATGAAGAAAAAGGTGGTACAGGGAAAAAAAGATATTTGCTTAGGATCACAGTTTGGTGAAGTTGGGAAGCCAGGATTTCACATTGGGCAATGTAGCCACCAAACAGAGATTTTCCAGAGCTCGATAATAATCAAAAAGGGCTAATTAATGCGGTTTTCTGTTTTAATAGACTTCAGAGTTTGGTTTACTTGTGTTAACGTGTCACTTGGCATGTCACATTTGGCAATGGAAGGTCACTCATACGCACTTAAGCCATGGAAATGTCACACATAAGCAGTCGGAAAACTTGGCAGCTTTAAATGTTGCAAGTCAGCATGCTGATGTAGAAAAAGTAACAAATAATGCCACCTCCATTTAATTACCATCACAAAACGTATGTGTACACTGATGCCTGTATGTTTCTGGAATTATGTATGGGTATTTAAAAAAATGGGTGGGTGTCGCGTGTTGGTCATTTGAGTGCTCAGTGAATGCACGCACGTTGAAGCTGGGCTTTCAGTCCCATCTCAAAACAATGTTTTTTCCCAAGTATGATGGGAGTGCATGTTTGCATGCACCGGTGGGTAGCCCGCCAAAGTATAATTTATCTAAGGTTAGAATAACGCAAATTGTTACCTTTTTACGCCCTCCTGCACTTACATTTTTTGTTGCACTTTTATTGGTCACCCTAACAATGCCTAAAATTGGTCGAAAACAGCCGTCGCCATAGAGCCCCGCCAACCCTTCGATGAACAGGGCACCAGTACTGTCTCCCTTACCTCCGTCTCATCGTGGCCATCCGTGTTCTTCCCACCCCACGTACAAAGCGGCGGCAACTGAAGCAGTTTCTTTTTATCCTACAAATGACTCCAAACGACTTAAAACCAGTTAGCAGTAATCCGCATTTAGATACCCGATGCGCCACAACCACGACGGTTTCGCTGCACAATTGCACAGCTAGAATTTTTCAAATTGAACGGCAACTAAAGCAGGTACCCCAATGGTCGAACGGCTTGACATCATACGTTTCATGCGTACAAACAACACGCCCAGACTTCAGCGCACTACGCCTGCGTAGTGTGGTGGCTGTGGGCCCCGCCCCCAAAGCAAGACAAGTAGCCATGCTAAGGTCAGGCAGCCAACGTTACGGAGGGTAGTATTGTGTTCTTCGGTTTTGACTCGCTCTTAAACTTTTTTTCATTTTTATATACCGCGAACTTGACCCAAAGGAGTCGGAGCGCTTTACATGAGCATCAGTTGTGTTACAGAGGACACATTCATTTTTAGGCTCGAAGAGATTAAGTGATTTGTCCAGGAAAACAAGATGTTGAGCCTCTCCATGAGACTGTAACCCGGTTCCCCAGCTTCAAATTCGGCGGCTCTAGGAACAGTTTTGGTTCGCTTAGCCTTACAGTATGGCGTCTCCTTTGAGGTTTTACAGCTTGTGTAAGAGTGGCGGATGCACCACATTTTTAGGTCTCGCCTGGCGTTGCAGCGCGCATGCGCTGCTCGCTCTGCGAGGGCTTCTTGGAATCAATACGATTTCAGAAGATCGCTTTCTGCTCCGCCTGTGTTTTCCATTGGTGCGCGTCATTTTGCGTCACCAATTATGCTAAACGGGGTGTTATGATTGTCCCGGAGGCTTTTTAGTCCCTCCTGGTTACCACTTGTCCACTTTTTTCCCCGCCCACGTGGACTGGATCTTTTACTGGCGGCTTTACACGCTGTCCTTTAAAAGACAGTAAGCACTCTTTTCTTTTCACCTTTTTTTTTGTTAATTGGGTTATTCCATTTTGAAAGCTACCATTAACTTGAAAGGAGTTGCAAAAGAGAATGACTGGAGCGTAGTCTAAGATCCATGAAAGCAACAAAATAAAATCCCACACTAGGGCAGGCCGAATACAAACGCGCACCGCTTCTAATCATTAGGCCTGTCATCTCTGCACGGCTGTCCTTGCTTAATGGGGCACGGATCCTAGCGCCCAGTCCCGTGACACACACAGAGCACCTCACTTGTGAAGTTTCTTATTTTAGGGGGGCATGTCACCGGAAACCCAGGGTTGTTACTGACTGTTGCTCCTCGAGGCAGACACTTCCGTCAAATCAGCTGATTGCGGTTAGGGAGGATTCATGCACTACAGCAGCCTGAGAAATGGAATGACACGGTTTGTTATGTTACTTCCCGACGGACGAAAGGGGTGGATGTGCATGTGGAAAGTGGCATTTCTGCTTGGTTCTTTTTTGTGTATTGGTTGTTATGTTGTTGACAATTGTGTAGCGCCCTTTGTGTTCAAGATATCACTGCGCGCACTTTTCACCAGTTCTTGTAACACGTGACTCCTCGGCTCGCCAGGTTTCTTAAAGTTTGACTTGTGCTGTGGTAAGACTATGCAGTTAGAGGCCGGGATTTCACGAGTGTGTGTGATGAGAGGGGGTTGAGGACCCAGAGGTTTTGTGAGTTTAATCAGCACAGTTATACTTGCACGGTGTGACTTTGCGAGCACGCAGTAAAATAATACGCGCAATTTGAGTCGCGTTTCTTGCTCCTTTTACGGCTGTGTTTTGTTGTTATTTTTACATCACTGACAATAGTGAAGGATCATACATGAAGCGCATTGACGTCCTTCAAACCACTACCTTACCCAGAAACCCAAATTATTGCTTTGACTACTACGCTGGTGAAAAGGGGGTTGCGAGTTACAAATAAGTCGGATTCCCATTTCTTTAGGCAATTGTGGCCTTAAGAATCGGTAGGTGTGAGTTATCCGCTTCACAAAACTGTGATCTTGCACAAATCCCATTTATCGCCGTGTCTCAGCTTTTTTGACTGACAAAACAACGAGCCACTAAATTTTACTTTTTCAGAGTGAAACTCTACTTTTTTTGAGTTTTATTTTGAGAGTCTGAGATCGGAACAGTTCTGCCAATTTATGGGGTGTCTTATTATTTATAGGCGGTACCCTGCGTAGAGTGTTCAGCCTGCCGCATACTAAAGAACGAGAGGGACAGTACCACCCCAGGCACACTTCTGTAAACTCTATAACCCGCTGCTCCTCACTGTGTCCCCAGACCCCCTCCTTCCACACCAACACCTGATGCACTGCATCACTGTGGTGCACTGCACACAACATTAGGGGCACAGAAGCCCTCTCTGCAACAGAACCGTACGTTCAAAAGCAGAGCATAGGCACACAACACGACGGTAGGCAATCTCCCTAAATCACAAGGATGTGGCGTAATGACCAGAGCTGCCGAGCGGGAAGCTGGGGAACCATGTTCGAGTCACGGCGTCGGCTCACCATCCTGTGATTCTGGGCAAATCAGTTAATCTCCCCGTGCCTTTCAAAAGGGAATGTGTTCTTGTGTGTTCAGCCTCTGTCTAAAAATTACCTTTGCTAATAAAATCTGTTTTTTATACAGCGCTTCTTAAAAGGTTTTGTTTTTGGCTACTAAAAGTTTATGTTCTGTCTTTATTATGTAACACAATAGTATTACAATAATGCTTTCACAAGTGTATGAAGCATCAAAGTTACAGTCAGCTCTGCTTCAATTTAAACCTGTAGCTGCTGCATGCGCGCACATTTCTGGGGCCATTTGTTTATAATTAGCGTTTCCGCGCACGCTTGTTTATATTTCCCAAACGTTTATGCACTGTCTTGTGCCATGTCCCTCCTCAGCATCTGTTTGCCTTTTATCGTGTGTATATTTTAATTGGGAACTGGTTGCTAAGGAATGCAAGGTGCTTATATAAGCTATTTTACCGTAACTGGCTGAGGGACTCTGTTTAAATGTTAGCATGGAGGTTTAAACAGTGGGTCTAAAAAGAAAGCAGTGTTAGGTAGAGTCTTTTGTTAGATTAAAAAAAAAAAACTATTGCAGCGCAAAAACAATAAAAACCCTCGTACATTATTTTAACGCAGGTACAAACTTGCCAGATTGTTGTTTAAACATCACCCATAAGTGCAACTGCATCAAAGTCACATTTGCATCTCCTACCGATGATAACGATCTTTACAAGGAGGCAACATTTCTCTTTATTGTGCCAGGGCAGACTCCCATTCAACCACATTTAGTAACTATTGGAACTTTTCACACCACTCCAGACTTGATGGCGGCTACACTTGGTAGTCTTTTAAAGCAATTTGAGTCGCGTTTCTTGCTTTTTAGGTCTCGCCTACACAGCGCGCAAGCGCTGTTTAGGAGGGGACCTTTAGCCATCGCTCAGGACTTTTGCCTAAACGCGTGCATGTTTTCCATTGGTTTGCATTGCCACTCGTGCACGTTTGGCATTTTCCTTGAGGGAGCGAGCAGCGGCGCCATCTGTTTTTAATTATCTTGATCGCGCTTTCAAAACGGATGGTGCCGCTGCTCGCTCCCGCAAGGGAAACGCCAAACGTGCACGAGTGGCAAGGTAAACGCTGCGCTGTACTTTCGGTCTAATCTGGAATATCTCACATTTTTCATTGAAATGCCCCACTTTCTCTTAGTGACCCAAGTTCAAAGTGTTTTGACCACCGATCACAGACTACTTCAAATATCATGAAAGTGTCGTCATGTAGTTCATTCCAGACATCTATCAGTAAGACACAGAAGGCTTAGCTTGTAGGGGTTTACAGTCTTCATAGCTTTCTTGTGACCGAAACTACCCCTCAGGAAACAAACGTTCACACCACTTACGACGATGAGATACAAAGTGTGCGTGGAGTCTTGTGTAGCCATTCCAGATTGACGTATTGGCAGGCCTGGAGTCTGCTTCTATAGATGTTTGAAAAGCAGCCTTGTGCACGGGTGTGCAGTACAAAGAGAAAATAGAGGCATCCTACCTCACAAGCCCCCACACTTGCACGCATGCATGGCCTCACCAGCTCCCTGTTTTCTGCAGAACATTGTGGGTCGGAGCCTACATACATCTGTCATCAAACTCCATACACTGGCTCTAACCCCTGATTGTGTGGGCCAGGTCCGTATCTACTCGTTTTCTGTGTATTTCCTCCATGCTTCCTTCAGATGGGATAGCTCAACCTTCCGCGCTCCAGTTTAAGTCATCCGTGTTGTGCCATCAGCTGATGGCAGCAATTGACCCACACATTGTCCATCCATGTCTTGGGCCTAATCATCGTGTACACCTGCACTGTGTGTTACCATCAGTATGAGGTCACTCCTTTTTTTTTTTTTTTTAAATGTGTGCTTGGTGGTTGTGTTCGTACATTCCCTTGGGGCTGGGGGGTTGGAGGCAAACTAGTTAGCTCATCAAACTTGCCAACAGATACTCACTCTGTGGTCATTAGATATTTGAAAGAGGTAGATCTCAAAGAAAAGCAATGTTTTTTTTTTTGTTTTTTTTTAAAAAGATCTTGCAAGAAGCTTTTGAAGAGTTCACAAGCCTGACTACAGCCGTGTCAAATGGTTCGTTTGTCCCAGGTTTTCCACAATAGTTAGATTTCTTTGCCTTTTTAACATTTCTGAGGTACTGATTGTCTCTTTTTATCACTCGTTGCATTTGTTATGATGCCAAATCCATCTTACGTTTTAATCTTTTTGAGGAGTTTGAATAATAGTCTAACCATTTCAGACTTTAATTTTAGATGTCTGCCAAGGAGGTACCTCTAACTGAGCTTGCAAAATCGCGATAATTGGAGAGTGAAGCCATGGCCTCCTGCGCCACAGGTTGTGTTAGTGACGACAGAACTCTGACTTGTATGAACTCAAAAAGACATGTTCATCCAGTAGAGGGCGCCGTTGCATTAGACGTACGTTGTGAATGTTGTTTTGAGGAGTATGATTGAAGGGCACGTGAGCATTTTTCCATAACGGTAATGGTTTGGAAAGCGCAGGGGTCCATTCCGCTTCTATGTGGAGAGAGTGCTTGCCCGAGTACTGGTCCAGTATGTGCCGGCTCCAAGATTTTGCACGTGAGAGGAGTACGAATGTAAAGCATGAGGCTCAGTTCATATACTTGTTATCTTTGATGTGAACATTTACTGTTGTAAAGCGTTCTGATACCTTCGGGTTTAGCTAGCGCGATATAAAACTCTCAAATAAATAAGTAAACAGGGGTCTGCCTGGTTCATAAGACCTTGCATCAGCCTTGGGGGCAGGGCTGTCTTAACAGCATTATAGGCCCCCCAGGAAAAGCAGTGCACTGGACCCTGCCTATACAACCCCTCACAGGAATAACAAGCATTGGCATAGCCAATAGGTATCGCCTTTGGGACCTTATAAGTGTTTGGTTATCCAGCACAATATCCTTGGTGCAACAACATCAACTGTTGCATGGCTAAACACTTATAAGGTCCCAAAGGCGAGACCTATTGGCTATGTCAATGCTTGTTACTTATTGTTTCAAATAGTTCACTGGAAGAGTCTTTGAGTGAAATTATTACGTCCCATCGAGTGTCTGTGCTTCGCATATTTAGGTTGATTATATGTTATGCATGGGTAGGTTGATGTTATGCATTGGTAGTGATGGTTATGTTTACAAGTTTTGGGTACAAATAAATGAGGAGCTTACGGAGACAAACTTTTTCTGGGTAACGCTAGCTTTATTATAGATATAAGTCCCCAGTGATGACAATGAAGCAGTCAATCAAGAGTTGATGAACAAACGTATCAATTTTTAAAACAAACATAAATATTCTACAGCTCGAGACATGGAAACCGTACTTGCTGGCGAGGCATATTTATTCAGAAGGAAAGAACATGACGTACATTATTACCAAATACTTTATCCATTACAGTAACATTGACGCACATTTCAGAGAAATATATAGTAATAGAAAATGGAATACTAAGATCAATATTTTCTAAATCTTGTACTAGGGTGTTTTTTACCAGATAAACCCAAGCCTAAAGATACTATCACACAAGAAGACTGAACATTTTTGTGAACAGCCAGTCCTCTTCCTGTAGAAGAACCTTCAGAATCATCATCCGTAAATCCACAAGCTGTAAAACTAAACAAGCATTTGCAATGCAATCGGTCTCGCTTTTGGGACCTTATATGTATTTAGCTATGCAGCACATTAGCCTGGGTGCTGAAACATCTACTGTTCTTTAGCATAGAGGGTAAATAAGCACCAAACTGCGTGACACGCCAGGTATGGGAACACATGGAGAGAAAACTTGCCTTTCAGCAGGAAATGGTATAGTCCAAAGCTCTGTTTTTAATATAAAATCAGGGCCTTCGGCGGTCATATCACTGAAAATACAAGATTAGAAAAAAATATTATTGTCTACGGGTGCTTGTGGAAGACAATTTCTATTGACTGGAATCAAGAGAATGCTAAAGTGATTCTGGTATTTTACTGACCTCTGCTGGTCGTTTTCTATGAAGAAAGTTAAATAGAGGCAGTTGCAAGAAAAATTAAAAAAAGAAAGTCCCTTAGCAGAAAGCAATTCTGGTATTTTACTGACCTCTACTGGTCGTTTTCTATCAAGGCAGTTAAATAGAGGCAGTTGAACAGGCAGAAAGCAATTCTGGTATTTTACTGACCTCTACTGGTCGTTTTCTATCAAGACAGTTAAATAGAGGCAGTTGAACAGAAAAAGTCCCTAAGCTGAAGCAGACAAGTCCTAGGGCTAATCTCCAGAGCCCACAAAGTACATACACATATAAGTATATACTAAAGTATATTCAAGAGGTCTCGAATGCTCAACCTAAAAACATATGAGCCAAGCTCTCCTACGATTTCACCCCATCAGCATATTTCAGCATCAATTATTCAGCATCAGTGGAACAAACTTCTCTGCATACATCATTGACTTCTCTGTACAAGTTGGTGACCTTGGCCAACCTGTTCAAACTACACCAAGAATAATTTTTAAGTTTTATTAATATTTGACCTATTTCATACCAGCCAACTTATAAATAAATTTCACAGTGAGGTGGGATGGGGCATTGTGTGGAGAGCTACCTAAGAGGTACTCTGCCATTGTGACGTGTAGGGGTCACCAAGGGTCACAGCTGCAACCGCTGGCTTGCTCCCTGCAACCCCTGGCACTGCCTTTGCGACCTCTAGCCTCAGAGGTTGCAAAATCAGTTCCAAGAAGAAAGGAGCAGCTTTGTTTCAGCTCATTTTTATACTTACACAAACATTCACTATTACTGTAATGAAAACAGGAGCATCAGGTAAGTAGAAAGTTTTTTAAATGTATGTTGTGTGTGTTCTTGTGGGGGAGAGTGTGTTTATGAGACAGAGCGTTCTTGTGTAAGCATATGTGTATGTTAACGTGTATGTGAGTGACAGTGATAGGAGTGGCAACAATTTCTAATAAATTACAGTAAGTGAGTATTAGGGAGTCAGGGTGCGTGAGAATGATGAAGTGAGGGTAAGTCAGTCTGAGTGCGTAGGTGTAAATTAATCAGTGTAACAATGAGTGACAGTGTGAGTGAGTCTAAGAGTGAGTGCAAGAGGGTGAGAATGGTGAGTAGGTAAGAATGAGTGTGAGTTATTGAATGTAAATTAACATGAGTGAGAATGTGGTGTTATGCTTGTGAGTCTGCTTTTGGTCTTGACAGAATACTGTTGTTGGCATACTGAAGTCAAATATTAACAGACAGGGACCTGGTATATTCGAGATAATACTTAATATATGGCAGATCCGTGACAAAAGACTGACACAGGCATACTGGAGATAATACTTGGTATGAAACACTGTAGGAAGCTGGGTTTCTGTTGCAGTAATCCCTCCACTTTTTGCCAGATCTCTGATGCACTTTGACTTGATGTGCCCTGGGTCCCTGCCAACCAGGTTCCTAGGGCCTGTGTTCTTTCCCAAGACTGTACCTTTGTACCCCCAATTGGCACCTCTCTAGCAACATGTAAGTCCCTTGTAAAAGGTACCTTGGGTACCAAGGGCACTGTGACCAGGGAAGGTCTCTAAGGGCTGTAGCACATATTGTGCCACCCTTAGAGGTCCTGTACCTTAACACATACACACTGCCTTTGCAGGCTGCATGTTTTGGTGCAGAGAAAAGTGAAGAGTCAACATGGCACACACTCCTATGTGCCATGCCTGCAATCCACTATACAATGGTATAGTTAAGACACCCCTCTAGCTGGGTCCACTATACCACTGGTGAGAGTACAGTCGCATGAGCACTGTACCACTACAGTGTCCAAGTCCATTCTTAGACATTGTAAGTGCAGTAAAGCCATAAAGAGTATTTGGTCTGGGAGTTTGTCATTACGAACTCCACAGCACCATAATGGCTAATGAATTCTGGGAAGTTTGCTATCAAACTTCTCAGCATAATAAATCCACACTGATGCCAGTGTGGGATTTATTATGCCATGCACTCAGAGGGCATCTTAGAGATGCCCCCTGAAAAACGACCAGCCTCTGGGGTGTTCCCTGACTGGTAAACACCAGCCTGACACCACGAGACATGTTTCTGGACCCGTGGGACGGGATCCTTCACTCCCTGAGCCCAGAGACAAAGCCTTTCCTGGGCAGAGGTGTTCCCACCTCCCCCAGGTCAGGAAGAGCCATCTGTGGCAGGGGAGCTTCAAAAGCCTTGCCACCTTTGTAACGCGACCTCCAGCCTCTCCGGTATCAGGAGCAGGCCCCCTTCCTGTCTAACCCCCTTTTCGGCGGGAAGACAGGCGTGAAAAATTAGGGCAGCCCAGAAGGTGTATCCACCTCTGCCAACCCCACCCCTCAGGTGGGGGAGGCGAGGTGAAGCCCACTCTTCAGTGCCCGCCATCTTGCAGATGGCAGGCACTCTCCAATCAGGATTAGGGATGGTGCCCACTCCCCCACGTGGGGTGAGCACACCCAGGGTGTAGTCACCCTAAGGTCAGTAGCCCATTGGCTACTGACCTTGAGACCCCTAAAACGCCCTCTTAATACAGTATTTAGGGGGCAGCCCTGAATCAAGAAGGCAGATTCCCGCAACCTACGAAGAAGGACGAAAGAAGACGCCCAGCAGAGGAGACTGCAGAGAAGAACTGACTTTGCCCCAGTCCTACCGGCCCGTCTGCAGTTTCCAGAGATCCTGCGCCAAAAGTCGCCTTGTCCTGCAGACAGCGACCTCCAGAACCCCTGGGAGGACTGACTGCCTTCAACAAAGACCGGATCTCCTGTGAACAGCAGCTCTATTCAAAAGAAACAGCCAAGAAAGACTCAGAGTCTGCTGAGGACAAAGAAACCTGACGCCTTGAACCACCACTGCACACAACACCTACAACCCAAGTACAAGTGGCCCACCGGTCCCAGCGAGGTCCCCCAGCGCTCCACAGTCCGTGTCCACCGTGGGTTGACCCCACCAGGACTCCCTGACGTCGCCTGCAGCCCCTGCACGGAGACTCCCCCAACCGCGAGTGGCCCGGTTAGGTGAAATCCGACCTCAAAAGACACCCCTGCATCCAGCCGTCCTGGAGAAGAGAACCCGAGGTGAACCTATGTCCCCGAGCCTTCCAACTTACCTACCCAGCTGTTGGTTCCTCCCGGAAGTCTTCCTGGACCGAGCCTGCAGCCAAAATCCAAAACCGGCAACTCCCATTGAAAACAACAGGGCACCCAACACCAAATCAGCACTCTGCATCCGACCACCCCTGTGCTGCTGTGGGTGCACCTGGTGTGCTAACTCGGATCCCCCTTTGCCCTGAGCTAAACCCCAGGAGCTTTGCTCCCACAACCTTGTGGCCTGCTCATGAGCAGCCACCAACCAGAGGCCCCTTGTCCCACATTAGATAACATTGGGCCTCAACACTCTGCACCCGGCCACCCTAGTGCCGCTGAGGGTGCTTTGAGAGTGCATCCTCGACCCTGGGTAAACCCTGGTTCTAACCAAAGAAACCCAACTCCCACAAACAACTACTTACCTGTAAACCGCCAACTTTATTTCCTCCCATAGGATTGCATTAACTGCTTTTCTTCTTAATGTTTATGTTTATATGTTTTGTAAAGCGCATAGCTGCCCAAGGGCTTCCCAGCGCTACGGAGCAGGAGAGAGCGGATACCGACGATTCAACCTGGAAATAGCCATGTCTTCAGTTTTTTCCTGAAGGTGATCTCATCCGTGAGGAATCTTAGTTCTATAGGCATGGAGTTCCAGAGTTTTGGCACCAAGTACGTGAATGATCTTCCTCCCCATCTGGATCGCCTAATCCTTGTGGTTCTGGCAAGGCGATCTGAAGAGGATCTTAGGGGTATTTCTGGTGTGTAAGGTGTGATCAGGGCCCTGAGTAAAGTTGGCCCTTTGCCATTCAAGGCCCTGTGTGCTATGCCTGTACCCTGGCCTGTACCGGTAGCCAGTGCAGTATTTTCAGAGCCTCTTTCTCTGAATCATACCTGGGTATGCTTCTGAGTACCCTGGATGCTGCATTTTGTACCACCTGCAGTCTATCCAACACGTATTTGGGTGACCCCAGGAAGAGAGAGTTCCCGTAGTATAGACGCGAGACCACCAGGGACTGTATCACTGTTCTCCGGATCTCCTCTGGAATGAGGTCTAGAATTTTACAGAGCATCCGCAGAATTCCAAAACAGGTGCCGGCCAGTTTCCTGGCTTGAGTTTCCATGGTGAGGTTGTGGTCTATCCACACTCCTAAGTTCTTTATGGAGTTTTTATGCACCGGTGGACATCCCAGTTCTTTTGGCCAGTCAATGGTGACTTGTGGTGGAAGATTATTACCTAGGAACATGAGTTCCGTTTTGACACCGTTTAGTTTTAGCTTACAGCTTGTCATCCAGCTAGCTACCCATTCCATGCAGTGAGACACTAGGTTGTGTTTCGAGTTGGGGTCTTCAGCCACAGAAACTACCAATTGGGTGTCATCCGCATACGATACGATTGACAACCCAAATTCCTGGACAATCTCGGCCAGAGGTTGCACGTATAGATTGAACAGCGTCGGGCTTAGGGAAGAGCGCTGTGGCACTCCACATGCAACCTCTAGAATGTCCGAGTAGTGTCCGCATTCTGTGGTCTGAAAGGATCTGTCCTTCAGAAATGACACTATCCACCTTAGCGCGCTATCTTGTATCCCTGCTCTCTCTAGCCTAAGAATGAGTGTTTTATGATCCACCGTATCAAAGGCTGCACTTAGGTCGAGCAACAGGATGGCAGCAGTACCTCCTTGATCGAGGATTCCCTTCAGTTCTTCTGTGACCAGTAGTAGGCCAGACAGTGGCGGCTGGTGAGATTTGAAAGTGGTGTGGCGTAAAATTTGTGGTGGAGCACACCGCGGCGAGCGAGCCCGAACGATCATGGGACGGTTCTGGGAGGTTCTCCCCCCCGAGAAAATTTTGAAAAATTAGTGGGCAAATGGTGCATTTTTAAGCAAAATTGAGAACACATGCACTTTACTCTTCACAGTCAAAAACGAGGTGAGGGTTGGCCTAAACTAATTAATAATTAGTCTAGGCCAATGCTCACCTCCTTTTTGACTGTGAAGAGTAAAGTGCATGTGGTTATGTAGATGGTTAAATACATACATCCCAACAGTGACCCTCCCGGCGACTTGCATCCACCCTGCCCTTCTGGAACTATGATGCAGACACATGACTGCCAGCACCGCGGCGCCCCCTGCTCTCCCAGTACAGTGTACACGCACACAGCTCTGCCAGTGCACCTCCGTGCTGTTCAGTAGCACTCGGTACCTCTGCTCTCCCAGTACAAGGTCATGCACACACAGCTCTGCCAGTGCACCTCTGTGTCGCCCACAGCACTCAGTAACTTGAGCACCAGGGCACACAGACGCTGCTCTGCTGAAGTACCTCACTGAGACTCACAGCAAACCTGACCTTTCAGGACTAGGAGACACAGCTCTGCCAGAGAAAAACAACCTGTGAGTGGCATTACTTCTTACTGTGTGATTTACAAACGGGCACAGCGCACGATACTAGCATTTCAATTAAACTAACTCCCTTGGAAAAGTCTGCGTGGCAATTGTGGATCAGATATTCTCGCTTAAAATCTTAAAAGCACCGCAGCTGCCCCTGTGTCGTGGACACCGGGCAGTAAAACCCACTCCCCCTTCTGCCGTGTGTGAACCTGACCAGTCTCGTGCTTTAAGGGCCAGCTGGAACTCCAAGCTCACACAGGCATGTACAAACATGAGGCCTTACATCTAGAATCGGGACTCACTCGTGTGCAACCTTCTAGGTAGGATATTCTACTCTACAAGAAAACATATTTATAAAAAGGGGTTGAACATGGACGCTATTTTCTTGTGAGCTGTAATGTGCACATTCTGTTGGAGGTGAGCAGTTAAGTAATGCTATCATGGTCAAACTGGAGCGTTAGCCCCGAGTCTGGACTGTGAAGGGTGGTCTCGAAGGGCGAGCTTTACTGTGCAATCATCGGGGGAGTGGACAAGAGCATCCAATAACCAGGAGACATGACAGCGAGGTGGCTGTCAGGGTGAATAGAGCTGGACCAGTGGCATGTGTTTTTTAAGTCGTACTGGAAAAAAATTAGGGGTTCCTGTCGTACTTCAAAGGAGTTTTTGCAAGCTGCATTCTGGAACCTGTAGTTAAGCTTTTAACAAACACTATGGGCTCCAATGCAACGCACTGTTGATTAAAAAGCCGGGACGAGCAAAAGGTGTCGCAAGTGACTCGTGGCCCGCTTGTGGTTTGAAAAACGATTACTCTCTTCAGACCAACACTACACTCGGCTTGCGTTTCCGGATCCTCATAGTAGCAGCATAAAAAGAGAAATGCCGCACAAACGTATTACCACAGGGGAAACGCAAAGCTCTTATTGAAAGACGTTCCCTTCCAGACAACGGTGGCGAATCATGCAGAGGTAATTATTATTAACCATAGAGATCAGCGCAAGGTTTAAACGCACCTAACGGGAGAGGTGTGCGGACTGCGCCTCCCCCCATGCAGCACGGATATGCAGAACCAAGCTTTTACGTCGCTTTTGTCAGCAGGGTCCTTTAGCTTGCTAGTAATTACGGGAAATTAGAACAGGAAATAGCGTAGATGTAAAGCATTTCTCAAGTGAAAATTAGCACAAGCGGTTCTGCAAACATCCTTATCAGGGGTAGCACAGATCGGTAACTAAAAACACAGCACTTGAACATTTCATGTGTACAGCAGGCGCGGGGAGGCGGGAGGGGTTTAATTAAATTAAAATAAAACTTACCTTCTCCAGGCCGCCTCAGCTCCTGGCCGGGTCTCGATTCGCGCTTTTTCTGCTGCTCTACTCAACAGGAAGCAGCCACCCACAGGCAGCCTCACTCCCCTCCACCACTCACAACGCTGCAATGGCAGCGTTGTGATTGGTGCGGTGCAGGCGCACAGCGCCCCAGCCGGGCGCCTATCGGGAGGCCCTTTTCTCTATGTAGGCTGCATACAGCCTACATAGAGAAAAGGGAGAGTGCGCATGACAGCTTTGGTCGGCCCCAGGCCGACCAAAGCAGTCAGAGCCCACAACAGTGGGCAAGCCACTCCCCCCTGCCCTCGAGCAGGACCGCCCTCCGGCCCGCCCACAACCAGGCACTTCTGCTTTCTCGCAGTGCGAGAAGCAGAAACATAAAATGGTAGTTTTACCATTTTATGTTTCTGCTTCTAGCACTGCGAGAAAGCAGTGAGGCGATGCCCCCACGCCCCTATGGAGGAGCTGCCACTGAGGGCAGATTCACTGCTGTGTGCTGGTCTAAAACCCATTTGGGTCTGGTGAAGCACCTCATTCTCCTCTAAGAACTGGGACAGAGTGTGGTTGTGATATTTTTCAGTTTAACCACAAAAAGCTGCTCCTAACTGAATGGCCACTACGAGGTTTGGGATGTATTTGTGAGTGAAGACATCTCACAAAATGTAACGGACTGGTCTCACACACCACCTGGTGTCATGCTTCATCATTGACCAGTCCTCGCCCTCTAAAACCTTGGTTTGATAGAGGGCGGGCATACACCTGACGACAGGGATGCACTTCTAGACTAAGTGGGGGCCCATAAATAAGTGAGTGTGGTTAAAAATCATTATAGTTATCTTTATCGTGTTTTTAATGTGAAAGGTAACTATATGATATTAAAATCAAGTGACGGTATATGGGGGAATTAATGTCCCCTAACCGTTATGTGAAAGGTCAACATGTTTCTGCCTTAATGGCCCACTTGGGTCCAGGGCATTCGTCAGGACCTAAAAAGAACATGAAGGGCTCCGTTCTTACCAGCTAGTGGCAAGGGTAAACCACTGTGTGGGCGTGAGCACTGCCACACTCCACAACTTGATGGCTTCTAATTTCAAGCCTGTAAAAGAAAATATTTTTTGAAAGAGATATATACACTGCCAAACCTTCTAAGTGGTCGAAGACTGAACACAATACATGCACTGTTCCAGTAAAACGTAAGTGACTACTTATGTGACATGTGACACTCTATTTGTGTACATGAATCCAGATAAAATAGTGAGAACGTGAGTCTCACTGTTCTTACCCTAGATACCAAAGCTACTTGCCCCATGGGAGGAGGGGAGGGAAACCCTGTTGTCAGACCCTGTTGAGAAACCATAGAACACATTTGAAATAATTCACAGTTGAAATAAAGGATTGAAATAAAAATATTTTGATCTGTGGCAAAATAAACCTACACATTCAACACCATCTACCTATCGGGTGGTTGAACAACCATACATTCACTCAGCTCTCATTCACACCCTTACTGCTTCAAGGGAAATTTCCCATATGGATCCTAGGCGACTTCTCCCGGTCCTCCCTGATGTAGAAATGAGGTAGAGGAGGTCGCGCTATATATAGTGCATCCCATCACGCTGATTATTACCAAACGGTTCACAGGTGCTGTTAATAATCATTAGGTGTTTAGTTTCCTGTGTCCCAAAAAGAGGCAGCCTGAACTACCCATGGCGCTCGTATGCACATGCTCAGAGTGATCTATGCCTAATCGGTAAGAAAAAAGATTCAGGTGTGTGACTTCCTGTGTCCACTAAGTACGAGTGCCTGATTCAAAAATGGCCGTTACCGTGCATGCTCGCATGCAAGGAGAGTTTCTATTTCGAGTTTGTACAAATACTCGAAGTAGCTAATGTACGCGCATGTTCTATGCTGTATGTACGCGTGTGTTCTATACTGTGTAGAACAGCGCGTGCTAAGAAATTACGAATTATACTCCGATGCCTGATTCAATGATGGCCGATGCCTGACTCAATGATGGCCATTGTACGTGCATTCTTAATGATGTAAAAAGCGACGTATGCATCGAGGGATAAAACAATTATGGACCCTCCGTTATACACTTGCCCGCATAAATGCAAAAAAAAGGGGGGAGGAGTAGTCAAAATATGTGCATACTCAAAGTGGCGAACTCACACTGATGTATCAGCCAATCACGGCCGGGAAAAATTAGTTACAGGAATCTGCGCCTACCCCAAGGAAAAAACAAACTATTCCTAGGCATCCAATTGCCTTATCGTATTAACTAAAATGTGGCGCTTAATGAAAGCCAGACATAGCCAAAAATTCTATCAAGTAGAAATACGAAAAAGGCAAGTAGCTGCACCTACACAATGTTGTAAAGTGTAGCGCATGGATAGAAAAGAGATCCATTAATGTGTAGACTTTACAAGTATAAGTCACTCGCATGTCAGGGGCACAATTCAAAGAGGGATATATTACTCTAATGTACAAAATGAAGGCCACAATCTGTTAAATTTGGCCTCAGAGGTTGTCTGCGCCTTACGGAACAAATCCTGAGGCCTGCCTACTGCCAAAATGACTGTGGGGCCCGAATAAGGATTGGAACAGAATGTCACGGATCATGTTGGAGCTGAAGGCCTGGTTCATGGTGGAATTACTTAATCATGCTAAATAAGTCATAGATAGAAATTTACTTAACAAAAATCGATACAGGCGGAAGGAATTTAGCACGTTATATGATAGTGAATCCAAAAACCAGTGATTTTATGGTGGACATGCCCAGGATGTATAGATAATGTATAGAAGTAAATAAAATGTATGTAATCCTATAGATGGTGATTAGGGGTTCCTATTGTCCCATCTGGAGCCATGGTATTTCATCATTGAGGCCTTGTTGCCAAGATCGGAGACGGAACACCCATCGTTGTTCCCTCACATGTAGAGCTTTTGTCAGATCGAACTTGCGTTTTTTCATCACTTCCAGAATTGACCATCTCAGGTCTGTGTCATTATGGTTTTTTTCAGTAAAATGACGCGTCAGTTTGGTGGTATTCTTTTTGCATCGGATGGTGCTCCGGTGTTCACTGATTCGCACTTTGATTTTCCTAGTGGTCATGCCTACATATCTGAGGCCGCAAGGACAAGTTAGGAGGTACACAACGTTCTCCGTGTTACAGTTACTAAATTCTCATAACCTCCAAGGTTTCCCGGTCCCTATATCTACCTCCTTGGTGTTGGTGGTAAGACTGCAAGATGTGCAGTTCCCACAAGAGAAGTGACCCACAGGTCGTGAGTGGGTCCACAAGGTCTGCTGTTCTCCATCCTCACTTGTTGGTGTTTTTGCGTGTACCAATTCGTCACGCAGGCTCCTGTTCCGTCGGAAGGCAAACAGAGGTGGTTGCCACTGATCGCCTGCACTGTTGAGAATGTGCCAGTTTTTTCTCACTATTTTTTGTACTGTGTTGGAGGCCGGGGTGTATGTAGTAACGCATACCAGTCTTTTGGTGTCTTCTTTTATTATGTCCTCTAATAGAGCTTCTCTTGAATTGTTCCTTGCGCGTTTCTTTGCTCTTCTCACCATTTTCTTCGGATAATGGCGTTCCAAAGGTTTGTTCTCCAGCTGTCCTGCTTGTTCCACATAAGTTGTTATATTGGAACAGTTCCGTCGTATTCAGAGGAATTGGCCTACCGGAAGATTTTGTCTCAAAGCCCTGGGGTGGTAGCTCTCAAAGATAAGTAAACTATTTTTATCTGTAGTCTTGCTATGAACCTTTGTTGTAAATCCTTCATGAGTTATGGTAATGTCCAAATCAAGGAAGATTGCATGGTTCTTGTCAATAGTGTGTGTAAATCTAAGATGGTTGTCTTTTGAATTGACCCATTGGACAAATTCCATTGCTTTCTCTTCTGTTCCGTGCCATACAATCAGCACGTCATCAATATAACGCTTCCAAATCTTCAGATGTTCCAGAAATGGGTTGTTTGGATTAAGGATGTGGTCTTCCTCAAATTGCTGGACGTAAAGACATGCCATACTTGGGGCAAAAGTACTGCCCATTGATGTTCCGGTGATCTGGTGATAGATGGAATCCTCAAACTCAAAAAGTTCTCTGTAAGCGCTAATTCGGCACATTCCATCACAAAGTGTTGGGGGTCATGAAATTCCACTCCATATTCAGAATGATGTTTTCCACCACTTCCAAAGTTCTTCTCTGTGGGATGCTCGTATAAAGAGCTTCTATGTCCATTGTTATTAGTATGTTTTCAGATGGGTCTACTTCCAGATCTCGAAGGAGGCAAAGGACATCTTTAGTGTCTCGAAGGTAAGAATGTGATTGCTTCACAATCGGTCTGAGGAACCAATCGCAAAACTGCGAAAGAGGTTCCAGAACTGATCCAATACCGGATACAATGGGTCTACCAGGAGGAGGGGTCCGGTTTTTATGGATCTTAGGAAGCGTGTAGAATCTGGGCATCCTAGGTTTCTCATTAACAAGGAAGCTTGCTTCTTGTCTGGTAATCCAATCGTTGGTAAAGGCCTCCTCCACCATGTTTTTGATCCTTGTCATCAGGGGGCCTGTTGGATCATTTCTATGTATGGCATAGCTGGCTGTGTCTGAGAGAAGTCTTTTGCACTCCTCTTGATACATCTCCTGATCCATAATCACGATAGCACCCCCTTTGTCTGCTGGTTTTATCACGAGATCGTGATTGTTCTTCAGGCTCTGTAGTGCCGTACGTTCATTTCTTGTAAGGTGTTGAAACCCCTTAGTGCTCTCGAAGTTGATATCATCGATCTCCTTGAGTACTGCTTCCTCAAAGGCTAATACTTGACAAGAGGTATTCTGGGCAGGTGGTTGAAAAGTTGACTTCTTCCTGAGTCCCGTCGTCAATTGTTCTTCAGATTTATCCTCGTCTGTACCAAAATAGTCGCGCAACTTGATTTTTCTGAAGAACTGCGCAAGTTCTGTATGAAGTACAAAGGGGTCATTCCTGGGTGTCGGGACAAAGCCCAATCCTTTGGAGAGGACACTCTCTTCTTCAGTAGTCAATGTATGCTTACTAAGATTAACGATATTCGTTAGTCCCTGCTTGTCGAGGGCATGTTCGCTCTCCCTTTGCTCCTGGTGACCACCGGGGTGGGTTGTTGGTCTTCCCAATGTACCCTTGTGTTCCTTCTTTTTGGTCTGCCTCTGCCCCCGCCCCGGTATAAAAAAGAAGGCTGGGGGCCTTGTGGGAAACCAAACCCTGGCGGGAAGAAAGGTTGTTGCCAATATCCAAAAGAAGGGGGTGTTGCTGGGCCATAGGTTGGCGATAGCCCTGTTGTCTGCTCTGCTGTTGTCCTGAGCTCTCGTCACTGCTACTGTCACTCCTTTCGTCCCCCGAGCTGAAAGTCCAGTTCAGTGGGGTGGGTCTGAACCGTTGCCTCCTACCTGCTTGTTGTTGTACAGGTTTATCATAATGCTCATCCGTAATGTATGGATACACTGTTTCCCTACTAAACTTCTGCACATCTTTCCTAAGTTTTGTTATTTTTGACTGTGTGAGATAATCTTTATACTCAGTATGGTCGTTATTGATTTCTTCAAGTTTTTTCTTATAGACAGATAACTGCACTATTGTCTTCAATCTACACTCGCTTTGTTGAATTTCAACAAGGAGGGCATCTGCCAGCTGTCTGGCGGTGTTGATAATCAAAATGAGCCAATCTTTCGTACACTTCCAGGCAATGCACGACCAATTTGTGCGAAACTCCTTGTTGTTAAGAAATAGCCTTGGTTCATTGGTGACTATAAGTCCTCTCGGTGCGGTGTTTTTCCTAAGGTACTCCGTCATAAATGCCCCATGGAGGGCTGTGCGTATCTGTTCCTTTTTCTTAGTCGACAAGGTTTCCCATTCGTCAGAATTATTTACTGCTTGAGCTACTACTGTTTCGGCTAGTAAGGATGGGGGATTGAGAATCTCAGCTAAGACCTCATCCCCAAATGAAAGTTCTGTATCCATGGTTGAAGTAGGGTAAGTAGGTGAGTAGGCTGGATCAATTCGAGATCCGCTCCTCTCAGTTTTCTTGAGTGGGATTGGGACTTCACTATATCAGTCCCTTCTTCCGGTCTGATCCCTGAGTAATCAGTACTTCTTCCTAATATTTGGATGAGATTACCCCTAATAACGTTCCCACAGCCGTCAGCTGTACAAAATCACAGAACCACAAGAGCTCCACGTTGTGTGGAGAAGGGAACAAGAGGCACGGGGTTTTAGGAGCTAGCAGCCTCCAACAATAACTGTTTAACCACAACAAGCTGCTCCTAACCTCTTTCGCAGTTTTGCGATTGGTTCCTCAGACCGATTGTGAAGCAATTACATTCTTACCTTCGAGACACTAAAGATGTCCTTTGCCTCCTTCGAGATCTGGAAGTAGACCCATCTGAAAACATACTAATAACAATGGACATAGAAGCTCTTTATACAAGCATCCCACAGAGAAGAACTTTGGAAGTGGTGGAAAACATCATTCTGAATATGGAGTGGAATTTCATGACCCCCCAACACTTTGTGATGGAATGTGCCGAATTAGCGCTTACAGAGAACTTTTTGAGTTTGAGGATTCCATCTATCACCAGATCACCGGAACATCAATGGGCAGTACTTTTGCCCCAAGTATGGCATGTCTTTACGTCCAGCAATTTGAGGAAGACCACATCCTTAATCCAAACAACCCATTTCTGGAACATCTGAAGATTTGGAAGCGTTATATTGATGACGTGCTGATTGTATGGCACGGAACAGAAGAGAAAGCAATGGAATTTGTCCAATGGGTCAATTCAAAAGACAACCATCTTAGATTTACACACACTATTGACAAGAACCATGCAATCTTCCTTGATTTGGACATTACCATAACTCATGAAGGATTTACAACAAAGGTTCATAGCAAGACTACAGATAAAAATAGTTTACTTCTCTTTGAGAGCTACCACCCCAGGGCTTTGAGACAAAATCTTCCGGTAGGCCAATTCCTCCGAATACGACGGAACTGTTCCAATATAACAACTTATGTGGAACAAGCAGGACAGCTGGAGAACAAACTTTTGGAACGCCATTATCCGAAGAAAATGGTGAGAAGAGCAAAGAAACGCGCAAGGAACTATTCAAGAGAAGCTCTATTAGAGGACGTAATAAAAGAAGACACCAAAAGACTGGTATGCGTTACTACATACACCCCGGCGTCCAACACAGTGCAAAAAATAGTGAGAAAAAACTGGCACATTCTCAACAGTGCAGGCGATCAGTGGCAACCACCTCTGTTTGCCTTCCGACGGAACAGGAGCCTGCGTGACGAATTGGTACACGCAAAAACACCAACAAGTGAGGATGGAGAACAGCAGACCTTGTGGACCCACTCACGACCTGTGGGTCACTTCTCTTGTGGGAACTGCACATCTTGCAGTCTTACCACCAACACCAAAGAGGTAGATATAGGGACCGGGAAACCTTGGAGGTTACGAGAATTTAGTAACTGTAACACGGAGAACGTTGTGTACCTCCTAACTTGTCCTTGCGGCCTCAGATATGTAGGCATGCCCACTAGGAAAATCAAAGTGCGAATCAGTGAACACCGGAGCACCATCCGATGCAAAAGAATAACACCAAACTGACGCGTCATTTTACTGAAAAAAACATAATGACACAGACCTGAGATGGTCAATTCTGGAAGTGATGAAAAACGCAAGTTCGATCTGACAAAAGCTCTACATGTGAGGGAACAACGATGGGTGTTCCGTCTCCGATCTTGGCAACAAGGCCTCAATGATGAAATACCATGGCTCCAGATGGGACAATAGAAACCCCTAATCACCATCTATAGGATTACATACATTTTATTTACTTCTATACATTATCTATACATCCTGGGCATGTCCACCATAAAATCACTGGTTTTTGGATTCACTATCATATAACGTGCTAAATTCCTTCCGCCTGTATCGATTTTTGTTAAGTAAATTTCTATCTATGACTTATTTAGCATGATTAAGTAATTCCACCATGAACCAGGCCTTCAGCTCCAACATGATCCGTGACATTCTGTTCCAATCCCTATTCGGGCCCCACAGTCATTTTGGCAGTAGGCAGGCCTCAGGATTTGTTCCGTAAGGCGCAGACAACCTCTGAGGCCAAATTTAACAGATTGTGGCCTTCATTTTGTACATTAGAGTACTATATCCCTCTTTGAATTGTGCCCCTGACATGCAAGTGACTTATACTTGTAAAGTCTACACATTAATGGATCTCTTTTCTATCCATGCGCTACACTTTACAACATTGTGTAGGTGCAGCTACTTGCCTTTTTCGTAATTCTACTTGATAGAATTTTTGGCTATGTCTGGCTTTCATTAAGCGCCGCATTTTAGTTAATACGATAAGGCAATTGGATGCCTAGGAATAGTTTGTTTTTTCCTTGGGGTAGGCGCAGATTCCTGTAACTAATTTTTCCCGGCCGTGATTGGCTGATACATCAGTGTAAGTTCGCCACTTTGAGTATGCACATATTTTGACTACTCCTCCCCCCTTTTTTTTGCATTTATGCGGGCAAGTGTATAACGGAGGGTCCATAATTGTTTTATCCCTCGATGCATACGTCGCTTTTTACATCATTAAGAATGCACGTACAATGGCCATCATTGAGTCAGGCATCGGCCATCATTGAATCAGGCATCGGAGTATAATTCGTAATTTCTTAGCACGCGCTGTTCTACACAGTATAGAACACACGCGTACATACAGCATAGAACATGCGCGTACATTAGCTACTTCGAGTATTTGTACAAACTCGAAATAGAAACTCTCCTTGCATGCGAGCATGCACGGTAACAGCCATTTTTGAATCAGGCACTCGCACTTAGTGGACACAGGAAGTCACACACCTGAATCTTTTTTCTTACCGATTAGGCATAGATCACTCTGAGCATGTGCATACGAGCGCCATGGGTAGTTCAGGCTGCCTCTTTTTGGGACACAGGAAACTAAACACCTAATGATTATTAACAGCACCTGTGAACCGTTTGGTAATAATCAGCGTGATGGGATGCACTATATATAGCGCGACCTCCTCTACCTCATTTCTACATCAGGGAGGACCGGGAGAAGTCGCCTAGGATCCATATGGGAAGTTTCCCTTGAAGCAGTAAGGGTGTGAATGAGAGCTGAGTGAATGTATGGTTGTTCAACCACCCGATAGGTAGATGGTGTTGAATGTGTAGGTTTATTTTGCCACAGATCAAAATATTTTTATTTCAATCCTTTATTTCAACTGTGAATTATTTCAAATGTGTTCTATGGTTTCTCAACAGGGTCTGACAACAGGGGTTTCCCCTCCCCTCCTCCCATGGGGCAAGTAGCTTTGGTATCTAGGGTAAGAACAGTGAGACTCACGTTCTCACTATTTTATCTGGATTCATGTACACAAATAGAGTGTCACATGTCACATAAGTAGTCACTTACGTTTTACTGGAACAGTGCATGTATTGTGTTCAGTCTTCGACCACTTAGAAGGTTTGGCAGTGTATATATCTCTTTCAAAAAATATTTTCTTTTACAGGCTTGAAATTAGAAGCCATCAAGTTGTGGAGTGTGGCAGTGCTCACGCCCACACAGTGGTTTACCCTTGCCACTAGCTGGTAAGAACGGAGCCCTTCATGTTCTTTTTAGGTCCTGACGAATGCCCTGGACCCAAGTGGGCCATTAAGGCAGAAACATGTTGACCTTTCACATAACGGTTAGGGGACATTAATTCCCCATATACCGTCACTTGATTTTAATATCATATAGTTACCTTTCACATTAAAAACACGATAAAGATAACGATAATGATTTTTAACCACACTCACTTATTTATGGGCCCTCACTTAGTTTAGAAGTGCATCCCTGTCGTCAGGTGTATGCCCGCCCTCTATCAAACCAAGGTTTTAGAGGGCGAGGACTGGTCAATGATGAAGCATGACACCAGGTGGTGTGTGAGACCAGTCCGTTACATTTTGTGAGATGTCTTCACTCACAAATACATCCCAAACCTCGTAGTGGCCATTCAGTTAGGAGCAGCTTTTTGTGGTTAAACAGTTATTGTTGGAGGCTGCTAGCTCCTAAAACCCCGTTCCTCTTGTTCCCTTCTCCACACAACGTGGAGCTCTTGTGGTTCTGTGTGATATTTTTCAGCCATCTTTCCTAAAATGGGTAGGAGTGAAATGGGGCAGGAGTTACCCAGATCTTTTGGGTCTGAATGTGGCTTTTGGAGTTGGTTTGTATGAAACCTTGAAAAACTGCAAATATGCCAAAAGTGAATTACTTACCTTTTGTCTAGGAGATGTCTCAGTGTGATATCTAGGCATATCACACTGATTAGCAAAAGTAACTTAAAAAGTAATCCAAGCAGTAACGTGTACAGTAATCTACAAAGTAACTGAAAAGTAATTCTGATTATTGACCTACCTGTAAATCACCCAACTGTATTTAAACCTGCATTCAACTGTAATTTGTTGCATAAGTCTTGCAAAGTATTATTTCACTTACCTGCACCAGGCCTGGCTTGGTTCTAGAAAATAAAATAACTAAATAATGTTTTCGATACAAACAAATTGGTCTGAGTTCAGTCTTTGAGTGTGTGACAATTTCTTGCCTGAGTGGATACAACAAATGCTTAACACTACCCTCTGATAAAGCCTTACTGCTCGCCCACACTACCACAAATAGAGAGTATGGTGTTATCTACTTTTACCTCTGCCTATCTTTGGGGTTCCACTGGACTCTGTGCACAGTATACCTCATTTTAGTATAGTTTATACAGAGCCAGCTTCCTACAGACACCCATAGCAAAATGTTGGCCCTAGCACATTGGAGGTGATTCTTGACATAAAGGAAGACATCTGTGTCAAATAGGAGCATGGCAAACATGACATAATACAGGCCCTATCATCCCAGAGGTACATTTTGACATAAGGGTCAACTGTGGCGCATGGATAACATTAATATCAAATTCCTGGGTCTGGCATATTATTTGTAATTGTTGACATAAAGGGGCTCCTATGGCAAAATGCTGGCCCTGCTAAAACACATACTAGGAGAATGCACACTTATTTTTTTTCACATTTTGAACAAATGCTCTAAGGCTGAAAGTTATGGCGTGCAGACCTCAGTCCGTGTTCTGCCCGTGCACGTGAAGATAATTCACGCATAACTGTGACCCTCTTGCTTCAACCGTCCGAGGTGCACTGCCTCCGAAGGGGGGCCATAGGCCCTTGTAATACAAAATCGAATCCAAATCATCATTGCTTTTCAACATTTTTTTAAACTATTCTTTTAGCGTTCTTGTCCCATTTTTTCAGTTTAAATAAGCTGAGCTCAAAGACATTCACATTTCAAAGATTTTATTGGCAGTATACTGTTTCCAACAGTGATGATCCACAACTGATAATTCCATGACGCTGTACTTTTGGTATAACGATACATCTTTCATCCTTGTTAATAATGAACTCAATGTATTTCGAGAATTACTCTCTTCTTCAGGGGTAACTAACATGATTGTTTGAAACAACCCATTATAGTAGTCACTTTAGAACAGTATCTCGCCCCTCTAATTACCAGCCCTCTGTAAAAATTCAGTGCATCAAATATTATTAAAACCCAGCCTCCCTGAATAAGAAAAATAATAATCATTTCTGTGCAACACACAAATTAAATAAAGCTCCCACCACTATTGACCTAAATTCAAATTTAACCCTGAACATCCCTGCTACATCGTGTTTCAAAACGACCATCTATTCAAAGCAGACAAAAACGTACGATGTAACATGCAGCTGTTAACACATTACTCCAACAGGCAGGAAACGTACACAGTTCTTGCAGACAATGAATGCCTCTATGAAAAAACGGTTGATGTGACCATTCCGCATCACAAGAGAAAACGCTTTACTCGTTTTAGTTGGCACGGTCTTCAACCTTGCTTATCAAAACATTCCACCATTCTATGGCCTGATTCTCATCGTTCTTCTTCCAGCTTTCCGTTTTGACTTTGTATACCTGAAGTTCATTGCTACCATTTGACATCGAAGTTTTTTTTTTTGTGTTTTTTTTTTATCGATGTTAATTAAAGAGAGGGGGCGATAGGAGTCCCTATGTGACATCGAAGTTCACCAACCACGCTGTGAAACAAACATTCCCCACCCGAAAATAAACGACACCAAAGTGCACTAATAGAACCTAGCACACAATTAAAAAAGATGAAAAATTTAAAAAAAATGAAATATTAAATATTACCTCATGCCAACAGATGAAACTTAAAAATTAAATTAATCCATGATCATTTTCACAACATTGAACCAAAAGGGTCACAGTTATGCTTGAAAATGCTGGCCCTGGCACAGTGACGTTTATGTTAGGCTTATGGGGGCACCATAGCACATTTTGAACAAGCATTGGCATAGCCAATAGGTCTCGCTTTTGGGACCTTATAAGTATTTAGTTATGCAGCACAATATCCTTGGTGCAACAACATCAACTGTTGCATGGCTAAACACTTATAAGGTCCCAAAGGCGAGACCTATTGGCTATGCCAATGCTTGTTGAAACTTGTTATGTTGTGTTATGTTAACTGATTTTATAATGCGCATAGCTACCCAAAATGGGTTTCCCAGCGCAGACCTGAAGGAACCACAACAAAATAGAAAAGAAGTAAAAATTATTGATTGAACAACCAAGTTTTTACTAATTTATGGAAATTTAAATGACGTGTTTCTTTACGGATCGCTATGGGGAGAGAGTTCCACAAGAGAGGGCCAAGATAAGAAAAAGAGCGGCCACCCATTCTTGTGAGTTTAATCCTGGGAACCATAAATTTTTCCTGTGACGTAGAGCGTAACAGGCGAGAAGGCTGATAGAGACAGACAAGTTTTTGCAGGTATTGAGGGGCAGTACCAGTCTTAATCTTGAACATATAGTCCAGGGCTTTAAACTTAGTCCGATTTTCCACTCTAAGCCAGTGTAAATCTCTCAAAGCATTAGAAATAGAAGACATTCTTGGGATTTTGCAAAGCAGCCTAGCGGCAGAATTCTGCACCACCTGGAGCTTACGTAACACATCCCTGTTTGCTCCCAAAAGAAGAATATTCCCATAGTCCAGTCTGGATGTAACAAGTGCCTGGACTACAGTCCTTTGGGTAGCATCAGGGAGCATCCAGATGATTTTCTTCAACCATTTTAAAATGGTGAAGCAGGTGGCTGCAGTTTTTACTGCATGTTGTTTCATGGATAATTTATTATCCATAATAATTCCCAGATTGCGGGCTTGAGAGGTGGGCAAGGGTAAAGGCCCCATTTCACTGGGCCAATGTTGGGGGCCCCAGAGGTCTTCATTTTTCCCAAAAATAAGGACCTCCGTTTTTTCACCATTGAGCTTCAGTAGATTGGTTTGCATCCAAGATGCAATGTTACTCAAGCCCATTTGAAGAGTTGAAGGACCTTGCAGCTTTCCCATAGACAGGGAAAAAATTATTTGAGTGTCATCGGCGTAAGAAAAAAGAGACAACCCAGCCTCTTCTGCAATCACTGCCAAAGGTTGTACATAGACATTGAACAGAAGGGGACTTAAAATTGACCCTTGAGGTACCCCATAAGGAGAAAAAAGAATTTTAGAAGTAGCCCTAGATGAAAAGACTTGAAAGGTCCGTTTAGATAAAAAAGAAGTCAACCAGCCAAGTGCTGTCCCGGTGATGCCAAGTGACTGCAAAGATTTAATTAGCACGGTATGAGAAACCGTGTCAAATGCGGCACTCAAATCTAACAATATGAGGGCCACTGTGTTACCTGTATCTAAACGTTGTCGTAACATTTCGGTAACACCAAGAAGAGTCGTCTCGGTCGAAAAGCCCGCTCTAAAACCAGACTGAGAGGAGTGTAAAAAGTTCGAAGATTCAATAAACTTGGATAGTTGTAAGTTTACATGTTTTTCCAAGATTTTGGAAAAAATAGGAAGTAAAGAAATGGGCCTAAAATTAGATGACTGATCAGGATCAGCATTAGCCTTTTTCAACAGTGGGAGGACCATAGCATGTTTCCAATCGGACGGAACCAAAGCCTCTTGAAGTGAGGCATTAAGTAGTTCCATAACAATTTCCAGTAATGGCTGCTCAATTTGTAGAAGTACAGGAGCAGGAAGAAGGTCACAGGGAGATCCTGATTTAATGCTGCCTAATTTTTTTTTTAAAGAATTCATGTTAAGAGGCGCCCAGATTTCCAATTTCATAGGAGGTTCAACTGTAGAGATGGGTTCAAGAGGGGAAACTGACTGAATATGCACCATAGGCCTAATTTTATCCAATGTCAGATATATTTGCTCCACTTTATTTATAAAGAAGTTGGCAAGAGTGTTACATTGTGATTCATTTAGGATAGGAGAAATGGGCTGCGTGTCCGAGCCAGCCAATTTTTTAACCATTCTGAACAAAGTACGGGAACAATTTTGTGCATTGGAAATAGAGGAGGAAACATATTCCGCTCGAGCTAGTTTACATAAAACATGATATTTTTTAAAGCAGTTTTATATGTAGTTTTAGAATCAATGGAATAGTCTTTCCTCCAACATCTTTCCAATGCTTTACATTTACTTTTTTCGATTTTTAATTGTTCCGTAAACCAGGGAGCAGGGGGACGATGATTATACAATTTTTGACAGAGAGTGGAAGGCAGTCATTGACTGCATTAGAAATCCAGCTATAAATAGTATCCAAAGACGATAATGATATTAAACCAATACTTGGAATATTACTGGACAAAATTCGATTAAAAATTTCCATATCCAGTTTTCCCCAGTTTCTGGATTGGGATTGTATTCCAGTTGCAGGTATGAACAAGTTCAGTGGAACTGTACATTGAAACTTGATCGCAAAGTGATCTGACCAGCATAACGGAAGAGCAGGAAAGCTTTGGATGTGGGATAAATTAGAAAAAATAGGATCTAATAAGTGACCAGCCATATGCGTCGGGCCACTATTGCAAAGTGATAAATTCATTGCAGAGAGGTCCGCAATCAGTGCGCTGCTAATTGTACACTCAGTATTATCAAGATGGAGATTAAAATCACCCAAAATGGTGAAATTAGCCATTTTAAGTAAGTAGGGGGCAATCAAGTCTGGGAATGACAACGTCCAGAAACCAGCTGGTCCTGGGGGCCGATAAACCAACATACCAGAAAGAGTATGGGGCCGATTCCGATCTCGGTCGGAGGCGCACCCAATACCATTCGGTCGGGAAAAAAGCCATGCGAAAGCCTGTTTCCCGACCGAACCGTACGCGAGTCCGGCCGAGCGAGTACGATGCGAATTCACCGACCGACTCGTCCGGGCGTCCCGACTGCTCCGACCGACTCGCTCGGACTCGAACCGCTCCGACCGACTCGCTCGGACCCGATTCGCACCGCGCAATGGAGACGTTTCCCGGCCGGGTAAGTACGATGCGCGCCGCGAGCAGTCCGACCGAGCCGCGCACTCCGGCTCGTAAGAGCTGTCGGAGCCGTACTTTGGGGGTCCGTGTCGGACCCCCTGTACGCGTACCCGTGCGAGGCGCACACAGGGGGACCCAAGGGTCCCCTACCTGTGCGTGTACGCCGCGAGCGCTTCGCGGCGTACTCGCTGTAGGAGCGCCCTTGTCCGCCTCGCACCCATTGAGGCAATGGGAGCCCGCGTACGCGTTGTACGACCGGCTCCCATTGAGTTCAATGGGAGTCCGACCGACTCGTGTCCGATAACATACGGCCGCATCGTACTCGTTCGGTCGGACTGCACGGGTCCGATTCGGTCGGAAATCTCTCCGGGTCCGGCTCGGTCGGAGAAATTTCCGGCCCGAATCGGAATCGACCCCTAAACTGTGAAGTCAAGGTGAGTTTAAATAGAGCTGCTTCACAACCGGCAAAAGGCAGGTCCTCAAACTTGCATGAGTAACATTTTTTAAAGATTAGTGCAATGCCTCCTCCTACCTTTAAATTTCTATCTTTTCTAACTATGGCATAATTGGCAGGTAAAGCCATGGCCACATCGGGTCCTGAACTAGCGTGTAACCATGTTTCAGTTAAAAAAATTGCATCAGGCTCTTCGCTACTTAGTAAATTAAAAATATCTTCCTTATGTTTAGGGAGGGATCGACAATTAATATTCCAAAAATTAAAAAGTTTGTTAGAAGAAAGGTCATAATTTTGCTGAAATGGGGCATTAACTGTGATTGTACTATTGGATTCACTTAAAAGGTTGGTACAAAAGGTAAAATTGCAACAAGAACAAGTGATGGTGTCTTTTATAGGACATTGTAGGCTACAATCGGAATGGTGCTTACCACGAAGATGCAACAGTTGTTCAGAGGAATATTGAATCAGCTGTACCGGAGGAGCTAAATTTTGAGCGTAGTTTATGGCCCCTGGTCCCGTTCGGTCTCGGACGGGCGAAGACGGGCTTGCCTTTGGCGCACCTTTGGTGCGCCATCGGCGCGCCCGCTGCACGCGTCCGCTGCGCGTCCAGACCATGGCCATTAAGTAAGGCAGTGGGCGGGCGGCGTGCAACGAGTGGAGCGCTGACCGCAATAAGCGCGTGGGTAGCTCAAAATGGCCGCCTGGGACCAAACGAGTCCCGATACAATTTTACATTAATAGGAGTATAACACACTCCACATAAAATTACATTAGAACCAGTAACAGGGTAAAAGAATTTGATAATTAGCAGCAAGCGAAATAAAAGTTCCCCCAAAACTATTTCGATTTAAAAAAGTTCCCCCACAACATATAGCAAAATGTCAAAGAACCTCACAGGCGCTGCACGTCCGACACAAGCCCCTTAAATAAGGCAGTGGGCGGGCGGCGTGCAGCGAGTGGAGCGCTGACCGCAATCAGCGCGTGGGTAGCTCAAAATGGCCGCCTGGGACCAAACGAGTCCCGATACAATTTTAAATTAATAGGAGTATAACACACTCCACATAAAATTACATTAGAACCAGTAACAGGGTAAAAGAATTTGATAATTAGCAGCAAGCGAAATAAAAGTTCCCCCAAAACTATTTCAATTTAAAAAAGTTCCCCCACAACATATAGCAAAATGTCAAAGAACCTCACAGGCGCTGCACGTCCGACACAAGCCCCTTAAATAAGGCAGTGGGCGGGCGGCGTGCAACGAGTGGAGCGCTGACCGCAATAAGCGCGTGGGTAGCTCAAAATGGCCGCCTGGGACCAAACGAGTCCCGATACAATTTTAAATTAATAGGAGTATAACACACTCCACATAAAATTACATTAGAACCAGTAACAGGGTAAAAGAATTTGATAATTAGCAGCAAGCGAAATAAAAGTTCCCCCAAAACTATTTCGATTTTAAAAAGTTCCCCCACAACATATAGCAAAATGTCAAAGTACCTCAGTTCTGACCCCGGGAGGGCTGGATCCCAGGGGCTGGTGACTCTCCTGCTGCTCTGGCCCTCTGGGGCATTAGCACACGGTTCACCTCAGTCCAACGCAAATGTGTTTGTGTGTTCTGACTTGCTGATCACAGAAAGTAAATGCATCACTTCCATGCAGTTAGGTAAGTAACTCATATAGCCTGAACGTAGCTTCGAGGAGCAGCCTGGCGCTCTACAGACCATGGACCCGAGGGGGCTAATAGGCTGGGGGTCTGTGCTGCATTGGCGACTAAACCAGGCCTTTGGGCTGTGTTACATGTAACACTCCCCGGGGCATAAAGATGCCGTTGCAAGGCATCACCAAAATGCTGCTCCAATAGTACTGCAATTATTGTAAAAATTATTTTTCTTAAGACAGCACTCGGTCTGCAAATCCTTGTGAATGTGTGTAATGCAGGGACGGAAGCCTGCAAGGGACAGCAGACCTGTGTACCTGCTTCCTGTCTACATTGAGCTGGTATTGGGACCCTGTCGGATCATCAAAGTGACATCCCTAGAGGGACTCCAGGGGACAGGCATGAGTTCTTGGGACCGCCATGTGCATCCTCCCCCCCCCCCCCCCCCATTCCCCTCTCCCCTGAGACTGGGACAAAAATTAGGCCCCGGCTCCAAATAAAAGGTGACGCCCCGTTAGTGAATTAGAAACCTAAAAAGTGTCCCATGCTTGCAAATTGGGGCAGTTTTGAACTTGCAAAGACACCCTGTATAAGTGTTTTACAAGGTGTGGGAGGATCCAGGCATTTGAGCTTACTGCAGAAGTTTGTTTTAGTATTAGTGAAATCAACAGTAAAAAACAGCCCACTGTACCAGAAAGGACAGTCGTCCACAAACATCCCCCCCAAAAAAGGCCCAGAGACTGAACTGACAGACCAGCCCGTCTGGCACAGTCTGTCCGGCCCTGGGTGTCACTTACTCAGTGGAAGCTGTCCCTCACAAACTGATGTTTGTGACTGGCGTTGGCAATCACGTCACTATATTGCGTTTTTGTTTTGCCCCAGTAAAGCCTGGCACTTTCAACAGCTGAATAAAGTCTGAAGCACCGGACCTGAGGCTACTGACCGACTCGACGTCCTCGGACACCTGATGTTTCACTCAAGCTTTTCCCTCCATCAAACCATTGAAATTTGTAAATGTAGTCCAACTGGTTCATTGATATGAACCAGGACTACAACTCCCAGAATAGCATGGTTTGATGTAAGTATGCTTTTCAAACGACGGTATCTCCAAGCAGAGTGAAGTTAGGTATTTGTGTTGGGTGACACCCTTCAAGCCCGTGACAGTATGAGGCCCTCATACAGCTCTGTGGGTTCACCCTCCCTCCCCCCCCCCCTCGTATTCCGCTTTGTGTGTCTGCATTTCCTACACAGAAACACTTTAGATGTGCAGGACGCACCACCCCTTGTCTCTTCCATAGAAACAAGAATGGGAATTCCACCTATAGCGCCAGCCCATTGGCTTGGCGCTTCCAGTAAATCACTACTGGAAGGCGGAGACACCGCACCTAAGCTATTTATGTCTTGAACCCCAAAACAATACACAAAGAAACAGAAACAAGGATACATCAAATAAAAAGTTATGAAATGTTTTATTTAATTTACAAACACAAAACATGCAGAAGCCGGAATTTTAATGTGTTAATGCATTGGTTGGAGTTTTTGAAATATTTAAGCAGAAATCGTAATTTTAATGGAATGGTTAGAACTTTTCAAACTGTAATTTTATTTCTGAAAGATGAACGGATATGCTAGACTCCAGGACACAATTTTGTGTATTTGCTCCCAAGTCGTGCTCTTTTTGTGTACACACCAGCGCTCCAGTTGACTAATATTATTTCATTTTCTAATCAGTCGTGGGGCCCCTGAGTAGGGTTCAATGAGCCCCGGGGGTCTGCGAACCCTAGGTTAATAATTGCTGCCCTAGTCTCCCAGAGCCAGCTTCGATGGCTCCAAATAAACCTTTCAGTACAATTATGGTAGAGTTTAGGTAGATGTAGACAAGGATGGACAGGGTCTGGTGGGCGACAAGCCGTCCACCCCAGTAACTGAGACCCTGGCATGGAGTGACTTGTCTTAGATCACACATCGTGTGAAGGGACCAGTCATCTAGCGGATGGCTCTCTGGCCCCAGACCAGAACGTTTAATCACTTTTCACGTGTGCCCAAGATCAGACAGTGTGTAAATTAACTGAGCTGGGACTTTAGTATGCACACATTCCCAGATTAGGCACTTTAGGTAACAGAGCATAGGCCATCTGCTCAAGAACTAATTGTGACAGAGGGGAGTGCAGGGGCTAACATTCCGCACAGAAGCACACCCCTGGCTTGTTCTGGTGTGTCTACTTGCTGTGGTGTTGTACTCTTGTGTAGCCTTGAACCGCGCCGCCTGGCGTCCTGCTCTCCCACATGTGCCTGTGGTTGTTATTCCACCTGCCTGCAGAATCCCCAACACTGGCCAGCAGGGTACAGTACCCCTGGGCAGTGGGCACCCGGCTGCCTGCCAATTAACTCAAGGTTAAAAATAGGGAATCTGTGACACCCCCGTGCATGCAATACATATCACATCGGTGCATGCAAGCTAGTCCCAAGGGCTAATGCGCCTGCTGCTGAAACCTAAGCATAAGCTGCATGCCACAGGTTAGAATCCTGCGTGAGTCCATTCCGCTTTTTATCCTCTCGCGGCCGATGAAAAAATGAAGTACCGTTAAGGTGCAGTTAAAAGAACAGAAAATAACAACAAAGATCGCATTCGCGGCTCTTCGAAACCGCCAATTTCTCACAAAAATGTGCAGTGTTTTTGAAGTGCTACCGTGAGAAACTGCTTCACTAAAACGATCGATTATTGGTGTTCAGGCCATATTTATAACAATAAACAATTGCCTGAAAGGACGCTGGTAGCGGTTATTTTCGGAGAAATACAAATTTGGAAAGCCTTTCTCAACCACATAAGGGCCATCACCATGTGGAGGCTGTCCAGAGCGAACGACCAGAGCGGCCGTCTCTGGAGCTGGGGATCCAGGTGAGTCTCGGCGTCCGCTCAACATCATGTGATTCTGGGCGAATCTCTTGATCTCACAGTGCCTATCGAAAATGAATGTGGCCTTATTAATGTAACTGGTGCTCATGTAGAGCGCTCAAATACCTTCGGGTCGAGTTAGCCATGTATAAAACTGCAACCCAAAAACAAGCGCGCGCGCCTCGCGCTGAAGGTAAAAAAAAAAAAGACGAGGAAAGGAGCAGGCAGCAGGGGGAGGGGAGAGAGGAGGGGGCCTGCGCCTGTTTCCCTTGCGGGAGCGAGCAGGAACCATCTGTTTGCAAGTTAATTGCAAACAGATGTTTTCAAAGCTTCGCTCCACGAGAAATACGCCAAACGTGCACGCGTTGCCATTCAAAGCAATGCAACGCGTGCACGTTTTTGGCAGCAAAACTGAATTGATAGCTAAAGGTCTTTTGCTATGCAGCGCGCATGGCAAGACCTAAAAAAAAAAGGGTCAGGTTTTGTGAACGGCAGGTTTCATTGGCTTGGCACACCATATAAGGGCTTATATATTTAACGTATTCCCTTTCATAGCCCGTGGCTTTTTTAACAGATTAATGTGCAAAAGCTTGCTTTAAAATGCACTATTTGACCCATTTTTAAAAACATTTTCTTGTGGAAAGAACCCATCACCCCCGAACCCACTCAAAAGAGCTCTGGTTCATTCGCCTTGCTCAGTATAATTTAGGACAAGTATTGCATTACACTCCACCACTTTGAAAGGTTATGGCAGCACCCTAATATAGGTGTAGCTGAAAGAAACATTTGTGTTGTATTTTTATATTGACACAGTTATAATGTAACTTCAGTGATGTCAATTACTGGGATTTTGCCTCGGTTAAGTTCAAATGACCACTCCAGCAACGATTCATGGTCAAAGGTCATATGTCACTGCCTTTGATATGAATAAGGTCAAAGGGTGTGTGAGGTCACTTCCACTACCCCAGGCATTTTGGTGAATCAATGTCCTTGAACTCTGCCCTCCACCAATCCCCCACCCCCTCCCCAACAATAAAAATACCAAATGGTCATTTAGGTTGTTGCCGATGTCCTGGGGTGTTTTGACACCTTGTAGTGTACATCAACGGTTTGCAGCCTCAAAAGACAAGCTGGAAAGCCGCTTTGTCCAGTGGTTCTCAGCTGGTCTTCCCTGCCACTGTGTGATTTAATCTCCTCACCGGATGACTATGGGAGCGAGAATCGTGTGACACATGGTGGCACCGTGCGAGCTGGCAGGTCTTTAGTTTAACTATTTCAAATTTCTTAGAAAACTTAGAAGTACCATTTATTAAATATCTTTGTATTGGATTTTAATTGTCCACCAGTCACAATACAACTTTAAACAAGTAAAATGTATTCCTCCCTTCTCACACCTGAGGGGTATCCAGAAGACCAAAAAGTATGTCACATATAAACTCCTTGCATGCCCTTAGAAGTTCATTTTATAATTTGATAAGGACGTTTGACCTTAAGACAATACCCAGTACTATATTTGACAACCTTTTTTATTATCCACAAGTTGACTGTTTGTATTTCAATGTTTTATGACTTTATCCCTTCCTTTAACAATTGAAACGGGAACATCCTGTGGTGGAATACGCGAACAATAATATGCCCACATTTGTTTTATACTAATTTGTTTGTCAATAGCAGCCTGAACAGTGCCAACAAAAACTCTATTGAATCTTTCAAGACTATTCGGTTCACTGACAAAATATCGATGTTAAAAATATAGAAGTAAAAAATATTGATGCAAAAATATAGAATACAAAAATATCGACTCCCTATACTTAAACAGGTAAGTACAAAAATATCAACAAAAAAAATATCTGTGTAAAAAATATAGTTGTACAAAATATAGAATTATATATATATATATAATATAAAATAATAAATATTATATATGTTAAATTATAAAATTAATATAAAAAATAAAGTAGATTTAATATAAATGTAAAAAAATATAATAAATAAACGTAATTAAAAAAGTTAAACACACTTACATAATAATTCATATATATTTACTTTAAAACAATTAAACTATTAATTTTAATTTATTTTATAATTTTAAAATTATACAAAAATGTACAAATATATATATATATATATAAATATATATATATGTGTGTACCAATAACATAAAATCTAATTAAAAAAATCATTATTTTATAAATTAAAACATTAAACTATTTAAAAATCTTCAAACTTAAATTTCCCACTCCAGTGAGTGCAACAGTAGGGAAAGTGTTGGATAGCGAAGGGGTAAAATTACTATTCCCACTCCAGTGAGTGCAACAGTAGGGAAAGTGTTAGATAGTGGAGGGCTAAAATTACTATTCCCACTCCAGTGACTGCAACAGTAGGGAAAGTATTGGATAGCGGAGGGGTAAAAATTACTATTCCTACTCCAGTGAGTGCAACAGTAGAGAAGGTGTTAGATTATGGCGGGATATAATTTACCATTCCCACTACAATAATTGTAAAAGTAGGGAAAGTTTTGGATAGCGGAGTGGTAAAAATTACTATTCCCACTCCATTGAGTGCAACAGTAGGGAAAGTGTTGGATTGCAGAGGAGTAACAATTAATATTCTCACTCCAGTCAGTTCAAAATTAAAAACAAACAACATTTAACAACAATAAAAATATTTAAAAAAATAAATAAATTAAAAAATATATAAATATGTTACAAATTCAAATACAAATATATTTAATATTTAAAAAATTAAAAAACAAAGTATAATGTTAAATACATATAGCAAATACGTTCAAATATTATATTAAATAAAATTTAAAAAAATTCCAAACAAATAAATATTTTTAATTAAAAATTCTTTAGGAACAAAAACATTATTACATAAATGTACTTTTTTATTTCCTACCCTATAACACCACACAATTCACAACCCACGTCGAAATTTAAAAAAATGTACTTCCTCAACTAACATAATTAATTACCAATTAAAGAAATATTAATAAAAAAACAAATTAAAACGCATAAAAATTATTTAACTTCTCAACTTTCCCCTATAATCCCCACAACCCACAGCTAAAATTAAACTGTAAAAAAATTAATTACACAATTAAAACTTATTTACAATTAAAAAAACTAATAGTATTTAACAACTAATTATATAGTAAGTAAAATTAATCTACTCCCCACACTGTACCCCTTATAACAAAAAAACCCACACACACAAAAATATAAACAAATACCCGAATTAAATATAAATTAATTAATTATTAATGATCAACTAATTTTTAATTAAACAAAAATTACTTCCCACCCTTTACCCCTATAAACCCCACAACCCACACCTAAAATAAATTTCACAAATTCTATATGTAATCTTCAATTAATTAATATTAATTAATAACTAATAATTAATTAATTAAACATAAATTACTTCCCACCCATTACCCCTACAAACCCCACAACCCACACCTAAAAAAGAAAATCACACAGTTAACATAATTAATTATCAATTAATTAATTAATATTAATTAACAACTAATTATTCATTAATTAAACATAAATTACTTCCCACCCTTTACCCCTATAAATCCCACAACCAGCACCTAAAATTAATAACACAATTTCCATAATTAATGTTCAATCAATTAATTATTATAAATTAACAACTAATTATTAATTCATCAAAAATAAATTACTTCCCACCCATTACCCTTATAAAACCCACCAACCACACCTAAAAAGAATTACACAATTACCATAATTAATTATCAATTAATTAATAATAATTAACAACCAATTAATAATTAATTACAAATAAATTACTTCCCACAATTAACGCTATAAAATCTAAATTAAATAAATAAAAAATAATCATTAATTTATTATAATTAAATTACTTCCCACCCTATTCCCCTATAAAGCCACAACCCACTACGGAACTAAAATATGCCAAATTTTATCAAAATAAAAATTACTTCTATATTTTTAAAAACGATATTTCTTACCTTAAATTCGATATTCTTGACCACGATATTCTTGCTGTCGATATTTCTGAATCACGATATTTCCAACTTGATATTTGTGTAAGTCGACATTTCCAACTCGATATTCTGTCTCAGCACCAACTCAATTACCTCATCAATCGTAGGCTGAGAAATCCATTTGATCTCCACCCACTTAGAGAAATAGTCATTGCAAAGTTTTCTTGGAATTCCACACAACATAGGGTTCTAACAGTCCAGTGCAATTTTTTCGCCATGGTCTGTCAGGAACTTCAGGAAACATATACCAAACCTTATCCGAAACAAGGGATTTATCAGATTCAGTGCTTATTTGACAGTTTTTTTACAAATATGGAAATTTGCATGTCCATATATGGCCACCAAAAATTCTACCTAACTATTTTTGGGTGAGTGTCTCACCCAAATGTCCGGAATGGGCAATGCTGAGGATACACTTACGGTTCTCTTTGAGAGGAATAATACACTCATCTTTCAACACTATGTCACAGTTGACAGAAATGCTATCTCTTACTTTCCACAAAATTGTAACATCAGTGTTTTTTCACCAGGAAATCTCCTGGAAGAAGATTCAATACCATTTAACAATGCACCATCCTTATCAAAAGCTTTCTCCCAAGTAGGTTTACAAAATTTGTTACTGCATATGATCAGAGCATTACCAATCAAATCTACTACACATTTCTCAATAAAATCATTTATTTGGATCATGTCCGTGTTTTCAGGACGTTTCGAAAGACAGTCTGCTACTACATTGTATACACCTGGAATGTAATTTATATTCATAGAATTTGGATAGAATTTTCACAAAGAGCGCCAAAGCTCTTCCTTTACAATTAAGTAAAGACTACAGGGGTTTAGTATTAGTTTTAAATGAACACCTCTTCCCCATAGATAAGTCTTGAAATGACCCATGAAAAAGCTAATGTCTCCCATTCTATGGTGGAATAGCTACGTTCTGAAAGTGTCATGGGGCTATATGCAATGATATGGTATATTAACACCCATTGTTTATCTGACACAATACTACACCCAAGCCATCCCCACTTGCATCAACATATACATAACTAGGCAAATGAGTAAAAGGAGATAACAGAGGGGCCTTTATAATAATAATAATAATAAGTTGATTTCTAAAGCGACTGGTTACTCCAAAAGGAGTGTCCCCGCGCTAGGATTGTCCAACAACTTAACTCCAACCCGAATAACAGAACCTTGAACCAACCTAAAACTTGCAACTCTAAGCAGTCATAAGCAGGCCTTAAGGCCGCTGGAATAACCTGGTCTTAAGCTTTTTATGGAAGGCTGCTTCAGAGGATTCCGTCCTGAGATGGATGAGTGAGCTGTTCCACAAGGTGGAAGCACGAAAACCAAAAGAATAGAGTTTTACAGTTTTTAAACACATTCTGGTTCTCTGACTCGCATTCAAATTTGACCCTATCTATTTAGGAGCACTATCGATGGAGTAGCTATGTAAGCAAATTTTTCTACAAATCTGCATAAAACTCACATATGCCTAAATATGGCATCCTTGTTTACAGGAACCGTTAGTGGTTTTGGGCAGATAACATCCCCAGTAATGGAATGACCTAGATATTCAACTTAATTAATTTAAAACTTGCATTTTTCCATTTGAAGTGTCATCCTCTTTTCTTGTAAAATTTTTAAATCGTGCGAAATCTGTAATTATACATCCCCACAACATTGGCATAAAGAATAATGTCTTTCTGAAATGTAACCAAAACTTCCATATTGCTGAACAAGAAATACTGATGCTGCAGAACCCAATCCACAATGGCTTGCAAATAAACCTAAATGCCCCTTCAGGATTTATAAACATAAGTAAATGTTTGCATCCCTCTTCTAGTTCCGCCTTATAATATGCAGATTTGACATCAAGTGAGGTGAAAATATTTGATCCTTCAAGTTGAGCAAGTAAATCTTTTATTTTGGTTAATGGTTGACAATTCACTAAAATTTGTTTATTAAATGATCTCAAATCTGCACAATCTCAACAAGCTCTATTTTTGCGTACTAGAACAATTGGAGAAACCAATTCTGATGAGTCAACAGGCTCAATTACTTTTAATTCTGTCTTGTGAGAAAAACCCTCAACCTTACCAAAAACTTTCTAAATAAATTTTTATTTTGAGAAATAATTTTCTCAATATCTTGTTGAATGCTTATGCAGTAAATTGGTAAATCTGCAGCTGGGTCCAGCACCATCCATAAATTCCCTTGATGTCTCCAGCCCAATACATGCTGGCTATATTTTGTAGCATACGTTTTTCCAAAAATGCTTCGGGACAAAAAGGTAATAGATGCCTCAAAATAACCATCAACATGAATAAAATATTTTCCATAACCGTATGCCTCAATGCAACATTTATGTAATTGTCTCTCCTTCCATGGTCTTCTAAAAAATTATTCTAATACAAGAGTAAATGGAGATCCAGAATCATGGACGTTTTGACACCATCAATAAGACTGTCACAATTGGTAGATTTGTATGGTTTCAGACCTACCAAGTTATTCTTCTCTGTACCACTCATTATGCAAGTATTCTCAGTCTCTTCCGGAATCTGAAACACTTTCCTCTCTGATTACTGTGTAATTGCATTTATTTATTCCACTTTTGTCATTATTTTTAATCATGGTTAATTTGGATATCCATATCCTCATTTAATAGTTTGAATTATCTAGTTGACCTCTCAGTATCATCCGTCACTTCAGCAATTTCCGGCAAAGAACAATTTTTATGTCTGAGTAGTAGCTCTTGAATTTTTTTATTAATGAAAACAATGCATGATGATTTGATCAGCACCTTGAGACCCTCATGGGTGAGTAGCCGCGCTTTACAAACCCCAGATTGATTGATTGGTCACTTGCATATTATTCTACTATATGCCAAAATTCGCAATTTGTCACTAAAACTCGTAACATTGGGCCACATAAATCTCAACAGGTTTGTTCATAAGTTGGTGCCTAGATAGAAAATTGAACCATTCCATGACAACATGTGGTTCATCGGTGCAATGCATTTTTTAATTTGTCAATTTCTTCTGTAAACGTGTTATAATTTTGTGCCAATACCACTTAAGGTAGATCAAGTGACTGTAAATGATCAAAAACGTCTTGTGCTGTGGCACCAACTAAGTTCAAGAATAGCCCCTTCGTCCTTCATGATTTGAAAGAATTATCATCAGTGGCTAACATATATTTGTTAAACAACCCAAACCATTTTGACCATTTCATAGGTTGATTGCCTGTATTTTGTAGTACTGGAGGCGGAGGGTTACCACATTGATGCATGGCAACAAACTAGGTAATGCACGTCAGTTACCAGAAGCACAATAGAAACAGAGTGAAAAGAGCACCAGATATGGTGTCAAAGGTGCATAAACAAATTATAAAGTAGTTGCACTCATAAGTGAAGGTGATGCCCATTAATAAATATACGAAGGTTCCGCTAAAAATAATGGCTGCACCCTCAGCTAAATATTGTAAATGTAGGAAAAATAACAACTCACTCCAATGTAAACAGTTTTGATGATGTGGTACGGTCTCAAAATGGCGGCACTCAAATCACGTAAGTGCCAAGTTGCCTCAAGTCCCTCATTGTGCCAAATGCTGCTTCTGACATGTGCAAGGATTTGTAGAATGCCTCTTACATGCATGTGGACTTGCCAGTAGGTACAATGATCAATATCCAGACAAATTGCAAACAGTGCCAACACACTGGTATAGGGGACTGGCGTGAGATGAGGAAAGAAACAGTGTGCTGCTCCTGGCTGTAGCACCCACAGCACACAAAATATCAGATCGGTTGAAGCCTCAACCAATACAGAATTGGATGAAACCACTGCCACTTATGTTCATGGACACAGCTGGGAATCCAAAGTACTCGCCACCAAACTGAGGAACTTTTGGAGGCAACTGTTCACGAGTAATGCAAGATTTATTTTGGATAAAGGTCTCCAGCGACAGCAGTGAAGTGGTCAGCTAAGAGGTGATGAACAAACTGATCAATCTTCAATACAAATATAAACATTCTATAACTACCAGCTGAAGGTATAGGCATGGTAAGTAGGGAGCTTGATGTAGCAGAAGAGGCATATTTAAAAGCAAATAATATGGTGAACATTATAACTAGAGGCTTTACCCCTTACAATAACAGTGGCACTTTAACATTTCAAGGGAATACCTATTATAGAATTAAAGACAACAATAACAAGATTGATCTTTCTTGTTATTTTTCCTAAAATGAGCATGTAAATTGGGACTTTCAGAATAGAAATACGTTATTATAGTAATGTTTGAGGTTTGTATATCGACCAAGTTGTAATTGATCACAAATTGGAAGAGACACGGCACAGACATTGAGGGAAAATAAGCAAATATGAAATGAAAGAGACATCCCAAACTACTTGGAATTTCACTTTGTCTATTTGTTCCTTCATGATCTGTATGAGTCAATTGAGACTAGCTGTGACAGGAACTGAATACATTTGGTTTGTTGTTAACAACATATTTGCTTACATCTGCTGTAGTCAGTCTTCACTTTGGCAACAAGAGTTCACCTATGTTGGCAAGACAGAACACAAAAGCTGATTAAGGGGCTGATTATGATGGCGGGCGGACTTTGTCCGCCTGCCACCGTAGCGGTGATTGGGACCGCCCGCCAGACATGCGGCGGTCCCACCACTGCAATTAGGATGCGACCGCCATACTGGCGGGCGCATCCTGGGCCTTTAACATTGCGGGCGGTGCTGCTGGCTGCAGCACCGTCCGCAATGTGAAAGCTTGCACTGCATTTCCCTGCACCACTTGGCAGGCACCACACGGTGCCTGCCACTCGGTGCATGGAAATGCAGGGGGGTACCAAGGGTACCCCCCAGTGCAGCGACACCCCCTCCCCCCACACATGGTGGGCCCGCAACGGGCCCCCAAACCCAATCCCCGCCAGCCTTTCCATGGCGGCATCGCCGCCATTTGCCGCCATGGAAAGGCCTCCTAAAACCCACATCCTAATATGGCGGACGGTGCCTGCTAGGCACCGCCACCATATTAGTGGCCCTGCTCCGCCCGCCAGGCAATCGGATCAATTGCCACCGGCGGAAAAGTGGCGGACGGACTTTGTGTCCGCCGCGATACCCACCGCCATCCTAATATGGCGGTGGGTAATTCTCAGTTTGATGGCGCAACGATCGCCACCGCCATCGTAATGAGCCCCTAAGTACGGAGTTACATCACAAACTTGCATAGTAAATTAATTTTACAAGGTTGGTATAAGCAGTACCGGAAGTGGAAAGGGGGTGGACTCATAATGGGCACAGTCATTAAAAGCAGAAATCTTCCTGTCATTTTATACATTTATTTAAAATAAAATCATTCTACAAAGAAATTGGTAACTAGGACAAAGGTGAATGTAAATGTATGTGTAGGAGGCTGCTTAGTATATGGTGAACACTTAAGTGAAGCACCTTGCACTAACCAGACAACCCTTTTGGGGATTTTAGTGGTCTTAGACAACCATAGAAAGCTCTCTAAGTGGTAACTGTGGAGAGCAGCCTTCAAGCTTAGTCCAGAGGGAGTGTTAGGCAGCTTGTTTTACCCGATCTAATCATGTAGTGTATGTTAAATGAAAAAGAACCACACAGTGTAGTTATAAAAATATGTCTATTTATTACACAACACTCACTAATACATTGGTATATCTCTTACCCGGATGTATCAACACAAATACACACAATAGTTACAATTGCAAATAGGTAAGTAAGCCCAATACACAGTGGTCTCCATGGGGAGATCAAACCATATACTAAGAAAGTGGAATGCGAACTGCGACCGAAGTCGGCACTTGGACCAGGATACTCAGAAGAGCTGGAGACACAAGGAACCACCCAAGGTAAGTACCCAGGAACCCCACGGAGGCTGTGTGCAGAGTGGAAACACAGCTGCGTACTCAATAAAAGTCAACAGGAAAGTCGCAGTTGCGGTTTTGAAAAAGAAGGACCCTTCCCAGTGGACCCTGAAGAAACCCCGTGGAAGACAGAAGGTTTCAGAGTCACCCCACTGGTGGATACCCCAGGAACCATGATACCTACAGCAGGGAAGCTGGGTGCATAGGTGCAAAGTGGCGTTGGAAACCGCCGTAGACCACAATGGAAGACTTCAGTAAAGATGCTGCTGGCGAAGACTGTGCAAGAGTCCGGTGGAACCCAAGGGTGGATTCATGAAGAGAAGAACCTTCAAGCAGAGGGGACAGAGTCTATGCCACTCGGAGGTGACCAAGAGGCACGGAAGAGCAATGCGCACCGATGATGGAAGATGCAGGAGTAATGACGATGACCTTGTCTCTGCAGCTATGAGGACCAGACAATGCTGAGGAAGACCAGGAGCCATTCACGAGATGTCCAACATTGGAAGTCGAGAACCAGGAGGTCGGTGTCCGGCGGGAGCACCAACAAGCCTTGGCAGCAGCAACAGATGTGGAAAACGATGAAGGAGCAACGTTGGGACCAGCAAGGTCACTGAAGCTGGAGAAGACCCTCAAGAGGACCCACATGCTAAAGGCACATGAGTCGCAAGAGGACCTGGAGCAGCTCACTAAAGATGAAGGCCCACAGAGCAAAGGATGCGGTGAGGGCGCTGATCTTGGCAGGAAGAGATGCTGAAGGCTGGAGCTTCTTGTAGACCCAAGATCTCTGGAGTGCAGAACCAACAAGCCTTGGACACGGCAAGTCGAAGCAGTGCACAGGGGTTCGATCCCAGCGTTTCTGACGATGGATACTGGCCTCAAAATTGCAGAAAGAACAGGCCAGGCCTCGAGGAGTTGCAGAACCACCATCTGTGTTGTTGAGCCTTTCGAAGTCCGTGGAACGTCAGGAGCAGCAGACCGGTCAGCTTTGTTGCGGTGCCTCCAGATGCAGGGGAGTGACTCCTTCACTCCAAGGGAGATTACCTCAGGTATCCTTGATGCCCACAGGTCTGTTGAAGATACTGGAAGAAGCACAGACACAGGCTTCGAAGAAGACTTGCAGAACAGCTACACCAGGAGCAGCAGGAGTCTTCTTTGATGCAGCCTCGGTTCCAGGCAAAGTCCAAGTGACCAGACGGTCGAAGAGTGACGTTGTTTCAGGCTTGAGTCTTGTCCCACGACGTACTGAGGACCCAGTCACAGGTAAACCCTTTTATACCCTAAGAAAAGGGTTAGGACGACTCAGGGGTCCCTCCCAGAGGAGGGGCTAGGGGAGGATACTCCCATGTTTTTTTGTCCAGTTTCACGCCAGAGCAGGAGTCAAGGGCTCCCAGAACTGGTTCCAACTGGACTATGCAAGGAGGGCACCAAACGTGCCCTTCAAAGCAGTCTGGTGGTGCTGGTAAGTGCCCCCACCCCAGCCCAATACACTAGGTTTCCTGTCAAAGGGAGGTGTGACCACCTCCCAGACAGGACTTACCTACCTTCCCCTGCTCGAGCTCAGCTCAGCAGCAGGAGGGCAGAATCGTGTCTGGGGTCGGCAGAAGCACTAGCTTGCTGGCAGACCCTGGAAGGCTGTTTCCAGGAGTACTGGGGGCCTCCCGGAGGAGCCCCCCAGTGCATGGACTCATACCTCCAACACCGGGGCACGGTACTCCGATGGTTTGCCTCGTTTCTGGACAATCGCCAGCAAACGGTTTGGTCCCCTCCTTTCTCAGCACCCATCCCCCCCCTCAAGGTGGGGGTTCCGCAGGGCTCAATCCTTAGTCCCACACTTTTTAACTTGTATATGTCCCCCTTGGCGCTTCTGGCTGAAGCCCACGGAGCGAAAATTGTATCTTATGTGGATGATACGCAACTGCTCTTCACCTGCGACAAGAAGTCAGACTTCAGAGGAGAGGCAATAAATGCCTGCCTCTCTGAGGTGTTTTCCTGGTTCCAACTTCACCAACTTAAGTGTAATCCCGATAAATCGGAAATTATACTTTTCGGCCTCCCATTAGACAATGTGTGGCGGAATTGGTGGCCACAGGACATGTCCCCCCCAGCACCTCGGTCAAGACTGTTAAAAATTTGGGAGTCAGGATGGAGGATAATCTATCCATGAACTCCCAAATACAATCCGTGGTGGGCTCATGTTTTGGAGTGCTTAAAATGCTTAGACAGGTCCTGCCCCTTTTGCCGTTAACACATAGACAAACGGTGGTCCAGGCATTAGTCCTATCCAGGTTGGACTACGTCAATAGCCTTTACCTAGGAATCCCCGATTGCATGCTGACTCGATTACAGGTGGTTCAGAATGCTGCGGCAAGGGCTATTTTTATGCTAGGGCCCAGAACTAGGATGTCCGCCCACTTGAAATCCATGCACTGGCTACCGATCCGCAAGAGGATTATGTTTAAAGCCATGGTTCTAACATTTAAATCCCTTCATGGAATGGGGGCCCCCTACCTCAGGAAGAGATTTCAATTCTATTCCCGCGTCGTGCTCTGAGGTCGGCTGCACTTCAGTTGGCTCGCATCCCTAAATCTTCCCATGCTCGCATTGGGGGCCGCTCTTTCCAGGTGCAAGCAGCACGACTCTGGAATAGTCTCCCCCTGGCACTTAGGCAGATGCAGGATCTTCTCCCTTTTAGAAAGTCATTGAAGACCTGGCTTTTTCAGCAATAGTGTGACTTATGCAAGATAGTGCCCACGGTTAGCCCCACCCAGAATCTATTGCGCCGGGACACTCTATCGAGTAGCCGTGCGCTTTATAAGTCCCTAATAACATAACATAACATAACATAACATGATTCCAACATGTTTGATACCAAACATGCCTAGGTTCGGCACAGCCACTATATAGTTAGCTATCGCGTAATGACCAGGGGCGGCTCTTCCACTAGGGCGTAGGAGCGCCGCCCTAGTGGAAAACTACCATTTTATGTTTCTGCTTCTCACACTGCGAGAAAGCAGAAGGATTTGGTTGGGGGAGGGCGGGTCTGCTGTAGGGCAGGGGAGGAGTGGTTTGCCTAATGCTGAGGGCGCTGACTGTTTGGTCGGCCCTCTGGGGCCGATCAAACCAGTCATGCGCACTCTTTAGTTCTCCATGTAGCAATGCAGCCTACATGGAGAACATGGCCTCCCCGTAAGCCCCTTCCTGGGCGGCGGCCGGACCAATCACAACACTCCACTGGAGCGTTGTGATTGGCTTAGGGGAGGGGAGGAAAGCTGCCTGTGGCTCCTTCCTGAAGATAAGACGCAGCGAGACCAGGACTGCGCGGGATCCAGCCGACAAAAAGGTAGGTTTAAAAAAAAAATTAAATTATTAATTAAATTAACACCCCCTCATGCCAGCTGAGACTGGTAGGTTAACCCCTGTCATACGGGAATTAGCTATTAAGTCTCCGTCAGGGCCCGCCCAGCAATTCACAGACACTGCCTCCCACCTCCATGGCCTGGGGCAGCCCTGCGGGACAGGAGGCCACCCGATCGTCCATCCGAGGGCCAAACCCTGCAGTAATTCTATACCAAATTCCACACGAAGCTGAGTGGTACACGGTGATAGATTTGTGTCACGCATTTTTCTCTATTCCTTTGCATCCAGATAGCCAGCCATTATTTGCGTTCCGGTTCGGAGAGCGTATTTTGGCATGGTGCCGAATTCCTCAGGGGTATACAGAAAGCCCCTCGATCTTTAATCAGATTTTAAAGAAGTCTTTGGAAGATTTGAAAATGCCAGAAAAGTCAGTGATGGTGCAGTATATCGATGACCTGTTGGTGGCATCGAAAACAAAAGAAGCATGTGTAAGTGATACAATTGCTTTACTGAACCATCTAGAGAAAAGAGGACATAAAGTGTCCCCTTCAAAATTGCAATTTTGCCAAAAAGAAGTTTAATATTTAGGGCATAAAATTGAGAAAGGAGTGCGAAAGATAGCGACAGAAAGAGTAAAAATGATTCAAGGAATGAGAGCACCAATGACGCAAAGAGAGGTAAGAATGTTTCTGGGAATGGTTGGATATTGCCGACAATGGATAAGTGGTTTCTCCTTGATTGCTAAACCATTACAAAAACTGACCAAGAAGGATGTAAGAGACCCTTTTGAGTTAAATAACGAAGAAATGAAATCTTTCAAAGAGTTGAAAAAGAAATTGTGTGAGGCCCCTGCTTTAGGAATGCCTGATTATGAAAAAGATTTTGAATTGTACTGCAGTGAAAGAGATGGATGTGCATTTTCAGTGCTGGTACAAAAACATGGAACAATGAAGAGACCAATTGCTTATTTTTCAGCTGTTTTAGATCCTATAGCAAAAGCATTGCCTGGATGTCTGAAAGCTGTTGCTGCTACTTGTGTAAGTTTGGAACAAAGTGAAGGTATAGTGATGGGGTATCCACTGAGAGTATATGTTCCCCACTCAGTAGAGATTTTGTTGACAAGAACAAAAACACAGTACATGACACATAGTCGGCTGACTAAGTACGAAAAAGTAATCTTGAGTGCAGAAAATGTGACCATAGATAGATGTATGAATGTGAATCCTTCGACATCATTGCCAGATGAAGAGAGTATAATTGAACAAGATGAAGTAGATCATGATTGTCTGAATGTGCTGGAATATGGCACAAAACCAAGAGCTGACATAAAAGATGAGCCTTTAAAGGAATCGGATTATGTCATGTTTGTGGATGGCTCATGCTTAAGAACGAAAGAAGGAGTTTTAAGCGCAGCTTACGCAGTGTGCACAGTGGCAACTGTGATGGAAGCGTCTTGTCTGAAAGGAATAAGGTCTGCCCAAGTTGCAGAACTGATTGCTTTGATTCAAGCATGTAAGTTGGGAAGAAATGTACGAGTTACGATTGTGACCGATAGCCAGTATGGTTTCGGTATCGTGCATGACTTCGGTCAGATTTGGTTACAAAGAGGTTTCTTGACGTCTGCAGGAACACCTATCAGAAATGGAGATTTTGTTAAGAAACTGCTTGAGGCGATACAGCTGCCTAAGCAGATAGCTGTAGTGAAATGCAAGGCACATAAGAAAAACGAAGATTACATAGCTGTTGGTAATAACTATGCGGATGAGATAGCCAGATATTGTGCAGAGAATATGGTATCCCTAAACAAGAATAGAGAAAGGGAGCATATCTCTTCTCCTTTGCTTTTTACTAACACTGTCGAGACATGGGATGAGGTGAGACAGTTACAGGAAGCTGCAAATGATGAGGAAAAAGATTACTGGATAAAAGCAGGATGTAGAAGACAAGAAAACAATGGTGTGTGGGTTTACAGAGATGAAAGACCAGTTATGCCTGATAGCATGATTGCAGACATGGCACGGATGTACCATGGACAAGCTCATATTGGGAGAGATGCAATGATCAGACTTTTTAGACAAACCTGGTATAACCCAAAATTCAGAGCCATAGTGAAAGTCTTTGTCAAAGATGTCTTATTTGTCAACAGTTTAATCCAGGAAGAAAGACAATAGTGAGTCTAGGAACAATAGGACGAGAAGGAGGTCCGTTCACTAGAATGCAATTAGACTTCATCGAAATGCCCCCTTGTAACAGACTAAAATATGTTCTAGTGGTCGTCTGTTTGTTTTCTCGTTGGGTGGAGGCATACCCCACTAGAAGGAATGATGGAATAACGGTAACAAAACTAATGCTACGAGAGTTCATTCCAAGGTATGGTTTTCCAGTCACGGTTGAGACAGATAGAGGAACACATTTTCAAAATGAGTTGATCCAATTGATTTGTGAAGCATTAAGTATTAAACAAAAACTGCATTGTGCATACAGACCAGAGGCTTCTGGGGTAGTAGAGCAAATTAATGGAACAATTAAGAACAGGTTGGGAAAAATGTGTCAAGCTACAGGACTCAAATGGCCAGATGCACTGCCCCTTGTTCTGATGACCATCAGAAGCATTCCTGAAAAGAAAACTGGACTTAGTCCTCATGAGGTGATCATGGGACGAGCAATGAGACAAGTACAAGTACCTGTCAACAAGTTATTGACTATAACTGATGATCTAGTACTGGATTATTGCAAAGGACTGGCTGATGTGGTGCGTTCTGTGTTTCATCAGGTTGGACCGGATGCGACCACTCTTGAACGAAAACCAGCCCACGACTTGAATCCAGGAGACTGGGTCCGCATAAAAATCCACAGGAGAAGAAACTGTCTAGTTCCTCGCTGGGACGAGCCACGACAGGTAATCCTAGTGACAACAACTGCAGTCAAGTGTGCAGGAATGAAGAACTGGGTCCATGCCAGCCACACAATCAGAGTTCAAGAACCTACAGATCGACATGTGAGTCGACGTCTGGAAGTGTGGGATAAGAGTTCAGCGACTGGGACAACAGGAATAAGAGAAAGGGTGCCAGAACTTGAAGATCGACCTGAAAGTCGACATCTGGAAACCCCAACTGCAAGCACCTCTAGAGAGGAAGAGGAAGAAGAAGAAGAAGGAAGAATTTCAGAAATTCCAGAACCTGAAGATCGACCTGTAAGTCGACATCTGGAAATATCTGACACGAGTTCAGGATCTGATGATTCAGTTGCAAACTGTGAAGAATTTCGAAGGAGAACTTGGGGATATAAACCAATTGGAGAAGAGAATGAACAAGAAAATGATCTAGATGAGCAACCAAGTACAAGTTATGGTGGAAATCCTTCAAAAGTAATATTAATAGACAAAGTAGGGAAAGAGATAAATAAAAAGATAGAAAATCGAGAAGAACCCCGAGGAGCAATAGGGACAGATAGTGAAACAAAAGAACAGGGAAATTCAGACGTAGGGAGTGAGGAAAATACCAATTCGGAAGAACACCGAGGAGGGACAGTAATAAGGGAACACAAGAAGGAGAAAACAGATCCACCAGTAAGAGAAGATGAGATCATAAGCTTCAAAATAAGAGACAATTGTGAAAAGGTTGAAACAGAATCTGAAGAAAGTGGAGAAGAAGAGAAAACAAAAACTGAATCAAGAAAAAGAAACTGGAAATCAGAAAGAGGAGAAAAGAAGGTGAAGCCAAAAGGCCAAGAAAAGGAGATAATTGGCCCAGCAACTATATAAGAAAATTGAGGTACAGAATAATCAGAACAGGAGAAAAAGTGCTGAACAGGTGAATGAAATAACAAGTCAAAAGGAACAAGAAAAGCCAAGTGGAAAACGACTGCAAAAGTCTAAAAGAACAAAGAAAGTGAATTCAAAGTACAAGTCACCTGAGTGGCTGTACATCGCACTAACGGATTACAAAGAAGAAGGAAACACTCACGAGAACCCGAGACTAAGAAACCGAATGGGTAAAGGTGAGATGCAACAAACCTGAAGTGAAGACTTAAAGTGCTTCTACCGGACGTGACAATTTTACTGGATATGACAAATCACCGGATGTGACAACGAAAGAATTCTGAAGAGAATTAAAAGAAAGTACCAAGCAAAGACTTTTGAAAGCAGAGTGGCATCTAAGTCATTTCTGAGGTGTAGTGACACAATTTTCTGAAACTTAACAAAAAGATAAAAGCAAAATAGAAAATACTAGAGATAGAAGAGATAAATGTGAGTTTGTAAAAAGATGGTGTAAAATGTGCTGCTTTTGTACAGGTTTATTAATGACAGTATGGATAGTTTTAGCAATCACAATTCCTATTAGTATAGCTGTAATAGAAGCAAAGAATGATACTAAAACAGAAAAAGAAACTAATATTAAAGAACCAGTTATTTTAAGAAGTAGTGCAGAATTACATAAGGATAAGTCAGTAACAGACTTTTCTAAAAATGTTTTTACAAAATTGTTGAACGAATATGTAGAGACAATGGATGTGAGAGATTGTTATGTTTGTATGCAGTTGCCTGCATCAGTGTCAGAAGGTGTGACTTATCATCACCTACCTCTAACTTATGGAATAACATGTAGTGTCATAGCAAGTTTGTTTTATAAAACAGGTAGATTAGAGTTTTATTATACTGATATAGATAAGATTTTTGCAAATGTTCCTGTAGTTCCAGAACTTAACAAAGTAAAACAAGCAAAAGTTTTAGGAGAATTCTTTTTAGAACATAGAAAATTAACATTAGAAGAAATAGCTAAAAACAACCTTACCTGTGAATTAAAGAAAGAAGAAAAGGTATTTTTAGAAATGGTTGAAGAAAGAAGATTGAAATTTCAAAGAGAAGCAATAAAAGAGGAAGGAACACATCTGTGGACATTTGAGGAAGGAAATCATGAAGGGAAAAGATAAATGCAGCAATGACATTAGATTGGCCGCAAACAGGAAAGTTGTGTATTAGAAGAAATAAGACAGTCTATGACAATCACTTTGTAGGTTCCAGTATCTGCCATGACAATTATCAAATTTTGGGAGGTTGGGGATTCAAAGGTGGAAAAGATCCAATATTTCCAGGTATCTATTATATTTGTGGGAATAGAGCTTATTACAGGTTACCGGACCATTGGTATGGAACTTGCTATGTAGGCCTGGTCTTTCCAAAAATCTTTCATATGGACAGAGAAGAAAAAGGAACATACAAGATGATTAATAGCTTTACACGTAGAAAGAGGGAAAGTTTTTCAGAAATTGTAGGTGATATTTTTGGAGCATTAATACCAGCAGTGGGAATATCTTTGAATGCATTTAAAATTGGAAGTTATCCACAGTAGTAGATCGTTTGTCTACAGATACTGCGGGAGGGTTCTTGATGGTAAATACCGAAATGGTTGCCATGAGAGCTATGGTGATGCAAAATCGGCTTGCCCTTGATATTCTTTTGGCAAAAGAGGGTGGAGTCTGTGGAATGCTGAAAGTCCAACATTGTTGCACTTACATTCCTGATAAAAGTGAAAATATACAAAAGTATATTACAAATATTACAAATTTGCACAAAGAACTAGTTCCACTGGAGGTTGAAAGCGTCTTGGGAAAACTTGGTAGAGGGGTTTCTTCCGTAGCAAATTGGTTAACAAGAATGAGTAGACTAATGATAGGGAAAGTTATAATAATAGCAACTGTAGCAATATTGTTAGCCATGGTGTTGAAAATTGTAATAACGTGTATAAAAAGAAAAGTAAGACAAAATAAGATAAAAAGAAATAACAGAATAATGAAAGAGAGAGAGAGAAATGGGTGAAATTGAGTTAGAGAAAATGAAAGAAAGCATGTATAAAGAGACAAGAAGACAAGATGAAATGGAAACAGATGTATAACTAACAAAAAGCAAAAGGATGAAAGACATATGCTGCCTGAAAAAGAAGTATAACTTGGGTTTTATGTGGTGATTTAAAAATCACCAAAGGGGGAGTTGATGGAGCAGAGAAAATAAAAATAATTTTTTTAACCCCTAACAAATTTTATAAATAATTAATAAAATGTTCGTTTAAATGTATTAATCAACACTGTACGTGAGGGAAGGGTAACACGCAAGTATATGGGCTGAATAATCTATTAACGAATGTCTGTGTGTCTAATTATAACATAAGAATAATTGCGTACTAAATAAATAATAAATGCATGATTTGTGCTTCATAGAATATAAACGTGTCGTTGCAAAAACAATAGTGATGGTAAGTAAGGAACAGCTTAAATGTTGCTTTCTGCTAGGTAATAACTAATTGGGGTACGTAGATGACGGGAGGGAAACGAAAAGGCTATGTTTCTCTATTTTAATTATGTTTTGTTTATTTCAAAATAGTGCTTCTAAGTATAAACGAGTGGCGATATAAAATGGATGCCGGTTATTGAAGTGCGCATGTGCGGGGAAACGCGTGACAAGGGAGAAAAAGTTGGAGAAAAGCTAACCACGTGATGATGCTGAGAGGCTAGGCTGCAAGAATGGTCAAGGCAGATGTGACCTAATTGAACTGATAGTGTGCCGTGGTGATCAGCAAGGAACCGTGGGAAACCGTTTTAAGAGAAAGGACAATGCCTGCAGAGTTCTCGAATGTATCGAAAGAAGTTACAAATGTACTGATCGAAGCGGATGGAAACATGTCTTGAACTGTGAGAAAGGAAATGATCATATACATTCCAAAGAACAAGTTGGATCCGGGAGAACTTGATTAAGAATGAATAGATGAAATGAATGGACCAATGAAAGAAAAGCGCGTTATTAATGTTGCAATAATTAGTTAGCAAAGTTAGAATTAGGGTATAAGAGGGCCTACTCTTAGTGGGAGGGGGTCACAGTCAGAGTTGGAGAGTCGCAGTCAGAGTCGGTGTAGGAGTTGGTGGCTTCCAGTGCTTGGGGGTCCAGATCGATCCATTTGCTGAGCGGGAGATGCTGAAAGACTGTTAGATGGGACGGGTTGCAGGTAGCTGATGCTGACGAGCTGAAGTTTCTGTTGCTGTCTTATTTTTCCAGTTGAGTATGAGAATCAGGTTATTTTTAATTCGTAAACTTAGGTTAGAAATCCTTAGGCTAAATTAGGAAAGATAGGCAGGTAATTAGGGTTTTGCTTCATGACAAAAATTTCCTTTCTGCAATAAAATTGATTTTGCTTAATAAATATTTGAATTAATAATGAATGAATAATTGAATAAAAGTCTAAATTCTTTCTCATGCTTTTAAAATTATATAAAATTTGAGATTCTTAATTAAAAACGACTCAGTGGTTATTTTGCTAAATGATTGTGACACTAGTAATCGGTTATTGTGATTTAGCTGGCCTTAATCACTACAAACTAATTTCTTACTAGATGATCCATCGACAAAACAATGAGCAGGAATATCTTAAGAAATAACTAAGAAAGCGATAGGTTAAGGTAATAAGGTATCCCGGCTCTTTTCAGCGGTACATAAATGATGTTTTTCATTTAGTTCTCATGTTTCTCCTAGGAGTATAGAATTTCGTAAAGGTGTAGAGGAAATCCAGGTGTGTGTATGTGTGTGATAGGCGATGTTTATGGGCCCCATCGTCATGTGGATGTGAGAAAATATAAGTCGCCCCTGGATGACCGATAAGTGACCTAGGAGGAAAATAGTTTTTATTGTACGCGCTGCATCAACATCTATGTTACTCCTTTGGTTCAATTGGCGGAGGATTTGGGGGCCAAAATTATTGCTTATGCTGATAACACCCAGCTATTGTTCACGTGGGGAAAAAATGAGTGTTCCACCTCTTCTGCAAAAAATTGTCTGACCACAGTTTTTTATTGGTTGGCCTCTGCCCAACTTAAATGCAATGAGGAGAAATCTGAAATCCTCCTTTACGGAAGCTTCCCCCCTCAGTTCAGTGAAACACTCTGGCCGCCTGATTTCTCTATGCCAGCCTCAATGGGGCAACCCGCAAAGAATCTGGGGATCTGGTTTGAGGAGAATCTCTCGTTCTTGACCCAGATCAAGAAGCTAGCCGGGAACTGTTTCGGGTTACTCAAAACCCTCAGGAAATTTCTTCCACTTCTTCCTAGGGCCGCTAAAGAAACAGTCACCCGGGCCCTTATTTTATCACAAATTGATTATGCCAATGCCCTGTACGTTGGCCTCCCGGGCTACCTGCTTAATAAACTACAAGTAGTCCAGAATGCGGCGGCCAGGCTTCTCTTTAACATCCCCATCAGAAGCAGCGTGAGACAACATCTGCGCGCACTTCACTGGCTGCCCGTAGCAGAACGAGTTAAGTTCAAATCTCTAGTCATAGCACACCGTGCCCTGCATGCCTGTGGTCCAATTCACTTGCGAAAGCGCTTTACTTTCTATACTCCTTCGAGACAACTGCGCTCTGCTTCTCAACTCCTGGCTCATGTCCCCCGCTTCCGACTGCAAAGGATGGGTGGCAGTTCCCTCGCCTTGAAGGCTGCTCTGGCATGGAACTCGTTGCCTCTTGCTCTCCGTAGCATTCAGGACCCCATCCTTTAAAAAAAAATCTGAAAACGTTCCTCTTTATCTAATTAGCTCTCCCTCACTCCTCAAGGTTCGCGCCGGGACACTCCTCGGAGTATCTGCATGCGCTACAAATACAAATAACATAAAATAACATGTGGTCATGACTACATCCCATATTCTAAACTCTACTTGACATCAATACACCTGCTGCCTTGTTTTCTTCTTTTATTACACTTCTTAGCTGTCAGTCTGATAGTGTCCTGCCTGCGGATGTGCTGCAAGGCACTGGAGATGGTGAGCTTGTATGCAAGATAAGCAAGGGTGCTGGTCGTGATGCTTTGTAAATAATGAAAGCAGTTTTGAAGACAGTGCAGGCTGGTAAGCAGAGCCAATAGAGTTCCTTCAGGGTGGGGGTGATGTGATCTTATTTCTTCAGGCCCTAGATGAGACCTACTACGGCATATAGGATGCCCTTATAGGGTACCAGTATCTAGTCTTGGAGGCCACGAGCAGGTTGTTACCACCATCCGGATGTCTCAGTGCAAGGGCTTAAAATGCGGTTCTGAAGTTGCTTTCTGGAAGAAATGGTTTGAGGTTCTTTAGAAGAGAGAACTGGTACCAAACCTGCCTTTGTTTGTTGGCAATGTGTTCCTTGAGGGTGAGGTGGGTGCCCAGGGCTAGGGATTCAGTGAATGTTTGGGCTCAAAGGAGTCAAGGTGCATGACAATGAGCCAGGTTTGTACTATTTCTTGTTTGTTGTTCTTGGCAAATAATAGGAATTGTGTCTTGATTGAGCATCAGGAAGGCCCTGGACATCCAGGTCTGGATGAGATACAGACAGTATTTGAGACATTTGATATTTCGAGCAGAGGAGACTTTCAAGTACAGATGTTTACCGTCAGCATATTGGTGCAACTTGATGCTGTTATCTCTGAGAAGAGCGCCAAGGGGTTCCATTTAGAAGTTGAAGATGACAAGGGACAAGATTGAAACCTGGTGGACTCCACAGGTGTTATGGCTCTATTGTGACCTGGAGGTGCCCGTGTGAAGAAACTGGTGATGGGTGGAAAGGTAGGAAGAGAACCAATGAATGGCACTGCCAGTGAATCCCATTTGGATGTGGATGAGGGTTGGATGGTCTACTGTGTTGATGCAGCTGAAAGATTTAGCAATATCAGGAGGCAAGGATCATCTTCTTCTGTGGTGAGAATGGTGTCATCTATGATGTGTAAGGTAGCATTCCCTGTGCTGCATTGTGATCTGAAGCCAAATTGGTAGTCGTACAGGAGATTGTTAGCAGTGACATGAGCTCAGAGTTAAGCATAGACTGCTTTTTCAATGATATTGTAGATGAAGGGTAGGTGAGTGATGAGCCCGTAGTTGGTGAGGTCATCAGGGTCTAGTATAGATTTATTTATGAGCTGAAGGATCTGGCCTGTCCTGAGAGCTTCCGCAAAGAGGCCTTGAGTGAGGGAGGCATTGGAAATGGCGAGGAAGTGTAAGAGAGCTTTCCCGGATAGAACTTTGATAAAGGAAGTAGGCTTCATTTTCATAGGTCATAGTTTGAAGGGTGTTGAGTATGTTGGTGACATCTGGAAGCGAAAGGACTTTAAAGGATGACCATTGTGGGATTCTACGGTAGGGGGGTGGGCATAAGAGGAGATGTAGATTTGGTGTTGTTGATGTGCTGTTGGGCCTTCTGTATTTTTTCACTGAAGAAGATGTTGATGGCATTGCACTTGTCTGTAGAATGTGGGATAGGTGGGTAATGGAGAGGGTTGGTGCAGTGTTTTTCTTGTCCCGAAAAGTGTTATGCTTCTGTTGGCGTCTTAATTGATAGTGTTGGTATAGTACTTTTCGTTGGCTGATGTAATGAGCTGTTTTTGTGTTGTACGGAGGGACTTCAATATTATGAGGTCATTGGGAGCTCTGTTTTTTTCTATTTTCTTTGCTGTATGCGTATGGAGCATTTATTGTCAATGAGGTCTTTTGAGTACCAGGGTTCTGAAGATTTTTGCGTGCAGTTGTATGTTTTAGTTGGAGCATGGATGTTCACACAGTTTTCTAAAGAAGTGCTGAAGTTGTTTTGAAGAGTGTTGGCGTCAGATGCAAAATTGGCAGGGCAAGAAATGAGTTCAAACATTAGGTTGTCAATGGAGACATCTTCTGAAGGATCTGAAGGTTTGTATTGTCTTTTGGTTTACCTTGGTTTATTGGTAGGACGCTAAGCAAAGAGATAGGGATAGTGAGGTGTTCGGCTAAGACCATTTGCATTTGATTGCTGGGGGTAGTTAAGGGGACAAGGTCGGGGTTGTGGCCTTTGGAGTGTGTGGCTGTGTCACATGCTGTACCATGTTTACTGTGTCAGTTATGTTGAAGAGGCTGTCTCTGCCTTGTTGTTTGAGCTTGTGTTTGTTTGGCAGTTCGGGCTGGACTGTTCCCATGAGGCACAGGGTCAAGACTGATTTGCATATGGCTGGGTTCAAACTGGAATGGCATGGTGAGCAAAAAAATGATGGATTGAGGCCCGGATCTCTGTACTGGGGTGAATGTATGACATTGTTCTGCATTCTGTCCATCAACTGTTGTTTTTGCGTTTGGGAGGTTGAAATCACCCTGAAGGGCAGTGTGAGCATGTTGGATGCATGAGGTGGTGAGGAGTTGTGAAAAAGCATCAATTAAGTTGTTGTTCTGCTCAGGACACCTGTAGATGTCTGGGACTCAGATTGCTCTTAGGGACTTGCTGATCTCCTTAGCATGGTGCTCCTCGCCACAGTACCAATGAATTTAAGAAATTTAGAAAATCCTCTGTAGAGAGGTGTCAGGTAAGGGCCGTGTTTAGGAATATTCCTTCAGTTTTGGGAGGATTGATCTTTGTCTCTGTCTTCCACGCTGGACACAGGCTGATACCATGTAGAGATTAAAGATCACACCTAAGGTTGTGTGAATGTTATAATTTATTATAGGGTAACGCTTGATTTGACAAATAGTCTTTAATGAGAGATTGCTACATTTTCTTTGACAATCTTAGGGTTGCCTAGGTTGCCTAGCATTTATGCAAAAAAAGAATAACAATAATGTCAACTCGCCAGTGATTTTTCTTTTGCATTCCTCTGATGAGTTCCAAGTAATCTCATCACAAGCACCTTTCAGTTATTACGCAGTGGAGTAGCTCAGCACCTGCTAACTGGACTTGAACATTAACCGCAGGCGACAGGTTTAACTAGCACTGGGCACACTCAGCCATTCATTCTCTTGCAGTCAATAAGATGAGGCTACTAGGACCTCAATGTTGAGATCCTGCCCCATACTTGTGTGACATTGAATCCAATACTTTTGTCCAGTGCAGTCTGTCTGGCTGCTATACAATAGTAGAAGCTAGCTCTTCAGCTCAAAGCCATCAGAGTGGCCACAGTGAGCACTCTGGTGGCTAGCATGATTTCTTTGATCCTAGTTTCTGGGCTCTGGGCTCCAGAAGAAAGACCATTCCCAGGCTAGTTCTGAAGAAGGCTCCAATGAAGGTCTTGTCCTGTTGAGAGAGTAGGTTACTCTTCTTGTAGTTTATTACCAGATCATGAAGTTCTAAGGCACTTCTTCATCACTTTCCACCCTCTCAAGGCTTCCTCCTCTGAAGATGCCTGCAGTAACTAGTAACTGAGACAAGTAAAGACATCTAACCCCTGCAGATATAAGTTGGCCACCAAAGGAGCCATCATCTTGGTGAAGACTCTGGATGCAGAAATTATTCCAAAGAGAAGGACCTGGAATTGATAATGTCTGATCTAAATTGTGAATCTCAAATACTTCAAGTGCCTCTTTCATATGGGTGTAAGGGGATAGGCATCCATGAGGTCCACTTTTATAAGAAATATGTTTTTCCAAATCAAGGGAATTATCCTTTGGAGCGTCTCCATCTTGAAGCGGATTTTGTTTAGCCATTTTTTCAAGTGTGGGAGGTCTATTATCATTCTGTAATCCCCTGATGATTTTAAAACAAGGAACGCCATGGAGTAAACCCCTTTGCCTCTTTCTAACTAGGGAAATGGTGCAAAAGCCTCTTTTAGTAACAGCTGCTGATTCTGTGCCTTTACAGCTGTTTTCTTGACTTGATTCCTGTGATAGGGCGTAATTATGATCTTTGTACATGGAGGAGAAGAGATTAAATTTACTTAGTATCCTTTTGATGCAGTCTATCTCACCCAAGAATTGGAGGTGGATGCTTCCTAAGCCTCTCTGAAACAAAGGATTGTGCCCCCAACTGACCACTCTAGGCCATTTCCTTGATGGTCAGAAGTGTTGAGTGTTTTGAGGTGAAGAGTCCTAGTTCTTCTGCTTTCCTTGTTCCCTATAACTCTTTACTCAGGATTCCTTGGAGCCGGAAGAAGGTTGCTGAGTAGATCTTCTGAAGGGTTGATCCCAACCTTCCTTATGTTGGGCAGAAGAACATGAATAATTCTGGTAAAAGAATGAGGAATGCTACCTCTCTTTTTAAAAGTTTGTGCAGTTTCTCTCCCAGCTCAGAGCCAAAAAGTTTAACTCCCCAAAATACATCCTCAAGGCTGTGGACTTCAGGGCAGCATCAGTGAGCCATTTCTGCAAAAATAAATTCCTCCTGGCTACCTCCACAGAACCCTCAGCAAGGGCAGATGCTCTCACTACATCAAAGGACATGTCTGAGACAAATTATATATATATATTTTTTTTTTTAATTAAGTTTTATTGTTATCATAATAAACAGCAGAGTGAGATACATTGTGGCGCCTACAACCCTGATAGGGGCCGGCTGCATATCCATGATGAATAGGACAGAGATCACAATGCTAATGATACACAGCAAGACGCCTACAACCCCATTGGGCCAGCTGTGTAATTACATTAGATACAGCTTCAAAGAGAATCACCTGTGAATAGTCCGCACGTGTGGTATAACCCAATCTCCCCTGTCCTAGCAGAACTAAAGAGAATAACCATGACTTGAGTCCCCTCATGCATATAGTGGTGGGGGACGTGACAATCCAGGCGATAGGCCCTAGAACCATTTCTCATCTTGTCTCCCAACCCAGAGAGTTTTATTGGTGTGGGACTGGGGATGGTTAGGTTGCCTGGCATGCTCATGCCTCGAGGGCAGGGCGGTGCTTGATAACAAACTAAAAGAAAGACATTTAACAAACAAACTTCCCACAGGTCGAGGAGCTTCCTGTCTACAACGTGGAGGCGAGGCGCAAGATCGAGCAGCGTGTAGGGAGGGTGTTATCTTAGTTTCAGTGGTGCGTGTGGGGGGCCTCAGGCCGATGGAGGGGGGTCCCAAATCACTCGGGCCGAAAAGCTGGAGCGCCCAAAGCTTTGGGGGGTTGAAGCATGTGAATTCTATGCGTGTAAGATAGTGTATTAATGGCTGCCTTACCCGCTGAAACTTTCTATCGGTGTTAGCTAAGCTGTGGGACAGCCGTTCCATCGCCAGCAGGTGCCATACCCTAGCGAACCACTGTGCTACCGAGGGGGGCGATGCTTGCTTCCAAGCAAGGCTATGAGTTGCCTTGCGGCCAGGAGCAAGTGGCTCACCAGGGTCGAATATGCGATGTTACATCGCAGTGTTTACACCGCGATACCTTTACAACGCAGGTACTACAACGCAAGTCGTTACAACGACTTGCGTTGGAGGGCGCTGGATTTAGGAATAGTGTGAATTACTATTCCAACTCCAGTCTACGTACAGTAGGGAAGGTGTTGGAATAGTAATTCACACTATTCCTTAGTCTAGAGCGCCCTCCAGTGCAAGTCATTGTAATGACTTGCGTTGTAAAACCTGCTTGGTAAAGGTATCGCGGTGTAAACACTGCGATGTAACCGATGTTTCCCACCAGGGTCCAGTCAGCGTGGGTCATAGCAGCGATGCCAGGGGAGCGAATGCCTAAGATGATTGTGTGGGGCAGGGGTGGGAGCGGGAAGCCCAAGATGCCCTTGATGTGTCCCAGGACCTCTTTCCAGAAAGTTGCAATCACCTTGCAGGACTACCAGATATGACAGAGGGTGCCTCCTTCCTGCCCGCAGCGCCAGCATGTATTCGGAACCGCATGGTAAATGGCCGCCAAGCAGGCCGGTGTATGATACCATCGGAACATCAATTTATATGCGGTTTCACATGCTGCGAGACTGCAATACGTTTTGGGAATATCCCTCCATAGTGTATCCCATTGCTTAGTGGTTATTCCCCCGGGGGTGGCATCGTGCCATGCAGCCTGGTAGTTGTGTGTGGTATCGGGGGCTGAGTGTTGGAGCACTTGATAGGTTCTAGAGATCAACCCTTTGGAGCCATCAAAGGCACGTACTAGCCTCTCGAAGGGGGTGAGAGGGCGTGTTGCTGCTGTGTACATCCCAGGTTGCATTGCCCAGTGTCGTAGCTGGAGGTATTGATGTCGGGTGGTAATCAGGAGAGCAAATTCTGTCCTACAGTCTTCGAAGGACTTCATGTTGTCCCCCACAAATAGGTCACTTAGGGTCCGGCAGTCCCCCTCCGCCCAATGGCGAAAGGCGAGCGCTGGCTGGCCTGGGGGAAAAGCCGGATTACGTGTGAGTGGCGTATTGGGGGAAGGGAATGAGGTTAGTCCCCTCCTCAGGGCTATTTTATCCCAGATATCTAGTACCGTCCTCGTCGGGGCGGCCACATAGGCACTGGGCGGGCGGGCTCATTTGAGTAGCGAGGCGAGGTCCCACATGGGCCAGCAAGCTACTGCTCGGTCCATGTGGAACCAATGCTTCTCACTTTCGTGCACCACCCACTCGGAGATATACCTCAGGTGCGCCGCCCAGTAATATTCCAACAAGTTTGGGCATGCCAGCCCCCCTCTATCTCATGGCCGCATCAATAATGAGTGGGCTTTGCAGGGAGGCTTCCCATTCCATATAAAAGTGCATAGGTCTTTCTGGAGTCGTTGAATGTCTTCCTGAAGGATCGATGTGGGCAAGGTTTGTGAAGAGAAGTCCACAAGATAAGGTAAGTTTAGCACTTCTTTATTACATCTGGTAGGCTCCAAACCCGGCAGCAACTGCCGCTACAACGACACTCCACGTTCCTTCTTAGAACCCCCCCAAACCCACGAGCACCCACCCTCTCACATTCCAGATCCCAACACACACCCCTTCCTTCATAACACAACGAAGGTAACAATAAAAGGAGATGAAAATAGCAAAGGCAAAACAGAATAGAACAAAATTGGCAAAACAAAGTTAGTACAATAAAAGCAATAACATGCACATAGCAAGGAATAAAAATGTGAGACCCAGAAATGAATAGGATCTACAGCATGATGTAATCTTGGAAGTTAGAAGGAAAAACCCTCAACCTGGAAGAAGCACCCCTCGCGGAGACACAACCAGACTGAACATCCAACCTCCCATGAGCACCACCAGGCACGGCCACGGGAGAAGAATGAACACCGATTCTCTCATTGACATAACCAACCTTGGATTCAGGCACCAAAGAAACAGCACACTTGTTCCATACCTTGCCATTCTCTAACACCACAACATGACCTTTCACCTCAGACACTCTCATAGGTGCCAAAAAGCGTGACTCGCCTTTGCGGATGAAGCCCGGTTTCTTGACTCTGACCCAATCACCAACCTAAACAGACAAAGCACCAGCATTGCCAGACCTAGTGCCATACTTGGCTTGAACAGCAGTTCTGACATCCACCACATCCATCAACTTCTCCTTATCAACCTCCTTCCTAGACATCCACTCCTTGTTCTACTTGGAACCTGCAACTCTACCCCTGAGTAAAGTGAATGGAGCCATGCCAGTGCTAACATGAGGGGTAGTTCTCACCGCCCACAACATGTCGGTAACAGCTTGCCGCCAATGCAAGCCATTAACCAAGGCCAGTTGCAAATGTTCCTTGATAACGCGGGTAAAGCGTTCTACTAAACCATTGCTGCTGGGATGATAAAGGGAAGTAAGAATAAGTATTGCATTTCCCTGGAAACCAATTGGGTTCCATTGTCCGACACCAGTTCTTCTGGAAAACCCTCCCTGAGAAACACATCTTGAAAAAATGTGATGACAGACGAAGAATTCACATTATTCACAAACCTGACCTCAGGCCATTTTGACATGTAATCAATGATGACCAAAGCATACTTGGGAGGACTCCCGACCAGCCCAAAGGGACCGGCAACATCAATAGCAAGTTTGCACCAGGGCGAGTTTTTCACTACCACCGGATCAACCGGGGAAGGATGAGTCACCTAAGACTTGTCGCTCACAACGCAAATGCAGCAGTCATAACCATAGTGTTCAACATCTCTGTCTAATCCGGGCTACCAAAAATCCTCCCTAACTCTGCGTTTCATGGCACAAATTCCCAGATGACCTTCATGGGCTAAGTCTAAAATCCTCTTGCGCATACACGCAGGAGCCACCAATAAACCACCTCTCCTTAACACTCCACCAACCACAGATAACTCCTCGCCGATCCTTTTGTAAGGAATCAACTCATAAGGACAGTCCTTGTTGATGGGCCACACACCCGATAAAGAGTCAATGACCATTCTAATTTCAACATCACCTGACAAGGCTTGCAACCATTCTTGCTCAGAAAGAGCACCACCCACTGTTTTTTTCCAAGGAACACACCGCACAAACCATTTCCAAGTCATCAGGTGATCCCACACACACACTTCCCGTAAGAGGTAACCTGGATAAGCAATCGGCCACAAGACTTTTGGCACAAGCTACATATTCCAGGTGGTAATGAAATTCTTGCAGTCTATACTGCCACTTCGCAATGCAGGGAGTAGCTCTCCCACCACCTTTAGTAGTGAAAAGGTCAATCAAAGCTTTGTGATCGGTCCTTAAAACAAATTCATTGCCCCACAAGAAATTCCTGATATGTTGAACACCCCACCACAAGGCTAAAGCTTCCTTCTCAATGGTTGAATAGGTACTTTCAGTGCCCTTTAATGTTCTAGAAGCAAAAGCAATCGTTTCTTCACAACCATCTGCTCTTTTCTGCAAAAGAACAGCACCCAAACTCACATTGCTTGTATCTGTGGACACGATGCACTTGTCATTGATGTTAAATAATTTAAGAGGGCGGACATGGACAATTTCTTGCTTTATCGATTTAAAATTGTTGCTACAATCGTCATCCCACACATACTTGGCATTCTTTTTCAAGAGACCACGCATAGACACAGTTTTGCTGGAAAAGTTGCTCACAAATTTGGCGTAGTATTTTACCAACCCCAAAAAGGAGCAAAGCTGGTCTTTGTTCGCAGGTGTGGGTGCATTTTGAATAGCCTCCATAATTTTCAGTTTAGGTTCGACACCCTTGTCAGAGATATGGTGACCAAGATAATCCACACCCTCTTGAAGGAACTTGCATTTGTCCTTTCTCAAAGTAAGGCCACTAGATCTGACAATGTCTAAAACACGCTTAACTTGATCATCATGTTCAAACTCTGTTTTACCATGAATAAGAATGTCGTCTTGGAAAAACACGACTCCTGCAGTGTCCTTGAACAAATTGTTAATTAATCGCTGAAACACTGCAGAAGCCGAGGCAAGACCAAAAGGCATTCGTTTGTAGCGATAGGCTCCCTCGGGAGTAACGAAAGACGTGAGATGCAATGACTCTTCACATAGTTCTTTTTGATGGTAAGCGGAAGAATGTCCAAGGACGTGAACAACTTGGCACCCTCCAAAGTAGCCAACATCTCATTGATGTTCGGCAGGGGTCGGCGATCAATCCAAATGTTGGAATTGAGATCCCTCAAGTCCACACACATCCTCAGAGATTTGTCGGACTTACATGCTAAAACAATGGGGGCCAACCATTCAGAACCTTCAATGGGCTCAATTACTTCTCACAACCGTTCCAGTTCGCATTTGAGCTCCTTGCGGAGGCTTAAGGGTACCTTGGGCACTTTGTGAGCCACAGGTCTAGCACCATCCTTTAACACGATACGATGCTGAAACCCCTTTAATTTTCCAAGATCTCCATTAAACACTTCAGGGTAATCTTGTATCCACTTGTTGCTTGGGACCTGGGCAACCACACACACACTGCACGGTGGAGGTAAACTATAGAATTGGTTGACAGTTCTCTGGGATATCACCATGTCAGGATGATTGGGGTCCAATATGATGCCAAGGGCACCTTGCTCATCCCACCCCAACAAATTTGCACCTTCCTTCACTACGTACACGGTACCATTAGCCAAATCCTCACCAAAAGCAAGGTCAGCCATAAACTTCCCCACCACTTCTACTCTTTTCCCACCATAAGCGAAAATTCTGATGTTGGATTGTTGCAACTGGATGCTATCTAACCCCCCAAAATCCTTTGCATTAATAAGCGTGAAAGGAAACCCGAATCGGCTAAGAACCCAATACACTTCCTGTTGACATTCACTTTTCATGCAGGAGATTTCCTCTTGTGGGACCCTATCATGGAAGATATTTCCACAATGCCTTCAGAGTGTGAGGGAGAAGAGGACAACATCAATAACTCATAACACTCTTCATCAGAATCAGTCATATCTTGTACAATTGTTTTCACCAACTGTGCAGGACTTTTCTTCAAAGAAGTAGCTTTACACATTCAAGCAAAATGACCCTTTTTCCCACATTTGAAGCATATTTGATTTAAGGCAAAACAGAACTTTGCATTCCCTAAATGTGATTTGCTTCCACAGCGGAAGCATACAACTTCTCCTTGCTCACTTTTGGCTTTAGGTTGTGACACGGGACGCACAAGATTGGTATTAGACCCCTTAAGAGATTTCAAAATGGGTTTCGTATTCAATAATTTAACCTCCCCAGGTGAAGTAGTACTACTCATTTCTTTCTCACAGAATTGAGAGTGTTCAATACTTCTGGCTAAAGAAAGGGCAGTCTCAAGGTCGGGATCATCAGAAGCCAAAAGTTTCTCTTGAATCTTCCTGTTGCTTGTTCTTTCAATAAGTAGATCTTGGATAATTTCGTCCCTGAATTCTCTGTAGTTACAAGTGACCGCTAAAGTCCTGAGGGCTGCCACAAAGTCATCAATGGACTCGCCGGGAATCTGAGCACGTTGTAAATATTTGTGGCGCTCGAGTACAACATTTCTTTTAGGATTGAATCTTTTGTCCAAAGTTTTGACTATAGAAGCATGGTCATCAACAATTAGTGAGTCCCCTTCGTCACCACCACTCACATGGGTGCTTACTAATTCCAACGGTAATGTTTTCAAAATGTTTCTGCCCTCCGAACCTAAGTTATAGATCAACAAAGCTTTTTTCTTTTTGGCGGTAAAGGTGTCACCATCAATGGCCTACAGGTAGGCATCAAAAGTATCCTTCCATTGCTGCCACTGCAATGGCGGAGTACCTGCTATTTGCAAAAAAGGTGGAGGTGCCATAACGCGATCCATGGCCGTGCGTGGGTGAGTTGTTGCCCAAAACACAACGCAAGGTATGGCTTACCCCACTCAATTTAGTAATCGCCCATGAAATAGCAATACCCTGCTATAAATAATTGTCAAACATCTTATAAGAGTATTTTCCCAGTTGAACACATCATGGCGAAATCAGCACATGCTAGAATAATAATTAAGGATAATGTGTGCATCACCGGATACACTAATGAGCAGATATACAGTAGTTGATACAGTCACAATGAAATATGGGTTTTAGGGCAATTGTTTATTTTTTTATTTACCCAATTATAGGTGTGCGCATCACCGAGTGCGCAGTGCAAATATGCAGAATTACAATCACAATGTTGTGCTTGTGGTGTGCGCATCACCGACGCGCGAAAATGAGGTAAAGTGGTGTGCGCATCACCGATGCGCAGCTCGATGTAGAAATTGGCCCCAGGCTTTACTCTACCCGATCCAAGTTGGCGGATGCGTCAGACGTGCAACGTGAGGCGTGCGTCTGACGTGCAGGGAAGGCATGCGTCTGACGTGCAGGGAAGACTTGTGACATATCGAGGCAGCGATAAGTGCCAGCACGGGCCACTGCATCCATGAGACTACAACGGCAACATGGAGACGCGCGGGCCTCGGGAATTAGCGAAGACTCACCATCGGAGGTTGTACCCCTTACCAGGCCTCCGCTCTCATGCACTCCGGGCTCTCCGCTCACTCAGAGGGATGCTCCGCAAATCCAGGAAAGAAACATCCAAACAGCATGGACACAGCAACGCAGACCGGAACGTTGACGTGGCGCGGCTCTGGATGCTTCACGGAGGGTTAATGGAGCTAAGAGACAACTCGTCGCCAGGAAGAGAAGGCCACAAGATAAGGTAAGTTCAGCACTTCTTTATTACATCTGGTAGGCTCCAACCCCCAGCAGCAACTGCCGCTATGACAACACTCCACGTTCCTTCTCAGAACCCCCCCGAACCCATGAGCACCCACCTACTCACATTCCAGATCCCAACACTTTGGAAGACATATAGAACTCGAGGGAGAATATTCATTTTGATAGTGTTTATACGCCCCAGCCAGGAGATATAAAAGGGTTTCCACCTCTGCAGGTCTGCCAGAATCAAGCGGTGAAGACGGGGACCAATTAGATTTTGGTCCACGTTGAGAGAGTAGGGGTGATGTGAAGGCCCAAATACTTGATGGATTCCGAGGACCATTGGAAGTGGGTGATGCCCTGTAACGCCTTTGCCTCTGTGGACATTTTAATCTTGAAACCAGAGATGGCTGCGAAGGCCTGCAAGTCTTCTATGACATTGGGAAGCGAGGCAGCAGGTTAGGCAAGGGTAAGGAGGAGATTGTCTGCAAATAAGTTGATCGTGTGCTCCTGCCCTCCAAAGAGGATGCCCTTGATCCCCTCCGAGGCCCGGATGCGAAAAGCCAGCAGCTCTACTGCCAGGGCAAAAAGCAGGAGCGAGAGCGGGCAGCCCTGCCTTGTGCCCCGGCCCAAGGGGTTCAAGCTCGTGGTCCTCCCGTTCACTCAGATGCAGGCGGTCGGGCCACATACAATGCCATAATTTTAGAGATAAAGGCCTGCCCAAGACCAATCTTGTGGAGCACTGCTCGGAGATACGTCCAGTCCATCCTGTCAAATGCCTTCTCTGCATCTAGCGAGAGAAGGCAAGCAGGTATGTTGAGTCTACGAACTTTCTCTATTAAATGGGCAATGCACTGTACGTTATCGGCCCCCTGCCGCTGGTGAATGAACCCCACTTGATCGGGGTTAATGAGGCCGGGTAGGTACGGATCGAGTCGTGTTGCCAGAAGTTTGGTGTAGAGCTTGGCATCCGTGTTCAGAAGGGCTATAGGGCGGTATGAGGAGCATTGCGCAGGGTCTTTCCCTGCCTTGGGAATGAGTGAGATCTCCACCATTGCCATTGTGGGGGTGAGTTCAGTGTCTTGTGAGAAGGAGTTGAATAGATGTAGGAGGTGGTCCGGCAGCTGGGGGAAGAACAGGCAATAAAAAAGTACCGGCAACCCATCGGGCCCAGGGGTCCTCCCCACAGGAAGGGCTCGGATGGCATCGCGTAGCTCGTCTGCAGTGATCAGGTTGTCCAGGAGGGCTGCATGGTGTGGGGGGAGGGGTTCCCAGTCGCAGTCTCTAAGGTATGTGTGGAGCCGCGTGGGTGAGGGGTCCTCACGAGTGCACAGATGTTGATAGTAGGATCGGAAGGCCTCTAGTTTGTCCCTTTCTGTTGTCACCCATTTCGTGTTGTCTATTTGCAGTTTGGCGATATGGGATTTAGCGTGCTGATGTCGCAATTTCCGCACCAAGAGTTTCCCAGTTTTGTCACCCCGCTCATAATATCTTTGATGCAGGGACAGAAGGGTGCGCTCTGCTCTGCCCGTGCGCTGAGCACGCAGCTGGCCACGTAGTATGGCCAGCTGCCTCTTGGAGAGTCAGGTGGGGGCTGCCTTGTCCAAGCGCTCCAGCTGTTTGATCTCCGCAGTGAGTTTAGTTTCTACCAACTGTGCTTCCCACCCCCAGGCTATCGCTATTATAGTGATTGTGCCACGGATAGCGGCTTTAAAGCCATCCCAGAGCGTGTGCAAGGAGGTTTCGGTCAGGGCATTGAAACAAAAGTATTCCTCAATGCCTTTGCGTATCTCTGCTACATCTACTGGGTCTCGCAGCAGGTGCATGGGTAGGCGACAGCGCGGGGCTTGGTCATGTCGGAAAGCGGCGTACCAGGTGAGGGCTAAGTGCGCGTGATCAGATATGGAGATATCTGAGAGTTCAACAATGTGGAGGCAAAGTCTATGCGGGAGTAGGAAGCGTGGGCATGTGAGTAGAAGGAGTAGTCCCTCACGCCGGGATGTCTATAACGCCACGCATCAGTCAACCCATATCCCTCAAGATCCCTTTTAAGGTTATCTGACATTGCGCCCGCTTTCTGATATGTCGCGGAGCTCCTGTCCAATGAGGGGTCCCAGACCAGGTTGAAGTCCCCACACACTATGACATCTCCTTTTACCCCCCCAGCTGCTCACGAATAACGCGCCTAATAAATGTATCATACATATTCAGCAGAGTGAGCGGATGCTGCCCCCGAAGTAGTTGGATGAGACAAGAAACGGCCCTCCATGCCCCGTGTCTCTGCCACCACCGAGGTATAGAAGGTGGCTTTGCATAGTATGCCCACTCCTAGGGTTTTGGAAGAAGAATATGCCCAATGTCGCTTAGGATATTTTGAGTGTGTCATGCGGTGGAGATCAGCCTTTATCAAGTGATTTTTTTGTAGCATTAATACATCCGGGTCCTGTTACAACACATAGCGCCATATCTGTTTGTGCTTTTTCGGGTAATTCAAGCCACCGACGTTTAAGGAAAGCAGCTTGAGGCCACCCAAGGCTAATGGGGGGTAAGCGGATGTACCGGGTGAGGTGGGATGCTGTGTCAGCAGTGGGGCTGGGGCGCTCAGGTTACTCCTGGTAGGACTGGCCATCCCTGAATCCCTTCATTCCTGTTTGCGCTAAGCCAAACCCCCATGCCAGTACTCCACACCTATGTACCCCGACTACCGCCTCCGCCCGGTCCAAGGGGTGCCCGCCGCACCCCATGGCATCCCTCCATGCCACGCATAGCCACATATGACCCCTCGCCATTGACATGCTTCATGTAATGTCTGACCTGTAAGGGAAAACAATATATAACAAAGAGCAACAATAGACCAACCGGGACTAACTGGGACTTCCTCTACATGCAGAGACCGGCACCAAGGTGCTCCAATCCCGCTGCAGGAGTCACCCTCTGGAAGAGGAAGTCTGCGAGGGGCGGCCATCGGCAATTTAGAGGGGACAGCAACGTCCAGTCTCCAGGTCCCTCCGACGTCCCCGGGACTCGCCTCAGGCAGTGGCAGAATCCTGTGAGAAAGCTGCGACAGGGCATTGCAGAGAAGTCCGCCATTATGCAGGCATGAAGTTAGACAGAGCCAGCGGTCGAGCAATCAGATGGGGCATCTTTGTCGAGTGCTCAAAGGGGGTTAATTATGTCCTGCTTAGCATACTGGGAGGAAACATCTGCGCGCTCCTTGCTGGTGCGACGCTGGGGGACTGTGGTCCACTTTGGTTTGTGTTCAAGTACAGAGGAGCCCAATTGGGATGGCCCGCCGCCACCCGAGGAGTCCTCTGGCAGGCCCAGCAGAGATTTGGCTTCAGCCAGCGAATGCAGCGAGCGGCGCCTACCCTCCCACTGGAACAGAAGAGCAAAGGGGTGGCCCCACTGGTAACGAATGCCCTGAGCTTGCAGTTTGTCCATGACTAGCTTGAAGTTGCGGCGTTTGCTGAGAGTGACCTGGGAGAGATCCTGGAATAGTTGTATCTTATGACCCTGGAACGTAATTTCTGTCTTGCCCCTAGCTGCCTGCATGATCGCTTCTTTTTCAGTGAAAAAGTGGACTTGTGTTATGATATCCAGGCCGCTGTCGGTTCTCCCCTTCCTTGATGTAACGCGGTGGGCCCGGTCTAGGGCCGTGGGGGACGCGTCCTCGTCCCCCCTGACCGCTTGCAGGAGTTCCACTGTAAATGTCATAATGTCCGTGCCCTCCGCCCACGATGGGACCCCCCGGATGCGGATATTGTTGTGACGGCTCCTATTTTCTAGGTCCTCCTGCTTAGCTTGCAGCTCGATATGCTGGTCTTCCAAGGCATTGACCCACCGCCACAGCATCTCATGGTCTTGGGCTCGCGCGTCGACGATCTGTACCAGGTCGTCCACCCTGTCCCCAATTTCCAAAACCTCCTTACGGATGTCCTGAAGGCCCGCTATGAAGTCTTCCTTGAGCGAGGAGATGTCAGCTCGTATCTCCTGCAGGAAGCGGTCCATGTATCCCTGGGTCACCGGGGCCGAAGGTTCGCCAGTCGCCACCGTGCTTGGCAACGTTGGGGGGCATTGCGCTGCCTCCTGCTACAGTGCCTTGTTCCAGAGAGACATTACTGATGTGTCGTTGGCCACCTTAGAGCGGGGCACGACGAGGGGTGCCACTGGGGCCGCTGCGGAGCCCGAGTCTTCCACTCAGCCCGCCAGCGCACAGGACCGAGTCTGCTGGCTCCAACGAGGCTCACACCAGGCCAACCGGGCAGGAAGAAGGCCCGTGCGTCTCCAGCAGAGAGGCGCGATCCCAGGCTAGCACATCATTGAGTAGGCCGGGTGCTGTCAAAGCAAGGGCCGCATTAGCATCCAGGGCAGGGGTCCAGTGGACGCCAACGGCGACAATCACCGGCACCTGCACCCCCGCCACCAGGTCGCGGTCTGTGCGGTTGCTCGCCCACCAGGATCAGATGTTTCCTCGGAGCAGCAAACCGCAGCCGTAGGTGCCTCGTCGCAGCAGACAGCAGCGTGGCGGGCCCCGATAGGACGGAGAGCAAGGGAGACACGTCTTACTCCATTGCCTCCGTGGCCACGCCTCCTCAAATTATATTTATTGTTATGTGGCTTCTAAGAGAGAAGAGCATTCAGTACGCTCTTGAATCTTCTTAAATAGTTCCTTAAAGTCAGAAAATCACAGATTGGGAGCAATAGACTACATTAAGACCTGTCTGCGTGGAAAGGTTGGATCCAGAATAGGCTTTATTCGGGGCAGAGTACATCTTTTTATCCATTGGATTCTTTAATATTCTTTCCTCAGCCATAAAGGTTTGCCCCACTAAGCCGGCCACAAGCGAATCACACATAGTATTGTCCATTTAGTAAAAAGGGTTCAAATTGGACATGAAACAGGGTACAAAATAATGAGTAGGAAGTTCCAGGGAAAGAGCCTTGATGAATGGCTTTATAAGGGGGTCGGAAGAAGTGCTTGGTAACTCTTCAATATGTAATTCCATAATAATCTTGATTCTTTCAAGAATTTCAGGCAATAGTTCTTTCCTTATGTATTTGCCCCTCTGATCAGAAGGGAGGGGATCCAGTACTTCGTCCTCGGATCTTGAATTAGAACCATCAGAACTAAGCTGCAAGGATGGCTTTCGAGAGATGGCTTTTAAGGGACTGCGTAGTCTCAAAGATGATCCTCTTGATGACATTTGCAGAGAGGAATCCACCTTTACGCTCTTATGGCACTTAGAGTGAGGGGAAGAGACATCCAGAGAAGAAAAGGAAGAGGAATCCAGGTATTTTCTCTTTGAAGTATTTTTTCCCATATTGAGTAGGAGAGGTAGCATCCACTCTGACAAAAGGCAAAAATCAGAGTGGCAGGACACACCCTTCTGCTTGTGCAGCCTTTAATTGAGCCCAGAGGTGGGGTACGTCGCAAACAGGTACTCCCAGTCCACTGTGTCGAATACTTTTTCTTGGTCTAATACCTCTCATGCCGCATAGGGCCAATGGCTTGGTGCACTCTCCAGCACCCTATGGAGGCTGCAGATGTTGAGCGTTGTAGACTGCCCTGGTATATAAATGTTTTGATCGGAATTAACTAGATGCGGGAGGTGCCCAAGGACCCTTATGGTTATAATTTTGCTCAATAAGTTGTAGTCAGTGCCCATCATCGACAGGGTTCTCTAGGAAGTTAACTCTAGTAGTTCAAGCCCAGGCTTTGGGAGTGAGACTAATACCGTTCATGGAGGGTCGGGGCTGCTGTCCTGCAGTGAGGGTAGTGTCATACAGCTCCAACAGCTTTGAGGCCACTTGCGCCTCTTGCGCTTTGTAAAACTTCATCAGTAACCCATCCAGTCCCAGGGTTTTACACGTGGCAGTGCCTCGGATCACCCCTTGGGTTTCCTGCTCCATAATGAGGGCGTTAAGATCCTCTCGCCCCACGGGATCGATTATAGGCAGCGTAACCGAGCTTAGGAATTCTCTGAGCGGCACCTGGCAGTCCTCTGAGGGGGGGTCATATAGCGAGCGATAGAAGTCGGTAAACACAGCGTGTATTCATCCTGGCTAGTGGCAATCAGCATCGGGGACAGCTGTATTGTTGTTACTGGGGTAGCAGCCATCATGTTCTTCAGTAGCCATGCCATCAAACGGCCGGTTTATCACCCTTAGAGTGCATCCCAGCCTGGTATGCCCTATAATCTAGACACCTTAGTGATTCCATAAGGTGGGTGTGTCTTTCTTTTTGCTCAGACAAAATGGGTCTCCCATCGGGATCATCCCATGCAGCCTGGGGCGGCTCCTCCATTGGAACGGAGGAGCGTTGCCCCACTTAAAATCCCCCCAAAACCCCATAAAAAATTAAATGGTAATTTATTACCATTTTATTTTTCTTACCCGTCTGACAGCAACAGGGAGGAGGGTGGGCTGTCTATGCCACTCATGTTTCAAGTGTGCAGGTCTTTTTGAAGGCCAGCCACACATGCGCACATTAAATATCTCTAACCCAGCTGTCTTAAGACAGCCGGCTTAGAAGGGCGTGGCTTGAGCCGCCGCAAGATGGCTGCGACTCCGTGAGGCTCCGCACATCGGCTGGGACCTTTTCCTTTACGGAGCGGCAGCAGTTCTCCCTGGACACTATGAACTGGCGCATTTAATAATACCAACGCGGGGGCGCAGGTAGCTGTCATTTTTTTATACTTATATGCCGTTTTTCGCTCCTGTTTCTCCCGCGTCACGTTCCTCTCAGGGGAATCGGTCGCAGCCGCTATTTTGTCTGCCGTGGGCCGCGGCGGTAAATGGCTGCCATTCTTAATTATTTGGTCCCTCTACATGCATCAAATAATAGGATAGCAGTTTTTACTCTCCTAAAAATGGTGCACTGGCCAACTTATCCCTCTCATTGCTGTCATTGAAGCTTTTCAACTGTGGTGGGTTACCAGTGGCCTTTCCTCACAGATTTTCTCTGCCCTTCTCTGCTTTCCACTTGCTGTCAACAAAGGAAGGGGAAAAGAGAATAAGAAAGGAACAGTATAGGGATTCTGTCCAAGCTCGGCTCTTAGCTGCATTTTATAAGCTTTGCTAATTTAACAACATTGGTGGCATCTCTTCCTTCGCATATATATGGAACCTCCTTCCTCCTTCAGCCAAAAGGATGCTTCTGCTACCATGTCTTCCATTCGCAAAGACTCCATCTCTGCTGTGTCAAAACTCCAAAAGAAGGAGCAGGGCTCTCCCACAAAATCTCCATTACCTATAACACTGGATGATCTCATGGAGGAGATAAAGCTTTTGAAACCATTTGTTATTGACACCAACGCTACCCTTCAGAGGCTAGAGGAGAAAAGGTCCAATTTAGAGTCAAGGGTTATGGTCGAAATGGTCCAATTTAGAGTCAAGGGTTATGGTGGTGGAGCAGAAGATTAGGGATACTCAGGATGTGATCCCTAAAGTGGAAGCTATGTCCAGAGAAATAGCTCTTCTCAAACAACAAACGGAGGACCTGGAAAATCGCAATAGGCGCAACAATCTTAGAATTTATGGTATTCCTGAAGGAGAGGAGGGATCTGACATGATCGCCTTTCTTAAAATCCATATTCCTAAGCTAGTTGGCCTTAAGGAAGGTACCACTCTCAACTTACAACGTGCGCACCGTATTGGACCTAAACTTGGGGGGTCCCCCTCCACATCGTCAGTCAGGCGCTCCAGAGGGATAATTGTCCTTTTCTTGGAATATACTGAACTGTTAATGGTTTTGTCTGCAGCAAAACAAAGAAAGCAGATGTTATGGTCTGGCCAAAGAGTTTTTCTCTCACAAGACGTGGCTCGTGCCACAGCTGGTCATCGTAAGGAATTCCTCTCCTTTCGCCCTGCTCTCCGTTCCATGAACGCCAGATATGGTCTTGTTCATCCTTGTTTTTTTAAAGTCACATACAAGGAAAGGACTCATTCTTTTGATCGCCCTGAGGATTTAAGACAATTCATTTCTCGTCACAAATGAGAAGAAATGGACCTTGGAAAAACATGAATACTGACTTTCTAACATGTTCTGTTTCTTAATTGTTCTCAATTTACAGGTTCAGATGTTTTCTGTCTTTATTCGCTTGTTTATTCCGTGATTGTTGTATGTTTACCCTCTCAAGGAACTATCTTCTAATGATCTTGTGGTTTTTCTTTCGCAGATATACCTTGTCTAGTACGGACACCCCTCCTTGATGTTTTTCTCCTCACTGTGCCTCCCCTCCCACTCCTAATGTTTATAGTTCTTCACTTGTTGGTAAGTGTTTCTCCCTCCTTAAAGTATGCTCGTTCCCTTTACTTGTTCTTATAATATTTATTTCTTTAAGTTATTCTTGTCTACCACACTTCTCTAGCTGCTGCTCCCTATTATATTCTTTTTCTTTTACTTATCTAGTGGTCTTTGTCGTTTCTCTTTGACTTCGTCGACTCTCGTCTATCTTCCTTTCGCGGTTCCCCACCTCCCCATATTGCTCTCTTCATTCTGGAAATATGTTCTGGTTACCTTGACTGAAGTCTCCTGGCTTCTTGTCTACTTCTCTCTCTCTATAATTTATATCCTCTTCTGTTTTCTTTTTCTCTTTTTCCCTCTTCGTTTTTTTTTCTTCTGTCTTACTCTTTATTCTTTGAATTTCCCCAATATATCATCTTTGATAATTTTCATCTCTTTCTCTTTTCTTGATTTTTACTCTTTTAACATCCTTTTTTTTTTATTTGTTCTTATTGCTCATTTTCTTACTTGTTGGTTCTAAATTTCCGCATGTTGAATTCTCAGTTTTACCAATTTTAGAATGCTCATGGTGTTGCTTATTGTTTTTCCCTTCTCATTATGACTGATAATGTTCGCATAGTATCCTGGTATGTGAAGGGTTTGCGTAATCCCGTCAAGAAACAAAGGGTACTTACCCATTTATCTAGATTACATTGTAAAATTGCGATGCTACAAGAGACACATCTTAATGAAAATGATATTAGCTCTCTTAAAAAGCAATGGGTGGGTCATGTGTATTGTTCCCCAGCTAAAGACAGAAAAAATGGAGTGGTGACATTATTTCATAAGTCCCTTTCCCTTACTATAGAAAAGGAAGACAAAGATGCTGATAACAGATGGCTTCTTCTTCATCTAGTTATAAATGGTTCCCCTATCTCTCTCCTTAACATTTATGGTCCCACTGGTATTGATTCACAGTTTTGGCAGTCCATGTCACATATTCTCCACTACTGCTCTCCTGATTCCAACCTCTTGGTGGGTGGGGACTGCAATCAGGTCATGGATCCCTTCACTGACAGGAAATCCACCTCTAGATATATCCGTAATAAAATGCAAAAAACCTTTACGAGCACTATTTGTTCGAGAGGTTTGGTGGATGCTTGGAGGATATATAATCCAGACAGTTTGGAGTTCACTTTTTATTCTCCCACACACAATTCTACATCTAGAATTGACTACATCTTTTTGAGTCCTCACCTTCTCCCTAATCTAATCCATGCTGAAATTGGATCCATACTTATTTCAGACCACGCTCCTGTCTTTATTAATTTAGTTCTCCCTTCTGAACCCTCCAAACCCCCTAGATGGCGCTTTAATAACTATCTACTCAAAGATCCTACTTTCATTGGGCGCTTCAAAGATTTTTTGTCAGAATTTTTTCTCATTAATGCTAGTCCGGACATTCCCTTTCACACCATCTGGGACGCTTTTAAAGCGACAGCCAGAGGATTTATCATTGATTATGTGGCTGTCAAGAAGAAACAACTTCCCAAGGAATCAGCTTCCTTACTATCTTCCATTAAGCAACTTGAGCATACCTATTTTTCTTCTAATAACGATGACACTCTTAAGAAATTAGTCCAAGCAAAATTGAATTTTAATAGGAAATCGACGGAGGAAGCCTCTAGAATGTTACTAAAAATTAATTCCAAATTCTACGGTGGTCGTAATAGAGCTGGCAAATTGCTAGCGAACTATTTGAAAATCAAATCTCAAAGATCTAAAATAGTTAATATCATTGATGATAATGGTATTAATCACTTCAAAGATGAGGAGATATTAAAATGTTTTACAGGTTTCTATAAGACCTTATACACTCTTGAATCTTCTCCTTCTGACACTGCTTTGGAGGCATTTTTTGAATCGTTGCCTCCTCGCTCCTCCTCCTCCCCTGATTGCCCGTTATTAGATAAAGACCTGTCCCTCTCTGAAATTAAGTTAGCCTTAGCTCAGTTACCTAAAGATAGTTTTACTGCTGAATTCGATTCCTGCTTCTCACAGACTCTTCTCCTCTATCTTCTATCTCTTTTTCAACACTTTATTTCTCACAATGAGGCTCGTGGCTCCTTTCTTGAAGCCATGATCTGTTTAATTCCAAAGAAGGATAAAGATCCCTCATCTTGTGCCAACTATTGCCCTATTTCTTTAATCAATTTAGATTGCAAAATGTTTGCTAAGGTGCTGGCCCTTCGTATCAATCAGGTAATACCTGATTTGATTGGCTTTGAACAGACAGGGTTTGTTAAAGGAAGAACGCTGGCAGATAATTCAAGAACGTTTTTAAATATCATTCATCTTGCGTCTAAGAGTTCCTTCCCTGTTGCAGCCATCACCCTGGACGCTGAGAAAGCTTTTGATCGCATTCATTGGCTTTTTATGATGCGTGCACTTAAGTGGCATGGTTTTGGTCCAGTTATCTTGTCTCTTATAAGTTTGTTATATTCCTCCCCAACCACTTCGGTTTTTGTTAATGGATTTCAATCTCCTTATTTTACCCTCCAACGGGGCACCCATCAAGGCTGCCCTCTTTCACCATTGCTCTTTATTTTATCTCTTGAAACTTTTCTTCACTCTCTACGACATTCTTCCGCATTTCGGGGTTTTACACACTAATTAATTGAAATCAAGTTCACTGCTTACACAGATGACATTTTGTTATATAGCTCCGATCCCCTTATCTCTTTGCCTGCTTTCACGGATCTTTTATCTTCATATGCCGCCCTGTCAGGATATAAATTTATTTTTTCTAAATCCGAAGTGCTTCCATTAAACAAGTATTGCTTAAGAAGTATGTGCGAAGGAACGGATTTCAAATGGAACACTAATTACATTACATGCCTGGGGATCAAATACTCTTCTTCAATTGTTAGAACGGTTCAGCTTAATTTGGAGGATGTTTTATTAAAGGTATCTGGCGTGAAAGAGAAATGGTCTCCCTTATTTTTGTCATGGTGGGGCAGATTGGACACAATCAAAATGATGATGCTCCCTGTTATTCATTTGTACGTGCCCATGTTACCAGTGAGGCTTTCATTAAAAGTTTTTAAAACTCTTAATGGTGTTTTAAGTAAATTTCTCTGGAATAACTGGAAAGCTTATATATCTCTATCTTCCTTGTCTGCTCCTAAGGATCGGGGAGGTGTCAATTTTCTCAACTTTCGCCAGTACCACTCCTCCTTTTTAATTCGTCAAGTTTTACCTTATCTGTCTCCTTCGGACGAACCCCTCGTATCGGTATGGCATAGATTGGAGAAATCCGTTATTCACCCGTTTCCCTTCTCCTCGTTAGCCAATTTTACTGAAAGCCATCACTGATTGTATGAGTAACAACTTCCTTCAGTTGAATGCAGAAAAAAACGAAATAATGTTATTCAGAGAAGCAGTAGTGAGGTGGTCGCCCAACTGGTGGCCAGAGGAACTGGGCCCGGCCCGACCCCAAAACAAGTGGTAAAGAACCTAGGGGTCCGCATTGACCAGAAGTTAACCCTAGAGGAGCATGCCACCACAACGACTGGGGCCTGTTTCCACACACTTAGCCTTCTCCGCAGTGTCTTCCACCTACTTCCGCTCTCCACGCGGAAAACCCTGATGCAAGCATTGGTCCTAAGCCGTCTGGACTACTGCAATGCTTTGTTGATTTCAGCCAAGGAATCCTCCTTGAACAAATTGCAGGTAGTCCAGAGCACGGCAGCCCGGTTAGTGACCAATGCGCCCCCCAGAACAGCCTCCCTCCCCCTACTTCAAAAGCTGCATTGGCTACCTATTCGCAAAAGGATCAAATTCAAGATTTGCTGTATGGTCTACAAATCCCTAAACAACTTGGGACCAAGATATCTGACAGACAAGCTGGTCAGATATATACCATCAAGGACCCTTCGCTCAGGGTACAAGGATCTCCTCCACATGCCTCGCATAAAACAAGCTCGGTTGGGGGGGAAAGCTTTCTCCTATTTGGCCCCACTATATTGGAACCAACTGCTCATCCACCTACGTCTCTGTTCCAACTACCTAGCCTTCAGAAAGCTGCTAAAAACCACGCTGTTTTGATGTTCTCCTCCCTGGTTGACAAAGGCAGTCATAGCGCGGAGACACCCCGGTTGGGGTGATTCGTGCGCTCTATAAATGAAATAAATAAATTACTCATCCTCCTCGCTCATTTAAGTCCCCAACCATCTCACAATTTATATCGACCTTTAACCCGGTCCTTAAAAAATCCCTTTCATCTCTGCAAATGTTCTTGGATTCCCCTATATGGCATAACAAGTCCATTAAACTTTCCAACAGTACCATTTTTTGGAGAGATTGGGCGGCCAAAGGGATCATCCAGGTTAAACACTTAGTACACGGTACGCATTTTCTATCTCCTCAGGAAGTACAATCTACAGGGCAAGATGGCTGCTGACTGACCTCAATGAGAGCTGCTGCCGGGTCTCTCCTCTCTGCTCGCGTTTAAGGATGAAAATCTGAAAGGGGAAAAGAAACGCTTACCTTTTGGCCGGTATGAGGTTGCTGGACATCGGCTTTTTATTTAAAACCAGATCGCTCTCTACCGTAATCTGCTCCTTATCTCGTGGTTTCTGGCACTTCTCCTGTACTCCTCGGGCGGACCGCTGCTTGCTTGCCCGGAATATGGCTCCAAAAACTGTCAAGGCTGCTAAGGCTCCCAATCTCCCTGGGGCGGCGGGTGCCGGTGTTGGAGGAGTGACCGGAGCTCCGGGCGCCAACATTGCTGTTAACCCCGCTTTACGATCAGCCAGGGCTCCGATTCATTCAAGGCGCGCCGGTCAACCCAAGGGAGCAGACGGCAGCGGAAAAGACGCCAGTGCCTCTAATGAGAGTCGGCTTCCCCCCGCAACTGTGGACACTCCGCTAAGGCAGACTACGGTGATTGAAGCCTTCTCCCTGGCTTCGTCCATCGCACCCGCTCCCGCTGCCACCATCCAGGCGGCAGAAAGCTTTACAAATCGTCCGCTTGCAGGAACGGAGGCTCCCACGGATGACGAACATCAAGGAGAGCTGCATGTGGAAACCGGTCTGGAGCAGGGCTTGTCAGCGGATCGGATCCTGCCTGCAATGGATCTTCAGGTAAATGACTTGAGCTCAATGACTGCGAATTCTGGGGGCTCTGAATTGGCAAACTCAGATGCTCTTGATCTGGTTATCGCGGGTGCCTCTGAAGGCGATAACCAGTCAGAGCCCCCTACAGGTTTCATGAACAAAATAACGATGAGCGGCAAGAATAGAACTAAAGCTATTAGTGGAGCAAACAGCAATTCCCCTCGTGCTGCACTAACTCAATGTGTTCCTTCATCAGAATTTATAAGTCGTGGCAAAGGCAAAGCTAAGGGCCCTGAACGGATGCATGGATTTTACTCACTCAATGACGATTCAGAGTCACTGGCTTCGAGTGACGCTATCTCCTCAGAAGAGACTGATACTGGAGGATCTTCTACGGTGCTTAAAAACTGCAGCGCAAAGGCTGTTTTTCCAAAACATAGATCAAGATCTAGAAGGAGCCCGGCTAATGTGGCTGCCGCAAAAAGCTGGAATGGGATTATGCCGCTACTAGTCAGGTTTATGATACTGATGCTGATGCGCAGGCTGGATCTGGTGGCTCAACTGCTCCCCCTGGTCTATCAACCCCGCCAACGCTGGACCTAGTTTACTCCACATTAAAACAGATGCAGGGGGAGGCAAGAATGGAAAGCAGAAGATCACATCAGGCTACCAAAAAACTGCAAATTTCCATCCGCAAGGCCAACAAGCTTTGCACAGAAATGGCAGAGAGAGTCACTCACGTGGAGGATAGAACAGTGGCGCTGGAAGAGGAGGTCGCAAAAATACAGGAGTCCATTAACTTGCAGGAGAAACAATCCACTGATGTTGCCTGGAAACTCGAAGATTTCGAGAACCGTCAATGGCGGAACAACGTCCGCCTACTGGGCATTGCCGAAAATTCAGAAGGGAATGACATAATGGCCTTTGTAGTGTCTTTGCTAAAAGTGGCACTCCCGGAGCTTGCCCAGTGGAATTGGGAAACGGAAGTTCAACGGGCTCATCGCTTCCCTATGATCCAGAGAAAAAACAACGAGAGCAGGCATAATGAGCAACCCAGAGCCATTCTGATCTATATCGGAAACTTTCTTCTCAGACAGACTATAATGGATATGGCCAGACCCAATTCCAAACGGACATTTGATGGACATACCTTCTTTGCCCGCCCTGATTTCTGTCATGTTACCGTTGAACGCCGCTGGAGGCTTCGACAGATGATATCCGCGTTTCAGGGGTTGGGCTCTGAAGCATATTTATTGTTTCCTGCCCGTCTTAAAGTTATTACGAGTGGGCGGATACGAATGGTTTCATCAGAGGTAAAAGCTCAAGAACTCCTGGCAGAGCTGAAGGATGTAGGAGGGCGGGGGGCTTCAGGACAATAAGCTGATTGGGATCTACAGGATCGCTGAGGGCTGAAGTGATTTCTATTTTCTCTCTATCTGACTAACACTATTGAGCTCGGTAGCACTTAAGTAGTGGTACCTGCTGATTGATTGATGTATATTTTTTTGAATCTGGGGTGCTGGGTCGGATTGACCTCCTTCCTAGCTAAAACGGGGTGGGTTTTTGTTGTTCACTTTTTCTCTTTTTCGGCGGCGGAGGGGTAGGGTCTCGGTGGCAGCTCGAGATGTGAGATTAGTAGCCACACATAGGTCACGGTTGACCTATTTGCCTGTTTGGGTGGTAGGGGTGGGGGGGGTGGGGGGGTTGGGTTGCTGTGGGTGGGGGTGGGAGGGGGCTGGGGCAAGGTCTTCAGGGTAGTAGGTTTCAGCACTGCACAAAACATTGTTTGAGGAATTTTTCAGATACTAGCTTTGATGGATATAGGCTATTGCCTATTTCTAACTCGGAAGGAGTGGCTATGGCTATCTCGGGGAAAAACGTAATACATAAGCCGTTTGAAATGACAGGGAATCTACTTAACATCGTTTTATGTATGCATTAAATATCAGATTTGTTTCAATTAATATATGTGGGCTCAATGACCAACTTAAGCGACAACGGGCGGCTATAATTTTGAAAACAATGCGGGCAGATGTCTTGTGCGTTCAGGAGACACACATAGAGGGGGATAGGTCCAGAATTTTAGAGCAACTTGGTTTTAGGCTTTTGGTGGCAACTAAGCAAGGCACTAAAACTAGAGGGGTTGCTATCCTTACTAGTAGGAAAGATATTATTGCTAAAAGAGTTTTATCAGATAGATGGGGGCGCTGGGCACTAGTAGAATGCTCTATTCAGGGGATGATAGTTACTGTATGCTCAGTGTATGGATCAACGGCAGATGATCCGGAGATATTGGAGCTGCTGGACGATGAATTAGTTAACTGGCCCGCTCCGTTTATAGTCTGTGGCGACTTTAATATCAATGGGCTTGGGGGTCTCTGGGATACTGCCGCTGATAAATACACTGGCCGTAAGAAAAAGGTCTTTAGGGCACTCACCAATTTAGTTAATAATCACGGACTTATCGACTTATGGGATCATTTAGCTAATGGGGATAATGGCTGTACGTTTTACTCTGCCCCTCATAACGCTATTTTTAGATTAGATTATTTTTTTGTCTCTCATTCTTTAGTTCATCAGGCGAAAATTCAGAAATCCCCTCGGATACTGTCAGACCATAATCCTCTTGTTCTCTCACTAACTTTCAACAAAAGAGAACAAACTGAGCGAACTTGGACTTTTGAAAGAGGGCTATTATTTGATCCGGATTATGTTCATCATATGAAGGGTTGGATTAAGGCCTTCTTCGATATAAATCGGTATAGCACTACTGTCGGCGTTGTCTGGGACGCTTTCAAAGCGCGCGTCAGAGGGGAGACACTGAGTTTTAGTGTATCCAGGCATAAGAGGTTGTCTCTCCTGGAGGAAACGCTTTATAAAAATCTAACTAGGATTGAGGAGGAATTGGTTGCTGCCCTAAAATCTGGCTTAGCTACTGATTATATTTTGCATCGGCTTGCATGGGCCAAAGCAGAAATTGGAGAACGCGCTGCTGTAAAAGCATCTGAATGCTTCCTAGCAAAAAGGGAGCATTGCCATGAATTTAGCGAGAGGGTAGGTCATACACTTGCAGTTAGACTTCGACAAAGGAATGTAAGGAATGACATAAATGAAATTATTGATGATGTCGGTAATTTAGTTATATACCCTTCTGGTATCCAGGATGTATTTAGACAATTTTACGATCGCTTATATGGTGAAGGCCCTCAGGTCTCACAGAATTTAATCCAGAACTTCCTTAGTGGCATACCGCTACATAGAATTGAACCCCAGGAGAGGGAGAAATTAGATGTAGTTTTGACACAGGAAGAAATCTCTGATGCATTAAGAGATCTCCCCTCAGGTAAGGCTACTGGACCTGACCAGATCCCTCTCGAGTTCTATAAGATTTTCTGGGATGAGCTGGGAGCAGTTCTGGTGGAAACTATTCTATGTGTTCAAACTGGTGGGCTGGCCCCTACCTCATGGGCAGGTACCGATATTATAATTTTTTTAAAGAAAGGGAAGCCACCTCAGGAACCTGGATCATACAGGCCTATTACTCTTATAAACAGTGATGCAAATTTTTTTTCAAAAACCCTTGCCACTAAATTGAACAACATCATTGCAGATACCATTCACCCATGTCAGCATGGGTTTATACCTGGGAGGGGGACGACGGAACATACGCGTCGGGTAATTACTCTATTTGATGCAGCAGAAGTCTCAGGAGACCCGATGGCTTTGCTGCTTCTGGATGCAGAAAAGGCTTTTGATAGGGTCTCCTGGGGGTTCCTATGGGAGGTAATGAAATGGTTCGGAATCGGGTCAGGGTTTATCAATGCTATCCGCGCTATGTATTTGGCACCAACAGCACGCTTGAGAATAAATGGGAAGTATACTGCGCCCATTATGATAAAACGGGGTACTCGGCAAGGTTGCCCATGTTCACCTTTGCTTTTTGCTATTTATATTGATCCACTATTACGGTTTCTTGCAGCTTGTCATGAAATTGAACCAATGCGGTTTCATGGCATAACCACCAAAGTACTCGCTTATGCGGATGATATCGCATTGGTCACCCCTAAACCATTAGAAGCAATCGCTGCTGTTGAAGAGCTGGCATTTGTATTTGGCGAGCTTTCTGGGTATGCTCTAAATAAAGGGAAGACTCAGATAGTTACCAATTGTTTGATAAACTTATCGGATCCTCGGATGTCTGACTCAGCGGTATATTTAGGTATCACTATTACTCCTGAACTGAAAGATGTGGTTGCAATAAACATTAATCCCATAATTCAAAAGGCCAGAAAAGATTTTGACAAATTTCATAATTTGCACTTGTCACTGGTGGGGAGGTGTAATGTGATTAAAATGGTATTTTTGCCCAAAATACTTTATCTGTTTAGGGCTATACCACTAGAATTTGGGAAACAATGGTTTAATGAGCTAGAGCACTTGGTCAATCGTTTTGTGTGGGCACACGGCAAGACAACGAGGGCTTTACGCTTTATGACTCTTCCCTTGGCTAAAGGAGGTTTGGCATTACCTGATTTTAAATTTTATTATTGGGCTGCTGCACTGCAATATATGGGGGTTTTGTTTGGTGGGTGCTCCAAGACCTTAAATGTTGCAGAAAGACTTCCGGATGTTTATAATTTATTGATGGGTGAAGAGGCCCTGAATAGCTTTATGAAATTCAGTGAACCAAGCTACTACAAGAGAACGAAATTTAAAACCCTGTATGCTGCTTTTAAAATCTGGGCTGCCCTTAAAAAAAAAACTCGGTTTAGGTAGATTACATCATTATACTCATATGATTGGCAACCCAACACTGCCAGAAATTTTTTCTGATCAAATTATGGTAGAATGGGGTGTGCTTGGACTGTTGAAAGTGGGTGATTTAATGGGCCAAGGGGGAATTTATCAATTTCGGGATATACAAGACAAATTTAGTATTAGTTCCAAAAACTTTTTTAAATACCTCCAAATAAGAAGCTTTCTCTCTAAAAAGATGGGCGGTACTAGGGGCTTCGAAAAGGTTCGGATTATAGATATAATAAGAACTGGGATGGATTGCTCCATTAAAGGAGTTTACTCTGAACTTATAATACTCAAACAAGATGATTTGGCAAAACAGACCGATAAATGGATAAACCGGTTGGGCAATGACTCAGTTAATTTTCTAGAGTCTCTTGAGCTGGGGCATACAGTTCTGTGCTCTGCCGCACTGCAGGCTCAGCATTATAAAACAATGTTCTCGCTTTACTATACCCCAGCCAAAATAGCACAGTGGGGTGGTCTTACGGGAATTAGCTGCCCTCGCTGTAACTCATTAGATGCGGATGCAATTCCCATGTTTAGCACCTGCCCACGACTTGATTTAATAAAGACATCAATAATGGCTTTCTGTGATCATACTCTTGGTCTTGAGGTTAATCTAACCCCAACGTTAATGCTCTTAGGGGTTGATAATTATCAAGGGCAGCTCCCTCATTCCCGCTTTCTATTTCTTGCTATGGTTATACTTCGGATTTGTATTGCTACGGCCTGGCGTGATCAAACTGCTCCTACATTTCAGCACTGGCTTGCCCGGCTACTAGCAACGTTTAATCTTGAAAGGGAATTTATGAAAGACGGGGAAAAGGGGGAAAATCTTGGGTAAAATAATTTGGGACCCTATATATAAATGGAAGGAATCACAATCTTGTTTGGCTTGAGATTAATATTTAACATCAGTTAACTTAGAATTGTAATAGCCATGCTTTTCCTTTCTTCTTTTTTCTTTCCGTTTATTTTCCCTTTATGCGGTCACCATTGTTACTCTAATGGAAGCTAAAAATCTGCTTCTGCTTTTTGTTTTTCTCCCAATTTATTTATTATGGTCTTTTTTTTTCTTTCTCTGATTTTTTTTTCCTTTTCGTTTTGATTTTTTGTTGTTTAAAATACATTGATGTATGGTAAAACTAGAATGATCAATCCTCAAACAATATTGAATTGTATACTGAAAAACTGTGCTGTTTATTCTTAAAAATGTGCAATAAAACGTATTAAAAAAAAAAAGGAAGTACAATCTAAATTTTGTCTTCCTGCCACTTCCCTTCTGAAGTACGACTCTTTAAGATTGCTCTTAACTCAACAGTTTTCTCTTCTCTCTGGATCACCCTCCTCTTCATCAGACCACTAGACCATTAGAACCACTACCTACTTCCCTTTCTGTTCGGGCCTCCCATATATACAAATATCTTCATTTTTCTCTTCCTACTCGCCCCAAGAGTAAAACTGAATTTTTATGGGAATCAGATTTGCAGCGTACCCTCCCTGTACACACATAGAATTCTATCTGGACACGAATACACCACACTTCCTGTAATGCTAGCACCACTCAAACTCTTTATTACTTTTATCAGAGGTTGTTTTTAACCCCATTATCTATCTCCAAATTCAGTTCCGACTTATGCCCCAACTGTTGGTCCTGTAAAAACACTCCTGGCACACACTTACACTCCTTTTTCCTTTGTTCTAACATTTCTTTTTTTTGGACAAAGGTATGTAAACTAATCACTTTAATTTGCTCTATCAATTTTCCTTTTGATATCTACTCCATGAACTAACTTACGTCAAAAACGTAAAGTTAGTACTTTTTGGTATTCAGAGAATACACTTACTCATTTTGGTATTCACAGAATGAACTTACTCATTTTGGTATTCACAGAATGAACTTACTCATTTTGGTATTCACAGAAGGAACTTACTCATTTTGATATTCACAAAATGAACTTACTCATCCTAACTTTATGTCCGCACTCGGGCCGGAGTTTACGGCCCGGCGACGGAGACTCCAGCCCAATGGCGGACTCTCCGCCTCCGGCCCGGACTCTCCGCCTCCGGCCCGGAATCTCCGCTTCCGGCCCGGAAACTCCGCTTCCGGGCCAGAATATCCGCATTTTGGCCGTTTGAGTATTACTTCAATGCTAAACACCTGTCCAAGTGTCTACCATCCCCCATGATGCATCAGCTGACACACTGCAGCCAATCCCAGCCATGCAGCACATATGAAAGCAGAGCAGACACACAGAAACACTTTCAACATGTCGCTGAATATATTTGTTGCTCTGCCCCTTGCCATGCGGCAAGAAGACTTGAGGAGGAGGAGGAGAAGAGAGAGGATCTTCAGACAGAGGATCAACATATTTGGGATGTCCACCCAAGATGTAAGGGCCAGATACAGCTTGCCTCCAGAAGTCATCTTGGAGATGGTATGTGATTGGGAGGAGGAACTTGACTCTGCTACCTGCTGCTTGCATGCCATTCCAGCCTATCTGAAGGTCCTTTCTGCTCTCCATTTTTTTGCGACGGGGTCATTCCAAAGGGTCACCAGTGATGTCGTGGGCATCTCCCAGGCTAGCCAGTCACGGTGCTTGCATCAGGTACTGAGCTGCATCAATTCTAGAGCCCACCTTCACATAGGAATGCCCCATACACTGGCCAGCAGACAAAGGGCAGCTAGGGATTTTTTCCCCATCTCCCGCTTCCCACGTGTGCTGGGTGCAATTGACTGTACCCATGTGGCCCTTCAGCCACCCCGCCGCATTGCACACATATACTGCAACAGACACCGATGGTATTCCATCAATGTGCAGGCTGTCTGTGATGCCAGTGGGAGATTCATAGATGTGCATGCAGCGTTTCCAGGCAGTACCCATGACAGCTTCGTATTCCGCATGTCACCTCTTGCCCGGCGTATGGCTGCGGGAGAATTTGGCAACATGTGGTTACTGGGTAAGTACCAAGCACTGAAAAAGAGTGATGTGTGCTTATGAAAGGGCTAATTCACATGCCCCTTGCGCTGCCGGTACGTCACTTTCTCACATATGAAAAGTGACGCACTGGTGGCGCAAGGGGCCTGTCAAGAAGCCCAGTAATGAATGAATGCCACCTTATATCAACAACCATTCTACAATAAGAAACACCAAGACACATACACGGTCACAACAGACACTGCATGTACTGAGTAAAGATCATGTTCTGTTCAAATTTTAGATGGAAATGTAACCTATTGCCCTATCTTCCCTCCTCAGGCGATGCTGGGTATGCACTCTCCCCTCAACTCCTTACACCTTACAGACATCCAACCACTGTACCTCAGCGTAGGTACAATCGGGCACACATACGAACTCGAGCCATCATAGAGCGCACTTTTGGCCTGTTGAAGTCGCGTTTCAGATGTCTCAGCCGTACAGGGTGTGCTGACGTACTCCCCTGAAGTTGTGTGCAAGATCATTATGGCCTGTTGTGTCTTGCACAATATCGCTTTAACGCATGGCTTACACATACCTCTTGAACCTCGGCTAGCTCTGAATCCGGGCAACCGGGCCATTGCACATAACCGAGGTCAGGGTATGCAAGTCCGTGATCAGCTGGTTGCCACGTTTTTCACGTGAGCAACCTGTTGTGTCATGGACAAAATGTGGTTTGCTGTCTGTTGTCAATGATGAAAAATGGATATTTACGACTCTGTCCAAAAACTCCATCCTGAGACTACTTTGCAAACCACACTAACTGTATGTCAACCACAACTGTTGACATGAGTCAAAATATTGACCGTGCATCAGGTCATGTGCCAATGTCAGCAATCAGTGTAGTGGATTTCCCAAGGATTTCATTGAATCTGAGGATGAGATGTACATGTTCTGAGAGACCCTCCCGTACCTTTTGACAATGGGTGTCTGTGGCTAACAAGTGCATAACAATAGCATTTTTGATATTTGGGCCCCAAATGAGTTACATACACCAATAATGTCGGGCCCACTACGTGAGTGATGATGTTGTGGCTGAATCTGCCACTATGTGTCTGGGATGCACAGCACTGCTACCCCCTAATACACTGTAACACAACAGCCAACTCTTGTGTTGATCACTAAATATGGACTACATGTACCATAATGCAATGCAGTTGAAAAGTAAACTGGGGGGTGATGTTGTGCCAGCCCCTCCCTTGTCCCAGCCCAAATCTCATAACATGGTCTGTTCCCCCTTGTGTTTCATGTCTATGAATTAATCTTACACTGTTATTTCAGGTTTCTCTGCTACAGAATAACAGGATGGCAGTGGATTTGTTCTGTGATTGTGGATGAATCAGAATGAACACAAAATGGCTGACAACTACTTCCTGTGATGTATTTCCTGTCTCCCACTACCTGTCTGTCACTTCTTGTATGAAAAAATGGGTTCCTGGTCGATTTCGCACATTCCGGCACAGTAGCGTACTCCGCGCATGCGTAGCGTACTCCGCGCATGCGCAGAGTACTCTACGCATGCGGAACGTACTCCGCGCATGCGCAGAGTACTCTCCGTATGCGGAACGTACGTTTTCGGGCCGTATACTCCGAAAAGTAACCGGAACCCATAATTTGAGACAGGAAATGACATACAGGAAGTGGGAGGCAGGAAATACATCATAGGAAGTTGTTGACAGCCATTTTGTGTTCATTCTGAGTCATCCTCTCTCACAGATCAGATCCTCTGACATCCTGCTGCTCTCATCAACCTTATTTCCCCCAAAATGGCTGAGGGTTATGAAGAGAAAGCACCCCCTTTCAGTGAAAGGGAATTAGAGATCCTAGCTGAGGGGGTGATACTGAAATATCCTCAGCTATATGGGGGGCCAGAGGAACAGCTGAGCAATGCAGCGCGTGCCAAATAATGGGCCAGAATTGGTGAGCGCTGCAGTACAGTGGGCGTTCACACCAGGAACGCGAGGGCATGCCGCAAGCGCTGGGAGGACCTGAAACGCTGGGCCCGGATCAAGGCTGAAGAGCTACTGGGCCAGTCTTCCCAGCACCATGTGCATCGTCCTCGCCTCTCGCCACTGTACAGGAGGGTCCTGCGTGCAGCTCTTCCGACCCTCCATGCTCAGCTGGAGGAGCAAGAGCAGCAGAGCCCTGGTAAGTGCATTATAGGCAAAATGTGTCTTGAAGTATGATGCGAGTGCAGACAGAGCTGTACCATTCTGTGTCCCATGCCTCCAGTCACCTATTCTGTGTCTATGCAGCAGTCATCATGAAGCAAAAAGCTCACTTTTGCGCATTATCTGTACAGGGCAGAGTGCATTCTGGGAGTTGTAGTGTCATCATGAAAACTGGGGATTTGAGACACACAGTTGCATTACTAATGAAATATGCACTGCCAGCACCACTAACAGTGAACCAAGGGAATCATAACTGATGTGTGCATTGGATGAGGAATGGTACAGACACTGTCCAGTGTGTGTATGTGAGGCCAATGGGAATTGGATGCTGTGACTTACATTGCTTTCGGAGAGTTTGGGTTCTGATTGAGACAGATCATCATGTGCCATGGAGTCAAGACAGACTTTGAGACCCTTGCCACACTCATAAGTGTTTCAAATGTTGCCAAGTGTGTCCACAGACACACGTCTTACCCCCAGTAGCTTGTATGCCATTTTTCATGTACAGGTAGCTGTAACAACGAGCCACTACTGTTCACCAGTGCACAGCACTACCTGCTCAGCCTCCACAGCCAATATGTGGCACTGGATTGTCAGCTGTTGTGAGAGGATATCAAAAGCTTAGACTCACAACTTAGCAAACCTAATTGGCCAGACCCTATATGGATGTGTTACCCCCATTCGGCCTTTGTGTTGTCCCATCCAATGCTACACAGCAGATAACATTTGTCCAGACGTGAAAGTGCAGACACTCCATATCACAGGCCCTTTCCAATTTCATCTGGACTCTCTCTGATCTCCTTTTGTGGACTGGGTTGTGGAACCTGCCCATGTAGCAGTGACAGGACACACAGGTCACAAGAATGCCATAGCTGAGGGTTGGCAGTACAGACGTGCAAACCAACAATAATCTTGTGAGATGTCCATGTCAGACTCAAATCAGGAGATGACATTGAACATGCACGTAATTTAAGCTCATAAACACTGACAACTCAATAGTGTGATCAGAGGAGAACAAAGTCTGACCTTGGCTCATCTTGATATGTGTCTTGTCCTGACGTGTACACCAACTACATAATGATTTGTCTCACATTTCAGTGGACTCCGCTGGCCAAGAGGACCGGGTTCGGAGCAGGACATCTGTGGTGCGCCGGCGGCTACGACCTCTTTCCAGTACTGAGGAAGAGGACGATGAGGCGGAACCCTCAACATCAGGAGGCATGGGGATCGCGCCCACCCGGACTGACCAGGATGACAACTCTGGTGCTACGGACCGGGTGGAGGCTGAGGACATTGAAGGGGGTGATGAACTGGACACCTCTGGCCAGGGGGAGGTGGAGAGCCACTCTCCTACGACCATTCACCTAGGAGTATTGCCGAGGTGTCCCCGGGGCAGGCCACTACTCAACCTGGGCCTGCCTTCAGCCCCTCCCTAACTCCAGAGGCCCCCATTCCATCGGGGCCTCCAGCTGCAACCCCTGCAATCTGTCCCCCTCATCGTAGCTGCCAGGTCGACTCCCACATTGGCTCCGAACCTGAGGCACCACACCCCCCACGTGCGACCCAAAACCCTCCCTTTGTTGTTCCGTCTGTGGCTGTACCAGATGACTTGATGTGGGCATGTGAGGGTCAGCCAGACATGTCCTCTCGCATCTTGCTGCAATTGTGTCTAGAGGTGCGCATGATGCGAGAGGAAATGGTAAGAGCTCTGGCCACCCTCACTGCCAGTTTCAATTCCCTGAGTGCAGCCATGTCGTCTGTTGTGTCCCAACATCCCTCCCACACCACCGTCAATGTCTCCCCCTGTCCGTTGCCCCACACTCTTTCCCCCTACTCCTCGTGTGTCCCGACCCCGTGTGGTGCCTGTCCATGCACCGGCCAGCCAGGAGCATGCATGGGACTCAGAGGATCTGGACATTGTGGTCCTAGAGGATGACCCGAAGGACACTTGAACAGTTGGACAGATTTTTCTTTGTGGACAATGATTTACTTTTCCCCTTGTAAATAGACTGGTTTCCCTGACGCTCCCTGACGTGTTATATTTATGTTGCCCCACCCCAATCCAAGTTCCCTTCTCCTTCTGCAGTAAGGACATCATTTGTTTTCCATTCTCCCTTCCAGACGGACTGTTGTTGTTTTTCTAACCCCACATATTTTTTACATAAAAACTTATTTTGATTCGTACTTTCTCTATCTTGTTTGGCTTCATTGTGAATGTCTTGTACAAAATATGCCCATGTATTTTGGTAGTCATCTGCTCCAGCACATGACGGCTTGCTGCAATGACGGGGTTACACTTGTACATGTGTCACACACACACATACATCCTCTCATCTCTACGCCAACTAACTTGGTGATCATTAGCCTATCAGGACATGATACGCCACAGAGTTTTGACTTGGGAACAGATTTATTTTTTAGTGACACATATTCACACTGGTCAAAAAGTTCCTGGGATGTGATCAATGGGGATCGTGCTTGTGACTTCGCAATTTCGGGGGTGATGACCGCTGTGAGGGATTAAGTCTGGGTTGACGCCGAGGTGCAGGTTGGTCTCGTGCATGTGCCTGTACAGGGTGCAGTTCATGTGCAGGGGCGGATTGTGTCTGTACACTTGGTGTATGTGCATGGACAGGGGGATGTTGTGCAGGTGGTGGTAGTGCCTGTTCAGGGGGTGGGGGTGGATGTGCAGGTGGGGGGAGTGCCTGGATGGGGGCGGTGGTGGGTGTGTACCATTGCTGTGGTCCTGTGCAGTTTGTGGTACAGGTGTGTGGGTGTGATGTGCTGCAGGCAGATGTGATAGCTCCCCTCCCTGTGTTGACCGTGAAGGGAGACTTTGGATCACTTTCATCATGCCGTCCATCATCTTCATGGCCAAGGCATGGTGTCTTAAACTCTCTTCCCTTTGGAAAGATATCATGTCCCTGATATTCTTGGACATGTCTTGCCAAGTTCTATCCAACCTATCCAAAACATGGGTCTGTCTGTCCACCACCTGAGGGAATTGGCGCAGGGCCTCAGACATGTCTGACAGGGTGGCCCCTATGGCACGAATGTCCTGCCTCACATCTGTCTGCTGTTTGAAGAAGTCCTGCTCCCACTGGCCACCACGGCCATGTGCACGCCCTCTCTGCAGGGGTCGGCCATGGATGAGACCGCCAGGTCCAACAGCAGGGGGGTGTTGGCATGTGGAAGCCTGTGGACAGGAGAATGGTGCCCAGGGGATACCTGCACCACAACAGGGTTGGTACTTCCCTCAGATGGTGAAGATGATGCCTGGGATACACTGTATGGGGAGGAGTGTGTAGGGGAACCACCATGTCTGTCCCGGATGTGAGGGCTGTGAGGGAGTGAGGTCTGTGTTGGTGTGTGGGTGAGCTGTGGCTGGTTATCTCTAGGCTGTGGACAGGCAATCATTTTCATTGGAGGAGGCTGACACACTTTGCTGGGTGGAGGGTGTGAGGCCTTGCTAAATGTGGGCGATGTGGGAAAATTACTCTCCATGGCATCAGATTCTTCATCCTCTGAGGGGATGAACAGACAGTCACTATCGTCCGATACTTCATCATCCCCAGGTACTTCCTCCTCCTCCTCCTCTTGCACAGTACTTGCAGCTGACATCACTGCCTGTAGGAGCAGTGGATTTTCACCTCTGATTGCCCGCCGCCCAACACTGGTGGAAGGTCCATCCTCCTCATCGTCACCATCACCTGGAACACAGAGGTTGCAACAGGATAAGTAATTGACCTAGTATGAGATGTGGTGCAACACAAGGGTTGGTTCTACTGTACTTTGCATCAACAGATGACGCACATGTGACCTGGTTTGGGTACCCCTACAAGTGACAGCTCACACAATAGCACTGAGGGGTGAAACGGAGATGTACACTGATAAAGCAAACTTACCAGCTCCATCCACAGCTTTGTGTCCTTCTGCAATCTCCCCTGATGTCAACTGCTGAACCATGCTCCTCATAGGTACTGTTGACGAAGCGTTCCCCGATCCAGCAGCTGTAGAGGGAAGTGACACCAATGTCAATCATCTGCATTACAAATTTACAAACAGGCACATGTGACACTTATGATATGGATGAAACTTTGTCAACAACAACTGCAGGTTCTATGCAGAAGGGGATTTTGATGTTTGTCATGGTTTTGATAGGGAAACACTTCACACCACATTTACCTGATGTACATGTGCGAGAGGGTTTCACTGCTGCAGCCAGGATGTCATGCATTCCCCGGGATGGTGTTCTACGCTGCACTGGTCTCATCCTGTCAGCAGCTGTGATGAGACATACATATCCATATTTCAGTACACCAGATGGTAGCTATGAGCTAACATGTACATGTCATTCTCACTGACCATTGATAGGATATTCCTGGACAATGTGCAGCATGTGTACCTCATGGACTTTACATGTGGGCCCCTGCTCACATGCAGCAATTGGCAGCTGTACCTCCACACAGCACTGACATCAATGAGATGGCACATCAACAGACAAACGTATATGAGAAGGTTACTGATATAGGAAGGAAGGGGAGAAATGATCAGGACGCCACCGCATTACATTGCTTACACCTTCACCGTTAAGACTAATATGTCTCATGAGTATGATGTTGTCTGTTGACAAGTTGGAAGGAGTGTACATCCACAGGCTGACCAGTTTCACATTTGCACATCAGTTCAAACATTGCATTGCAGAGTTCATATGTGAGATGTGCAATAGTCAGGTACCTTTTGTGTGTCATTTGTGCTTCCCTGACAATGGAGTCACAAAGCTCATTTTGGATTGAGAGATCACACATTTGTTATGGTCATCCTTGGAGTGTCCTCTGTTCCCATTATCCATTTCATACATCATGGTAGAACTAAGCTGACAACGGATGATGTCTTGTACAGCAGACATCCTTACCTCATATATCATACACTCACTTATATAGGTGGATACAGTAGAAGAGGAGGCAAGCAGAGTGCAACATTTGACTAGGATACCACATTGTGGGTAAGTTGTGAATCTTTAATGGTTGACGGCTACACTGGATTTGGTTTGGGCCTTTCAGCCAAGGGATTTTGAAATGTGACTTCCTGAAGATTCACCTTGGCAGCCCATACATCCATCACAAACGTACAGAACTGGCATCAGTGCGAGCATCATCCACACCAATTTCAAATTGTTTTGTCCTTTGGAATTCTGCTAGGGAGTTTTCATATCATTGAATTACGATCCAGTTGTGTCTAGTACACTTAATGTGACACTATATACTATTTTTATGTCCATTCTACACTCACTTGTCATATGTTTTGTGACATCCTTTCAGTAGCCACCATGGTGTGATCTGGTATATGGTTCAATGCCATATGTAGGCATATTGTGATGCAGGACAACAGTTATGTGAAACACATACAACATACAGCGGAGATTAAAGGCACATTTCATGGGCATGAGCATTCAGGTTCATTGTTCCTGGGTTTACTTACCATGGCCCCGCACCTGCCCAGTGTGTGGTCCCTGACCAGATGTCACAGCCAACCTTGTATCAGAAGTCAATGTGGGTCTTGGACTCTGGGAGGACATCATTGGACCTACAGTGATAAGTGTGTTTGCAACTTTACATTTCGGCTGCCACATGTGATGCACTCAATTTGAGGCACAAAGGATGAGCACAAGCAGTGTGGGCCCTACTGTTGCAGAAGTGTCTACCACAAATTATCATGAGTGATCCCACATTCGACTTATTATGGCCCCACTGCCTAGTAGCAACGTCTATCAAATTGACACAACAACACTTCCTGAAGTAAGGTCCACTATCATGTTAATGGACCAAAAGACATACCATACAATTATGACATCTATGACCAGCTGGTTGGACTTGACAAATTCATGTATGGAAGAGAAACATTCTAAGTTGGACAGTGGACGCATTCTCAATCCTGATATTTGAATCTCACTTCTTGATCATCATTGTCATATTTGTTCTCATTGAATTTTTTGATTTAGTCTACAAAAATAATTGCAATCTAGAGGTGGATACATTTAGACTTGCTCTGGCACTCGATTCCACGATCGAGTTCCCAGGCCTGGAACTGTTGGTGGAATACATGTAATGTTCTGAAAACACAATGATATGATGAGCCTAGATATGTTATATTTTGTCTTTTGCTATTCACAGATATAGTTTGGTAAAGGTAAATGTCCTTTGAGAATTCGAATAGTTGTAAGGCTAGTTTTTCCGCTCCGGTTGCTTTGAGATGCAGACACTATGTATCTCCCTCTGTTGTCTGCTGCCTATGTGTGCATTTTGACCATCTCCTGACAAGTTTGACTTACCAGTTGGTGAGTGTGCTCTACGTTGCTCTGGATGATGTTTCCTCCCAGAAGATGCAGGGACCTCTTCTACTGTGGTTGTCTGTACTCTGGCTGAATGTGTCAATGGGTGAGAAGAGAGAAAAATCAACACATGGAAAATGTACATGTGGAACTTGTCAGGCATTTCCTCATATCTTCTGCATGCTAACAGTATTGTAAAGTAGTGCCACAGCCGGTGCAGGTAGGAGCAGTGGGGTGTTGGTGATGTGATGGCGTGGCAGGGTGGGAATTAAACAATGGGATATGGGAATGAAATATTTTCAAATAAGGATTCTCTCACCTTCAGTTTTGTGATTTTGGCAGGCCCAAGGTGAGTTGTTTTTAGGATATTTTATAGTTATTTTCTCTATTCCGTTGTCTGTTGATTTGCCTCTGCACCGCACCCCCACCCCCTTACGTTCTTGACTGACCCATCCGCATCTGGATAAGTGGAAGGGGCACTTTGACAATTGCTACTTAACGGTGTTAGGTATATACGGCATCAGTACTGGGCCTTTGTATTTAATAGTGTGAAAGGGATTTGCCATTTCTAATACAAAGGATTCAGGGACTTGTGGTGCAACATACAGAGGGAAACACATGAGCCTCTGACTGACTATATTTGTATATGAACTTTGGACAACTTCCTTACTCACAATGGCAGTGCGACACAGACATACATTTTGTATACTTGTTCTTGTCATCCCATTTACCTGGTGCCACATTGCGGACAACACTCACAGGCAGCCCATGGAGCATGTGGAGGTGGATTGTAGTGATGATATCCTCCTCTAGTGGTGTGAGACGGAGGCGGGGTCCAGATTGTGAGGCAGGGAGAACTCTGTTTAACTCGATCCTGGAGTACTTCTCCTTCGCAATCTTCTTTTCATCCTGCCACTTCCTCTTTATTTCACGGACTGTGCGCACATCCTCCCCCAGTGCTGTGACAGCAGTGGCTAACTGCTGCCAGAGAGCTGCCTTCTGTCTGCCACTGGTGCTGTAAGGTGGGAGACCATGTAGGCATTTGTGGTGCCTCACAATGAACTCCACAATCATGGTGGTCTCCTCAGTTGTGAAGTTCTTCTTCCTCCTCAGTGTGTACATTTTGCAGTAGCGATGAACAGCAAAGCAAACAGGAACTCTCTGTGGCCAAACCTGGTCCTTGAATGTGTGCTGCTTTTATGTGGTGCTGGTTTTGCAGTTAGTCTTAATTGACTTCAGCTGGAGCATGGTGGGGGATGGTAGGCACTTGAAATGCTCAAATGGCCAAAATGCTGTTTTTCCGGCCCGGAGTCGGAGTTTCCGGCCCGGAGTCGGAGTTTCCGGGCCGGAGGCGGAGTTTCCGGGCCGGAGACGGAGATTCCGCCATTGGGCCGGAGTCTCCGCCGCCCGGCCGTAAACTCCGGCCCGAGTGCGGACATAAAGTTAGGATGAGTAAGTTCAATCTGTGAATACCAAAATGAGTAAATTCATTCTGTGAATACCAAAATGAGTAAGTTCATTCTGTGAATACCAAAATGAGTAAGTGTATTCTGTGAATACCAAAAAGTACTAACTTTACGTTTTTGACGTAAGTTAGTTCTGTGAATCAGGCCCCATATTTTTGGGCAGTAACTCTGTACATTGGTTTGGTGCTCACAAGATGGGCACTTTTGTGGATTTGTTATTTGCTATTGCCTTGCAGGTTATTACTTCCAACTGGAAAGATGCCACTAAGGTCACTTTTTCTGCTTATTGGAACCTTCTCTGCTACCATCATAGGCTAGATAGAGCCTCTGCAATTACTTCTCAGCAACTCCTTCGAAAAGAAGCCTTTTGGTCTCCACTCACTATTTATCCTCTTCTGCACTACGCAACAAAGACAGTACCTTTATCTTCCACCATCCATGAGTATTGTGATAAATCTTTCTTATACTGTTCATATAAGACAATGTATTGTTACCACTCTGTTACCTGAAATTGTATAGTGCTCGTTATCGGATATTCCTATTTAGTATATTTGGTAAGGATGTTGATTTCTTTTTCTTTTTCTTTCTTTTTCTCTCTCTCTATCTTTTCCTATAAAACTTAAAATGCTAATTTGCTATGGTACATAACTCTTCAGATTTGCCCTTAGTCTTTGGCTTTACTTTTTGACAAAGGTAGTTGTTTTAAGTATTCACTTTTCCATGCGTATATATACTATATGATATCTTCTGTAATTCTTTTATAATTGTTGATATAATACTGTACATTTGTTTTTATTTGCTTCAATAAAGCTCTTTAAACTAAAAAAAAAAGACAGCCGGCTTAGAGTCAGTGCAGGCCTCCAGGGTGCTGTGGAGCGCTGAGTGCGGCCATTCCCTCCAATCAGGGCACTGCTCTCACAGCATGAGAGCAGTGCCCTGATCGGTCAAGGGAGTTTGAGGCTCCAGCTTCCAGTTCCTGTGGAGATCCAGAGTGGACGATGTCGCGTTCGGCCAGTAAGTTTTATTTTTATTTTTTTTGCGCGTGCGTCCGCCCACCCTTCCTATCCCCGTAGATGCCAGCCGCTGCTGCATACAGCATTCTCTAGTGCACTTAGTCTCCACTTGCGTCAGTTTGCGATGGAGGGCAGCTACCACACCTACCACAGAGTGCATGCATTGTCCCGGATAACCACCTTCAATTCCTCTCACTCTGTCAGTCTTGTAGCAGCAGTGCCCCAGTTGTCCCCCAAGTAGTTTGAAAGGGCGGTGCTGGTCGATGCCCAAAATACCGGGTCTTCTAAGGCTGCGGGCTGAAATTGTCAGGCCAGCACTGGAGGAAGTGGCACTCCCCGCGTTAGGTGGCGCAGCAGTGGGTTGTGGTCTGATAGCGTTTCCCCCAGATATTCTGTTCCTGTAACGTTCAGTTGTGTGGCATGACGACACAGGATGTGGTCAATGTGTACATGCAGCATCTAGCATCTGGGTGCATCAAGCACCAACTATCTACCAGGGACCAGTGCATAAGTCATTGGGATAGGTAAGTCGCAGCGCCCACCACCGGGGTGGCCGGCAGCGGAGGGTGCGAACGGCCTAGTTGCGGGTTCAGTAAACAATTGAAATCTCCTCCTATGATGCAGGGTAGATGGGTCCATCTAGTCAATATGGCAGAGCAACGTACTAAAAACTGTTGTTGCATGACATTTGGGGCAACTAGTTGTCCCTCTATGAGGACATAATGCCTCTCTGGGTCTATTTTGACCGTTGTACTCTTAAAGGGTACTGATGGCCTAACCCATATAAGGGTCCCCGTGGCTTATCCTGAGTATGTTGTACTGTAACACTGGCCTCTCCACAGTTTTTGTATGTGTAGGTCCTCACCCTTAGGTATGAGCGTTCCTTGGAGGAATGCTATTTGGGAGTTCCTTCTCTTAATGTACTGTTGTACTGCATATCTGTTATGCACCATCCCCATCCCCCAGACATTCCATATCAGAAACCGTAATCTAGCCATGTGTTAACCATAGTCCAGAGGGAAAAGGGCAGGCAGGGGTGTGGGTGGTGCTTCTACGAGGTGTGCAGATGCAGTACGTATGCAAAACTGTCTTTAATCATGTTGCATGGCTCGAGAAAAACTAAGGACAGCACTCCCAACTCCCAGTCCCAGGGCGGCAGAGTAACATCTAACTGCCCAAGCAAGTAACTCACATTCCCATTCACAGGTACCTCCAGCCTGTTTGCCGTTGTGCATGACAAGTCACCTGGAGAATGGAGGGGGTGGGGGTAGGAAGTACATGTCAGCCAGGGTGGGGTATGACCCTCTTTGAACCTATCTCTGTGTGCTCTGTGTGTGTGTAGGAAGCCTTCCGGGCCACCCTCACCAAGCTCACCACCCTTGAGGGAACCCCAGCTAGTCAGCACGGGCTCAATGAGAACCTCAGGGGGGAAAAGAGGTTAGCCATCTTTAAGCAGTGTAGTTCCCAGCATGTGCCACCCATTCAGGAAATCCTCCCCCCCGCAGTTAGCGGCACCCCGCTTACATTCAAATTCAGGTAATATCATCTGCCTTCTGTGGCGTAACGTGAAGTAGGCTCTCCAAGTTAGCACTCCTCTGAGGCACTCAACCTGTTTCTCATGGTACCTCTTCAGGGTCGTCCAGTGGCGGGGAGCGCCGCCCCACTAGCATATTAATGCCTGACATGAGCGCCTGCATCTGCCCCTCTTGGGCCTGAACTGGGGTGAAGGGCCCAACCGCCAACGCACCTCTGCTTCTGTTTTGATGGCACCTCCATCCTTGGCGCACAGCCACCGGTCACCTACATGGTTTCGGTGTCTTTGGCTCTGAGGTCTCATAGCGGCGCTGTTCCACCCAGTCAAAGGCTTCCGCAGGTTCCGTAAAAAAGTAGCTGGAGTGATTCACTATAACCTTCAGTTTGGCCGGGAACAGCAAAGAATAGGTGAGGCCAGCGATCAAAGTTTCTTCTTCACCCCTAAGAACGAAGCTTTGTGTCACTGGACCGCTATGGTGTAATCTGGGAACAGGAATATACGTACATTGTCATAGGTGAGAGGTGTGGTGGTGCAAGGCTACTTGCAGAATGGTTTCCTTGTCCCTAAAGTTCATAAACCTGGCCACCAAAGGCCTCGGTGGTGCTCCCGGCAGCGGCTGTCGAGCCGGTACCCAGTGGGCCCGCACTACCAAGTATAAAAGTGACAGGCCTGTAGGTGACACTGTTGGATAGCCATGTGTCGAAGAAAGCAACAGGGTCTGACCACTTTGCACCCTCCGGAAAGCCAACAATGCTTATGTTGTTGCAGTGCATCTTCCGCTCTGTTTTCTAACTCGTGAGCTTTAGCCATAAGGGGCCATATGTATCAAAATAGCTTTTTGCAATTCTCAAAATACGATTCTTAGCGAATCGAATTTTGAGAATCGCAAAACCCGATGTAAATAAAAGATCGCAAAATATTAGCGATTCCCAGAAATTCGCAGAATAAAATGCGAATACCTATTTTGCGAATCGTTAATTGTGAAATCGCAAATAAGGAATCGCAATTTAGAGAATCGGCAATTCAGGTGCAGCCTGATGACATCACAACCAGGAAGTGTGACTGCCCATGCTGCACCTGATTGCCAGAAGCTGAGTGAGAGGCTGGGAGGAGAGGGAGAGAATGGTGCACTGCAAGTGAGAGAAGGAGAAATGGATCCCCAAGAGAAGCAGAAGGAGGAGAATGTAAGAAAAAGGAAGCAAAAATTTAGTGAGAGGGAGCAGGAGGTGCTCATCCAGGAAATGGTAGTTAGCCATGAGCTACTGTTTGGAAAGAAATCCCTACGTGTGCCAGAGGCACGTAAAAGGAGAATTTGGCATGAAATCCAAGTGAAGGTGAATGCCACCGGCGTGACCCACCCCACTGTTGAAGACCTCCGCAAAAGGTGGTACGACATGTGCCAAAGATCAAAGGAAAATGTTGTGACAAGGTTGGCGGAGGCAAAGAAGACCGGTGGGGGGACATCCACAGCAACTGAGTCCACGCCCCTTGAGGAGTTGGTGGAGGGCACCCTTCAGCCTGAGAGTGTCAGTGGCGTGGCTGACCTGGACAGCTCCGACACCCCGAACACCAGACAAGGTAAGATGCATGCCATAACTCCCCTGATACATCACCACCTCACTCACACACTCAGGAAACACCCAGACACCAAACATGAATGCAAATCCTGTACATGTTAACAAGCACACCCAACAATGCATTTTGGGAGATGTAGTGCACATGCACCAAACAGTGGAGCAGTGAGGCACAGCAAGGTAGAATAAGGATGAGTAAATCAGGAAAGGCTCAAAACAGACAGACAGTACTCATGTAATTCAAAAACTGAGAACTGTATTGCATTACCAATGCGAGGCAGGACACCAAATTAAGGTGTGCATTTACATTCACAGCACCACCAGAAACACAGGAATTAATTGCAGAAGGTGAGGATGCATCCACCAATGAAGACCAGGCAGGGCAGGAGCAGCAGGATGAAGGCAGACCAGCAATCCCTGTGCCATGCAGACGGCGCCTCATAGTGCCACCTCTCCCACTGCTGGAGGCAGGACCGCAGGACACAAGCGGCGAAGCCCAGCCAGTCCAGAGCCAGCGTGCAGGACGGATCACTGACAGAATATCGATAACAAGAATATCGACCTACAACAATATCGAAGTAAAAATATCGAATGCCAAAATATCGACTCCCTATCTACAAACAGGTAAGTACAAAAATATCGACTACAAAATATAGGGGCTCATTACGATGGCGGGCGGAAGCACAACCGCCGTGCTGGCGGATGCAAAAACCACCAGTTACCGCCGGCACGCAGCAGTCCACACGCCCGCCCAATTACGATGCGAAAAGTAGGCCAAACACCGCCGGCAAGCCAGCAACACCGTCCGCCATCAAAGTGCGCCCGTACACGTAGCGGCGCAGCCCAACTGACACACACCGTCCGACGAAACACGTCCCGCCCGGCGCATAAATTACGATGCCGCAAACAAACGGCTCCCACGGCCAAGAGATACCGTACGACAAACCGAAGCGGTAACACGGACGCCGAGCACGGACAACGAAGAAGCGGCTCCCCGAGCATGAATCCAGCACTGCAGGCCCTCCCCATGCTCCTGCTGATGCACCACCAAGGACGCAACGTACCGCGGAGACGCAGGTAGGCACACACACAACAAGTGCACGCAAACAGCGCACACAGTGCAAGGGCGGAAAAAGCGGACAACCCCCACCAGCGCGTGTACACTACACATCCACCATTGCATCCACATATGACACACAGGCCAAATCGTAACATCGCGTAACACATGTGTACACACCACCTGGGACTAGGAACCAACAACCCCGTCACGGCCCCAAAGCGGCGATGACGCCGCCACACATGCGCACAACGCAGAGGCCAACCGCAGCGCCATGCATGCGTCGCACACAGACACAGGGACACAACCAAGCAGCACACACATCAGCCCCACCCCGAACGCACATGACACGTGACAGGCCTGCCACAGACATGTCCCCAACGCCCAATTCACGGACAACACCCAACGCCACACAACCGACGCACACATGTCAGTGAAGACACGCAACAGCAGGACACACCCCAGTGTAACAAACATGGCGTAGCACACAGCGGCGGCAACACCAACTAGGAGAAGCAGGGCCCCTTCGGGAAGAGGAACGCCAGTACCACACTGAAACACCCATACCACCCTGCACATATGAACAAGACATATAAAACGGAACACCAAAGAGCCCGGGGACCGACAACAGGTGGCCCAAGAATAACATTCACACACAAGGCCCAACGCAGAGCGGAAAGGCAGCCTGCCGCCCACACAAGGGAGAGCAGACAGCACTGAATGACCTTCCATTCCAACTCCGAAACCACAGCCCTACGACAGAAGCCGGTGAATACAGCCATTGTCCAAGAATAGACCAACACAGGCTTGCCGAGGAGACCGACCACAGGGCAGATAGCGCATATCACAGAAGCACACAACGGACGGGGAAGAAAGAAGAAAACACTCCCCCATGTCGGCCACATGCAAGTTAATTGGAAGGAGTCACACATCACTGACCTTGAACTGTCTGAGAAGCATGTGGGAAGAGGGCCCGTGTCCTCCAAACAAGCCAACAGAACACAAGTCCTGTCTCCCTACGACTACACAGAGCTCACAGCAACCTCGGAGCGTGCACATTGCAGACTGCACACACAGCCGGAGCACGCCACCACAACGCACCGCTGCGAAATGGCAACCGCAACACACCTACCCAACTACGCCGAACAGCTCAAGCTGTACAAAACCAACCTGTTTCATATATTGGGATGCGATCTCCTGTCCCTGCTGAACGTAAGTTACCGACTGACTTACCGCATCACATTGTTCAGCTGCGTCATGCCCGTCTTCTACTGTCGGAGGTGTCCCTACCAGCATCCCGTGGAGATATGCCTCTCCAACCCGGCATGTCTGAAGGCGGACCTGCTACCACTACTCCTCCCTCTGGACGCACACGACAGGGCCTGCTCTGCCTATGGGGGCATGGCGTATGTGGCCAACATCAAACCCGCACTGAAATGGGACCACTGTGCCTCCACATGACGGATCATCGAGAACAGCTACATCGAATGTCACCCAGCATGCCCCATCATGGTCCTCCAAGGGACAACTTACGAACAACACCTTGACAGCCACCATCCGCTACATTGGCTGGCAAACATGTACACCACCAATGACATGGAAGCCCTGCTGGACGGCATCGCATACCTGACAACCTGTAAATTCGTCGGACCACAACGCAGGTTCCCCGATTGACCTATGATGTCCAACCCCGCACCCATGCTTAGCTTCCGCACGGACTGGCCAGTCACCACCACAACAGCCATACCAAACGACCGGCAACTGTAACCACACCATCAACGACATCGCCATGACATCGGATATGACCGGGACATGCACACTGTTCCCCATCACATCCAGGATCACCGCATGCATCGTGGGAGGCAGTGGCATGGGGTCTGTGTATCGCACCCACATGGACGGAACTGCACGAACAACCAGGACACGACATGGATCCAGCGCCCATGGACACACACACCGCTCAGTGGACATGAATAGGTCGCCTGGAGTCTGTGGGTGCTGCACCCCTCCCACCCCCGCCCCGGGAATCCCATACCAGGACCTTTGCATGGACGACAAGTGCATACAACAACAACACGACCCCAGTGACTGTGACATGTCCAGTAACCACCACAGTGCAACAACAAGTGGCACGCCGCTGCATGCACGCAAGCACATGCCCTGATGTCATCTCACATGCACGCGTGCATGAGGAACAACCGCAGCAAACCTGTCACATGGAACTGAGATGGACTGTGCCCATGATGCCAAGCGGTCTGGTAGGCTACATGTTTCCCTTCTGTGTCAAAGTCCGCAGCTCCGCAGCTATACGTAAATGTACATTAGCACAGCCTTGGCCAAGCAGATGTCACTCTGAAGCCCACATCCCACATGCAACAGCCAATCACATGTAACCCCACACCCTATCCCATTTGCAATCATGCTCAGTATATCCTCAACATGTATTCCGCTGCCAGTAGTGTCCACTATACTGCATCACAGAGGACAGAAGACTCAATATAATGTTTGAAACCAAAACTGTCTCCGCTGACTCATTTCACAAGTACGAATGAGAGAGGATGAGAGTATGTGAAGTACACGGCAGTCGTGACATGACCATGTAGTCCACTGGTATTGGATGTCAACGCAAATGAGTAGCACAACTGTGGAAGACACACATGTGTCGTGTGAAGTCGTATGGACGCAGTGCTCAGGTGGGTGGGTGTGACGGGTAGATGCGCACATGCCAAGTTGGAGCACGCTGTGTTGGGAGGGGTCATGAACAGTACACCACCGCTTCCCTGGGCATTGTGAGAGGAAACCTGTCGGGGGGGGAGTGAAAACGTGTGTGCACAGCAGCCGGGCACACGTACAAAGCGGTACCAGGCGCACCTCAGCCCACCCTCTGTGGACAAGCTGGATCCTGTTGTGCGCCCGCCATGCCCCTTGACAAAGCACACACAGCCCCAGTCGACCAGGTGTAACCCCAACATAGTCAATCCGCACAGGCGATACAGGGCACGGGATGGCAGTGGAGCATGGTGTGTGAGAGGTCTCCTCGCGCTCCTCCTGGTCATATCACGCAGGCAATAGAACCTCAACGTCTAGCATGGCACAAGTCAAATGGAAGTGTAGGGGGACGCACCACAGCACGAGCAGCACTGACGTCACGGGAGGTGGCTCGCACCATCCCATCCATTGCCCATTATACCAACCACGCCACATGCCATTGCGACTAAGTGCAAGCGCGTGCGCCACCACCCCCGAGCCCTCCCCAGAGAGGCCAAAGAGTGAATGTGTGGGCCATCAGTCACAGACGGACGCGGCATGGCCGCAAGGGCAGCCACAGCCACTGGGTGTCGCAGGTGGCGGATCCGGAAGGCGAAGACTGTGATGCATAGTCCATGCAGGCCGGGTCTCCATTTGGGGCACCACGCAGGTGGACGGCGTCCCGCAACACATCATACCCTGAGACAGCCCACTCGTGCAACTGGACCCACACATACACTCCTTGCCCTCTCTGGTGCGAGCTTGGGGCTGCCTGTGCAAGCGCTAGCCTCGCAGGTGCACATGCATATTGGGGGAGCGAGGGGAGGACATGAGGGCTGGGGCGAAGATGACTGTATCACTGTCAGTGAGTACAAGGGATGACCCAGATGTGGAAAGGAAGAGACGTGTCCCGTGTGTACTGCAACTAGTCGCCAATCCAACTACCCCCCATGTCCGGAATGTAAGCCCGCACCTAGGCCCGCCCATCCGCCACATCGAACATACCACCAGCACGACAACCTTCCCATTCGAAACACTGACTGGGGGTGGCGACCAGTGAACAATCATGTGTAGCCTACCCACGCGTACATGTGGGCCCTCCATGATCCATGTCACCTGCGGCAAAGTCATGACATGCGCAATGAGGGAAGTGAGGAGAGCTGTCCGCCCCACGCACAGAAGGTGCATCAGCTCCACAGACCCAGCAGCGAGTCCAGCAGGGGTCACATGTGCAGGGGCAGCTGTGCCTGGTGTGAAGGCACATGCATATAGACAGCACATCGACCAATGTGTAGTCTGCCCACATCTACAGTCCATCATCATGCGGACATAGGAATTGAACACAGGGCAACACATCTTAGTGGGTGCACCCACCGTGACCAACAATGCGCAATCATCGACGTACCCGCCCTGTGCATGGCCCCCCACCCAACGGAGGCACATCCAGTGCCACCATCCCACACACACAAGCCTTCCACGGAACATGCTGTGTCCAATGGTCAGTACAGAGTCAGCGCCCATCTGGTGGATCCTGAACAGGAGACACATGCACACACATGCCAGCTCCCACTATGTACGTCTGCCACCTGGCACGTGCAATGTAACCTCTCACCTGTGACGTGTGACTGCAAGCACACAGCCGTCTTGGCATGGGGCTGTCAATGTGGACACCTGTCAATGTTTCGGGAGGTGTGATCCGTACAGTGCTGTACATAGGGTGCAGTGCTGACACCTACTACTGTCTCATATCCCCTCGTGCCACAGGTCCCACTTGTTTTGGCCGCTCAGCCTGTGCCCACATCGTCGTCGTCGTGTGTCATACTCATCCAGCCTCGGAAGCAGTTCCATGCTCAGCAGACATTCATGTTGCCGTGGCGTTGCCGCTTGACGAATATGCAGTCAGTCCCCATCAGCACGCCCCGCAAGTCATTGGGGCCTAGATCCCCATGTGCATGCACATGGCAGTGGTCTGTATCACTAGCCATTGCCATTGTTGGGAGACCTGTGTAAGTGTATTGTGGCCGTGCCGTCCCAGCTTGACAGCTGGGCTGTGGCTCATGTGCTTGCTCAGTCATGTCAGTGATGTGTATGCGAAATTGCTATGTGTCGTGTTGCTTTGACATGTGTCCTCTGCCATTGTCCCTAGGCGGAGACCGAACATTGACCGCCCATACCAATTGCTAGCGGACATGGACGATACAGAGGTTATTAGGAAGTTTCGGCTGGACAGGCCAACCCTGCATCGACTGTGTGCCATGTTAGAACCCCATCTCCGTCCCCGCAGGGTGTATCCGACTGCTGTCACCCCCACGGCTAAGGTGATGGCCGCCATGCATTTCTTCGCCACTGGGTCATTCCAGCACACAGTGGGCATTGGAGGAGGGATGTCCCAGCCCATGTTCAGCAAGGTGCTGAGGGATGTACTGGCAGCCATGATGCTGTACCGAAACAGGTACATCCGCTTCCCCAGGGCTCGTGAATTGGCGGCAGTGAAGGGTGCATTCTATGCCCTTGGCAGAATCCCACACGTCGTTGGAGCCATTGACTGCACACATGTCGGCCTTGTTCCACCACAGGCCACTGAGCACCTGTACCGCAACAGGAAGCACACGCACTCCCTGAATGTGCAAGTGGTGTGCCTTGCGGACATGGTGATCACCCACGTGTGTGCAAAGTTCCCAGGCTCGGCCCATGACGCACACATAATGCGCAACAGCATCTTGCCACGACTGATGTCCAATATGCAACAGGATCGTGGCTGTATTGTCGGTGAGTATGTGGAGTGGTGTAGCGTGCTGGTTGTGCGATGCTGTCCCCTGTCCAGTTGGAATAGCAACGGTTCTCTGTGTCCCTCACACCCAGGTGACTCTGCGTACCCGAATGGGGCATGGCTGCTCAGTCCATTGAGGAATCCTCGCACCCCAGCAGACGATCGCTACAATGAGGCACATGGGAGGACCAGACGTGTGGTCGAGCGTACCTTTGGCCTCCTCAAGTCCAGGTTCAGGTGCCTGGACCGCACCGGGGTGCGCTGGCGTACTCCCCACAGAAGGTGTGCCGGATAGTGGTGGCGTGCTGCATGCTGCACAATCTGGCCATTCGGAAGCAGATCCCCTCATCGTGGATGACGGAGATCAACCAGGGCCCCAGCCCGCAGACCAGGACAGCTCGAGTGAGGAGGACAGCGGAGAGGAGGAAGCTGGTAATGTGCGGCAGCAGCTCATCGCCCGCTACTTCACTTGATGGTGAGTGTCCATGTACGACGGCTGATGTGGCTGTATCTGTGCAGGTGTGTGTGTGCTGTGTCAGGGTGGCCGTTTGTTCACTGCGTGCTGTGTGTCAACGCTCCATGGCCAGGGTAGTATGCCACTGTTGGTGGCTGTGGCATTGTGCCCTATTGCTCTGTGCGATGTGTGTACATTGCTTGTAGTTGTTGACATGTACTGTGTGATGGGTGTGTGACACACTCATTGAATGTGCTCCTGTTCTGTCTCCCACCCCTAGGTCCCTACAGGCCCTCCGGATTCCATTGCCATGCCACGCATCAGGTGCCTTTCCGCCCAAGGTGGCCGTTGTATTCCGTACAAATAAAACACAGGGCACAAACAGCAGTTAGTGTAAAAGGTGCATTTATTTCAAACTGTGACATGTGATTGTGTGTAAGGTGATGACAAAAGTGGTGCGTGCAGTGACAATGAGCTGTCGGTCATGGCTGCGTGATGCTCAGGGTGTACCCACTGGTTCTATGTCCATAGTCCAACACACACATGCCATCCAGATGGCTGTGTGGAGTGGGATCGTAGTCCAAGTCAATGCAGTGGCTGGTCAAGGAAGGCTGGCGGAAGGCTGGCTGGCTGCCTCACTTGCGTTTGGAGCGTGCGAAGTCCTCCCGGGAGATCTGTTTCCACTTCGGACGGCCCCTTCCACGTTTGCGAGGGGGTGCCTGCTTGCGACATGCTGGTGGTTGAGGTGTGCTCACTGGCTGTTGACGCAGGGGAACTGGACACTGCTGCTCGACCCTGCGCCCCGGCAGGTGGTGGCGGAGGGGGAGCTGCTGTCCCTGGCTGTGACCTCACCGCCACCACCAGCTGGCCCATGAGGTCCACGAGTTGGCCCATACGGGCGTCCATGGACCTCAGCACCCCCAGCACCTCACGCGTGTCTGAAGCAGACCGGACCCATTGTCCTTGGGCCTCTTCATAGGCCCCAAGGACTCTGGCCATTTGAGGCAGGGCATGGCTCCCAGGGGAGGCTGGCGTTTCCCTGACCCTGCTCCTCCTACCAGTCCTGCTGCCACCGGCCTGCCCACTAGCCACATTGCTCACCACGGTCCTCGCTGTGGCTCCCAGGGTGGATCCAGTCGGCCGGGCCACCACCTGCGCTGGGGCTGGTGCCAGCGAAGACGTGGTGGTGGTGGCGGCGGTGGTGGTCGGTGCGGCGATGGTGGCGGTTGCGGCAGTGGTAGTGGCCGCAATGACCGTGGGTGTGGCCGCAACGACAGTGGCAGCAGGGGGCTGGGAATGTTCAGCAGCCCTGGATGATGGGTTGGTGGGTAGGAGGGGTCCTGGGGAGCGGCTGGGCCCTGCCACACCAGATGGGCCTGCTTGGTGGTCCGTGTCCGAAGAGGAGGACAGATCCTCCAGATCCGTGTGTCCTCGTTGGGGGCTTGTAGGCTGGCTGTGCTGGCTGCTGGCTCCATCCCCAGCATCCAGCAGTTCGTCACCTGTGGAGAGAATGAGATTTGTTATTGTGTTGCACCTGGCGAAGTATGTATTTGTCGTCTGACATTAACAGTTCGTGCAATCTCGTACATGGGTTTCCCGGAGGCGTGTGTGTGGCTGTAGCATTTGTAGTTGTGTGTGCTTGGCAATGGGACTGTGTGCTGTGCACATGTGGCATGGGACGGATTGGCCATGCCGATGGGTGTGTTGCTGTGCCCCTACTTATTGTGACTCTGGTGTATGCGGGCTCCTGGCCCATCCTGGGTCTGGTTTGTACTTTGCTTTTGGTGTTCAGATGGGACGCTTAGGAACGCATATGGCAACATGGGGGCCATGCCCCACATTCGCATTTGGGAGGGAATATGCTTTTGGGGTTCAAATGGAACGCTTAGGAACGCATATGGCAACATGGGGGCCATGCCCCAGATTCGCATTTGGGAGGGAATATGCTTTTGGGGTTCAAATGGAACGCTTACGAACGCATATGGCAAAATGGGGGCCATGCCCCAGATTCGCATTTGGGAGGGAATATGCTTTTGGGGTTCAAATGGAACGCTTAGGAACGCATATGGCAACATGGGGGCCATGCCCCAGATTCGCATTTGGGAGGGAATATGCTTTTGGGGTTCAAATGGAACGCTTAGGAACGCATATGGCAACATGGGGGCCATGCCCCAGATTCGCATTTGGGAGGGAATATGCTTTCGGGGTTCAAATGGAACGCTTAGGAACGCATATGGCAACATGGGGGCCATGCCACAGATTCGCATTTGGGAGGGAATATGCTTTTGGGGTTCAAATGGAACGCTTAGGAACGCATATGGCAACATGGGGGCCATGCCCCAGATTCGCATTTGGGAGGGAATATGCTTTTGGGGTTCAAATGGAACGCTTAGGAACGCATATGGCAACATGGGGGCCATGCCCCAGATTCGCATTTGGGAGGGAATATGCTTTTGGGGTACATGCTGTGAGCCATGGGTGCCGAACGTGACATGTGTTGTGGCAGCATGACAGTGCATGGTTTGAGGTGTGTGCATGCTTGACATGGCCTGCATATTTGCTGTCTGTTGTGATTACTGGACATGGCATTGGACGCATCGTTATGAGTGAGTGATGGTTGTGTGCCAGCCAACGTATTGCAGTTGTCCCATCTCCTTGGTGTGCGTGCTGCCCTGTGCCATGTGCATCACTGCAGTGCTCGGGGGGGTGGCCCATGTTGTGTGTTGTTGCTCACAGTGTGTCGTGCGCTTCATTGACTTCTGGCACATGGTTGGTCATGGGCATGTATCTTAGCGTGACTGCTGTATGTGTGGCAGCTGTGCGGATGACATGCCTTTCATGAGACTGGGGCTGACGGATGGGATGGATGGTATGTTGTATGTGCATGGTGTGTCTGTGTGTTTGATGGGTTCAGTGGTGTTCGTGTGCATTTATGTTGTTCCGCTCTGTTGCGTCTAGTGTTGTTTGTCTTACATAGGCGTAGTTGTGGGGTGTGTGGTTGACAGGCAGTAGGGGCTACATGGACAGGACTTCAATGGTGTTTCGGTTGTGTGTGATGAGTTGCACAGTGGCTGCCGTGTGGTACTATATTCAGTGTGGCTTGTGCATGCAGACGTGGCTCCTTGGGTGTTGCTATGTCTGTGATGGGTCATGTGGGGTGTGAGTCTGTTGTTCATGTCCGTGTGCACATTGTTCACTTGTTCGTGACGGTGGGCGGTGCTGCGTGTTCGTCTGCTACGTGACATGTCCCATGTGTTGGTCGTGTTCCGGTCCTCATGCCTCCAGTAATCCAGCCCTGTCCAGTTTCCCACCTGCAAGTTGTTCGTGCGTGCACTGTACTGGATGCCACATGGCTCTAAGCGGGGGGTGCTCCATGTTGCAGGTCTGTGGGGGTGGGGGGGTGTTGTGGGTCGTGGGGGTGGCTGGACACCCACTGACACCGATTGCTGTGGACCGTGATGTCTGCCTTTCGGCTGTCGTTGTGCACTGCGGTGGCTGACACGTGGCTGTGGGGTGTGGGGGATGCTCCTCCTTGCTGTGCTGTGGGACTAGGGGCCTGGTGTGTTTTGTACTTGGGCTGTCCACCGTCCCACCCACTGCACTTTGTGTTCCTGCCACTTACCTGTTACTTGTCGGTTAGTGCAGCTGTGGCGGACACATGGGTGTGGTGGGTGCTCGTTGTGGCGCTTCTGGCATATTTGGGGACCTGTTGGTGGTTACGTGGCTGGCTGAGTGTACACATGTCCCCACGTATCTTACAGTTGTTCGGTTTGGGCTGTGTGTGGTGGTGTCTGTTGCATGTGTGTGTGATGTGTTGTGTATTGTGTGCTGGACATGGGGGTGTTTGTCCCTGGGAGCTGTGGCATGGTGGTAGTGCATGTGAGTACATAGCGGTGTGCTGGTATACATTAGTTTGTACTTACCAGCCTCCACTCCCCCTGCTAATCCGGCGAGGATCTCCGGATGTATTATGACTCGCACCTTCTCCTCCCACGCTTTGAAGGTCTTGAAGAGCGCGGGATTCCCTCCGCCAGTGACGGCAGCCAGCTCTCTGTTTTTGCCCTCCTTCTTCTTGACCAGGCTCTTGACGTCATTCCAACGTTTGTTTATTTCTCCTCTGTTCCTGGGCAGGGTCCCGACTGCATTGACCTGGTCTACGATCCGGTTCCACATTCTGTTTCTGGTGGCTAGTGGTGTGTGCTGGACCATGTTCCCATAGATTTGTGGGTACACCTTGATGATCTCGTCGACCATGACCGTCAGCTCAATGGGCGTGAACTTGGGCATTCTTTGTGGTGCCATGGTGTTTGTGGTGCTGGTGCGGTGTGTGTTGTGTAATGTGCAGGGGGTTTGTGGTGCAGGTGTTTGGTGGTGGTGGTGGTGGTGGTTGTGATGTGTGCGTTTCTGTGGTGTGCTGCTGTCCTTGCTGTGTCACTGTGTCCTCTCCTCTCCTCTCTGGTTTGCAATGTTGCAAGGGGTTGTGGTCTGTGGGAGTGCTGCTTTTGTACTTACCTATGTGGGTGTGTCCTCATGGTCTGTTGTTTTCAGGTGTGTTGTGTCTGGGGTTCTGGCCTTTGTAGTTTTTGTTTGTCCGGGGGGGTGTTTTCGGGATGTGTACTGTGCTTGTGTATTTGTGCGTGCCTTGCTGTGTGGACTTGTTGGCCATGTTGTGTGCTATTGGTTTTGTGAGCGGATGGTTTCTGTGCAGGTACGTGGGCGCCATGGCTTCTGCCGTGTCGATTCTCATCGGCGTTGTTTGCGCTGGCGGGCGGTATATTTGTAGTTTTCCCGCGCTCATGGCGGTGCGATCGTAATTTCACGTGCGGTGTGTCGGCCGTGAGGGCGGGCGGTTTTGTGTTGTCGTGCGTGTTTCCGTCCGTGGCGGGCGGTTTGACTCCGACTCGGACGTTGGCGGGCGGTATTTTGTGTGATTTTTTCGCCGATGGCGGTTTTCGGTTTGTGTAATCGTAATGGCGTGGTCGGTGTTCAGACGGTGTGTGCGGGCGGATTTTTGCCGCTTCCATGCCTGGCGGATTTTTTTACGCCGGGTATCGTAATGGGCCCCATAGTTGTAAAAAATATAGTCAGTCAAAATATCGAATTTTTTAAATGTATGAAAAGTAATGTAAAATGAATGAAATAATATATATAATTAACTAAAACATACTTAAAAATACTTAAATAACTTTAAAATTAATAAATAATTAATGTAACTTAAAAAAAATAAACATACATTTTAATTTTTTAATACATAAATATATTAACGTAATATTTATAAAAAATATTCAATATTTTTAGCGTAGGATAGCGGGACGGTAAAATTTACTATTACCACTTCAGTCAGTGCAACAGTAGGGAAAGCGTTGGATAGCGGGAGGGTAAAAATTACTATTCCCCCTCCAGACAGTGCAACAGTAGGGAAAGCATTGGATAGCGTAGGGGTAAAAATTACTATTCCCACTCCAGAGAGTGCAACAGTAGGGAAAGCTTTGGATAGCGTAGGGGTAATAATTACTATTCCCACTCCAGAGAGTGCAACAGTAGGGAAAGAGTTGGATAGCGTAGGGGTAAAAATTACTATTCCCACTCCAGTGAGTGCAACAGTAGGGAAAGCGTTGGATAGCGTAGGGGTAATAATTACTATTCCCATTCCAGAGAGTGCAACAGTAGGGAAAGAGTTGGATAGCGTAGGGGTAAAAATTACTATTCCCACTCCAGTGAGTGCAACAGTAGGGAAAGCGTTGGTTAGCGTAGGGGTAAAAATTACTATTCCCACTCCAGTGAGTGCAACAGTAGGGAAAGCGTTGGATAGCGTAGGGGTAATAATTACTATTCCCACTCCAGAGAGTGCAACAGTAGGGAAAGTAATATTTTAATATTTTACTAAAAAATAATTAATTATCAATACTAATAAATATTATTAATAACACTAATTACCAATTAATGAATTAAAAAAAAAAATTACCAATTATTAAAATGTAATTACCAATTAATAATTAATTAACAATGAAGTAATTATCAATCCCAATTAATATTTATTAATATGTACTTAATTTCAATTAAATTACTTCCCACCCTATTCCTCTATAAACCCACATCCCGCTACAACTATTTAATTAATAGAATTAACATAATTACCATTTAATCAATTTAAAAAATTACCAATTAATAAAATTTAATTACCAATTAATAATTAATTAACAATAAATTAATTATCAATACCAATTAATATTTATTAATATGTACTTAATTTCAATTAAATTACTTCCCACCCTATTCCCCTATAAACCCACATCCCGCTACAACTATTTAATTAATAGAATTAACATAATTACCATTTAATCAATTAAAAAATTACCAATTAATAAAATTTTATTACCAATTAATAATTAATTAACAATAAATTAATTATCAATACCAATTAATATTTATTAATATGTACTTAATTTTAATTAAATTACTTCCCACCCTATTCCCCTATAAACCCACATCCCACTACAACTATTTAATTAATAGAATTAACATAATTACCATTTAATCAATTAAAATTACCAATTAATAAAATTTAATTACCAATTAATAATTAATTAACAATAAATTAATTATCAATACCAATTAATATTTATTAATATGTACTTAATTTTAATTAAATTACTTCCCACCCTATTCTCCTATAAACCCACTACCCGCTACGGAATTAAATTACACAAAAATTAAATAACATAAAATTCATTGCTTTTAAAAAATTAAACATACATTACAACAACTAATATACACTTTTAACACATATACTAACATACAATACACTTAGAAAAAATTCGATATTATTAAAAATTCAATATTTTTTAATGCCTATATTATGTACTTCGATATTTTAACAATCGATATTACTTACCTTAATTTCGATATTTTTAACGACTATATTATGTCCATTCGATATTATGTCCATTCTATATTTTAGACTCGATATTGTGTCCATTCGATATTTTTGTTTCGATATTATGTCTGTTTACCGTGCAGGACAGCACACAGCACAGTCCCCTGACCATCCTAGTGAAGGGAGTGGGTCCAGACGCAGGGCACGGCCGTCCACCAGCGCTGCTGCTGTAGGTGAAGACACTGTGTTTTCCGGGCTTGAAGGCACCATGGTCAGAGTCCAGCACCTGCAAGCTAAAGCATTAAGATCAATCCAGCGCCAGTTTGCCACACACAATCACAACATGACCGAGATGAGGGATGGTTTCATGGCCATGACAGGTGCTCTAGAAGGACTGTGTACAGAGATGAGGAGAGTCCGGGCAGACAGGCACAGGGAGAGACAACGTCTCCACAGCCGGCTGGACATGCACACCAAAGCTGTGAACCACCTGTCGACTGCCACGTCCCTGCTGGCACGTCGGTGTGTTAGCATGCAGCATGAAATGGCTCACTGCTGCCAGGATGTTGCTAGGGGCCTGGTGCAGGTCACACATGCTGTGGACCAGCTGCGGGCAGCTGCCACAGGTGGCACAGGACCCCTGAGCTCATTGGAGAGTGAGGATCAGTCCAGCAGGAGCAGCATCACTCCACCAATTCCCCAGGACAGACGGCGGAGTGCGCGGCAGGGGAGAACAGCCGAAGACTCAAGGGAGGACAGTGGGCACCCTGAGCGAGGGGCAACAGGCCGTGCCCGCAGGAGATGAAGTGTGATCAGTGGCACATGGCAATGTGTGAGGCAACACATTGCCTCTTGACTCATGTATAAAGGACATCCTTGCACTGTGACTCTAACATGTGCATGCAATTGTGTTTAAGTCAGGCTGTGTGACAGATATGTTCCTGCCCCTAAGGAAATAAAAAACACAGTTGTGCACCAATCTGTAGCATTGTGTCCTCATTACTCACCTAGAATTAGTTCTGTGTGATCTCATCTCATCTCTGGCGCCCGGCAGCCGCACCGACACCACCTGCTGGTCTGAACCGTGGAGCTGGGCCCTCCTCATCTGATGACTCGGAATCAGTGAGCTCCACTGGGGTGCCTTTCTTGGTTGCGATGTTGTGTAGCATGGCTAATGTGGCGACGATTTTGCAGCATGTCTCGGGGCTGTACTGTAGCGCTCCTCCACTCTTATGAAGGCAGCGGAAACGGCTCTTAAGGATTCCAAAGGTCCTCTCAATGGCACAGCGTGTGGCTCTGTGGGCGCTGTTATACCCTTGATCCCCTGCAGTGGCTGGATTCAGGTACGGAGTCAGGATGTAGTCACGTACAGCATACGCACTGTCACCTGCAGGGTGACAAGAATTAGGTTAAACACTGACAAGCCACTTCAGACCTTTACTGAATGTGTGTTTGGAAGCCATGCATTTACCAAGCAGGTATCCCTCCCCAAATTCGCCATCTGTAAGTCGGCGGTTTATTCCACTGTGGCGAAAAATGAATGAGTTGTGTGTGCTGCCAGGGTATTTCGCAACAATATCAGTGATGACATGTTTTGCATTGCACACTACCTGTATGTTCAGGGAATGATAGGACTTGCGGTTCCTGAACACATACTCATTCTGTGAGGGGGGGGAGAGTGCGACATGGGTCCCATCTATGCAGCCAATTACGTGGGGGAATTGGGCGATCTGGTAGAAATCATGCTTGGTCTGATCTAGTGCCTGTTGTGTGCTGGGGAATTGGATGTGGTGATGCAGCCTCTGTACCATTGCATCAAGGAAAGCGTGGAAGAAGCGCGACAGTGCACTCTGAGAGACCCCTCCTGCTGTGGCTATCACCCCCTGAAAACTCCCTGATGCCAGTAAGTGCAGTGAGCACAGGACCTGTATATGGGTGGGAATGGTGTGTGCCCTGCGTGTGGGGTGTTCTAGTATGGGTTTGAGCTCCTCTATTAAGTCCAGGATGCTGTCTGCATCCAGCCTGTAGTTCACATGGATCTCCTCCTCGGTCTGCTGGAACAGGGTGATGCGCACTCTGAAGATCCTTTCCTGGCGTCTCCTTCTCTGTGCAGCAGCTCTGATTCGCAGCCTCCTGGCTATCACATAAAGCCCAGCCATTGTGAAACCCCTGTAGCATTGTGGGCCTGTTTATATTGGTTGCAGCTGGTTACCACCTGCTCAGAGTTGGTGGTAATTGCGATGTGCAAATTTGCGAATTTCGCAAATTCGCAATTTGCGATTTCTACCTGCATTTCGTTTTGCGAATTCGCAATTTGCGAGCTGGTTATTAGCGAATATCGCAAATAACGTGTCGCAGATTGCGAGTTCGCGTGTTTATTCGCAGATTCCCTGTCTCGCAAAATTGCTAATCGCAAATTTTGCGATTAGCATTTTTGCGCACAGGATGCCCTTCTTACATGGAAACACTGTTTTGCGATCGCAAACACAGTTTTTTTGCGATTCGCAGTGTTTGCGATCGCAAAACAGCTTCATACATATGGCCCAAGGTCCTTTATCTTTCCTTCTAGGTCCACTACTGTCGGTTGGAGTGTTTGGAGCATTTTTTTGGTCTGTGCAATGTGCGCAGAAAGTTTGCCCTGATCATCCGGCAGCAAGCTCAGTTCAACTGCCACTGCGCCTACTCTGCCTCCCACGTCCTTTCTAGTAGCGGCGATGACGGCCAGAATTTTGTCCAGTTTAGCTTCAGCAAGGCCCTCCACTGCAGCGGTCTGTGACATGTCAGCATACCCTCCAGCTTCTAGGTGCCCCCGAGGGCAAAGGCCACCCGTTCCCCGTCGCCTCATGCAGTTTGTGTAACCCTTCTTTCACCGTGCCACTCCCCAACCCCCCTTAGCTACAGGGGATACGAGTATTCTGTGGGGGGGAGGGTGGGGGGGGCCTGTCCTTCTTGCCGGCATTGGAGGTAGACACTGACCCGTGAGGACCCCCACTATCCCACGGTGCTCAATTGTTCTGTCCACCAGGGAGGCATGTGCAGTCCGAGAATCAGGGGGGCCCAGCAGGCCCCGGTACCCTAGTGCGGCAGTAGAGGCCTCCATTTTTAGGTCTCGCCCTGAGCCAGCGCTTGCGCTGGTCTGGGCGAGACATTTAGTCAGTGGGCTTTCAGAAATGCGACCACAGCTTTTTGTGTGGCATTCTGCTCGCGATTACGCGCACAGGCACGAGCGCCATCGGGCTTTCCTCTCGCTCTCCCGCGCGCGCCTCGCTCTGCCTCTCTGTCTTGCTTGCCCCTCCCCCTCCCCCACCAGAGCTGCCATCTGGCTTTCTCTGCACGCACCACTCGCGTGCTTGTTTTCTTTCACTTTCGCGGCCGCGTCACTTTCGCGGCCGCGTCACTTTTGCGGCCACGCGGCCAATGCTTCTTTTAACGCTGCATTTCATCCGACATAATAGAAAATAAGCGACTATTTGTTCTTGGATGGTTTACTGTGCTGAATGACTTCATTTGGCTTTGACCTGTGGAGGGATAATGTTCTATATGCAATCGTTCCTAAGAAATAATGTTTGAAAGGCATGTGCAATTCCCCTAGGAATGCTAGCATACAAAAAGAAGATTTCTCTCTACATTCCAGCTGCTGCCTTTTCCTTCCTCGGCTGGTCTTTCAAGAGTGAGTTAGAGGTTTCTCTCCTGCACTAAGACAATGTTTACTGCCGAGTGAGGCAGAGATCTAAAGCTTGCGAGTTAGTTGTGATTAGAGCCCGGGCGCTCGCCCTGCTAATGGCGGAGCCCACTGCTGCTCAATGACATTCTCTGGCTGGCGCTGGCGCCAGGACCTCGGGGCTGCACTGTGTATATGTCATTGAGACTGGGACAATATTTCAGTATGGAGCCAAGCCGCAGGGATCCACTCTATAAAACCGGCCTAAAAATAGCCCCAACTCCCTCCCTAGGATCACCAGCGACCGGTCCCATTCGAAGGAAAGCAAGCATGAACAATCTGCTGAAGCTACCAGCGACAGCCACACTGCGCACGCTCCGAGGGGGCTTTAAATCACGCGGAAAGCAGCTAATTTACAGGCCCCTTTAAGTGACATTGACATCAAAAGTAACTTACTGGCCGGTGTCGGTCTCTCTTACTACTCCCCCCAAATCAAATAGACGCCCTGCCCTTCTTTTGGAGGGGAGCTTAAAAAAGGCCTTCTGCTAAAGTTACAATATTTTTTAATAATGCTACTGAACGGTTTTGGTTTTACAAGATCTGCAAAGTAAAATAAACTGTAAAATTCCTTTGATGGCAAATTTCAAAGTTCGAGGCACTTAAAGACTCTCCACCCTGAAGAATTATATGCTGGAAACATGTCAAAAAGTCTGTGCTGATTCGAAATGGATACGGTGCCAACATTTGGTCTAACAACAGCCTGTCTGGATACCTTTACGTTTATAACTTCACTGCCAAGGCTGCCCGGGGGGCCACGTAGGGGACCCTCCAACAGGGCGGCCGCCTTAGTGCCACAGGAAGGCACAGAAGTCTGCAGACTAGGCTCCCTGGGCTAGGGACCAGGGGGTCGGCTGGCCGCGTCACTTCCCCCGCCCACTGGAGGGTCTCTTGACCGCTGCCCGTCTCGCTGTTTCGGACGTGTCCCCGGGATCCGCTCCATTTGCGGTTAGTGCGTGCCTCCCCCCGAGGCTGGGTGGCTGTGCCCGGCCCCTGCCGTGGTTGCGGTCCGCCATTGGGGGGGGAGACAGCTCCCGGGGGGCTAGGGCAGCGGCACCCCCCCACCCCCTGGTCTTTGCACCCCCAGAGTAACTTGTCGGCGCCGGCCGGACCCGGCCCGACTTTGGCCCAAGGGTCGCCGCTGCTGCTGGTCACGGGGGCTCATGCCCGCGTGTGCTGGGGGGGGGAATAGCGATCTTCGTTGCGCCTCCCTCCGCCCTTGAATTGCCAGACGGTAGGCTCCATGCCGGCGGGATGCGGCCCTGACCCCCCCACGCCTAGCTACCGCCTACCTCTCGCTGGGGGGGGGGGTAGAGACACATGGTTTCCCTACGTGGGAGTTGAAGGAGCACGACCGAGGGACTGGTGCGTGTTGTGCGGGGGAGGGGGGTGGCTCACCGGTTTGTGTGCGTGGCTGCTCCCACTCGGCGGGACAGACAGAGCAAACCGGGCCTTTCCAGACGCCCCTACCTCCCTGCTGGACCCCCAGTGGAGCCTGTAGAAAGCTTGCTGAAAGGTACAGAGCACTGCGGGGGCTGTGGGGCGCCTGAGGGGAAAGTAACGGACACTTCACTCTTCCGTTGTATTCGGCTAAAGGTCACGTGCGACCTACGGCCCCTTTATTTAAGCCCTCCGACCGCGCCCGGTCGCGAGGGGTGTACAGTGCCAACGTTCTATAGAGAGGGCCGGGTGGCTCCTCTACATCCCTCCTTTCCTTTGGATGATGAACTCTCTGCTCCGCAGAGAAGCTTGAGGGAACAGAGAATAGGAAAAGAGAGAGAGAGAGAGGAGAGAAGAGAAGAGAAGATGAAAGAGACAAAAGTTCTCAACAGGTCGTCGATACATCAACTGTGATTCGACACTGGCTTCACGGCTGCGGACACCTCACTTCAGCATGCATAGTCTCTCAGCCTCCGACTGGGTGTTGGGTTCGGCCGGAGTCGATATCTGGCACTCCGGACCCCTGGGCCCTGGCTCTCTTCCTGAGCCACTTGCTCACTCGCTCCTTCGGCAGTGGTGGTAGGCTCGCCAGTCATCCCGTCGTCACTTCGGTTGTCCGCACTCCTGCGCGGGGTGAGTCCTGGGTTGGCCGGTCTTTCTACTAGATCCGGACATGGTCCTTCATCTGCCCCAGCGCTTTCTTCCGGTGCTGTGTTGCCCCCGGGCAGCTCTGCTCGTATCGGCTTGAACCATGACACGTTGCGGGTCACTGTGTGCTCCCCTCTCCGGGCCGTGACCATGGTGCCCTCAACTCATGTTACTGTCCACATCTCGGGTTCATATGGGGTCCGAAACTTCCATCCCGGATATCGATCCTTCAGCACAATTTGATCCCCTACTTTCACCCTCGGTGGCTTTGCTCCTCGGTATACCGTAGCCTTGTCATTTGTGACTCTGCGTCTTAGCTGGGACCTCTCTCTGTCCAGAACCGGTGGCATCCACTCAGTGTTTTCAGGTATGACATCCCGGGGCGATTGCTTCAGTAGGAGCGAAGCCGGGGCACACCCTGTCGTGGAGTGTGGGGTTTGCCGGTAGGCCTGTAGGAATTGTTGCAGGCACGCCTCCGGGTCATGATGTTGGTCTACCCCTATTCGGAGAGCGCGGTTGAGTGTCCGCATGAACCTTTCCGCTTCGCCATTGGCTTGTGGCCATTGCGGGGTGATGCGGCGGTGTCGGATGGCTCGTTGCTCAAGGAAGTCATGGAAGTCTTGCCCTTGAAAAGGGGGTCCATTGTCGGTTTTTACTTCCTCTGGCAGACCAAATGTGGCAAATGTCCTTTCGAGGGCGGGGCGAACTTGCGCGAATGCTGTGGATGTAACCAGTTCCACCACCGGGAATTTCGAGAAGGAATCAATGATGACAAGCGTGTGCCGTCCGTTCGGGAAGCTTCCAAAGTCAGCGCTCAGTTGTGTCCACGGTTTCTGGCTGGGCTCTTCAGTGATCACCGGGGCTGGCGCTGGGTCTCCTCCTGTGATAGTGCACGGATGGCAGCGCTGCACTTCGGCATCTACCAAGTCATCCAGGCCTGGGAACCACACCTTTGCCCTCAGCCTTGCCTTTGTCTTGGCGGTACCTTGGTGTCCCAGGTGTGCGAGCTTGACCATCCTCTGACATAAGCTTCTCGGTACCACGATTCTTCTTCCTCTCAGGATCATTCCTGATCCGCTGGCGCATAACTCGTGCCGTATCTTCCATATCTGGCATCTGGCGTTCTGCTCCTCCGCGGTCAATATTGACAGTCCGTCCAGGAACCGTTGCCACTTCCCACTTTCCAAGGCCTCCTTCACTCTTTGGAGGGTGCCATCGTCTTCCGTGGCTTGGCGTATCTCCTCCTTGGTGATTGCCACCGGGCATGCGGCGTCTTCAACCATCCTTATGAACGCCTCCGTGTCGGCAGCAGCTCCTTGCGTGCTCTCCCCTTTCTCTTCAGGGGGGTGTCGGGAAAGAAAATCAGCCGGATTATCCGCCCCTGGCCTGAACACCAGCTCGAACGCATAGGCCTGCAGTTGCACTGCCCACCTTTCAATCCTCGGGGGCGCCAGTCGTGTGAGCCCGCTGAAAAGGGGAATCAAAGGCTTGTGATCTGTCACTACCCGGAATGGGTGTCCACAGAGGTACAGGTGGAAATGTTGACACGCCCACTTTATGGCCAGGGCCTCCCGCTCAATCTGGGCGTACCTCGTTTCCGTTGATGACAGGGCCTTGCTGGCGTACGCCACGGGTACTCGATCTCCTTTCCCGTCGATCTGTAGTAGGACCGCTCCGAGTCCCACCAGACTTGCGTCTACCACCAGTTCCGTCTTCCGCTTAGGGTGAAAATACGCCATGGTGATTTGGTCCAACAGGGCTGCCTTAATGCTTTGAAACGCCGCCTCCTCTTTGTGTGACCAGGCCCATGGCACCCCGTTCTTAGTGAGTTGGCGGAGGGGCTCGGCAAGGGTCGCCAGGTTTGGGAGGAACCTCCCACAGTACATAGCCATCCAGAGGAAGCTCCTTATCTCGGTTGGATTCTGCGGAACAGGGGCATTGCGGATGGCATCCACCTTGTTTGGGTCCACCTTGAGGCCTTCCCTTGCGAAGACATATCCAAAGAACTCAATTGAATTTTTGTAGAATGCACACTTTTTCCGATGTAGCGTGAGGCCGCATTCCGCCAGTCTCTGTAGGGTCGCCCTGAGCCGCATATGGTGTTCTTCCAGGCTTTGCGAGTAGATCAAGATGTCGTCGCTCAGGTTAATTACACCGACCAGACCCGAGAGGGTTTCCTTTATGGCGTTTTGAAAAACCTCGGCAGCTGAAGAGACGCCAAAACTGAGCCTTGTATACCTTCTGAGGCCGACATGCGTAGAGAAAGTCGTAATATACCGGCTCTCCGGCGTTAGCTCCAGCTGATGGTATCCGGAGTTGAGATCCAGCTTCGAAAACCATTGCGCCCCGTTGAGGTCCGCAATGATGTCGTCCATCGTCGGGGTCACATGCCTCTCCCTCCGGATGGCCTGGTTAGGAAGCCACATGTCCACACACAAACGGATGGCGCCCGGCTGTTTTGGCTTTGGCGCCACGACGAGTGGCGAGACCCATTGTGTCGGCCCGATACTTTCTCGATGACTCCTCTGTCTTCTAGATCTTGGAGCTCCTTTTCCACCGCTGGGCGCAAATGGAATGGGATCCGCCGGTGTCTCAAGGCGCGCAGCTGTATCGTCTTGTCTATGTGCAGCTTGACTTGACGGCCTTTTAGTTTTCCTAGACCCTGGAATAGTTGTGGGAACTCGCCCATGATGTCTTCGGCGTGGTGTTCGTGTATTTGTCTCGCGAAAAACACTAATTCTAGGTCCTCCGCCGTGTGGCAGCTCAGCAAGGTTCCTTTCTTCCCTTCGGTCACGTGGAACTTCGTCCTCACTGAGTGGTCAGCATTGGCGACGTCCACTTCTATCATGCCCCTCAGCGGTATGGGCTCTGTGCCTCCGTATGTGTAGATCTTGGCCGTGCTTGGTGTGAGGCGCGGCCTGGGTGACAGCTTCTCGTATTGGTCGGAGTCCATCACGTTGACCGACGCTCTGGTATCTATAAGCGCCTGTATTGCTGCTCCGTTCACAGTTACGTGGCATATGGGGGGCGGGCGTCTTGTTCGCCCCGTCCTTCTAGCAAACGAAATCACGAAGATGTCATCTTCGTCTTCGTAGTATACCTGTGCTGCTTGCCCTTCTGATGCCGCCGCCTCCTCGGTTTCTTCTAGGGAGAGGTTCCGAATGTTCACCTGGCGACGTCTGGCCATGTTCCCTCTTGATCTCGTTGGTCCGCTTCTACAGACGCTGGCAAAGTGGTTCGCCTTGCCGCACTTGGAGCATGCCTGCCCCTTCGCTGGGCACTTTTCCTGGTCGCGGTGTTCGTATCCGCACTGCCCACACTGGTGTCCTTGGCGGGGTCTCCCTTCCCATCGGGGCCCTGGGCCTGGTCGCCTTTGGAGTGCCTCAACAGTCTCCTCCTTGACTTGAACCACCTTCGTGTTGGCCCCTGTCGGCGTGTTTTTTAGCCTCACTGCTTCCATCTCGTCCGCTCTTTGGTCGGACAGTTCATGCGATCGGCCCAGCACGAGAATGTCGTCAAGGGATATCCCTGGTTGTCGCAGTATTAGGCGCCTTAGCGTGAGGGACTTGCACCCTTGAATTATCTGTGCCCTGATCTCTTCATTGTGATCTATCGTGGTGCAAGAGCTTGCTAGCTTCCTTAGCCTCGCATAAAACATATCAACTGTTTCCGTGTCCGTCTGTCTTGCTTGCCTCAACTTGAACCTTTCATAATCTGGGTTCATCTGTGGGTCGAAGTAGCGATCCAATGCTGCGATCGCGGCATCGTAGTCGTGTGTCGCTCCAGTGTTCGGCAATGATTCGAATAGATCGTACAGCTCATCTCCTCCAAAATGCATTAAGAGCGACCTCTTCACAGTCCCGTCCGTCTCTCGGGTCCCCGTGAAGTAATGGTTCAGCCGCCCCACCCATCTTCTCCACCTCGGGGCCGCCGAGGCTGGGTCAGCGAGCTGGCAAAACGGGGGTATGGGTGTCACCGACGCGTGCGAGTGCGGCCTGATGGGCGCAGGGCCCGGTTGCTGCTGCGCTGGGGGGTCTACCATGCCGGCTGTTCCTGTGGTTTTTTTTTTTCTGAGTGGGGATGTGACCTTTAACCTCTGGACCGTGTGCCTTAGCTGCTGGGTCTGTTTCCTGCACTTGTGCTTCCTTCTGTCTTCACCATCGTTCCCCTTTTTGAGATGAGACCACGCTTGGCTAATGGGTGCTGTCTGTCTTTTTATGACCCCTGGCACTGTCCCACTAGAGGTGATGACGCCTCCTTTCTTTCCTCTCTTTGTTTTTTTTTTAGTTTTTTTTTTTAGGGACGTCTTGCCTTTTTTTTTTTCTTTGGACTGCCTGTCCTTGCTTTTCTGTGAAACCTCCGCCCTGGTAGCCTCTGCGTGTAACGCTGTCCTTTTTAACCGGCTCTCCCACGTGTCTCAGTCTTCAGGCAAGAGTTATTTGTGACCGCGCTGCTCAGGCGTTGGCCCCTCCCCCACTCGCGCCTCAGCTGTCATGCACGCCGGGGACCTGCTCAGCTGTAGGACACGTTCCTCAGCGCCGTCACTCGCTCTCACCCGTCTTGATGGCCTGCAGGGCGCCACTCACCTCTGCGCCGGCCGGAGCTCCTTCAGCACAATTTCAGTTTTGGTCCGCCGCATGCGACAGGCCGGTCTTGCCGTCTACGTCGCTTCACTGCCACAGGATCTCCGGCAGCAGGATCATGTCACACGACGTGGGCCCGTCCCGTCGTCGCCAGTGTAGAAAGCTTGCTGAAAGGTACAGAGCACTGCGGGGGCTGTGGGGCGCCTGAGGGGAAAGTAACGGACACTTCACTCTTCCGTTGTATTCGGCTAAAGGTCATGTGCGACCTACGGCCCCTTTATTTAAGCCCTCCAACCGCGCCCGGTCGCGAGGGGTGTACAGTGCCAACGTTCTATAGTGAGGGCCGGGTGGCTCCTCTACAGAGCCGTCCTCGTGGTTTCGTCCCTGCTGTTGCCGAGGGGGGGCGGGGTACCGAGCGAGGCGCCCTCCCCCAGCCCCTTCTCCTTCTCGGCTGGCCCGCGGCGTCTTCACCAGTGCGAATGTAGGCTCCGCCCACAGCTTGCACCGGGTTATTTCGGGAGCGGGGGTACAGTCGGGCAGCATGAGGGTGGCCGCCCTGAGCATGCTGCCCGTGTCGTGGGAGGTGCGTTTTTGCAGCCAGAGCCTATGGTTGTGCAGCAGTGGCACCGGGTCCCGGGGACAGCCTGTTGGCAATAGTGGCACCAGGCTTGCTCTTGCGTGCAATTGAGCCGTGGGGCCCTCCTTGTTGTCTTTGGCTCCAACCGCCCGGTTGGGTGGAGCCAGGGGGGATCTGGGTGGGATTTTGGGGTCGGGTGCCAGGCCTCCAGTCTGCCGCACTTTGCCTAGGCTGGGGATGATGGGGGAATGCATACAGGATGAAGACTTACACAGGTGGAAGCCTGAGGGTCACCCGAGTAATACTTGGTACCATGCGGACTGCGCATCGTTGCTCGCCCTCACCACCGGCACCTGGTGGGACGCTTATGATATCTTGCGCACTAATCACCTCATAACCTCTGAAAGTGGCACGTAATCTATGAACGCGAGCGCTTTTAACTCTACCTGTATAGAAGCAAGGCTAAGGACCTCGGGACTAGGCCACTGCAGCTGGAACCAGCCTTTGCCTCTCCCAGCGCCGTCAATTAGAATACCAACACAACTCGAGTAGTTCACGCCTACGCACACCAAACGGTGTCCTCGGCCGAGTAAAGAGCACACTGCCGGCCCTATTTACCGAGCATGCCCCGGGGGGGGTTGCTTCAGTACTGCTCTGGGGATTTATGGGGGAATAAGGCGAGCAGCTCGCCACGGTAGCTGTGCCCGGGCCAGGGTTCAGGCTTTCTGAGGAAGTCATGTTGGGAGGAGACAGCTTTGCGCGTCGGAACAGGGAGGCAATTCAGGAGTGTATCCGCACGTGTATCAGGTAATCAGGGGTAGATAGCCGGTTTGGGAGGCCTTTCTTGGGCCCTCAGCCAAACTGCTCATTTAATGCACGTTAGGGAGCCACACTTCGTGCTGGTGCTGGGGAAATCGGACAAATCTAGAGTGGGTGGTCGACGTAGGAACCAGCGTCATTAGAGCCCACCATCAGCGGAGAAGATGGCTCGAGGGAGCAGAGGCATGCTTTGGCCAGAAGGTCCCCCCCGCCTCATGGGTCCTGCCCTGCCCTAGGAGGGTACTTCATTCAGAGAGGGTTGGAGGTATGGCAATGTGTCCAGTGCAGAGGATTGCCCAGCAGTCCGCAGTGCAGATGGGGTTCCTCCAGGTTGCATGTTGGATTGTTGGCGTACCGGACGCGCTGGCTGGGGTGGAATGGATATCCCGTACCCCTGCCGCTGGGCTGGCTATCCTGGCCTCCTTAATGAATTCGTGCGGGTCTCCTCCATACATGTTCAAGCTGCACTTCCTGTGTGGTTAGGTCATGATCACCTGATGAGTGCGTGACTGAGTCACACTTGGTCACCCGGCGTTGCTGAGAGTTTCAGCACCTTGTGTCAATGAAGCAACGTTGCTTGCAGCTCTCAGATCGGCTGGCGCGCGCCATGAAGGACTATGTGAGGAATGTTCTTTGTAGGAAATGACCATCAAATACGATGGCATGTGAACGGTTATACGCAGATAACGCGCCAAGGTGTATAGCGATAAAAAGAGTACCCTGGTGTGGGGCAACAAGAGACACCTGTGAGCCAGCGCCTAGATACCTAGGGGTGTACAAGTGCTTTACAGATACACGTTATGTTACTGCTTGGGATTAGAGAGAAAAGGAGATCTGGTAAGGACATTTGAGACATAGTGCATGTCAAATCCAGATTTAGAAACGGGGAGCAGGATTCCCTCTTTATGTCTGTCGGGCAGTCCACCTCTGCCTGCTGAGGCTCTCCCACTCAGCTGCTTGCGGTATCTGCTGCTCTGCTTGTGCCACACAGCATTACAACGTCTAAGAAATTACCTTGTACCGCATTATAACATCTGTTTGGGTGTGGCACGAACAAAAAAAAACAAAAAAAGATTCCTGGTGGGTGCAGCTGGTACGTGCCGGGTACTGCAGATGGGTTGACTTAAACGGGGTGTGTAGTAGGGTAGAACACTAAAGAATGACCCGATACCAGGGGAACGTAAAGGGAAATCAACCTTGGTCGCCTGTCTCTGTAATGGTTTTACATTGTGATGTGCAAGTTTGACTATTGTCATTTATTTACAGATTATTATATAGGATTTCAATTGGATTTCATTGTCTTTATACGCCACTGTTATAACGGCGGAACTCTGGCTTGTGTGCAACCTTGTTACTTGAGATCTTACCGCGCACGTCAGGAGGGGAATTTTGCCCCGCTTGATGCCAGTGTATCATGTTCTGTGCCTTTTGCATGCACAGAATTGTTGAAGGACAGGTCGGTCATCCGAGCAATGATGGGGGAAAAAAATAAAAATAACATGGCGGGGTCTATCTATCCTGGCGTGCCGTCTAAATGTCATACAGGGAAGGTATGCTGTTATGCGTGTTGCCCTAGCCAGTGCTAAGAGAAAATGAGTATTGCAGGCAGTTTGACAGGTACAGAGGTAGAACATTGATGTTCACTGCAGCAGCACAAATAAGGATATTAGGAACAATACAATTATCCCGAAAATAAATCACCTGTTCCTGTATATCCCCAGCTTGGAATGCTCTAGTGGGCAGCTGGGCTCTGTGACTTACCTCTACTTGTGACTGCGCAGGAACGTCCGTTGCTTGTGGTTTCTTTGACTCGAAGCGGCCGAAGGCAGAGTTGCACGGGGCTGGCCCAGAGACTTCTGTGCTCCACGTTGGGGAGGTATTACCAGAGATTGGCCAACATGAGGGTGTAGAAGCTGCACCCTAGTCCCTGTGTGAAGCCAATTGTTGCTACGCTATGATGAGCTGTGATGCCTAAGTGGGACATGAAGTACTTTTGATAGGCGCCCTGCTGGAGGTGTTAGTAGGGTACACTGCTGATGGAGTTAATGCATAATATTTATGTTAAGTACAGTCCCTACCAGTAACTACTGGGTTGTGCTAACGGATCTGTAGGACAGTGACCCATTTGACCTAGTGATTGTTGGGATCCCTGTGAAGTCATGACGAGTTTTGGTAGCACAGTGTAATATAGGCAATCGGGACTAGGTTTTCTTTTATGGAGGATACGAGGGATAATTTAAAGAACCTTGTATGGAGTCTCTTCTGTGGTGTGCCTAGTTTGCTACTGTGGGTGTGCGGTTGGCACATTAAATTTACTTTGCCTCTGGGATAAGCCCTAAGGCTCTGCATAGCTACCTAGAGGGTGAGCAGGCGTTAGCTTAAGTGTGTACTCCCTTCTCCTGACTAGTGGTGGATTCGGCCAGGCTCAGGTGCAGACCTTAACCAACCTGAAACTCCACTTGTAACATTGGTAGAGAATGCCGAGGAGGTTGGCAGTCCATTTGCAACAGCCACACAGGGCGGATGTTTCAGGCCACATGTGTTTCAGGCAAGTGTGCTTGTGCTTTCATCGCACTGTTAAGTCCCAGTCATGAGCTGATTTTATCAGGGTGAGCCGGCTGGGGGTCAGGGAGCACCGATGCATCAGAAGCGCTGAGCAGCTTTCAGCTAGGTGGTATGGTTGATATCTGATGCAAGGGGCATTTGTTAGACCAGAGCTGTACTCCGATGTACCGCCTTCGGGGCTGGGAGGTCTGTTGCCACTGCTGTTTCTATGGAAGCCATTGTCTAACGGGTTGCTCTGAGCGGAGTATTTGCAGGCTTTATTAACATTATCAGCTACCAGTTCATACGTGCATCTTTCACTAATTTATACAATGCAGATCACAAGAACTAATTCCCAGGCTCCTGCAGTAGGTGCGTAAAAGGTCGGAGCAACCTGGCAAGGGAACTGTGCCACGTGTGGTTGGTAGCTTGTGTCGCTCAGTTTGGGCATGAGCACGGCCTGTCCTGTCGCCGATGGTCTGCGAAGTTGGTGGCCTGTGCTCCCAGCAGTCCTGTTTGGTGAATGCGGGGTGACCATAATGGCAATTTCTGAGTGGTTGGTGGTAGGTCACCTTGTTTGGGATTAGAGGTCCGTTGGTGTAAGGACTGGCCAGTGCGTCTTCCTGTGCTCAGGTCGGTGAGCATTCTTTGGGTGTTATGGTGTCTGTGGTAAGTTCTGGGCAGGGAGACTCAGGCCAGTCCCCACCCTTGGTCGACCAGGACATCCCGCACTTTGTGGGCTTAGCTCTGCAGGCTACCCTGTGCCCTGGTTTTATCAGACTAGGATATGCAGTGAATTTTGTGGCAGGCATGCGCCAAGAGATGGGTCTTCCGATACAGCTATACCTGGTTTAGTTCCTGACTACGGAGTGGCTGCGGGACACTCTGGTGTTGGAGGTGGTCAGCCGGTTGGCAGGCCTTCTAGATGTGGGTTCTAGCTCAAGCGTGTCCTAGTAAGGGTTCAGGTGTCAGAAGTCGGCCCTGGGATACAATTTCACTGGCCTGTGGAGTGGCTGAAATGAAAGGGGCTTGTGTTTGACCTCTCGGTCACAGGTTCAGATCCTGGTAGGCCCACTTAGCATATCATCCTTCTGAGGCCGATAAAACGAGTACCATTGAGTTGAGTAACAATAAACATGTTATGCAGCGCCAAGACACCATGGGGTGAACGGATTCCCAATTAGTCAGAAACGGAAATTGTATAGGATTTTGTGACGGTAACGGGCTCACTCGGCAGTGTAGAAAGCGGGAGAATTTGCAGTAAATTCTCCCGCCCTTTAGCCTTGGCAGCCAGGCAGGTTGTGGAAGTGGTCATCCAACAAGTGTGCTGCGGTTAAAAATTGGGGAAACTCTGGGTTATAGCACTAAGGGGCTACAAAGTACTAAAGAACATCTGGTATTCCCGGTATTCAAGAATGGGCAGGTATTTATACAGATGGTTCCCCTCCTGTTCCCACTGTCTTGTCTGCTCCCTGGTATACTAGCAGAAGTTTTGGAGGGCAAGACGTCACCTGGGGTGGTGACTGGCTTAATTAGATGGACATGCTCCACAAGCGCGATACACAGATAACTGGGTGAGAGGAAATCCCACCCCTGGATCTCGGGTCATTTGTCAGCCATCAGTCATCACGCCCGGTTGAGAGGACTACCGGACCCGACCAAATCCTTTGTAATCAGGGCTGCACTTAAGGGATGGGCAAGGAGTGAACCCCGATCCCCTGACAGCAGGTCTCCCATCAGTTACCCGATCCTACAAGGGATGCTGGACAGCATGCCCAAGGCCACCCGCTCGGGGTATGAGGCAATACTATTCTCTGCTAGTTTTGCGCTGACCTTTTTCAGGGCCTTTAGGATTGGGGAGCTAGTGGCGCGATCCAAGCAGGACACCTCGGGGGTGGCTTTGAATATCAAGGACGTTACCATTAGCACATCATGTCTCAGGATAGTCATGAGACAATCTAAAACTGATCAGGCAGGAGAAGGGAGAGTAGTCCTGTTACAGGGGCTGGGGGACGCTAGGTATTGCCCTTTGCTCTTGGGCTAGGCTTATTTGGCCCTTCGCCCGGGGACTGCGGGGTACTTCCTGGTGCATGAGGACGGGTCTCCGGTTACAAAGTTTCAAGTAGACCACATCATGCAGACATGCTTGCAATTGTCAGGACAGGCAGGGGGAGACGAGATTCAGCAGTCACTCCTTCAGGATTGGGGTGGCAACCACTGCCTTCTTATTAGGGATGCCGCCAGAGCGAATTAAGCAGGTAGGGCGCTGGGAGTCGCAATGCTACAAACGATATATAAGGCCTTGAGCGGAAGGATATGGCGAGAGGACTCTTAGGTACTATGTGGCAACCGACAGGTGTTTAAAGGTGTACGGTTTTGGCCCGGATTGCCAAATGATGTTGCAGTGATGTGGTTTTGTTGTGCAATTGTAGATTATTGAATATAAACGTTATAATAAATTTGGTTTTCAAACACAACATCTCTTTAAGTACCAGGAACCAGGGTCTGGGTAATTGGCCATTCAAGCATCGTTAGAGTGGCACGGTGGGCGGAGATAAGAAAGTGGCGACATGGCTTCTCCGCCACAGAGATCACGTGGCTAGGTTACCCGGGTATGCGCTGGAACGAGCTGATGAGGAAGCTGCAGCAGAGACTGGGGGGAGGGATTGGTCCACCTCACATTCTGGTCATACACTTGGGAGGGAATGACCTGACGACTCTGGGGAGGAGAGGACTGCTCCAAGACATGAGGGACATCATGTGTCAATTGAGTATTCAGCTGGGGGCATGTGAACTGTGGTGGTCCGAAAGTTTACCTCGCCCAGTTTGGCAAGGAGCCCGATCGGGAGACGCAATTGAGATATCACGTAGGAGAGTGAACAGCGCCATGCGTAAATTCACGGAACTAAGGGGATTTGGCTTCATCAGACATGGTTTACTTCATGCCAAGTCTACTGGATGTTGGGAAGTGGATGGGATTCACCTCTCAAGGGTAGGCATGGACCTATTTTTGCTGGACCTTGGGGAGGCCTTGGTGGGGGGCCCTGGTGGTGACGGTGGCCACCCCCAGAGCTGTGGAGGAGTTACAGGGCGATACACTTGGGAGGGAATGACCTGACGACTATGGGGAGGAGAGGACTGCTCCAAGACATGAGGGACATCATGTGTCAATTGAGTATTCAGCTGGGGGCATGTGAACTGTGGTGGTCCGAAAGTTTACCTCGCCCAGTTTGGCAAGGAGCCCGATCGGGAGACGCAATTGAGATATCACGTAGGAGAGTGAACAGCGCCATGCGTAAATTCACGGAACTAAGGGGATTTGGCTTCATCAGACATGGTTTACTTCATGCCAAGTCTACTGGATGTTGGGAAGTGGATGGGATTCACCTCTCAAGGGTAGGCATGGACCTATTTTTGCTGGACCTTGGGGAGGCCTTGGTGGGGGGCCCTGGTGGTGACGGTGGCCACCCCCAGAGCTGTGGAGGAGTTACAGGGCGATCCAGAGTCTGCAAGGTACAGAAGGGTACTATATTGCAGCAGCACAACAGGGTGCTAAGCCAAGGATACCCAGGGATGTCTTAGCGTGTCCCCTGAAGAACTACGGCGCCCGTTAGCCTACAGGCGGTTGTGGGTCTGAGCAACCGGGGGCTGCCTGGAACGCTCCCGCCCACCTGTGGGGGCGTGAGTAAGGAGTGGACTGGCGGTCCACTGAGGGGAGGTGGCCTCTCCCAATAATTGGTAACCACCGGTTGGCGACGGCCACAGTGCAATTTGGCTCATCAGACGGGCAGGCGGCATAGGGGCTGGCCTGCCCTGGGATCGCCCGTAAGATAACCCACCATGTTGGCATATTGGTTATGCAAATAAACCTGCAGCAAAATTTCTCCACTAAAAAAGGTGTCGTGTGGTTTATTTATGTATGTCACTGTATGAGAACTGAGTGTTGCCGACATTGGCACTATGCCAAGGCTGCCCGGGGGGCCACGTAGGGGACCCTCCAACAGGGCGGCCGCCTTAGTGCCCCAGGAAGGCACAGAAGTCTGCAGACTAGGCTCCCTGGGCTAGGGACCAGGGGGTCGGCTGGCCGCGTCACTTCCGGCCGTGGGAGGGGGACAGGGGTACAAAGCCTTCCCCCGCCCACTGGAGGGTCTCTTGACCGCTGCCCGTCTCGCTGTTTCCCGCCCTACCGCTTACCCTGCGGACGGCCAAAGGGTGGTACGGGGAGGGGAAGAATCTAACTTATTGTTTTGTGTTGCAGGAGGAGTTACAGGGCGATCCAGAGTCTGCAAGGTACAGAAGGGTACTATATTGCAGCAGCACAACAGGGTGCTAAGCCAAGGATACCCAGGGATGTCTTAGCGTGTCCCCTGGAAGAACTACGGTGCCCCGTTAGCCTACAGGCGGTTGTGGGTCTGAGCAACCGGGGCTGCCTGGAACGCTCCGCCCACCTGTGGGGGGCGTGAGTAAGGAGTGGACTGGCGGTCCACTGAGGGGAGAGGTGGCCTCTCCCAATAATTGGTAACCACCGGTTGGCGACGGCCACGGTGCAATTTGGCTCATCAGGCGGGCAGGCGGCATAGGGGCTGGCCTGCCCTGGGATCGCCCGTAAGATAACCCACCATGTTGGCATATTGGTTATGCAAATAAACCTACAGCAAAATTTCTCCACTAAAAAAGGTGTCGTGTGGTTTATTTATGTATGTCACTGTATGAGAACTGAGTGTTGCCGATATTGGCACTAAGCTCCAGACACCCTGAGACGCCTGGGCCGCGCTAGCCATGTAAACGCTGCTCACGACTTCCCTCGTGTATCAGGGCTCCAGTGTGCATTTCAGTGTAGTGTTCAGTCCCAGATATATCACATATATCGTCTGCAGATAAGGCATGGCTCTGCGTCCACAAGCATTACTGATAGTTGCCCTTCACTCAGAGGGCAGCCGCCAAAACAAAGTACACAGGGTCACTTTAGCAGAACTGTGCAGAAATGTGGCTGGCTAAAAGGCGGGGAATTCAGCAAACTTGACATATTAGAGCAAAAATGCGCAACGAAACCTATTTTTAAATTGCTGTTTGCAAACCTTGGCTCCTTTTATGAGCATTCACATTTACTAAACGTTGATAGCCATTTTAAATCATCCAGTTTTACCGCAGCACACAAACAACTTAACGGAGGGCCACCCAGGGGGGCAAGAGTGATTTATTTTAAATGAGTAAGTAAAAAAATACATTGTGCTTCCAAACTCCATCTTTGCAGTTGTGCTTTTCCATGATTATCATTTTGGAGCACTGTTTGCGTTCACACTTTTAGTTTGGTAATGTAATCGCTAACAAAAAAGTTAAAAATGCTGTTTTTTTGTTGTCATTCTGAAAAAAAAACACATCCTCCTCTGACCTCACGTGATAGTGTCTCATGGTGGTGTTAGATGATTGACAGTGCCTGACATGTAGGTGAGGTAGTTTGATGATGTCAAAAGATTCGTATTTTCTCTTTATTAGTTGTTGTTACCTCACTGTGCTCGAAGATGATAATGTTAGATGATTCGCTGATGTTATCTGATGTTGTTCGATGATTGATATTGTCTGATAATTGGGTGGCATTGTGTGTTGATGTTATCAGATGATGTGTAATGATTGTGTGAGGATGTCTGATGTTAGAATATTCATAATGTCTGTCGATAATTAGTTTCCATTCTCTAATAATATCTTTAGGCCTGCTGATACTGTCTGATGAGTGTATGACGTTGTCTGATGATTATATTATATGGTTAACCAATGATGCAAAGAAACCTGCAGAACATTCATCTGCAGTGAGGATAGAATAAACATTGGCACTGCTTATCTTTATAAAATCATTTGATTGAAATCAGACCCAAATCCAGCATTATACTGGGTATTTATCGAGAGTCAAAGGTTCAGCCTAGCTTGCAGAATACCTTTATCCATGTGCACTTTGCTGGAAGCCACAATGAGGGCCTAAACATAACTGGGGTAACTGCTTGTTCTTACAGAGAATATGTTACCTAGTAGCTTAGCCACACTCCTCCTTTGGGGTAGAGTTGGACTGCTCCTCAAAAGGTGGGCGGTTTAGTGAAAACATTTTCCACAAAATGAGTGTTCTCACATATCAAAAATGTAATCTCATCTTTCATGGTGATTAGCCTTCCTTGGATCTGAAATCAATTGTAGTCTGACACCTAGGTGCAATTGAGTTATCAAAGTGAGCCAAGACTGAAACTCTCAAATTGCAATGTACTGTCAAATGAAACCTTAGTGATCTGCTGTCCTGATGACGTGGGGCTATGAGGACTAGCTTTTTCTGTTTCGAAATAAAGATGGCAGAAAGTGGCTGTTTTGTAAACCATAGGTCTTGGTGATATGCTACATAGAAGAATATGCATTCCTGCCCTGCACCATAACTCTCTCTTATGGTTGCAACTGCATTTCACAAACCATCTCTTTGCCACATGAGGCTAGGGGCAACTCCTTATTTTTAGGTCTCGCCTGAGCCAGCGCTTAGCGCTGCTCTGGGCGAGAGTTTTAGTAAGCGGGTTTTGGAAGTGCAAACAGCAGTGGCTTTTGCTGGCGACCAGCTTGCGTTCACGCGAGCGTGCACGCGCGCAGCCGCCATCTGTATTTCTTCCGTCATGGGTCTTTAAGTGCATCGCGATCGCGATCACTTTCACTTTCGCGGCCGCGCGGCCGTGCCAATGCTTGTTTCTATTTGTTTACTTTTGCTATAATCGCGGCACCCGCGCTTTACTTTTAACGTTAAAAGTAAAGCCCGGGTACCGCGATAATAGCAAAAGTAAACAAATAGATTCTTTTTCTATTTCTTTACTTTGCTATAATCGCGGCACCCGCGCTTTACTTTAAGCGCGGGTGCCGCGATTATAGCAAAAGTAAAGAAATAGAAAAATAATCTATTTCTTTACTTTTGCTATAATCGCGGCACACGCGCTTTACTTTTAATGTTAAAGCGCTTTACTTTTAATGTTAAAAGTAAAGCGCGGGTGCCGCGATTATAGCAAAGTAACAAGCAAATGGTGTAGCCAATAGGTCTCGCTTTTGGGACCTTATAAGTATTTAGTTATGCAACTGTTGCATGGCTAAACACTTATAAGGTCCCAAAGGCGAGACCTATTGGCTATGCCAATGCTTGTTTGACCAGTGCTTAACTCTTGTTCTGGCCACCGGACCCACCTCGCCCCCAAGGTCATTATGCTCCGATCATAATTTGCCTACGGGGGCACGAGCAGTCCCGTTGTGCAGCTAAGGAGGTGTATCACTGGAGTGAACAGTCTCTCCAGTTCTGAGCAGCTCCTGTTACCACTCAGATGCTCATCTGCTACTTCAGGCATTTCACGGGGGAGCACCACACCTCACCGCTCTTCCCAACCATGCCCTGCCGTATAGGTGCAGACAGGGGGGTCAAACAGTCCTCTGTCCCCATCAGCGCTCGCTGTGATTATGGATCTTGCTTGCCACCATTTAGTCCTCCTTTCCGGGCCCTCTCTGGCAGTGCAGTTTCCTCCACGTGGAGCGGGTACGCGCCCGACCTGCTCCCTGCAATCTAGGGCAGGCCCGGCAAGTGGGGTCTCACTCCTCACACTCAGTGGTGGTCCAAGTTGTGGCTCTAGGGGAGCCTACGGGGTCTCAGGGACAGCCGCTCCTTGCCTCAGGCAGCTCAGTGGGCCTCAGGCCGCATGGTGAGGCACCGGCGTCCACAGCCCTCAGTGATCCTGGCCCTCTGACGGCGGGGCTTTAAGTGGGACGGGACTCACCGGGTCTGAGCACTGGCAGTTTTTTAATGGGGGCCTCGAAACGGGTCTCTATCGGGCTCTGTATTGTGCCCTGGCACAGGCGGTCCGTGTTTTTGCTGGACTGCAGTGACAGCAGGCACATCGATGTGCGCTGCTCACACTGCTCACTTCTCACTAGTGGAGAAGTTATGGCATGACCTCATGCCAGGCGAGTGTTGTAGGGAGAAGTGAAATCCTTTAAAGAGTCATTTTCTCTCTGGATTTCCCTTCACTTTTTAAAACTCAGGAGCAGCAACATTGTCGTGGTGTCACCAGGGCTTTAAGTTGAAGCTTTTTCAATATTATATACAAGCCATAGTTGCTGCTTATTTATCCTATGCAACTAACAACCATTGACAAAGCCAATAGTCCTGACTTGTTGTAGGTATGATGTTACTTGTTGTATCATATATCTGGATGCAATGACAGAAACAGCAAAATGCAAGTCGGGCGGCACACTATGCTGAGCACAGATTTTTAGGTACATGTTTTAAGCCATGTCCTTAATTACACGCCCCCTTGAGAGACCCCCCCAGTTTTTTCATCCCACTTAAAGCCCTGCGCTCTGAGGACCCACAGCTCGCCTCCCAATGTGCCTTCAACCCCGCTTCCTGGTAGGCAAGGGGCTTGGTGCGGGAAGGCAGCTGGATGGGACTGGATTACGGGTTCTCCTGCGGAGCAATATTAGATCACGTCCGTCATCTTGCCATGGCTGGCCACGCCTCTAAATGAGGCGGGCAGACCTAGGGTATGGAGGGCAAGATAATCTGTTGTGTTTGCAATAGAGTATCCTGTTCACCAAACTCTAAATCAGCCCCACAGTGTTAAAGTAGAAAACTAACTGTAATGGTATTTTAACTAATTTGATCGAACTGTGTCTAAAATTCATTTTTGATCATTTGGTACAGATTTCAATCAATGTCACTACTTTTTTCCCTGCTCCTTTAAAGCCAAATAGGATTTCTTCTCAACAGGGCTCTAGGTGGTAAACATTTGCATTGGAGGTGCACATTTTGCCTAGCATTAGCCTTCCCAGTCTGTGATTCGTATGGCTTCCATTGGAGCCAGGTCTCCTAATCACCAGGGTTAGGGCTTACATTGGATCTAGGTCACCTGGCTGTTAGGGCTCACATTGGAATTTTTTTTATTTCGTTTGGGTTTATGGAACACAAACGTGGTCCAACTGCATTACAGACCTTTACAGGAGCACTAAAATATGTTCCACGTTTTTGACACAGGGAGATTAAGTGATTTGCCGAGACTCACAGGCTGTTGAGCCAAAGCTGGGATTCAAATTTGATTCCTCAGTTCCAAAATCAGCAGCACGAGTCACAAGGCCATATCTCCTCCCCTTTGTCGCCTAACCATTAGGGTTAGAAATCTGACTGGATGTAGGCCACGTTACACCTAGGCTTTTCCTCCTATTTAACTAGGACTCTTGGGGAATCCAGCTAAAGGGTGACAGGCTAAGGGCGCTGCCCCTTTGGGCCTTGAAAGGGCCTAAGGGCAGACACTCTGTCTCTCCGCCTCCAAACCACCAGGTAAGCAGCCACTCACCTCTACAGGGAATAACTGCCATTGGTTTCTAAAGGAGTAGTCTACCTGTGCAACCTGTATATAAAACTCTATATACAACCACAGAGTTTTATATATGAGTTTGTTCTGGTCTTAATTTAATCTTAACTGTGTCCCCACGTAATACCATACATCCTCCACTACCTGATCCCTTATCTTCAACATGCAAGGCATATGAAGGTGCGATTCGAGGGCACAGATATAGGCTAGACTAACCCACCTAACTAATCACTGAATACTCTCCAGACGGGTCTGGGAAGACTGGGCAGATCTACCACACATTGCTGGTTACCAGAGGACGCTAACATACTCTATTCTGCAGGCCTTAATTGTCTCATGCATGAGCACTAACATTCAAGTATGACAAACGGATGTTTAAAAAACAGTGCACTGGGGCGTGGCCAAGATGGCGATCTGAACGGTCGCAGGTCCCGGAGGCTCCTCGCCCCTTGCCTTCCTGCCCAGCCATTAACAGTGCCTGAGGCCCCAAAACCCCGCAGTAAGGGGTGGATGAAATAGCGACGGCGACGGGACTGAGCCCGCGGCACCGCTGAGGGTCTCCGGCTCCCGTTTCCTGCCGAAGAGAGTTGCGGCCGGAGGCGAGGACAAAATGGCGCCGCGACGGAGCTGAGCCGGGACAGGCCGCGGTAGGAGGCTCCGAGGGGCAGGCGCTGGATAACTGAAGGCGCCCGGGCCTGGCCCGGAGGAGAAAACGGGTGCGGCGCCTGCAGGGAGAACCCCCCTTGGGGGGACCAAGCTGGCGGGGGGGCACTGCCCCGGTGGTGGAGAGAGCATCTGACGCCCGGGGCCCGCTGAGGGGTTCGCTGGAACCTGGCCGTAACGAGGTGAAAGGAGTGGTGCGGTATAGACTGCCCGGCAGACCGACGACCCTGGGGCGAGCGATCTGCTGAAGGAAGCGGCGGAGACCGGGTCGCCGTCGAGCGCTCCACCGCCTGGTGAAGATGTTCGGTGGGAACGGAGGGAGAAGGCACGGAGAAATAGAGAGGCCCCCACGATGGAGACTCACGAGACCCGACGAGAGCAGCCTCGGAAGATCGCGCAGCGAAGACCCGGAGACGGGAAGCTGGGCCCACAGAACCGGAGGTGAGGTTGGGCTGGAACCCCCCGGGGGGGTATCCCGAAGTTGGCGGAGCGCAGAGCAAGTGGTGGAAGACCCAGGGGCACAGACTAAGAGAGGCCTTGGGGCGGCGGCCTAGATGCGCGAGGCAGTGCGGAAGGCTGACAGAGTGGCTGGTGGTAGGCGACGCTGCAAAGGGGGCCCAGCGCTAACGACAAGGCGGGAGACACCCGGCCAGGACAGCCGCCTGGCGGAGTGACAAGACACGACAAGGTATAAAGCCTACGTCTTCTGTGAGCGCCCACGAGGGTGAGGGAGTCGCCGGGGGAGCGAAGGCGTGGCATGGTCAGAGGGGCCCCCATCCTACCCAGACGATAACGAGACCCCCAGGCCCTGTGAGGGGGCGCTCTTCGAGGCTGGAGAGGCGGAGACTCACACCTCGGGGTTGGAGCAGGGACTCGGTCAAGGAGCACTGAGGGACTAAGCAGCAATCCCCTCCAGAGAGATGTGAGAAATCGGCCCGGTATTGAATAGAAGGCCCGACAGAGAGGTGACGTGGTGGGAGAGCGGCGGAGCGCCGCCCTCACACGAGGAGTGGTCAAGTGAAAGGCCTTGGCTCTAGTCCTGCGAAGTGCACACGACGAACGGAACCCTGGAGAGCTGGTGAGGCGGGCAACCCCTGGCCTTTCTGGCTATAGGAGTGGGGACATTTTGGGGTGCCGGGGGGGGGCTTGGCCCCGCCTGGAGCTCGGTGCCGTGATCCACGAGGACCCCCACGATTCAAATAAGGCCCTGCAAGGAACACGAAAGCAGGATGGCCACGGCCAAGAAGAAAGGGGAGAGGTCGGTGAGAGAGATGCTCACAAAACACACGGTGGCAGATGAGAAAGGCGGTAAATCCCCCCAGGCCAGAAATATCGTTGCCGCTCCAGAAGACGACGCGATCCCGATCACCCGTTCCTTCCTCGAAACGCTATTTAACACTCTCCGGGAGGACTTCCAGGCGCTCAAGAGCGAGGTCGCAGGAGAGGTTAAGGACATCCGAAGAGACGTAGACGCAGTGGGGGAACGGGTGGCAGAGCTCGAAGACAGAGAACAAGCGGCGGGCGAGGAACTCGCTCAACTTCAACAAGAAGTCATTCGCCTTAAAGAGCAGCAAATCGACCTCCAGGCTCATGCGGAGGATCTTGAAAATCGCTCCAGACGAAACAACATCCGCGTCCGGGGGGTCCCCTTGAAATCTGAAGGGACAAACGTGACAAGTTACCTGCAGGGACTATTCCGAGAGGTCCTAAGAGAGAATCAATCCTTCGAGATCCGCATAGATCGAGCACATAGGGTGGGCCTGCCGCAGCGGGCCCCGGCGCCCCCCCCGGACATCCTGGCCTTCCTACCAGACTACCCTCTAAAGGAGCGTATCTTGCGCAAGGCTCGTTTGAAACAGTCCATCGTCTATCAGGGTCACTCCGTAGCTTTATATCAAGATCTTGCTTCCATAACGCTACAAAAGAGGAGATCATTCAGAGATGTCACCAGGCATCTTAGGGAACAAGAGGTAGCCTACTCCTGGGGTCACCCATTTAGACTGATCTTTAAGTGGAACGGCAAGTTACATCAAATACGATCAGTGGAGGAAACGTGCAAGCTCCTGGGCCTTGAATTCCGCGACACAGAAGGTTCGCTCCCCTCCACGAAGCGACCACCTGGGGATGGATGGCAAAGAGTGGGACGCAGACGCACCCCAGCAGCGGAAGCAAAACCAGACTCCGACACTATGGCACACGAGAGGCAAGCAGCTTTGGAAGCCGTCTTAAAAGATACTGCCCGCAGCAATGATCTGAAAGACAAAGAAGGGGTCATTAGCGCTACATTACAAGAGGTTGGGGGGGAGGAGGGGGCGGGGAGCCGGGAACACTTGGTCCACATATGCCCAGATTGTTGTTTTTCCACATACCAGGGCGATGGGCCCTTGGGCTATGGACAATGTTATGGTTCTTGGGGTTTCTGGTTGGGGTTAGGGAGGGGAAGGGGGAGTGGGGGGAGGACAGGGCCAAGGGGGGGGATGGAGGGGCTGGGGGAACGGGAGGGGGAGGGTCGAACCGATGTGCTGCAAGGGGTTGGGTCCACGTGAACTCCTGACGTTCTGGGTCCTATTACTAGGTGAACGAGGCTCACTAGACGACGAGACGATAAGTGGGCCCTTCCAGACTCAGCGCCTAGCAGGGATCAACACCCGGGATGACTCACAAAATCCAGATTCTCACCCTTAATGTGAAAGGGTTAAATAATCCCATTAAAAGAAGGGCCATTCTATCCTATTTGGAGAATACGGGGGCGTCTATCTGCCTCCTACAAGAGACGCACCTCCTGTCCAAGGACTGGCATCGAATGAGATTTCGAGCCTTTCCTCAGCAATTCTATTCCTCCACAACGGTGAAAAAAGCGGGGGTAGCCATATTGGTGTCTAAATCCTTTCAGGGTCTGGTGAGCGAGAAGGTGGCAGAAATAAAAGGACGGCTACTAGCATACAAATTCTGGGTGGGAGGGGTCCCAGTGGTGGTGGGTTCCCTGTACGCCCCTAATACGGGACAAGAGAAATTCCTTACCACGGCACTCTCAGAGGCATTCTCCACGCAAAGCAGGCTGGTGGTGGTAGGGGGAGACCTGAACTTAGTCATGGACGCGGAGGTAGATCGCTCCGGTCAGCGTTACGGACAGGCGGGAGCACTCTCTATTGCAGGGAAGGACTGGCTGCGGGAGCGGGGTTTGACGGACATCTGGAGGACAAAGCACCCGCACCTCACACAATATTCCTTCTACTCTCACGCACATCGTACCTATGCCAGACTTGACCACCTCATAGGGTCCACGGACCTGACAGCATTAGTGGACACGGTAAATATAATTCCTGCGGCGCTCTCGGACCACGATGCGGTGACAATGACTCTCTCTTTACCCACAGTACATAAGTCTCCGGGGAGATGGCGACTACGGGAGAATTTGCTTCAGAGACAAGGGGTGGCTACAAAACTACACAAAAGCATCACTGACTATCTAACCCGCAACGACCTCGCAGGTACCCCCCTCACGGCCCTTTGGGGGGCACTGAAAGCAGTGGTGCGCGGCGAACTAATCGCTATTGCAGCGGCGGAGGCCAGAGAGCGTAGAGAGGTTAGGGACAAGCTCACAGCTCAGGTGGTAGAACTGGAACGTATCCACAGTCGCACAGGAGCCCCTAGGATTTGGCACCAGGTTAAAGTGGCGAGAACGCAACTGGCAGCTCTTGATCTCGACAGAGCTGAGTACGCAGCTCTGCGGCTCAAGCACTCGTATTATATCGGAGGGGACACAACAGGACGTCTGCTGGCCAGCAAGCTTAGAGCCCGCGTCCAACGGGATAGGGTATCCGCGATAATAAATGAGAAGGGAATGAAAGTGGACAAGGATGAGGAAATAGCAGACGCATTCCGGGAATTCTTCTCCTCTCTCTATAAGGAGTCTATACACGCATCCACCGAAGGGGTGGAATATCTCAAGGGGGTATCAACCACGGCTTTAGACCAGATGGAGGCCGAGGCGCTGGGACGCGCCTATTTGGATAGAAGAGGTAATAGGGGCCATTGCTCGCCTTAAATCACACAAATCACCGGGTCCAGACGGGTTCTCAGCGGGTTTTTATAAGACCTTCTGTTCACTACTCGCCCCCATATTAACACGACTCTTCAATACTTTCCAGGGGCGTGGGTCCATTCCCCCGGACATGTTAGCTGCGGATATTGTTGTCATTCCCAAACCGGGGAAAGAGAAGACAAAATGCAGCTCCTACAGGCCGATTTCTCTTCTTAATCTCGACCTAAAACTATTCACCGGAGTACTAGCGGCACGACTGGGACCGCGATTACCGGGTATCATAGACCCGGATCAATCCGGTTTTATCCATAACCGGCAAGGGAGCGACAACACTAAACGAGTACTACACTTGATCGATAAGGCGCACCGAACCCAGATGGAGGCGTTACTGCTGTCAGTGGATGCGGAAAAAGCTTTTGACCGGGTCAACTGGAACTTCCTGGATAATACCCTGGCTCATTTTGGACTCGGGGAACGCTTCAGGGCATGGGTGGCGAGCTGTTATGATGAACCTAGGGCTACGGTCAGGGTCAACGGTACAACCTCACGGCCGGTAGTGATTCAGAGGGGCACATGACAGGGGTGTCCGCTTTCCCCACTCCTATTCGCGTTCTACGTGGAACCTCTAGCACAGAAAATTAGAGATAACCCGGATATAGGGGGGATTCCCTTTGGGGGGGAGAGCCACACAGTGAGCCTTTATGCTGATGACATCCTGGCGACTTTGGAGAAGCCGGAGTGTTCGGTACCAGCCTTTCTGGACGAGCTGTCCTCCTTCGGCCGCGTCTCCGGTTTTAAAATTAATGTGGGAAAGTCTACACTGCTACACCTGGGCCGATACGCTGACGCTTCTGATCCAGAACGCCCATCTTATGGAAACCTACGGGCAAGGGACTCAATCACCTATTTGGGCATAGAATTAGCTCCCACGGTCGCACAGACGGTTGCGCGGAATTACTCAGGGCTCCTCTCCCAGATCCAGAGGTGTCTTCAGCAATGGCGTAAACAACCACTGTCGCTTCTAGGTCGGATTGCGGCGATTAAGATGAGCATCCTGCCCAAAGCGCTATATATCTTCCAAACCATACAGGCAAGACCACCGAGGGGTGCTCTCCAACAGATTCAGAAAGAAGTTCACCACTTTATTTGGGCTGGAGCGCGACCCCGGATGCGTAAAAAGATATCCCAACGACCCCTAGACCAGGGAGGGTTAGGCATCCCGAACTTCCTGGACTACTATATGGCTTCCCAACTCCGACATCTAGTGGAATGGAGCAGGCCCGAATCTGAAAAGAAGTGGCTGTTCCAGGATAGGGCACTGGCTAAACTTTCGTTATGGAAAGTGCCATTTTTAAAGAAACGTGATCGACCTCCGAATCTAAAGGGCTCGCCGCTTACGAATACAATCTTAAACATTTGGGACGCAGTGGCAGTGAGACGGGGCCTTACACCCTTCCCCTCCCCGATGACGCCGTTATTCGATAATCCGGACTTTGTCCCAGGGCTAAACAAGAGAGCTTTCTCACAGTGGCGGAGCACGGGATGCAAGTCAGCAGGTCACCTCTTTAACCTCGAGGGATTTTAGTCCCTTGCCGAGGCACAACAATCCTATGATATCAACGCTCCGCAGCAGTTCCAATACTTTCAACTCCGTCACTGGCTCCTTCAGCCAGAGGTGAGACCCCTCGTCAGCCGGAAGCTCACCAGTTACGAGCGATGGCTCCGTGCTAAAACGTCCGATAAAAAAACGATCTCAGAAATATATATTATGCTTCGGCCCTCAGTCTCAATCGCGCCCTCGGCAGGACAGAGGCGCTGGGTTAAAGAAATTGGGAGGGATCTCACGGAGAAGGAATGGCGAGATATCTATTATCGGGCCTCCCATACCGCTCGGAACATGGCCAGTCGGGAAGCGGCAGTAAAAGTAGTCACATACTGGTACCTGACTCCGGCTAGACTGCATAGAGGGAACCCAGACCGTAGCCTGACGTGCTGGAGGGGCTGCGAGGAAGAGGGTACGTTGACACACATCCTGTGGGAATGCACTGCAGTACTAGACTACTGGAAGGAGGTTTTAGACGACATGGACAGCTGTTTTGAAACGGAAATCCCTAGATTTCCAGCTTATACATTGCTAGGCCTGCCTAATGGACTCACATACCCGTTGAAATCACTAAGGGGGAAGCAAATGGGGCTGGCTATGGGAGCGGCGGTACAACACATACTCTCTCTATGGGGCACACAGACCAGACCATCCCACACGGGGTGGTTGCACAAATTATGGTACACAGTGGGCATGGAACGCATTCAGGCGACACTCACAAACTCAACAGAGTCCTTCCACACCATCTGGCGCCCACTTCTGTCACTGTTGTCGAAGGAACTGAATGAGGTGACTTGCCCGAAGTACCTCCGCCTTCTACGACTCACCGATAGGCAATCTGAGGAGGAAGCCCATGGAACAAATCACTGAGGTCCTGCCGTCTACAAGGTCCACTAATGGGATCTGTCAGCACATCGGTTCGGGGGGGAGGGGCAGTGGGGATGGGGGGGACGGGGAGGGGGGGTAGTTATTACAGTTGCTCATCTGTTGGGTTTTTTGATTCACAGGGGGAACACGGATGGGGCAAATAGCCTTCCAGATAGCTCACTCATATACGCGGCCGGCCTCCGGGTTGTGGCAACAGCGCTGTGTATCGACATCCAAGATACGCTCTGCCGGCTAAGAGATGTAGGCAGTAAGCTGTGTATTCCCAAAGTGTCTCCATCCAATAAACATGATTTAAACCAACAAAAAAAAAAACAGTGCACTTTGGTAAATCTCCTCAATTGATCTCTCATAATGGCCATCAAATAAAGGAGAACAGTAGTGCAGTCTCTGATTCCGCCTCACTTCTTCTCCACGCTTCCTACCTTCCCCAGATCCATAAGCTCACAGAGTGGACATCCACAGCAGAGCGTAGCAAATGGGATTCTGAACATAAAATAAAAAAAATACCAACACAGTAAGGAAACCTGCAGAGCTAATAAGTGCTGCCAACATACCACAAAAATTAGCATCTGTCTCTCACACTTCCTCATCCATCTTACCGCCAAGCATCATGTCCCATAATGTGATAACCACACCTCGATGGCCATCCACACTGCATGGGAATACATCCCAATAAGCACAAAGGCTCGAAGTAAAGGCAGCACATTTCCAACCACACACCCACATAGTGTGGCATGTTATCCCTCTGGATAGGGATTCAGCTCCACACATAGGTGTAAGCACTATAAAAATGCTGCTATTCGATACAGTATAGCACGTCCAAACCCAGAACGCAAAGTGGGAGGCAGAGCCTTTTACAGAGACAAATCATCAACTTACCCTAAGACAAGCAAAGAACCTATTGGGAAACATGAAATGTAAGGGGCATATGTATTAAATACCGTTATTGCGATTCTCAAATAGCGATTTTTAGATAATCGCTATTTGAGAATCGCAAAACGGGATGTAATAAAAAATTCGCAATTATTTTGCGATTCCTTGGCATTCCTTAATTGCGACTCGCAAATTGCGAATCGCAATTAAGGAATACCGTCCCATTCATTCCTATGGGCCTAGAGGCACATAGAAATGAATGGGAAGACATTCGCAATTTGCGAGTACCCATTAGGTACTCGCAAATTGCGAATGCAATTTCAAGGGTGCAAGGGTGTCATAAGGACACCCTGTTGCACCCCTGAAATGAGCATGTGTGCACATGTGGCGCACATACATGCCCTAAGGGCATGTATGCGCGCCACATGGCACTTTGAAAAATGCCAAAAAGTGAATTTTTCAAAGAAATCGCAAATTACCACCAACTTGAAGTTGGTGGTAATTTGCGATTTCTTAAGGAGAAATCGCACAACTTGGGTGCTTTCTACATCGCATTTAAGGAATCGCAATTTGCGATTCCTTAAATGCATTCACAAATAGGGAATCGCAAAATTTGCGATTCCCTATTTATGCGAGGGCCTTTGGGATGATACATCCCAAAGGCTTTTCTGTACATAAACGGGCCGATTCTGAGAATCGGCCCGTTTGCGAACGGGAAATGGGCTTCATACATATGCCCCTAAAAGTCTTTAAAAAGCCGCTATGGCGGCGGTTCCTTTCAATGTACTGAGATGAGCCAGGGGTCATCGCTAAATCTGACAGATGGCAGTGTGTCAGAATGATGGATGTAAAGTACCATCCAGAGGACTGGTTGTCAAATTCTAAATGAGGGTCTGTGTCGTTGCTCCATAGACCTGTACTAGAATATCATGGCCAGTTGGCTGGTACACTTATATCCAGGATCTGGCACCTGCTCTTGAGCAGGGTCCGAGCCAGTACAATATGCTGAACAGGTCCCGGTGTAATTTGACAGCACTATGACACATTCAGTTGACAACCAGTAGGTTGTCTGCTCTCCATTCAGAGGAGCAACCTGCAGTGGGTTAGTGGTGGTTATTACTCCCAGCTGGGCCCAACTCATACATCTCACTTAAAGGGCATCAGCCATCCTTCTTTTGGAGTCTCATCCGAGCAGGGAGCTAGCTGGAGCCTAACACTAGGAAGCCAATAGAATGAAAGGACACAAAGGCACTCAGCTACTTATCTGTTCACAGGTGTTTAAGAGTAACTATGATTTGAAGGCAGGTTTCTGACCCCTTACCTATAGATGATTCCGATTTCTGCTTGACGAATAAAGGAATGGCAGAGCCAGTCTCCAGTTCCACCCCAACCCTTTCTTTCCACTACCTTGTATTCGAAATGTGGTAAAACTTTGAAGTTGGAATATTGCTGGACTGGCAGCTAAATTATGTTTGGAGAAACTGATCGAATACATCAGTCCCTACAACATTGTTCTTTTTTCATGAGACATGGGCCATCAATGAGCTGTCCTGTTATGGTTTTACTTGCTTTTCTGTTCTTGCTTCTCCCTCTGTGGGAGCCCGAGCAGGTCTTTCAGCTTGATTTGTGTGATATTGCTCATCTCGACCAACAGTGGATTCATTCAAGTGTTCCATACAAACCGGTATTAAAGATTTAATATTATGATCATGCATTTTTACAATGATAATTTCTCCTCTATGGACAATCCCAACTTGGATCTTCTTTTTGATTTTATTGGGGAACTTGACTCTAATTAAGCTAGCCAAGGTTTGGGTTTCATTTAATATTGGCAGGGGATTTTTAACTCAAACTTGCCTGATAGCCACCCCAGTGGAACACATTTTGGTGGCTGGCTTCTCTGCAGGTTCTGCATGTGCTAGTGAACGCAGGGGTACCCAGCGGTACTCCCATTTGTTTAAGCTTGATCTTTGTAACGCACTAGAGCTGGATGCCCCCTCTTGCCCCTCTGTGGCCATTTATACTGGGGGAGGTCACACTTCAACAATTTACGATATATTTGCTTACAGGAGTTTCTTGAATCGAATTGTGGATAGGACAGTTTGGCCGAGTATTTTTAGTGACCATAACCCACTAATACTCACCTTTGAGAGACCTATGGCGAGGCCAAACCTAGTGAAATTGCGGTGGGTGACCTACGTTTGTACGGTGGATAATGGCCTTAGGTTAGCTGGGAGAACCGCAATTAATGAATGATATCCAACATAAGCTTAACTCCGATCACTTGGCTTTGGTGACCAACTGCCTTACATTTGAGCCAGGTATAGCTAGTGGCGTTGAGACATTTGCCCAGCTCGGGCTCACTATTAGAGCCCTTTTATTGAAGCCCCAGAAGCCTATTAATGTGAAACATCAATCCTGGTTTGGTAGCACATTGAGGCTCGCCGATAAGCTCCTACGTACTACGCTGCTTGTGAAAACTAGGAATAGGAAGTTAGTTGCTATGTGTAGGAGGAAATTTAAGGGGGCAATATGTAAAAGGAAAATGGACATGCATTATGAGGTCTGGAATAAACTAGTCATCTCCAGCAGGTCTAGAAATACTGGGCTGTTCTGGCACACCATTAATCATAATAAGTTATGTGTGCAAATATAGGCCCTGACGACTGGGTGGCCCATTTTACCAAAATTTAAAGCCAGCCTGCATCAGCTAATGAAGCCATAGAGTTATAGGTGCTGAAGTTCCCACTTGACTTTGAATTCTTCCCTGGGCGAGGTGGCAAAGGCCATTCGTGCCCGTCCTAAGAATAAAGTCTATGACCCAGACGGGATGTCTACTGATCTTTATAAACTTGAGGTGGATTTATGGGCATCATTAATTAGCAACTGTGTTAATGCAGCTTCCAAATAGGGTTTCCCTGAGTCTTGGCACACAGCCATCATCGTCCCTTTGTTCAAAAAAGGGAATAGTATGATTCGTAGCTGTTATAAGCTGATTTTCTTGTTAGACTGTTGTATCCTGTTATCTCTCAGTTCCCTGCTGCTCAGCTGGTGTGAATGTGATGTAATAGAATGTTCATGAGTGCATGGTTTGTATAAGTGGTCAGTTGGAATGAGTGGAGCTGAGTACCAGGATGCTGCTCCCGGTGAGGCTATACTTACCATTTTACTCGTAACCGAATAAACCTACTCTTATAATCTACACTACTGGCTACTGGACTGATTACCTACAAGGGCCTTACTTCGTTTACAAAAGACTCTACTGTGAAAGTCATAGGAAGAGTCGTCCTTATCAGACTACCAACCTGGGTCACAGATAATCGCATTATATCCCATGTGCAGTATGGCTTTAGGTCTGGTCTGGGCATGTTGGATCAGTGCCTTAACTTGCACCTTTTGATAAGTAAGTACATGATTGCCAAATGCAGCCCTATTTATTTGGCCTTCATGGAGCTTTCTTGTACATTTGATTGCATAGCCAGGTCCAAATTGTGGGCCATTTGAGAGTCCATGTGGGTTGATAGCCCACTCATTGCTTTTTATGAGCCCTTCATTATTAACCTTAAACCCGCAGTGAGATACTGGGTGAATAGGGACTGTTCAGAGTCCTTCAGCTTGGGGTATTCACCAGGGCTGTGTCCTCATTTCCATTTTATTTTTATTATATGTCAATGGGATAAATACAATCTTGGTTATTAACGGCAGGGACATGCACACCGTGCTTTTGTCCAGGACATCTAACGGGCTTCACATTTTACTGTATGCATTTGTTTGTTTTATGGATGATTTGGATTTAGGTACCAACGTAACTAAAACCTTTATAATAGCCTGTGGTCCTAAGAACATTATGCCGCGCTGCATTGCACTACATGCCAAACCAATAACAAGAACCCATGAGTTTTCCTACCTGGCAGTTACTTTTGATACTTAGGGCTCTTGGGTGCCTTGTTTGGCCCAGAGAATGCTGAAGTTTTCACATTCTGTTGGTTTCTTATTTAATCTTGCCTCAAAAATCAGATAGAAGCCTATTGCTCCATTTGTTGAAGTAAATAAAAGAAATTGCTTACCGATTTTAACCTATGGCTCTGGTGTGTGGGGTTATAAGGGGGTTAGTTGGCTGCAGACTGATGAAAACAGAGTGTACAGATGTGTCTTGGGTCTTCCTGTGAGGTCCCCAACTTCTGCGGTTCATGAGGTGCTCGGGCTATCATATGGGGAACATTATATAAATTTGGCCCCTTTAATGTTGGGGTATTCTATATGGTGTAACTCGAAGGCTATTTTTAATAAAGAGAAAATAACGGACTGCCTAACTTGTGATACAAAAAACTCGATCCCCCCCTCACAAGAACTCTGTGATGCCCTTGCCGACCATTTCCACAACAAGATAGCAACCATCTATAAGAACTTCGATCCCCAACCCTCCAAACTCCACAGGCTCCGATCGACCACCATTGCCGACCATCCGCTCAACATAAGGAAACGCCTTAGCACACCGAACACAACCACCCTTATGAACTCCATCCACTCAGGAGCACCAGCCGACCCCTGCTCCCACTGACTTTTCAACCTCGGAAGAGATGAGATCAGCCGCCAGCTCACCACCATCATCAACGCCTCGCTAACTATGGCCACCTTTCCAGATGCCTGGAAACACGCTGAGATCAAACCCATCCTCAAGAAACCCTTGGCAGACCCTAACGAACTTAGAACTACCGTCCCATCTCACTCCCCCGCCAAAGTACCGGAGAAGGCAATCAACCTACAGCTCACCGAATGCCTGGAAAGAAAACAACTTGCTAGACCCCTCCCAATCAGGAATCCGAACCAATCACCGCACTGAGACAACTCTGATTGCCACAAAAGATGACATCCGCACACTACTCGACAGAGGAGAAACAGCCACTCTGATCCTGCTTGACCTCTCAGCCACCTTTGACACGGTCCCCCACCACACACTCATCGAGCACCTTCACCAGATTGATATAACAGACGATGCACTCCAATGGATGGCATCCTTTCTCACTGGACGTACCCAGAAAGTCTGCCTCCATCCCTTCACATCGCAAGCCAAGCACAACATCTCCGGTGTTCCCCAAGGCTCCTCCCTCAGCCCAACACTCTGCAACGTCTACATGACTCCACTCGCAGACATCGTCAGATCACACGACAAAAACATCACCTCCTACGCCGACGACACACAGCTCGTCCTATTGCCCCCTGCCAAATCCTCTCCAACGAAGAGCAACTTCCACAACTTCATGAAGGACGTCTCAGCATGGATGAAGGACAACTGCCTAAAACTTAACATGTTACTCACACTAAGTACAGTCTCAACCAAACTATAACAGACAAAGTTCTGTAAGTAATGCCTAAAAAGAGATTAAGAGTGTTTTTGAGGATAGGGGGATCCTTTTAAGGACGAGAACCCTCACTCACCCGAAGTTGACATGCTTCATCGTAGGGTTCCCTCCTCACACTGGGGTCGCAAGGTCCCACGTGTGGGCTTCAACTCTCCAAAAATGGAAGAGGAGCTGAGGTGTCTTTTGTTAAGAGGGGACCGAGAAACACAGTGAGTGAGGGGCAGAGTGCAAAAATGAAAAAGTTAATGTGTGAAAAGTTTAAAACTGTCTCCAGGAAACCAAATAACTTTATTGTGCAGTGTCCCGGGGCAGTCTGTCCGTCTGTTTCTTGTCTGCACATTATCTTTATGCTTTATATGCAGAGTGACTAATTGTATTTCTGGTCCTGACGAAAGCCCGTGAACCTCGTTGGGGGTCAAATCGAGGGCAGAAACATGTTGACCCAAAGTATAGGTATATTTGTTGTTAACCCCTAGTCCTCTCAGTTTTTAATCCTGCCCCAGGACACCGCACAATAAAGTTGTTTGGTTTCCTGGAGACAGTTTTAAATTTTTCACACATTAACTTTTTAATTTTTGCACTCTGCCCCTCACTCACTGTGTTTCTCGGTCCTCTCTTAACAGAAAACACCTCAGCTCCTCTTCCATTTTTGGAGAGTTGAAGCCTACACTTGGGACCTTGCTGCCCCAGTGTGAGGAGGGAACCCTTATGATGAAGCATGTCACCTTTGGTTGAGTGAGGGTTCTCGTCCTTAAAAAAGGATCCCCCCTATCCTCAACACCACTCTTAATCTCTTTTTTAGGCATTACTTACAGAACTTTGTCTGTTATAGTTTGGTTGAGACCGTACTTAGTGTGAGTAATAATTTAGATAAGGAGTAGTATGCTCTCCTGTGCTCCTTTGGGGGTTTCTCCTTCTGATCTTTAGTGTGGATAATTAAAACTTAACATGGACAAGACGGAAATTCTCATTTTCGGCAAACACACCGCCCTCTGGAACAACTCCTGGTGACTGTCGGAATTCGGACCTACCCCCACGCCGAAAAGCCACACCCGCAACCATGGCATCATCCTAGACAGTGATCTCTCCATGAAATGTCAGGTCAACACCGTCTCCTCAGCGTGCTTACACATTCTCCGCAAGATTTTCAGGTGGCTCCCCATCAGCACCAGCAAGACAGTAACGCACGTCCCTATCACCAGCCATCTGGACTACGGCTACGCACTCTATGCAGACCACCGAACTCATGCAAAGACTCCAGACGATCCAGAACGCAGCCGCCAGACTGATCCTCAACCTGCCCAAGAGAACCCACATCACCCAGCACCTGAAAGACCTCCACTGGCTCCCGGTCCAGTAGAGATGCCATTACAAGCTCTTGACCCACACCTACAAAGCCCCCCACCACCATGGACCCGCCCACTTGGACTACCAGCTACACTTCCACCTTCCACCCAGGAACCTCCGCTCCGCACACTTTGCCTTCACCCAGATCCCTCGCATACGCCACTGCCACACCGGAGGACGCTCCTTCTACCATCTCGCTGCCAAAGTCTGGAACACCCTCTCCCTCCACCTCCGCACCTCAACCTCATGACCGACTTCAGGAAGGGGCTCAAGACCTGGCTCTTTGAATGAGACCTGCAGCAAGCGCCTGGATATCCTCGTGGGTGACAAGCTGCACTCTATAAATACTACTTGATTGATTGATTGATATGGGCCTTCGGATCCCCTAGCTATGTTTTTTTAAGGCAGTCTGTTCTATGTTAGGTCGGCCTTCTATCTTTTTAAACCCAAATTAATGAACTGTTAGGGAAAAGAACTGGCTAAAAGATAATTTAATGGATGTCGGGCAGAGAGAAAGAGAGGTGGAAGAACTTTGGAAGCCTTCAAACACTGAAGCATCTATTGAACTAAACAGTGCAACCCTACCTTGATATAGTGACCAGCAAGTGGGACAGGATGTTCCCGGTAAGGTTTTGGCTAGGAACCATTAGATGCCACCTCTGTTTCCCTCTGGGCTAGTACGATTCATCTGCTGTTCTTATCTGTCCCTGTGATGAACATTTTCCGCAAACTCAGTTATATATATTTTTGTGTGTAAATTTTACTGTATTTGTAGAGATGAGGTACTCCTAGTTCAGTGAAGCGAATGGTAAGTTTATTAGTACAAATCAGGAACAGACTATGATCACTGCCAATAACGGAGGTCTCTTTTCTGTCTAACCGTCTTTCCTAGAGCTCTCCTACCCTTCTATCCCACACCATTCCACTCGCATCCTGCCCACTGTGTTCCAGGATGAGGAATATAACACAATTTATACTTACAGGTTTCTACTTCCACTACTTCAGAGTGCTTCAATGTCTTTATTGTAAACCTGCGCTATTATATTTACAGATCCCTAGCTCTCTTGAGGTCTGTGTTGGCATCCCAACCTTTTTTACGTTTGCTTAGCATCGTATGCAGTCTCTTATGTTTTAAATGTCTGATATTTATCATAGAGTATCTATTATGTGAATATGTCTTATCTTAGTTCTGTAGCTTATGTTTTTTTATATTGTTGTGATTTTATTTTTATTAATGATGGAATAGAGCTTACTGACTGACTGGGGTATCAACTGCTGGGGTGGTGGTTCTTGATGCTGTCTAAAGGCGAAGCCTCGAGCCAGCGGCGGCTCCTCCATTAGGGCGGAGGAGCGTTGCCCCACTGCTTTCTCGCAGTGCGAGAAGCAGAAACATAAAATGATATTTTTTATTTTATATTTTTTATTGGCATTTATATGACAATAACACTTTTCCAAACAAGCATATTATTCCAAATACAATAGTCTTATGTTCAGTCGATCAGGATATACAATCATGTACCACAGATCATTAGCATTACTCTGTTTGATATTCAACCATTGTGCACAAATCACCGATGTCATTATCATTCCTACAACCATTGGTAACAGTAACTGTAAACTTACCCCCCCCCCCAGCCCTCCCATCCCCTCCCTCTCCCTCCCCCCCCCTCCCCGGGTCATGGGTGGTCATGTGCAGTGCAAGGCATGGAGACTAATGTATTATGGATTACCTCAACTATCTAAGTTATTCTCTGACGAATGCGAAACCATTGGTGAGCGTGACGTGTCGGTCTCTACCTGAGTGGCACTCAGAGAAAGCCCCTCCATCTCTGGGGACCCGCCTCTGGGGGATCCGTCTCCTTGGACAATTCTGTGAGCATTAAGCGCCAGGCCCTCACATCATCCTCAAGCTTGTCGTCCCTCCTGACCTTCTGCATCCGTACCACCTCCGCGGTGGCCCACTCCAGCACATCTCTGATCCATTTCTTAGGCGTGGGTGGTTCTGAGCTTAACCAGTGAATTGCTATTCGTCTTTTTGCTAAGACAAGGCCCAGCTGCACAAACCTCCTAGTGAGCTTTTTAGTTTTGGGCGTAGGTAATAACCCCAACACTACTCCTTTAATAGTGGCTGGTATGATCCATCCCGTTACAGTCTGCAGGGTATCAATAACTGCCCCCAGTATCGCACCAGATCAGGACAGTCCCACAGCATATGAATAAAATGTGCATCCGAGCGTCTACATCTAGGACATGTGTCTACTCGGTCCGGATATATTTTATGTAATACTCGGGGAGTGAGGTATGTCTGATGCACCACATTATATTGTGTTAATTGGAAGCGTACATTAGAACTTATCTGCTTGACCCCCTCATGTATTTTCTGCCATTGCGCTTCCGTAAGGGGTTCCCCCATTACATCGTGCCATTTCGTATGTTTCGGAAGGGGAGCAGCGGGGGTATCCTCCCTTAATGCTTTATATATGTGAGAAACCAGCCTTCTTCCCCCTGCCAACGTGGTCACCATCCGCAGTACCGTTGTGACCTGTGGCTCCTGTGGAAATGCCGGCCATAGTTCTCTGCCCACGGCCGAGATCTTAGCATATTGCAAAAACTGCCCCCTACCCAGCTGGAAGGTGTTATCTGCTTCCTCTCTGGTCACAAACCGCTCCGCAACGTACAAGTCTCCCATCGTAAGGCAACCTCCCTCCTTCCATTTGCTAACATTCATTGTTTGCCCTATCTGCTTGAAGGGCGTAACCGCCCACAACGGAACGTCCGGAGCATATGGCGTTCTCTTGAGTACTTTCCGCACCACCATTCCCCAGACCAATGCGACGTGACGTATGATATAAGGAAAGGATTCTGGAATCTTAGACCCCAACAGAAAAAGCTCTAGCAACAGAACCCCCCAGTGCGTGCCCGCCAACAATCTCTTCTCCCAATTGTCGTGTTCATCAAACCAGTGCACCGCATGTTGCAATTGCGCAGCTATGTAATAGTAATGTAGCTGAGGGACCTCCAGACCTCCCCGCCCCCAACCTCTCTGTAGAGTGCTCAACTTTATTCTCTTCCTTTTAGGCCCCCACAATAGCTCTACTATCAAGCTATCAAGCTGCGAAAAAAACTTTTGCGGGACCAAGTACAGGGAATTCTGTAGTGTGTATAAACATCGCGGCAGGACAACCATTTTAGTCAACGCCACCCTCCCCATTAATGATAATGGGAGTTCCTTCCAGAAAGCCACAGATCTTCTGATACCGTCCACTCTCTTCCCTATATTTTCGGCTAAGTACGTCTCGCTGGTGTGTGTTAGCATAATCCCTAGGTACCGTGCCCCTTCAGGAACCCATCTCATCCCCACCATGGGCAAATCAGTCTCAGATTTCCCTCTTAAGCCCCCCATGGGAAGCAACTTCGATTTCCCCGGATTGAGGCGCAGACCGGACCACATACCAAACCCCTCCAGTTCCGCAATGAGCACCGGGACTGCCTCCTTCGGCCGACGTAAATATACCAACGTATTGTCGGCATACATGGAGACCACATGCATTGACTCCCCCAATTTAATCCCCCATCCTTCCAGCTTTGTACGTAAAGTGATGGCCAGCGGCTCAATTGCGATGGCAAACAGGAGCGGGGACAAGGGGCACCACTGCCGAGTGCCCCTCTTCAAACAAAAGCTTTGTGAAACTTGCCCTCGAATGCGAACCCTTGCGGTTGGTCTATTATATATGACTTGCATCCATTTTTATAAAGGATTGTCCTACCCCCATCCCAGCCATCACTTCCCACATATAATCCCACTCTACAGAATCAAATGCCTGTTGGATATCCAATAGCCCCAGTGCCCAGTTTTCTGCTTCCAGACTCGGTGCATGCCAGACGTGCGCCAAGCGCCGCAAATTATGAGTGGTATTGCGTTTGGGAATGAACCCCGCCTGATCTGGATGGATCAGATGGGACATGTAGGGCAGTAACCGGGCCGCCAATATCCCACTCAGAATTTTTGCGTCCACATTAAGGAGCGAAATAGGTCTGTAGGAGCTCACCAAAAGGGGGTACCTATCGGGTTTAGGGAGCATAGATATAATTGCCTCCGACATTGTGTTCGGCAGCGTTTTACTGTCCAAGGCCCCATTGAACACTTCAAGTAAATGATCCACCAATAAAGGCGCATACTGCTGATAAAACTCCGCCGGGAGCCCATCACCTCCGGGCATTTCGCCGACTTCAATTTCCGTATGGATGCCAGGATTTCCTCCCTGGAGATCGGGGCCCCGAGGGCTTCCGCCTCCTCATCATCCAGCGTGGGAAGTGCCATCCCTGCCAAAAATAAAATGGTATTTTAAATACCATTTTATGTTTCTGCTTCTCGCGCTGCAAGAAAGCAGAATGGTATGCCTGGTTGGGGGCGGGCGGGTGGTCGGGTCGGGGAGGAGTGGCTCGCCCAATGTTATGGGCCCTGACTGTTTGGTCGGCCACAGTCATGCGCACTCTGCATTTTCTCTATTAAGGCTGCATGCAGCCTATATAGAGAAAATGACCTCCCTACAGGCGCCCGGCTGGGCGCTGTCCGCACCAATCACAACGCTGCCATTGCAGCGTTGTGATTGGCTTAGGAGAGGGAGGATGCCTGCTTCCTGACGTGGGACCCGGCCAGGAGCGGAGGCGGCGCGGGACCCGGTAAGTGAAGTATTTTTATTTAATTTTAAATCCCCCTCGGGCGAACACCCGCGTGACCCCACCCACTTGCGAGTCATGCGAGCCGGCGACTGCCTCTAGCGATTCCTCGAAGGGGGCAATATTGATAAGGATACTGCATTGGGGGTTTAGAAAGGCCGAAGGAGTGTACAGTTACTCTGCTTTCTTTAAAGTGCTTGAGGGCGAAGTTGGCCTTCTCACCAAAGAGGCAAGACCCATCGAAAGGTATATCCATGAGTGATACCTGAATGTCACCCAAAAACCCCATGGATCTTATCCATGGATGGAGCGAGAGCACCATGATAGTACAGCTGCTCTGCTCAAGCAGTCTGTCATGTCAAGTCCTAGGGCCATCTTATGAATACAGCGCACTTTCCCTGTTTGCACCATGGCACACCTATCAAAAGGTGCAAACAAGGCCTTGGTCACAAACAGGGACAGTGCGCCAAATTACAAAGAATGTGCTGCTCCCAGGGCAGCTGCAATTTCATGCTGCCCTCAGGGCAGGACATTCAAGTGAAATATAGAGCAGCTGTTTAAAAGCTGCCCCGTGTTTCAAAGTGCAGACGGCATCCCACCTGCACTTTTAAGAGGGGAGAGAGATCCCCTTGCAGGCGGATGCAGTGAGTTACTGCACCCACCTGGAGGTGGATGTCTTGGGGTACATGGAGCCCCCTTTCTTCCCCCAAAGGGCTACCTTTAGGAGGTGCACTGAAAATGTGGCACCTTTTTGTGGCACTCTTTCAGTGCGTCTCCTAAAAGCATGTTTGCATCTGCGCCCCGTCTATAATATGGCGCTGGCCCAGAGTCAAAGTGATTCCTTCATTTGCATGGGGCGACACCTCCATGCAAACGAGGGAACATCCTCTTATGATGAGCGCTGGCGCAACATGTGCGCCAGTGCTATCAGTATTACTGGAGGGCCGCACAAGCGCTTGCAGCCCCTTTTGGAATACAGTTGTGTCCTGCTAGCGCACAAAGCAGGGGCACACACCGGGTGCGCCCCCAGGTGCACAATGTATAATACAGCCTCCGGTTGGACGCTGTGCTTGGCTGCTTCCTGACCAGCCTGAATGTTCTGGGCCAAATTTGCTTTGAACTTCTCTGGGACTGCCGGCAATATTTTGGCCACTGAGTCCCATAATGAATGGAAGTAGCGTCCCAGGAAACAGCAGGCGTTGACTATTCTGATGGGCAAGGCTCACAGTGGAAAACATCTGCTTCCCAAAAGCCTCCATTCTCTTCGAATTCCTGTCCAAGGAGGTCATAGGGATGGGATTAGAGTTAACAGGCGCTGATGGAGGTCTGTAACATCAAACTTTCTGGAGTAGGATGCTGTGTGAGCAAGGCAGGGTCACCAAGAGCTGGTATATGGTGATGCACCATTTGTCGGTTTACCAGTGGACAAGGGCGACCAAGTGCCCATAAGAGTTTCAGTAAGGGCTTCATTAAATGGTAGCAGCGGTTCTGAAAAATATTAGCCAAGTTCCATGACCTATGTGAGACTGCTAGTCTTTACTTCAGTTGAATGGAATTGTAAATATAGGGCTTTGGCTGCCCTTGTAACTACCATGGTTAACGACGCTGACTCTTCAATGGAAGGACTGGAGATGGACACCAGCCCCATGTCAGGGAAAGTATCTAGCCCACTGGCCTCTTGATTGTCTATACGGAAATTGCCATTGAAATGTGGGGAAAATCATCCCCACCATCATTGTCAAAATCACCAAAAGGAGATTGGCTCTGGTAAGAGTCCGATCCAAAGAGTTGTTGAAGTACTGGAGGGCAGCCTCTAGGCAAAAGCATTGTCTTGTCCGAGTCAGAAGGAATGGGGGCTGTGTGCATAGAAACTGAACTCACATGCAGCTTCGCTTGTGACTATTCGGTTCGGAGTTGAACAAAATTGCAAGCTTGACATCCTCCTCTGGTGTCAGAGGTGTTGGTACTGACGTCGATATGGCAGTAACCGGTGTGGATTGTAACGCCAGGAGTGGAATCGACTTTGGAGTTGGAGCTCAACCCAAAGGGGTTTCAAGAGGCACAGCTGGCACCAACGATGGACCCTCCGGTGGTAACCCAGCTGGTATCCTCCACAGATTAATTGAGCCTGAACACACACCAGAGGAAACTGGTCAAGTGCTAAAGATGTGAAGCATGGCCTCCTTAAATGCCTCAATTTCCTGCTGTATCGCTGGCAGACCCAGAAACTCGGGGTGCATCAGAATCAGTTATGGAATTGACTCCTCAGTAGAGCACCAGGAGCAAGACCATGGAGCACCTTGAGATCCTTGCGACTTCTCAGAAGGAGAGCGGCAACGCTGGGAAGAGGCCCGGTTGGACTTGTGTTTCATTTTTTATTTGGATTTACCCAAAGACTTGGAACACAATGAAGATCTGTTGGGAGACCAGCCCGAGAATGGCAACAAGCCTGTGTACTTGACTTTGAGCGGGAGCGGTATTCACACAGTTTCCAACAATGCTCAGCGACGTACAGCTTGACTTTGTGTCCTGGATTGCCTTTGGATTCATTAGGGCACACTCGACCCATGACTTGGAGTCATGGCCTAACGCTAGACACCAGAGCAACATCTCCTGGGGATACATCTCAGATATTCGTTTGCGACAACCCCTACAAGGAATAAAGGCTGTGGTTTTAGGAGGTGACATTTCCCTTGCTCTCTGGAAAATAGTTTTTTGTGAAGACAAAAGCTCAACTAATTAGGAGAAAAAGTAGGAGTTAGTTTTGGATCCGTGCACAAAGGTGTGGAAAGCAAGCAACTGATGTCAGTGTGTTTTAGTGGTGCCTATATTCAGCTTGTCATCACTTCCGGGGTGGAGCGGCCTCAACGCAAAGTGGCTCAAGGCTACCTACTGGCGTGCAGGGAGTATGCTGAAAATCTTCCAAATCCAATTTGGCCCCTGGGGATATTCTAAACGTGAGGAATCTGCGGTTAGAAGTATCTATCAGATAATAAAGATATTAGGGCAGTTCTTCCCGATCTTGGTCTTGAATAAGGCTCCCACAAAAGTCATACCCAGTTGAGGTTTGTGGTTCCACTTGTAATTTATCATCAACCCATTTTCCTCCAGGCATTCCTTTAACACTCTGCATCATTCTAGTGATCCCTCCTTGGAGACAGCCTGAAGCAGGTAGTCCATATACACATAAATATTCCAACCCTGTATGTGAAAGTTTGCTACCAAAAGTGCCATCATCTTGTAAACAATCTGGATGCTGATCTTACTCCACAGCTAAGCAAAGGATTTGAAATTGAAAACGCAAAATCCATGAACCTCCAATGTGTCTTTTTTATAGATATATGGAAGTCTACTGTTACCACAAACACATGATCTAGTATCATAGGGATGATTTTCTGTAGAGTTTTCTTTTTAAAAGGAAGTTTCTTCATACAGATATTGAATCTGTGTGGGTCGATGATCATTCCCAAATCCCTCATGGAGCAGATATCCTTTTCTCTCTTGTAAACTTAAACAGGAGAGACTGCTTTGTTTAGAATTAGCTTGCTAATCTCTGATTTCAAGGCTTGCTTCTTGGTCAACTTTCTGGGGCAGAGGGGTTAATTATGGTCCCAGATTCTGAAGGTAGGGCAATTAAATCTATTTGGTAGCCCATCTTCAATACCTGATTCATTCAGGAATCTGAGGTAGACTTTTCCCATGTCTTTCTATAAAATATTATCCTTCCTCCCACTTGCCACTCTTGGCTATTTCCTTGATAGTCAGAAGCGCTGCGTCTTGGATGGAGAAGAGCTCTTAATCTTCTGCTCCATTTGGTTCCTATATCATTTCCTCTTATTCTCCTTGGACGATGATTGAGTCGGAGTTGATCTTCTTGAGGGTTGATGGAAATAGAATTAGGAAATAGAAGGCGAAGAACTGGCACCACCTAACTGAAGGGAAGAGGAGTGCTTTTCCTGAAATAATCTATGCAATTTCTCCTCGAGTGCTGCTCTAAATGGTCTTGTGCCTCCAAATTCAACCATAAAGCTGCAGACTTCTGCACCAAATCTGCATGCCATTTATCCAAGAATAGTTTCCTTTTAGCTGTGGTTATGGCTCCTTAGCTAGGGCAGCAACTCTTGCAACATAAAATGAAACGTCCGAAAGGAATTCCATCTGGCTTTTAATTGCCTCCAAGAAAGAAGAGCTTTGTACTCCATCCCGACTAGCCTTATATAGGTCCAAAGAGTCAGAAATCAGAGATTGTGATGTAAAGGCACAATAGGCACCAGCCCGTGTAGCAAGGTGAAAGCCAGAGTTGGGTTTCTTCAAAGAAGACTCAAACTTTTTATCCGTCTGGTCTTTAAGGATACTTTCTTCACCAATGGAAGTGCGTCCCACCAAACTGGCTACCAGGGAGTTCACAGCTACTGAGCCTGGCATGGTTTTATTCACCTGATGCAAAGGATAAAGTTTAGTCATGAACGTTGGAATGGAAATCATGTCGCGATATTTCCATTCTCTGAAGACATCAGAGACATGTTTGTGTAAGGGAAGATCCAGGGAGGGATCCTTCAGAAAGCGCCTTAGAACAGGATCAGTCTAAGTGCTGGGAATTACATCCACAGAAAATTCCATAATAATTCTAAATCATCTCAAAATTTAAGGCAACAGTTCTTTGTCAATATGATTCCTTCTCTGACCAGAAAAAACAGTTTCCATTATCTCTTCTTCAGAACTGGATATAGCAGAATCTGAAGCATTAATAAGGGCTGGTTTAGATGAGGGAAACGCATTCTGTGAGGCCTTCATAGTTTCCATTATAATCTTCCTAACTGACTTTTCATACAAGGAAGAAATCAATTACAAGCATTGGCAAATCCAATAGGTCTCACTTATGTGAGATCTATTGGCTTTGTCAAAGTGTTTTTTAGCCATGTTGAAACACATTGAAAAAGACACGTCATAGTGCCTTTTTTTTCTCTTTCTTTCAGCCATGTTGCGCAGAGCCGGAATGGCTACAAACATTGACAAAGTTAATAGATGTCTCATATGCAAAACCTGTTGGCTTTGCTAGTAAGTGTCCCGAATGGAAAGAGTTCCTCACACTTTCCCGTGGTCTGACGATGTGGGGCTCCTGATCTGTGATCTAAGAGCAGGGCGAAGGTACTAGATTTACAAAGCCCGGTCCCGGACTCCTATTTTCACTAAGTCACATTGAATCCATGTAGCCCCAAATGATCATAGCTGTGTATCAGTCGACAGAACAACCTTGCCTGTGACTCCGAGATTAAACAGGCGCTGCTGAATTCACAGGTGAGATGCGGGCAGGACCACTTCTGATTTTCAGCACTTCATGCTTGGGCGGGTGACAAAGATGGTATGATTGAGTTTCAGTTGGGTGGAGTCATTTACAGCAGTACAGACCTGCAATGCCTTGTTGGCGGGGCAATAGTAAAACCTTGTTCCTAATACCTGAATTCAGGCACGCTGTCGAGTAGCCTACCCCCCCCCCCCCCACCAGCAGCACCCCAACTTCCTGGGTGCTCTAACTCAGAAACAACTCTCGGTTCTCAGTGCCTCCTTTAGGGCTATCGTCTCGAACTCGAGCACACACCTGCAGTCCGTCGGCAGAAGTCTGCTGTGCAGGTGTTCAGATTGCAGAGGAGCACACATTACAGTGCTACATCTTCTGCACGAGCCGGGTGGAAATGCAGCAGCAGCAGGCATTAATGCCTCTACCTGGAGTGCTGGGGGGGGGGCGGGGGAGTCAAAAGGCGATGCGAGTGTAAACTACATGGTGTGAGACATGGCGCCCACTGTGGCACTATAACAGTAGTCGGTGCCTATGTATGGAAAACAGCCCCAGGCTGGTTGGGGCACAGGGGCTGATGCATACATGTCTGAGTGTGGGAGTAGGACCCCTTAGTTAAGAACCCCTGCAGCTCCTGTTGAATAAACTGTGTGCCCCTGGGCCAAGTGGTAATCTCCTAGCTCATTATCCCCCACCTGCTCTCTCCCCTGAAATTTGGAATGCCTCAGAAACACAGAAACGTGCTTACACATAGAATTCATTTCTCACATGCAAACGGCATTGTTACAGGAGCAACTGCACACTTTGCATGCGCACAGCACCGGTGGGTATCTTTTGTGAACTATTTCCTGTGCAAACAGAAATTCGCTGGTGAGATACATGTGACTGTTGTGTAAGAGCCCTCCTCGATCTCGAATATAATAATCCGGGTGGGGGCAGATTACTGACACGGAGCAGCAAGCAATGGAGCGGAAGAGACATAAGCAAGGGGGTGGGGACGATAAGCAGTAGAGCAGGAGGGACATGGAAACAAGAAATGGGGCTGGAGGGATGGGGCAACAAGCAACGGGGCGGGAGGGACGGGGCAACAAGTTACAGAGGGAAGGGAGAAAAAAAGTACTTCAAACCCAGTTCCGCCTGCGAACAGACACCTATAAAGATATCAACAAGTACTTGGTCCATGCTCCTTCAAAGAAACATGACGAGAAAGTGAAAGCGGACACGCTGACCATTGAGAAGCAAGGAAAAGCACGCGGGCTGTGGAGGCGCAGCTGGACCGCTGAGGGGCCTGCAGGTAAGTGGATTTACCCCCTGCCTGTCAGAACCCGCGTTGAGCCCTGTCATGTCTCTAGCGATTCGGCGCGGGTGCTGCTCCGCCTTGGGGATCTAGGGACTACATGTCCCATGAATCCCAGCGGCAGCACGTCGCGCACGCAGGGCAACGGAAGGGATTTATACGCACTTCCGTCCCAGCGGCGCTGCCGAGTATTCTTTGTTGGTAGCGAGCGGGGGTTCGCTTCGCGTCTATCCGCTACTGTTGGTATTTGGAGCCCCAGCACGGAGCTCAACTATTGGCGCCTGGTGCGGGGACGCATATTTGGAGATTCCGGTGAGGAGTTCGATTGTCGGAGCCCCGGTATGGGACTCAGTCTGGAAACCTATGAGCAAGAACAAGTCCGGGTCCGGTAAGGGTGCGGCTGCACCACCTCTGTCAATCATGTTAGCCTTATAGTCCGATCTGGAAAGAGGGTATGCTCTACAGTACATTGGAACTGCTCTTGGGAAACCGCATCAGCTAATTACCAGTGTTGGGTGTGAGTCTCTGTGGACACGCCTATTAAATCCATTGTGCTAGGTGTTCCTCCTTGTTGGTGAGACACACGTATGTGGTTTCTTGCGAGTTGTAGGGATACCAGTACAGGGTGTAAGGGGTGTGAGGTACACTGCTACTACTAGCCAATTACTGGATGTATGCTTGGCCGGTGGGCACTGGTACAACGCGTTTCCCTCACGTTGGAGAGATAAGAACATCCTTTGACTCATGCGGAGGGGAACTTCTATATTGGTTCCAAACCTTTCTATGATTTGAAGAGTAATTACATATGCCATGACAGGCAGTAACCCGGCTGGGTGAGAACGTACAGAATTGCGATAGCTTACCGAGCACTGATCAGTAGCTACGCTAGATGATATAACATTGAAGAATATTTCCACTCACGAACTTGGGTCTATTTAAACTTTATTTTGTATTATGTATTCTACTAGCAGGGGAACGTGGTAGAGCCAGGTTCGGTCTCTTACGTCCTCTGTGAAGCAAGGCTCGAAGGGAACACGGGTATGTGTACATACGTTTATTGCTTCACATGGGAAGTTGATGATGCAATACAAATAGAGAGATACACACAGGCATATGTATGATAATGTGACATCTTCTTTTCTGTAGTGCCTAATATGATACCTTGTTCACGCTGGGTCTGACGCTTACCCGCTTTCTGTTCGCCGGGTGTACACGTTGAGTTGGATCAACTAGACGGAACCCGTCATTATTTTCCTTTACAGGTAGTTTATATGTTCATGTTCCCAATGATTACAGGAAGGAGGAGAGTAGTGTGTTAGTAGATGTTTATTGATGCCTTTTGTTTCGTGTCATTACAGGTCTCCTTCCCTGCTGTCCCCTCCCCTCCCTTTCCTTCCCTCGCTTGATCGCTTCACTGTTCTGCGCTATAATAGCACTCAGACTTGAAGCTATCGAGAGGTGGACCACTTAAGAGCATCGTTCCGATCCCGAGGAATTGAGGAGCCCGACAGAATACTCGGCCCACGGATTTAACTCCTCCTGATCGAATCCTCTGCTCGAATATGGCTACCCTTGAGGATGTGTTGGCCGCATTACAGGTGGTCCAACAAGAACTGTCAGCTTCTAGGCTAGACCCCGCAGCATTACAGGCCAAGCTGGATCGCATGCAGCGAAATCCTTTTGACGTCGGGGGGGTCTTTCCTTACCAACCCCCTCTTATTAGAGTAGAAGTGCCTTCACCTATCCCATTAGCACCCCCTGAAAGGTATTATGGAGACGCTAATAAGATTCAAGTGTTTCTTACTCAAATCATGTTACATTTTAATTGCAAGGCCAAGGCATTCACCACTAACCAGGCACGGGTGGCGTTCCTTATATCCTATCTGGCGGGAGATGCAGCTTTATGGGCGGTCCCGTTAGTGCAGAGGGATGATCCTCTCCTTTATGATTGGGAGGCTTTCAGGGAGGAATTCGAGAACATTTTTGATCGAAGAACCCACACACTTTCCGCAGACCGAGAATTGCTTGAGCTTAGGCAAGGTAGTAAAGAACTGGTGGTATACCTAACCACTTTCAGAAGGTTAGTGGCAGAAACCAAATGGCCCGAAGAAAAGCAGTTTGCGATATATTATCAGGGGCTGAGGGATGAGTTGAAGGATATAATTGCTCAGATTGATCCGCAACCGACCTCTTGTACCGCTCTCATCAACCTGACGTTGAGACTGGAACACCGAATGAGTGATAGAAAGGGCGATACCCAGAGAAAGGAACGGCTACCTCCAAGATACGAACGCCCATGTTCAGGGGAACCCCCGCGAACCAGTCAGGAACCAATGGAGATAGGCATGGTGAGAGCGTCTCTGACCTCCGATGAGAGAGAAACGCGTAGGAAGAATGGTCTATGCCTCTATTGTGGGAAAAAGGGGCATTTTGTCCGAGATTGCTTACAAAAACCCCAAACCAACAGAGGAGGATTCAGGAGAAGCGGGGTCAGCGCTACCAAAAAGGATACGGAAAACTAGGAGGCTCGAGAGCTAGTGGAGGGGAACCCTCGAGCAACACATTCCTACCCTCTTTGAGCGCTGTAGACAAGAAACACTTCTTTTATATTACTATCAGGATGAAGATCGGGGAGGAGTGGAAGGAGTCCCAGGCTTTGGTTGATTCAGGAGCGACGGGGACTTTCATGGATGAATCTGTAGCCACGACAATGGGAGTAGGGTTGCTCAAAAAACCCATTCCAGAAACCGTGATAGCAGTGGATGGGCGGGCCTTAGAATCAGGACCTATTCGCTATGTATCCGACCAGTTGGAAGTTATGTACAATCAGGAACACTGGGAACGCATGGACTTCAATGTCATTAAATCTCCCCAACACGGGATTATCTTAGGTCTCCCGTGGTTACAAAAACATAATCCGACGATAGACTGGAGAAACAAAACGTTACATTTCAACTCCGAGTTTTGTAGTAACCATTGTTTCTGTCAGCATGAAGTACCCTCACAAGCTCTATCTGCACGTCATTGGATCGCCACCGCTGCTGAGAAAAACATAGTGTTACCTGATCAGTATTCCACGTACCAGGACGTCTTTAGTGAAATACAGGCTGAAACCCTACCACCTCATCGACAATACGATTGTCAAATAGACCTCATCTCGGGAGCTGCGGTACCCTGTGGGAGGATTTACGCTCTTACAGAAAAAGAGAATGAGCACCTCCGTCAATACCTAGAGAAATACTTGGAATTAGGTTTTATACGCCCCTCTAAGTCCCCCGCAGCCTCTCCTTTATTTTTCATTCCTAAGGCCAACGGAGAGCTCCGCACGTGTATCGATTTCAGGGCATTAAACGATATAACAGTCAAGAACCGCTATCCGCTACCGTTGATACCTGTTTTGTTGGAACAGGTTAAGAAAGCCGTGATATATACTAAGTTGGATCTCAAGGGGGCTTACCATCTGGTCAGGATGAGGACCGGAGACGAGTGGAAAACAGCTTTTAAAACTCGGTATGGGTTGTACGAATACCTAGTGATGCCCTTCGGCCTCTGTAACGCACCCGCGGCGTTTCAGTTCTTCCTAAATGAAGTGTTACGCGAATTCATGGACAGGTATGTGGTTGTATATATCGATGATATATTGGTCTATTCGTCCTCCGAAGAACAACACGTACACCATGTCAGCACGGTATTACAGGCGTTGAGAAACAATAACCTATACTGCAAGCTTAGCAAGTGTGAATTTCACGTTGATATAGTGGAGTTCTTGGGAGTCATGCTTACGCCTGGAGGGCAAGTGATGGCGGAAAGGAAGGTGCAAGCTGTGAAGGAATGGCCAGAGCCGCAGAATGTTCGAGATGTACAATGCTTTTTGGGGTTCGCAAACTTCTATAGAAGATTTATCAACCAGTACTCTAAAACGGTGAGCCCCATTATCAAGCTGTTACGTAAGAAGAACAAGTTCTTATGGTCAGAAGAAGCCCAACGTGCTTTCGAGGAATTAAAGAATGCCTTCGTATCAGCTCCTGTTTTGGTACATCCCAATCCCGACAAACCCTACATCGTAGAGGCAGACGCTTCCGAAGTGGCCATTGGGGCAGTTTTATCGCAACGAAACGAAACCACAGGACAGATGCATCCTATTGCTTTCATGTCTCGGAAACTGAACGAAGCAGAGACAAACTACACTATAGCCGAAAAAGAGCTGCTGGCAATCAAAGCGGCCTTTTCCGAATGGCGTCATTTTTTGCTAGGAGCTAAAGAAACGGTGACAGTATACACTGACCACCGAAACCTACAGTTTATGCGTTCAGCCAGGCATATTACACCAAGACAACTGCGTTGGATGTTGTTTTTCGAAGAATTCGATTTCATCGTAACATTCGGACCAGGAAAGGAGAACAAAAAAGCAGATGCCCTTACTAGACAAGAATCTATCAGAGAGGAGGAAGAACACCAAGAACATGCTATCATTCCTCCACAGAGAGTAGTTTGTGCCATACAAACAACTACCTTCCTACAAGGAGTGGCGAGAGGAACTCGGACCTGCAAATGGAGAACATGGCTAAAATATCATACAGAATGGAAGGGGAAACAAGGCTTCTTCGTCAAAGGACAAATGATTCTAGTGCCCACGACAGCGTTACAGAAGCAGGTCTTCCGTTGGTGTCATGAAGTACCTAGCGCTGGGCATCACGGGTTAGAAAAGACCTTGGAACGAGCGGGAAGACAGTTCTGGTGGCCTAGCATTAGAAAAGACATCGCTATATGGATCAAAGCATGCGAAACCTGCATGCAAATGAAAACCAACCACGCTAAATCCCAAGGGCTGCTCCAGCCTCTACCTACACCTACTGTTCCCTGGGAGAATATTTCCATAGATTTTATAGTAGGCCTCCCCAAAGATCAGGGTTGTACCACGGTCCTAGTCATGGTGGATTACCTTACGAAGATGGGGCATTTCATTGCCTGTCGTCAATTACCCACAGCAGGCCAACTCGCAAGGCTTCTACTACTACATGTCGTTAGGTTACACGGTCTCCCTAGGAAAATCGTGTCCGACAGAGGTACACAATTCACCGCTCAGTTTTGGAAGGTGTGGTGTTCTGCTCTACAGGTTCAGGTAGCTCTATCAACTAGCTTTCATCCTCAGACTGATGGGCAAACTGAGAGAGTTAACCAAACACTCAAGCAGTACTTGCGCTGTTATGTTGATTCCAATACAGACGCATGGGTGGATCACTTATGGTTAGCAGAAGTGGCCTATAATAGCGCCAAACACAGTTCCACAAAAACCACTCCCTTCTACACTACTTATGGGTTTCATCCACGGTTCCTTCCCTTTTTGCACCCCTGTTCTGAGGTTAACCTACCAGAAGTACACAACAGGGTTACCCACATTCAGGAAACATTACAGGAAACACAAAAACAGCTACAAATAGCAAAAGAAAACTACAAAAGAGGGGCAGACAAACATCGCAGACCAAGTCCTGTGTATAAAATAGGGGATGTAGTATGGCTGTCCACAAAAACATCCAGTTCAAGAAGAACTCAGTGTTCAACCCCAAATACATCGGACCCTATAAAGTTGTGAAATGTATCAATCCAGTGGCAGTGAAATTAGCCCTGCCTGCATCTTTGCGTATCCACCCTGTGTTCCACGTATCTTTGCTTAAACCCTCCGTTACACCTGTAAAGAAGACGCCTATTCCCATCTGGGTTGATAATGAGAGAGAATATGAAGTCTCTAAGATCCTAGACACCAAAAAGAGAGGCAAACAAAGAAGGTATTTGGTAGCATGGAAAGGGTATCGGCCGGAAGAAAATTCATGGGAACCCGCCCGTGGTATACACGCTCCAAGATTGATTGCTGCTTATCACAAAAGACATCCGCTGCAGAAAGCATGACAGGGCTCCCCGTAAGGGGGATGTACTGTCAGAACCCGCGTTGAGCCCTGTCATGTCTCTAGCGATTCGGCGCGGGTGCTGCTCCGCCTTGGGGATCTAGGGACTACATGTCCCATGAATTCCAGTGGCAGCACGTCGCACACGCAGGGCAACGGAAGGGATTTATACGCACTTCCGTCCCAGCGGCGCTGCCGAGTATTCTTTGTTGGTAGCGAGCGGGGGTTCGCTTAGCGTCTATCCGCTACTGTTGGTATTTGGAGCCCCAGCACGGAGCTCAACTATTGGCGCCTGGTGCGAGGACGCATATTTGGAGATTTTGGTGAGGAGTTCGATTGTCGGAGCCCCGGTATGGGACTCAGTCTGGAAACCTATGAGCAAGAACAAGTCCGGGTCCAGTAAGGGTGCGGCTGCACCACCTCTGTCAATCATGTTAGCCTTATAGTCCGTTCTGGAAAGAGGGTATGCTCTACAGTACATTGGAACTGTTCTTGGGAAACCGCATCAGCTAATTACCAGTGTTGGGTGTGAGTCTCTGTGGACACGCCTATTAAATCCATTGTGCTAGGTGTTCCTCCTCGTTGGTGAGACACACGTATGTGGTTTCTTGCGAGTTGTAGGGATACCAGTACAGGGTGTAAGGGGTGTGAGGTACACTGCTACTACTAGCCAATTACTGGATGTATGCTTGGCCGGTGGGCACTGGTACAACGCGTTTCCCTCACGTTGGAGAGTTAAGGACATCCTTTGACTCATGCGGAGGGGAACTTCTATATTGGTTCCAAACCTTTCTATGATTTGAAGAGTAATTACATATGCCATGACAGGCAGTAACCCGGCTGGGTGAGAACGTACAGAATTGCAATAGCTTACCGAGCACTGATTAGTAGCTACGCTAGATGATATAACATTGAAGAATATTTCCACTCACGAACTTGGGTCTATTTAAACTTTATTTTGTATTATGTATTCTACTAGCAGGGGAACGTGGTAGAGCAGGTTCGGTCTCTTACGTCCTCTGTGAAGCAAGGCACGAAGGGAACACGGGTATGTGTACATACGTTTATTGCTTCACATGGGAAGTTGATGATGCAATACAAATAGAGAGATACACACAGGCATATGTATGATAATGTGACATCTTCTTTTCTGTAGTGCCTAATATGATACCTTGTTCATGCTGGGTCTGACGCTTACCCGCTTTCTGTTCGCGGGGTGTACACGTTGAGCTGGATCAACTAGACGGAACCCGTCATTATTTTCCTTTACAGATAGTTTATATGTTCATGTTCCCAATGATTACAGGAAGGAGGAGAGTAGTGTGTTAGTAGATTTTTATTGATGCCTTTTGTTTCGTGTCATTACAGGTCTCCTTCCCCGCTGTCCCCTCCCTTTCCTTCCCTCGCTTGATCGCTTCACTGTTCTGCGCTATAATAGCACTCAGACTTGAAGCTATCGAGAGGTGGACCACTTAAGAGCATCGTTCCGATCCCGAGGAGTTGAGGAGCCCGACACTGCCTGGCCACCCCTGTTAAGCAGCAGCCACCACTGGCCTTATGGCAGGGTCACAGGGAGCAGGCTATTGGTCAGCAAGGGGTCTGCAGAGGGCGCATTTGTAGCCCAGGCTAGGCACAAGGGCCGCCCACAACACTTGGCAGCAAGGTGTAGCCTAGAGGTCGCAGGTTGTGCTAGACCCTTGCTGAAATGGGGCATTCGCTCAGGGTGTCATGGGGTGGTGTTATGGACTTAAATGACTGAACTGGATTGTTGGAAAGTGGGTTATTAGTAGTGGTAAATATATCTACCACTAGCAATAAGAATACTAACACAATATAGAGCTCAGTATAGGTCTTAGAAAATTATTCCCAAGCTCAACCCTTGGTAGCTTGGCTGCGAGCAGACAGGCTTAAGCAGTCCTGCAACACAGGGCTGCTATTAAACTGACGTATGGCCTCAGCAGTGCACACATGCAAGTGCAGAAAGGGCTGCTGGTCTCTAAAATGCCATGCCCTATTATATACTAGGGACTTATAGGTAGTTTTGACCCCCCCTGCTCTATTACGTACTAGGTATAGGGGAGGCCATGCCAATCATAGGGGTACCCTAACACATAGTGTACCCTACTGTATGTAGGTGTTTTCACTGTATTCTAAGTCTCTTTTTGGCATAGCACTAGCCCAGGGTCTTGTTAGGCAGAGCCCAGGGACAGTCAGAGTCACTTACCACCAGTACCTGTCAGCAAAAAATGGGGGGTGCCCAGGGAACAAGGATGACTTTGCAACATAAACCGTTGCCACGAAATGTTGGAAAGTGGGTTATTAGTAGTGGTAAATATATATCTACCACTAACACAATATAGGGCTCAGTATAGGTGTTAGAAAATTATTCCCATGCTCAACCCTTGGTAGCTTGGCTGCGAGCAAACAGGCTTCACTTCAAAGAGAGGTATGTAAAGCATATAAAAACACCAATTCAGTAAATAATTAAGACACCACACACAATAAAAATCCAACACCAATTTATGAAAATAGGAAATATTTTTATCTTTAAAATGACACCAAAATGAAAAAATCCAATGTAGGGAACCGGAGAAATGAATTTTTAAAGATTTAGCACTATATAGCACTTAGAAACCTATAGCGCCTCTTGGGACATCTGGTCGATCTAGACCAGGACAAAGTCTGTGTTTCAGGCCGACTGCGATGGAGACCTGTGTGGTTACACCTCGCGGTAGGTCTCGGTCAAAGTTTTTACCTCCGGGCTTAGAAACTTTTCTGGAGCTTTTCTTCCCGTGGTCCCTCGAAGCTCTCAGCCAGTCCGGATTCAGTGAGGATTTGCCAGCTTGCCTTGCGACGAGCTCCCGGTCAAACTTATGGGAGTCAGACCTCTGGAGCTTTCCAGCAGGACGAACCAGGGATCCAGGCCGGCGGGCGGCTTGACACTCGTAGTTGGTCCAAGTCACCTCTCCTACGTTCGGACTTAGAAACTTTTACAGAGCTTTTTCTTGCAGGGTCCCTCGATGCTCTTCACCAGGCCGGATTCTATGAGGGTTCGCCGGCTTGGGTTTCAGCCAACTCCTAGTCAAACTCTGGAAGTCGGACCTCAGGAGCTTTTCAGCAGGACGAACCTGGACGGCAGGCCGGCTCGTGGTTGAGGGTCGCCGGCTTGGCTGGCAAGGTCGAGTCTATCCACTTATGGAGCTTTTTTCCAAAGTTGCTTCAAACTTCTCCAAACCTCTGGAACTTCTTCCTGAAGTTACTTTGAGGGTCCCAAAGGAATGTATGACGTTGCTACGCATACTAATACCACGCGTGCCATTACAACGGGGGTATTACTACGCTAGTACGCCTACAACAACCTACCATTACAACGCATTCTTCTACCACGCGTATGCCTTTGCTACGCATGCCATTACAACGCAAAGGCATGCGTGCTAAAGGCATACACTTGGTAAAAGTGTGTAAGGTAAGTAACACTACCCTGCCCTACCCTAAACCCTAAATCACTACCCCTGCACGACCCCGACCCCTAGCCCTTTCCTAAACCCTTACCACTGCACAACCCCGACCCCCAATCTTTTCCCTACCCTAAACCCTAAATCACTACCCCTGCATGACCCCCACCGACCCCCAATCCTTTCCCTACCCTAAACCCTAAATAACTACCCCAGCACAACCCCCAACCACCAGTCCTCTCCCTACCCTAAACCCTAAAAAACACTACCCCTGCACGACCCTCGCCCGACCCCCAGTCCTCTCCCTAACCTAAAACAGTACCCTGAACGACCCCCCCACCCCCCTTTACCCTAAAATAGTAACCCCCACCCCAGGCCCAATCCCCCTTACCTCTCTCGCCTCGTGGTTCCTGCGGTCATCTGAGGGGAGGTGCACGTCGTTGTGAGGAAATGGAAGAGCCTCTGTTTCCTCACAACGACGTGGATCGCCTATATTTTTTTACAATGTTTGTGCTTTTACCATACATACCTTTATAACGAAATTAGTTGTAAAGGCATGTGGTAAAAGCAGATGCGTTGTAAAAAAAATGCGTAGTAAAGACTACGCATTGTTACAACGCATGCGTGGCAACGCTTGCGTTGTAATGACATGCAGGGTAACAGCAGCGATGTAATGGCTGTTCCCCGTCCCAAAGTGTCCAAAACTTACTCCAAGGGTCTGGAAGCTCCAAGATGGTCCTTGAAAGTTTGAGACTTCAATTCCCACAATCCACTTGGACAAAACCCTTACAAATCCACTGGCAGTACTCCAGGCTGGGAATTCTTGGTGGTGATGGTCCAGTTGAGCTCTGTTAACCTGTAGCTTGCAGGGAGTCCACTCTTTAGTCCTTTTGAAGCAGCTCTGATCCACAGGGCTGTAGTTCCGGATTGTGCAGCAGGCGCAGTCAGTCAGAGTGCATGGCTTATAATCCATCTTTTATAAGGACCCTGCCTATATCTACAGGACCCCCACCCCTGGAACACCTAGGGGAGACTTTAGGGGTTCTGAATATGTACACATATTGCAGATCCTCACTCCACAGTGCTCTTAGAACAAAAGTCGATTTTGGGAAGCACTTTACCACAATGTGCGGAGTGAAATGTGCAATTTCACTAAACCCAGGACATATAAAACGCATTTTATAAGGTTCGCTTTTAAAAATACCTGATCGCCCACCACTGGGACAGCTAGGGGAGACCCTGGGGGTACCTAATATGCCAAAACATTGTAGTTTAATAATTGTTAAGTGCCCCTAACACCAGTCGAGTTTGGGCACAATTTGCATTTTAAAAGCAGTCCTGCAACACAGGGCTGCTTTTATTTGTGCTCTAATTCTATTTATTGAGTTTTACATCAAAAAGGGGGATAACAGCAGAACAATTAGGGTGTCGTTACATAGAGAAAAAACGTTCAATAAGCAGCACATTGTCGCTACAGCGCGTGCATGCAACATTGACATATCTATTTGAAAAGCGGGGGCGCATGGGAGAAACCTAGGAGAGGCAAAGCCCGGCCTGCTAGGGGGCTATGTCAGGGCTTAGGGGTCTTTCAAACACTGTGGACACCAAACAGGGGGCGTCTGTGCGAGGAGGGGGGGATAAACCTGGAGAAGTGAAAGGGAGAATGGAGGGTAAGGGGGAAGGAGAGGGAACCAGTGGTCCCCAGCGAGGTCTTCAAGGCCTTAAGTTGTGTATGATACCAGAGGGGGTGGGGTTGTTAGCAAAATGTTGGTGTGCTGAGTCTGCTCAGTCGGAGCCGTGAAGAAGGAAGGGCACACTCCATATCTAGTCATCGAAAAGATGGAGAGCCCTTGGCCTAGGGAGTTGAAAACATGAGTATTCCTGGTGAGATAGGTAGTGGACAAGGGGTGACCAGAGTCACTGAAATTTCTTGTCAGTGTGGGTGAGTTTGTGCGTGATCTGCTGCAGTGCAATAGTGTGCCGAAGCTGTGTGAACCAGGAGGCTGTGGGGGGCCAGCGGGGAGCACCAGGATCGTGCTATAAGCTGCTTAGCTGCACCTGTCATGTGCCACACCAGGTACCCGTCTGCGTGGGTCATCGCGGTCAGGGATATAGGGCGAACACCTAGGATAACTGTGTGATAGTCGTCTGATATTGGATATCCCAGAGTGCCCTTGATGTGGCTCAAGATATCCTTCTAGAAGGTCTTCAGGGTAGGGCACGCCTACCATATGTGATGGGAGTCACCTCGCGGGACCCCACAGCGCCGGCAGGGACTGTAGGACACATGGCATGTAGACGGGTGGGGGTGTAATACAATTGAAACATGACCTTGTAGGCTTCCTCCTGTTGAGGAATGCTTCTTTGTATGCGTGGGATGTCTTGCCAAAGCTGCTCCCACTGTTTCTGGGTGATAACGGGTGAGTCATCCGGGGACCAATTCCATTGATATGGATGGCGGGGGAGAAGACGCGATTGTTGCAGGACTGCATACGTTTTAGATACCAATCCCCGGGAACCCGTATAGTTGCGAACAAGTTGTTTGGAGAGTGTGAGGGGGCGGGTAGCAGCCTCCGCATTGGGGGGATGGAAAGACCAGTGTTGAAGCTGGAAATATTGGTGACGGGCAGTTTCAGACAGGTGGAAGTCCCACATGCATTTCTCAAAGGGCTTGATGGCCGGGCCTTGAAAGAGATCTTGCGGGAGCCTACATTCGCCCAACACCCACTCTAGGAAGGACTCCCGGGGGAGAGTGGGAGAGAAGTCGGGGTTGCTTGCTATGGGGATGTGTGGCAACAGGAATGTGGTCAGACCGCGTCTTGTAGCCAGTTTGCTCCAGATCTCCAACACCGTGCGTGTCAGGGTAGCGGCATAGGCATTGCGTGGTCGGAGTGTTTGGGCAGCCAGGCAAGGTCAGAGAGGGGCCTGCAGGCCTCTTCTCTATCCATGTGTACCCAGTGCTTTTTACTCTCCTGGACTACCCATTCGGAGATGAAGCGTAGGTGTGCCGACCAATAATAGTCAAAAGGTTGGGGCATGCCAGCCCCCCATGATTGTGGGGAAGCATTAGGAGTGCTGCAATATATGAGGGTTCTTTCCCCTCCATATAAAGGAGAGGAGGTCAGCCTGCAACCTGGTGATGTCTTCGGTAGGGATGGGCATTGGGAGTGATTGAAATAGGTAGAGAAGCCTGGGAAGAATATTCATCTTCACCACGTTGAGGCGACCAGTCCATGAGATATGAAGCAGCCTCCACTGATGGAGGCCTTCACGAATCGCCTTCCGAAAGAGCAGCCACTTTGCCCTTGTCCAGGAGGAGAGGGTGGGAGTCTGTGATGGTGAGACCCAAATACTGTATGTAGTGCGAGGCTCATTGAAAGGGGGAGAGCACCTAGAGATGCAAGAGGCGTTGCGGCAGAAAAGTAAGGTTGAGCGCCTGCGACTTTGCTAAGTTGATCTTGTATCCAGAGATACGCTCATAGGTTTGTAAGATCTGGACGACTGCCAGGAGGGAAGTATCCAGCTCTGTTATCACCAGGAGGCGGTCGTCAGTGTATAGCAGGACCTCATGTTCCTGACCAGCGAAGGGAATGCCTCTGATGTCAACCGAGCGCCAGAGTTGGATAGCCAAGGGGACAACGGGCAGCCCTGGCGGGTGCCTCAGAATAACAGGAAGGAGTTGGTGTTCATGCCATTAATACGAATGGAGGAAGTGGGCGCCGTATAGGAGGCCATAATCTTACTGATTATGACGGGGCAGCGCCCTATTTTCAGCAGCACTGCCCTCAAGAAGGCCCAGCTCACCCGGTCGAAGGTCTTTTCCGCATCCAAGAAAAGGAAGACAGCGGAGATGGAGTGGCGCTGTGACTTTTCGACCAGGTGAGCCAAGCGGCGAAGATTGTCAGGGCCTTGTCTGTCCTTTATAAACCCCACTTTGTCCGGCTCTATAAACCCCAGGAAGAGATCCTCCAAACGGTTAGCCAGAATCTTGGCATAGAGCTTTGCATCAGTGTTTAGGAGGGCAATCAGGAGATAAGCAGAACATAGGGTAGGGTCCTTGCCTGGTTTAGGGATCAGAATTATTTTGGAATTGGATAAGATGGGCATGAGACCGATAGAGGGGGTGAAAGAGTTGAAAAGGGTGAGCAGGGGAGCTTGGAGCTGCGGTAGGAAGGCCATATAAAAGGACGGTGTGAGGCCATGAGGCCCAGGAGATCTCCCTTTAGGGAGCTCCTGTAGTGCCCTGCGGAGTTCAGCGGCCGAAAAGGGCTCCTCCAGGTCGCAAGTGTGGGAGGGATCCAGAGGGGGCCAAGGACAGCTCTGGAGGTAGTTGTCTATCTCAGTGGAGTCTTCTCCCCCTGGGGCGTAAAGGGTTCAGTAGTAGTCATGAAAGACTTCCTGTTTGTCCATTTCCCGAATCGCTCAAGCCGAATCAGCTTTCTGAAGTTTGGCAATGGGACGCAGCCTGCGTGCCAGGAGGGAACCTACTTTATCTCCCCCTTGTAGTACTTTTTCTTAAGGGCGAGGAGCGAGCGCTCTGCCTTGTTGACCCGGAGGGCCTGAACCTGCCCCCTCAGCATAGTCAGTTGGCGCTTGGCTCGTAGCAGGGGGTGTTGTTTGTTAGTGCGCTCAAGGGTAACAATGTCTGCTGTGAGCTTGGCTTCAAGGAGGCGTGCCTCTCAAGTCCCAGCTATGGAGAGGGAAGTCAGCACCCCGCTTATGGTGGCTTTGAAGCCATCCATAGAAAATGAGGGGAGGTTTCAGGCAGTGTGTTGAGCCGGAAATACTCCGTAATGGCGTCCTGCACCGCTGCCGTGTCAACTGGGTCTCGTAAGAGTTGGGGGGAAAGACGCCATCGCGGGGCACGTGAGGTTGGGGCGTCCATGTGAGCTCGATGTGGCTGTGGTCTGAGATAGAAATGTTGGATATATGCAATGAAACAAGAGCAGGCAATAAGGAGGAAGAGACAAGTAGGTGGTTGATGCAGGAGTAGGGCAGGTGGACATGTGAGTAAAAAGAAGTCTTTAGAGTCTGAGTGAAGGTAGCGCCAGGCGTAAATTAGGCCTGCGTCCCGGATGTCTTTCTTGAATAATCCGGTCATCGCCCCAGTACCCTGGACATGGGGGTGCTTCTGTCTAGCAGAAGGTCCCAAACCAGGTTAAAATCGCCACCACGACTAAGTCACCACTCACTGCGCCAATTTGGTCTGAAAGGATGCAACGTGTGAAAGTGTCTTGGGTTTGATTGGGTGCTTAGAGATAAAGGAGTGTCAGGGTGTCTGTAGGAAAGTAGGATCTGCTTTTATGGTTAACCCCACTTTTTGCCTGGTGTTATGCTGTTTCTGACAAGTCTGACTGGGATCCTGCTAATCAGGACCCCAGTCTATGTGCTTTCTCCCCTAAATTAGCTATGGTAAGTATTTAGGTACACCCCAGATTGGCTACTGGTGTACCCTTATAAGTCCCTGGTATATGGTACCAAGGTACCCAGGGCATAGGTACACCAGGGGGCTCCCATGGGCTGAAGCATGTATTATGCCACCCAAGGGAGACCACTCAAACTGTGACTACATGCCTGCCATTGCAGCCTGTGTAAGCTGATGCTAGCACCACTTACGTCAGACATATGCTTGCTTATATCTGAGGTCACTGCACTTAAAACCTATACTTCACCCCTATGGCAGGCCTTTCAAGCCTGAAGGCAGGGTGCTCGGTTCTAAGTGTGAGGGTGCTCCTGCATGAGCAGGACACCCATACAACCTTCGGAATCCATTCGCCCGGGTTGTAAGTGCATCAGCCATTATGACATATAGAGTGGCCATGCGTCATTACGCGATGACCATCTCTAAACTGGCTGTAACGAACCCGGTCATGTTTGGTATCAAACATGTTGAAATCATACCCCCACACCGTAAACAGTGTGGGAGGTATGATTCCAAGCACTGTAAAGCTCCTCCGGGAGGCCCTCAGTGCTCCCGGTACCAGTCTTCCAGAACCGGACAGCAAGCTAGGGCTGCTGCCGACCAGAGACATGTTTCTGCTCTCCTGCTGCTGAGCTAAGCTCGAGCAGGGGAAGGCAGAACAATAGGCATCCTGTCACAGGGAGGTGTGACCACCTCCCAGACAGGGTTTAGTGTATTGGGGAAGGGTGGGGGCGTTTGCCAGCCCCACTGAGACTGCTTCAAGGGCACATTTGGTGCCCTCCTTGCATACTCCAGTTCAAACCAGTTCACGGAGCTGTTGGATCCCGCTGTATCGCGAAACTGGACAAAGGACATGGGAGTATCCTCCCCACTGTCCGGTCCCTCCTCTTGGAGGGACCCCTGAATTGACCCAACCCTTTCCTTAGGGTGCTTAAGGCTTACCTGTGGGTGGGTCCCTAGATTCGTTGTGGGACAAGATTCAGATCAAGAAACCACTTCATCTTCGACCGCCTGGGCACTCTGAACTTTGCTGGACTTTGCTCTGGACACCGAGACTACAACTGGGAAGACTCCTGCTGCTCCTGGTCTCGTTGTCCTGCTCGTCTGCTGATACGTCTGTGCCTGTGCTCCATACAGGATCCTTCCAAGGCCTGTGGACATCTAAGACACCTGAAGGAATCTCCCTTGAAGTGAAGGAGTCACTTCCCTGCATCTGCAGGCACCGCAACAAAGCTCAACGGTCTGCTGCTCCTTGGCTCCTACGGACTCCAAAGGGCTCAGCAACACAGGTGGTGGTTCTACAACTCCCTCCAGGCCAGAGTTTGAGGCCAGTATCCCTCGTCAGAACCGCAGGAACCAAACCCCTGTACAACGCATTAACTTGCAGTTGCCAAGGCTTGTTGGCTCTCTTCACCAGAGATTTTCGGGCTCCAAGATGCTCCAGCCTCCTATGCCTCCTCCTATGACCAAGATCTTCATCCTCACCGCATCTCTTGCACCGTGGGCCAGCATCTTTGGTGAGCTGCTCGAGATCCTCTTGCAACTCCTGTGCCTCTAGCCTGTTGGTCCTCTCGAGGGACTTCTTCGTCTCCAGTGGGCTCCCCTTATTGCTCGGGGCCTGCTCTGACTCCCCTGCTTGTGGTGAGTCCCTTGGACCTTGCTGGTCCTATTTCTGCACCTTTCTCGCTTGCCACATTGTTTGTGGTTGCCAAGGCTTGTTAGTGCTCTCGAAGGACACCGCCCCTTCACCTCTCGTCAATCCAGTGTGGAATAGCTCGTGAATGGCTCCTGGTCTTCCACAGCATTGCCTGGTCCACACAGCTGCAGCTCCAAGGTCATCGTCAACTCTCCTGCATCTCCCGACATTGGTGGGCATTCGTGTCTCGTGCCTCCCGGTCACTCCTGAGTAGCAGAGACTCTGTCCCCTCTGCTTGCAGGTACTTCTCAACTTGAATCCACCTTTGGGTTCCACCGGACACTTTCACCTTCTCCAAGAGTGGCATCTTCCTGAAGTCCTCCATTGAGTTCGATGGCGGTTTCCAACGCCACTTCACACCTATGCACCCGGCGTCCCTGGTGTAGGTATCTTGGTTCCTAGGGCATCCACGGGTAGGGTGGCTCTCCAACCTACTTTCTTCCACTTAGTTTCTTCAGGGTCCGCTAGGAAGGGTCCTTCTTCTTTAAAATTGCAACGCGACTTACCCATTGACTTCAATTGAGCACACGGTCATGTACCCACACTGCACACAGCCTCCGTGGGGTTCCTGGGTACTTATCTCGGGTGGTTCCATGGGTCCCCAGCACTTCTACGTCTTCTGAGTATAGTCTTGACTCACGTCGCAATTCGCATCCCTCTATTTTAGTATATGGTTTGGTCTCCCCCTGGCGACCACTGTGTATTTGTGCTACTTACCTGTTATTGCAAAGTATTGTGTGCATTGTGTTATATCTCCGGGTAGGAGATATTGTTATGTGTTAGTGAGGGTCTTATAATAAATACATATTTTTATAAATATACTGTGTGGTTCTTTTTCACTCAACCTATACCAATAAGATTAAGATATGGTAAAACAAGCTGCTTTACACTCCTTCTGGACTAAGCCTGAAGACTGCTCTCCACAGCTACCACTTAGAGAGCTTTTTAAGGTTGTCCAAGACCACTAAAATCACCATAAGGGTTGTCTGGATTAGTGCATGGTGCTACACTTACGGGGGGCGGAGTTTGCCACGAAGCGAGATGGCCGCATTTTAAGCGAGCTCCTCGCAGACGCCCCAAATATCCTACAATATCCTGACAATAAAGAAACTTACCCAACTTGGCCAGGTGAGGCCTGCCATACCTGAGACATAAGGCGCTGGCTGACCCAGAGACTCGGTGCCCGGCGACATTTTTCGCAGACCGGAGAGCGATGTGGAGTGGCTGCGGCCTGGCCCGGGGAAATCGAAACTAAGACACTGAGCTGCCGTGAGCGCTGAGACCGCGAAGCACGGCACGCGCTCCGGCCTGGATCGGCCCCTCGGCGCGGTCGGGCTGCCCCTCTGATTTCCACTGGAGGCGGAGGGACTGCAGCGGCCGGATAGGGCACGGGGTGAGTGGCGGTGCTGGCGCAAATACACAAGCAGCAAGGAGCAGAATAATTTTACAGTGGAAAGCGGGAGTGACACTACCGTGAAGGTCTTGACGCCTGCCCCAGAGTAATGAGGTGACCGGGGCGCCCACCGCCCGCACTGATGCTGGATGTGTATGTAGACACCGGGGTTCTGCGCAGCAGGGAGGGACCACACACATTATTGGCAAAGAGGCCCCCACGGTGGAGGACATACCGCGTTGGGGAGCCGGAAGGGGGCGTGAGCCCAGTCCAACTGCCGATGAGATGACAGGGGCACGACATTGAGAGAGCCCGGATCAAGTATCTGCACTGGTGACCACTCACCTGCTGATCCTGCGCTCCCCCATTCGGGAGAGAACATCAAGAACTGGTCTTCGCAGCGCACATGAGAGGCGCTTGCCTGCTTTGATTTTAAATAACTACTAGCCGGGACATAGGTGCCATCGAACTGCGCAAAACGCACGGGATCGGCGCGTGGCGCAAGAGCGTGCCGGACTGGTGGCTCTGCCTACGCAGTGGAGGCGTACGCCACACAGGCGCGACACTCATATAGAGGAGGCCTCTGGGGCGGCCCCGCCATGCGCCGGCCTGCGACCGCTCTTCCCTCCAGCGCCCGAAACACAGTCCGGGCATAGCAGGAAACATGGGTAAGCCGGACAGGAACCAGCCCAAAATAACTTTTGAACAGGCCAAAAAACAGCCGGACCAGGGCACTGATGACCCGCCACAGACGCAAACGGCGACAGGCGCCGCGGGGGGGGATCACCAATGAATACGTGCAGGCCATGTTCACCACGATCCAAGCAGCATTAACAAATATTGATGGCAAAATCGACTCTTTGACGTATCGAGACGACAGGATGTCAGAACGCTTGGACAAGCACACGGAAAAGCTGGATATGGCCGAGCGCCGAATATCGGAAGCCGAAGATGCTCAGGTGCAGATGGACACGAAGCAGGCAAAGATGGATAAACATCTAGAGGCTCTAGCGGCGAAGGCAGAGGATTTGGAAGCGAGGTCCCGTAGAAACAACATTCGTATCACAGGCGTATCTGAAACTACGAATACGGGACCTATGGAGAGATACGTTGAACAACTGCTCATAACACTGCTGGGGGGGCGGGAGACGTTCTCTGAAATATTCATCGTCGAGAGAGCGCACAGATCCCTGGCACCGAAACCGCCTATCGGCTCGAGACCAAGACCAATCATTGCACGGATATTAAACTACAGGGATCGCGATGCGGCACTGCGGAAGGCTAGAGAGTTGGGGCAGCTAGCTCACGAAGGCATGGATATTTCACTATACCCTGATTTTACAGTGTCTGTTCAAGAAGCTAGGAAGAAGTTTGGCCCAGCAAAACAAAAACTGAGAGAACTAAACATACAATACGCTATGTTGTACCCCGCAAGGCTCAAGATTACGGATGATGGGAAATCCAAGATATACAATGAACCCAAGGACGTGATGAAATTTCTCCAACAGAGGGGACAGCGCGGACTGCGAAGGAAATCCCCAAGAGGAGATCGGGAGGAACAATCCACTACCTCAGATGTGGAATAATCGCCAGTCTTTGCAGGTGGCAAGGGACATCCCCGCCAGAAGGAAGCAGCGCGCACCGGACTCACAGCCCGGAACTGGTGGCCGGGAAGGGTCACTGTATGACACAGACGTATCCTTTCCCCCTGATCAGAACGACACAAGCCGAACTGCTTCACAAATGCAGAAGCTGTTTAAAGTATGTAATGTTTCCTTTCCTAGTTGCCGGGTAGAGGCGTCTGGTGGCTTGACACTGGTTGATACTCAGATCTGTAACGCACTCAAATGGATGAGTCAGAAGCCTGCACTAGTGAGTACAGCACTACAAAGATGTAAGGAATAATCGGAAAGAACGTAGTTAGCTGTGAGCTTCACATGGTGCATAATAATGGGGTTACCTATCTCACCGGTGAAAATGTTCAGTTATGGTTTGCAATGTTAAGTTTCTTGGAAAATTAGTGAACAGGGGCGTCCGCCCATGTGGAGATGCTCCACAGGAAATGGGCTGGTAGCTCTCGCCCTTTTGTGTGTACCACACCAGTGCACTTTTTGGGGTTCTTTGTTAGTTGTGGGGGAGGTAGTGGGGCTTTCTTTGATAATTCGAGTGGGGTTTGTCTCCGCCATGGGGATAGGGTGGAGTGGGAGGAGGTGGGGTGGGGAAGGTAGAAAAGTCTGGTCAACACGGAGAATTTGCCTGCATGGTTCATGTTTCACGCTTGGCAGTTGCAGCGGGGATGGTATTTTCATTACAGGGAGGGACGAGTATGGCTGACCCTGCCACAAATACCCGACGACTAACGCTCATAACGTGGAATGTCCGTGGGCTTCATAACCCATGGAAAATACGTCAGGTCCTCGCATACTTTGATAGACGGGGTGTGGAAATGGCGTGCATACAAGAAACACATCTTACACCCACTACTGAAGCACGGGTGGGCGCCAGATGGGCAACGTACCGTACGGCATCCTCATACTCTACATATGCTAGAGGTGTCCTACTGTTAATTAGACGGGGCACCCCCTTCCAGTTAATTCGCACTGTTAAAGACGACCAGGGCCGGTACGTTATAGTGCAGGGAAACTTCGGCTGTACAGTATTGACGATAATCACGTCCTACGGTCCTAACACAGATGATCCTGGATTTTATGCCGATATATGGGCCAAACTTAGGGAACTCCCGAGTGCGCCAATAATATGGGGTGGCGATTTTAATACATGCCTGGACCCAGCCCTAGACAGGTCAACTGGTAATGAAAGGTATGGTAAACAGGCGGCCAAAATCCTGAAAGATGGCATGGCGACATGGGGGATGACTGACATTTGGAGGTTGCGAAACGGAGACCGTAAAGAGGGGACATGCACATCAACGACACATAACACATGGTCACGGATTGACTATTGGTTGCTCACACATGATGCATGTACATGGGCGAAAGCGATCGATCACTTACCCAAGACGCTGTCAGATCACTCCCCGGTCTCTCTCACACTGGAGATCCCCACATACATACCCAGGCATTTCACATGGAGGTTACAGGGGAGTGCCCTCTTAGATCAGGTGTTCCACAGTGAGCTAAGGCACGCCATAGAGGACTATTTTGAGGTCAATTCAGGATCAGTGGAAAGTGCAGGGACACAGTGGGAGGCCTTTAAAGTTACAATAAGGGGCCACTGCATCAGTAAACACGCTGGGATCTTGAAGGATATTCAGCAGCAATTACTAATGGTAGAAAGGGACATTAGCCAACTTGAGGCTGAACATACACGAACGCACGATCTCACTTTATTGGCAAAAATAAGGGAGAAGATGGATGACGATCAGAAACATGCGGCGGACGAGATAAAATATAAGTCACGGTGATACATAGCGCGGAGCTACGGGGAGGGTGGTAGACCCGGTCGGGCTCTGTCAAGTAAAATTAGGCCGACATCCACAACATCCTACATAACACAGATCACGGACGAAGGGAACCAAACGTTCTACGACACTATGTCCATTCTGAACTGTTTCAAGAGCTATTACTCTCAGCTCTACGATACAAAAACTAATACCACCCCAACGGAGATTAATCACTATTTACAGGATATAGCTCTAGCCTGGTTATCTGACACTCACCGGAAATTTCTAAGCCACCATATCACTAAAGACGAACTCACAGACGCGATAAATTCCTTGCCAAATAACAAAGCTCCTGGGCTGGATGGGCTCCCTGGGGAGTTCTATAAAGCATATCGGGACTTGTTGATACCTCACTTGGCGGAAATGTAGGAAGAGGCCTATGAGGAAGGCAAACTTCCCGCCTCACTGAGAGAAGCACTTCTGGTGGCGCTTCCCAAACCCGACAAAGATTTGACCAGATGTGACTCATATCGCCCACTATCGCTAATTAATATCGATGTTAAGATACTGGCAAAGGTTATTGCTACCAGGATACAGCTTCTGCAAGAAAAGTTAGTATTACCTGATCAAGCTGGATTTGTTCCAACTAGATCAACTACCCAAAATATACGCACTATATTCGCATTGTACCACCATCTGGATCCGGAGTTGCTGGCAGCAGCGGCCCTGTTGGACGCTGCGAAGGCCTTTGATTCAGTGGAGTGGACGTATATGTTCACAGTTCTGCGTAGGATGGGTTTTCCGGAACCATTCCTGAAGTGGATAGCGCTCCTATACAATGGCCCCACTGCTAGAATTAGAATAAACGGACAAACATCTGACCCCATAGATATAAGTAGAGGGACGAGACAGGGCTGCCCGCTCTCGCCAATCTTGTTCACACTGGTTTTGGAACCACTGGCATGTAAACTACGGCAATGTCACTCAGACGCTGCTTTGCAGTTTAATCTCCGCCCCCTTATCATTTCGCTTTATGCTGATGATATGGTACTATTTACTCGTCACCCTGATATCCATATGAATAGCCTTATCAGAGAATATGTTCGCTTTGAGCTATACTCGGGTTTGCGTATTAATTGGGATAAGTCAGTGGTTATACCCCTAACATCGATGACAGCCCAGCCGAACTTAGGCTATCCCTTGAAATGGCAAACTGACCCGGTTAAATACCTGGGCATATGGATACACAGGGACCCGGAACTGGTAATAAGGGAAAATTACGGCAGGACGATGACCAAACTTGAAGAGCAGATAGATAGATGGATTCAGATGCCCCTATCATGGCAGACAGGATTGCCCTGCAAAAGATGATAGTCCTGCCAAAGTTTTTATATCTATTTATCAATATTCCTATCTGGTTAACGCAGACCATGTTTTCTAAATTACGTTTGGCGCTGCAAAGACTGACATGGGTGGGTAAACAAGCCAGAATAAGTTGGAACATACTTACGAAACCGTACTGCAGGGGGGGATTCGGGGCACCAGACTTACAATTATACTTTTATTGCGCACAGGCGCAACATTCGCACTATTGGATAAAACCACATGCGTACATACCACACGTGGCTGTGGAAACGGATAGTGTACAGCCCACCCCACTGATCGCCTTTGTGTCAGACCCGAAGTCCTCCACAAACAGAGACACGATACAGACGGTGCACTGCACTTCCAGAGCTTGGCATACGTTGGCGCGTAAAGCAAACAAACTCCCCATTTACGCCCCATCGCTTCCCATTGCGGACCATCCGAAAATATCAGTCACACAAGAGAAAAAAATGTTACTACTGCTGGGGGAAATGAAACTAGTCACAATGATGGATGTTTTTCCACACTGTAGATTCCTCCAAAGGGACGACCCGTCCCTAAGCATCCATAACCCACCCATGAAGGTGTTTGCCCATTTGCGGCTACAAGCGGCGATTAGGGAGTTGTACACTTCCTTCCCGGAGCAACCACCGACATTGCAAGCATTACAGACACTATTGATAGCCCCTACTCGTCAAAAATTAGTCACACGCCTGTATTGCGCATCACAGTCAGAATACAGTGGGTTCACAAATAGATCGCTTACTAAGTGGGAAGCATTAATAGGTGACAGTATTGACGAGCAGGATTGGGAATATAGTTGCACGCTGCTCCAGCTGCTGACATCAAACTGTAATTTACGAATAATACATTTTACATTTTTACATCAATTTTATTACACCCCGATTCAACTACACAGATACGGCCTTCGGCCAAATGACAAGTGCTATAGGTGTGACGCATTACAAGCGGACTTTTTACACATGGCGTGGTCATGCCCGCAGATATACAGATACTGGCAGAGCATTATGGAAGCAATTACAGCAATGTTACTGGAACTGGTGCCGAATACCCCCATTGTGTGTTTACTGGGAATATACAGACTCAAGCCTGCAAAACGAAGGAAATTTCTGGCAGTGGCACTACTGTTAGCAAAACGCAGGGTTGCGATGAGATGGGGAAGCAAACGCCCCCCCTAGATTCAAAGACTGGCTTGCGGACATGTCCTATTGCAAGGAGACCATGGAGATCTATGCGGAGGAACTGCCGCAGGCATCAAGGCCCCGTGATTTTTGGGAACCCCTGAAACAATACCTTCTGTCCCCACCAGGGAATGACTGATACTTGATAAGGATGGCTCAGTGGAGTTTGATACACTGCCAAGCCAGGTCCTCCCTGGACCGGAAACAAGCATCCTGGGACCGGTTTCAGGGCATCACCCTTCATCAGCCAGGCTAGCTTGAATCCAGTGGTGTAGTGAGCACGGGACCCACGTCTGGGCATACCCTTCCCACTTAGGGCGACATATGCAAAAGAAACAGTTGATGGACGGAATGCTGGACAATGCAAACATTCACCCCCAGTCACAAGGATCTGGGTTTAATCCATCATTCTTTTGCTCACCACACCACCCCAGTTTGGACCCAGCCATATCCAAATCAGTCTTGACCCTGTTCCTTGTGGGAACAGTCCAGCCCGAACTGCCAAGCCAGGTCCTCCCTGGACTGGAAACAAGCATCCTGGGACCGGTTTCAGGGCATCACCCTTCATCAGCCAGGCTAGCTTGAATCCAGTGGTGCAGTTCAGTCTGGACTGTTCCCATGGGGCACAGGGTCAAGACTGATTTGCAAATGGCTGGGTCCAAACTGGGGTGGCGTAGTGGGCAAAAGAACGATGGATTTAACCCAGATCTTTTGACTGGGGGAGAATGTTTGCATTGTCAGCATTCCGTCCATCATTTGTTTGCTGTAACACTTACATAAGTGAGAACCATATACTAAGCCATCCTTCTACATTGGTGTACAGCGATTGGTATTCAAGCCTGCATTGTTCTAGCAGCTAATCTTGGTGTGGATTAATTGACATTAGGCACATATAATACAGTTTAAAATAAGTAAGTAATACTGAACTTGGGGTTGGGTCTAGCACAACCCTTTCTCCAACCTTAGAAAGTTTAGTTTACACTAGGGTAGGTAGGTGCAACACCACACTACGCCTAGTAACCATGTCTTTAGTTTGGGATGCTAGTGCACCCCAGTCTTCTAGATACAGTGGTCATAAGGACCCTGTGTACTTCTAGGAGGTTAAAGACGGGTAGCAATCCAACCACTAAGCATCTCTTAGAGCTGCTTATCCTTGATGATCTCCAGAACCCTGGCAGGTTGGGGGGGATCAGGACAAAGTGGGTGGGAATACTCCAGAAGATGGGACATGAGGGGTGCCCCCCAGTGGCCCCAATTCTGAGCATGATCAAGAGGAGTCTGAAGAATCCACTTTGATGAACTCTGACCCAGGGAATAGTGCAGATGGCACAGAGGGTGTCCCTAGAAGTAGGTGTGAGAAGTTGGCCTGGCATATGCTGTCCACTAGTTATAGTGGGCACCTTGCACCAGTCCAAACGACCTTTATTGATGGTAGTTTAAAAGACAACCTTTATTGAAAGCTATCCTAGTGGTAGCTATGGAGCGCAGCCTTCAGGCTAAGTCTTGAAGGAGTGTTAAGCTGTTTGTTTTACCAGTCTATAATCTCATGAATGACCAAATGAAAGGAGAACCACACCAGGTATATATATAAAATATATGTATTTATTACTAAATACTACCCACTAGTCTCTTTATGAGGCTAGAGGTCGAAATACACAAGTTACAAGTCAAATAACACAGTAAATAAGCACAATATACGATTAGCCCTAGGGGCGTACCAAACCATATATTAAGAAAGTGGTATAAGAACCACGACTTGACTAGACACAAGGCCTAGAGCCTGTAGAATCGCTGGGACCCCAAGGAACCACCCAAGGTAGTGACACAGGGGACCCACGGGGGACGTGTGCAGTGTGTGAACACAGCCGCGAGCTCCGTTAGCGTCTATGGGGAAAGTCGCGGTTAGAGTTTTAAAGTTTAGGGACACTTCGGAGTGGACTAGGAACAAACCCTTTTGGACTTAGAGGGTTCTAGGGCCAACACCCACGGGAGCACCGTAGTACTCGTGTTACCTCACCCAGGGAAGCCGGGTGCACAGGTGTCAAATGGTGTCGGGCCGCGCCGTCGTTTTCAATGGCCGCTGGCTGAAAAGTGCTGCTGCCGAGAAGCTGTGAAGTGTCCGAAGAGATCCAAGCCTGGATCGAGGATGAGAAGAACCTGAAAGCAGAGGGGACAGAGTCTAGGTCATTAGCCAGTGACCAGGGGCACGATAGTCGAATGCCCACCGATGTCGGGTGCTTCAAGTTCGAAGAGGTGAAGATTGTCTCTGCAGCCAGGAGGCGTCGACGATGACCAGGAGCTGGAATCGAGCTGTGCCACAAAGGTAGTAGCTGACTGCAGTGTCGGTGCCCGGATTGGACCCAACAAGCCTTGGTAACAGCAACACACGCAGAAAAGGAACAATGGCTTTGGAGTGGACCAGCGAGGTCCGAGGGACTCCCCAAGCAAGGGAGAGTCAGGGCAGGCCTGGAGCAACCAGGGAGGCCCATTGAAATCAAAGATGTCCTTCTGAGGGACCCACAAGTCGACAGACAAGGGATCGCAAAGGGGCCTTGAGTAGAATCACGAAATGGCGGCCCACGGGTCACTCGGAGTGGCCAGGCCAACAATCTTCGGTGGATTCACTGCTTGGGGTCAGGGCTTCAAATAATCCAAAGCACAGCCTCTAGAATTGACCAGAAGCTTATGCACTTGCAAATGTGCATGGTGTCCAGGGGTTCCGGTTCCACGGTACCCACAAGGTCTACGGGTCTCAGCTTTGCTGGGGACTCGGGTCAGCCTCTGGGAAGTCTGGAAATCCACCCTCTGGGTTGCAGGGTCGTCGGCGTCCGGCGGGAGCTTCAGAGATGCAGACCGGACAGATGCATCTTTGGTGCCTGCCAAGCAGGGGAGTAACTCCTTTACTCCAAGGGAGATTCTTCAGTCATCTGGTGTTGAACATATTGTCGAAGGTCCAGGATTCAGTATCAGAGTTTCGTCCAGGGAAATCTAAAGTCCTGTTGCCAGGGGTTCCTTTCTTATACCCAAGGAAGGGGTTGGACTAACTCAGGGGACCCACTTATGGGAGGGTTTGGAAAGAGGGGTGGCTACACCCATTTCCTTTGTCCAGTTTCGCGCCAGAGCAGGGGCTGGCAGCCCCTGCAACCGGTTTGAACTGGGGTATGCACAGGGACACCAAATTTGCCCCCAGTGCAAGACTTCAAAGCACTCAGAGAGTGCACCCACCCAGCCCCAATACACTAAAGCCTGTCTGGTAGGTGGTAACACCTCCCTGTGACAGGAAACCTATTGTCCAGGCCTCCCCTGCCGGAGTTTCGGTCAGCAGTAGGAGGCCAGACTCGTGTCTGTGGCTGCAGCATCCATTTTGTGATGCCAGGGCTCTGTTTAGCTGGTACCGGGTATACCGGTGCTGTCATGTCTCTCCCTCTAGAAGGGTGGGATCATACTCCCACACCAGTTCAGGGTATGATTCCAAGGTGTTTGACACCAAATACGACATGTTTCCGTGCAGCCATCCCAAAGTTAGCATTTACCATTGAGATATAATGCACTTAAGAGTATATGGTCAGGCTGCACTCACAGACAACCCCGGAGGATAGATTCCAAAGGCTGCAGAGGGGCTCTGCTCATGCAGGGGCACCCTCTCACATAAAACCAAGCACCCTGCCTTCAGGATTGATAAGGCCTGCCATAGGGGTGACTGATAGGTTTATATGTGCAGTGATAGGGTGAGATATAGTGAACCTATATCTCTGTAAGGGGTGCATGCACCAACTCACTCAGGCTGCTGTAGCAGTCCTGTGGTGTCATTTTGGAGGGCCTCCCAGGGGTGGCATAATACATGCTGCAGCCCCTGGTAGGCCTCTGGGGTACCTCTGCCCTGGGTACATGGTATACCATATACTAGGGACTTATAAGGGCACCCCAGAATCCAATCTGAAGTGTACCTATGGTACATGGAATCAATTTATAAGAGAAAGCAGATAGGCTGGGGACCTGAATAGCAGGTTCCTAGCCAAACTAAGTCAAAAACCATCAAAACACCAGGAAAAAAGTGGGGGCAACCATGTAGTCAGATTCCACCTTCCTACATAACCCCCCCCCCCCCAAACGAAAGGAGATAAGGCTAACCTTGGCCAGTTGAGCCTTTATTGACTAAGTGGCCATATAAGGAAGTACCTGCACTAGCATGGTTACCCCTTGTCTTATGGTCCACTAAGCTATCCCTCACCCTAAGGGTATGAGAGGGTCTCCACCATGGGGAATTGCTACCTGTGGTGTGTTTGGGTAAAGTAAAAGGCTGGTGAGGAGTCTGATTAGGGAAGTGAGGCCCTAATAAAGTTGGTCTCAACTTCCTCAGATCACTGGTCACCATGTATGCCTCTCTTTCCATGACTGAGTTGCACTTTGCTCTAAGGGTCAACCTTTGGCTGCCTACAGCTGGGGGTTGGGTCTCTTTGGTTGGAACAATGGAGGGACATGGTAGGTTGGGAACCACTGGGATCCAGGTTTGCCTCTGCCCAACAGAGTCCATCTGGGGGAGGTCCCTATTCAATGGTAAGAGGGGTCCTTCAGTGGGTTGAGGAATTTTCACCTGGCTAGGGCTACTAGACTGGGTGCCCCTAATCTGTGGATGAGGGGGTTCCTCTGGACAATGGGCCCTAAGGGGTTCACTGACCTCCCTGACCCCTGCAGCCCTAGGCTGAGTGAGGTAGGGTAGAGAGGGGCAGGATACCTGCTCCAGACTGGGTACCACCTTGGAAGGGTCCCCTGCCATCAGAGGTGGTGCCAGGACAGGCCTGACTACCTCTGGGGCAGTTCCTTCACTAGGGGTAGGATCAGTTCCCTGAGGAGGCTGACCCTTACCTATAGTCTGGGGGGAAGAAGATTTTTCTTCAACCCTTGTGCTCTCTTGTGGAGGAGAGTGGGCCATTCTTTCAGGCTCCATCACTCCAACATTTCCCTGGGGTTGGGCTGTGGCCATTACAGCCCCACCAACTCTCTCAGGGAGGCCTAACATTCTTAAATGGGCCTGGATTTCAACTTCAGCCCAGGCTGAAATTTCCAGGTCATTGCCCAACAGGCAATCTACAGGCAAGTTTAGGGACACTGCCACTCTCTTTGGGCCAGCGACCCCTCCCCAGCTGAGATTGACTATGGCATTGGGATGATCTGTTCTGATACCATCTATGTTGGTCACCTGGTACTTGAACTCAGGTAAAAGCTGTTGAGGGGGGACTAGTTTCCCTGTCACCATGGTGACACTAGCCCCTGTGTCTCTGAATGCCAAAGTTCTTTGACCATTGATTAAGGGCTCCTGTCTGTACCTGCCCAAAGTATTGGGACTCACAGTAAAAGTGGCAAACCCCATACCACCATCAGAGTCAGAGGAGTCTGGTGAGGAGGCCCTTTCTAAATTAGGGCCCACCTCTGTTCCCCTTGCAAACGCACCTAACTTTTTGGGTGCACTACTCCCAACTGGGGGATTACTACTGGTAGTACCAGGAGGAGTGGTAGTTGTGCTAGGAGGAACATTTTCTTTATTGCCAATCCTGGGGCAACGGGGATCAGTTTTCCAGTGGCCAGGCTTTTTACAAACATGGCAATATGGTTTCTTTTCAGGAGAGGAAGGAGTTTGGGACCCACCCCCAGAAGAGGACTTTTGGGGCCCTGTAGGGGACTTATCTTTAGATTTATCCCCACCTTTCTCTTGGGACTTGGTAGAATCTTTCTTCTGGTCACCACCATGATTCTTAGTCTTTACTCTGGTTCGGACCCATTTGTCTGCCTTCTTTCCCAATTCTTGGGGAGAGGTCAGATCAGAGTCCACCAGGTACTGGTGTAAAAGCTGGTTTTGACAATTATTAAGGATCTGCTCCCTCATAATCAAATTGTACAATCCTAAAAAGTCATGCACCTTGTTGCCTTGTATCCAACCTTCCAGAGCCTTAGTAGCACAATCTACAAAGTCAACCCAGTCTTGAGTCTGAGCCTTTTGGGTATCTCTGAACTTCAACCTATACTGTTCAGTGGTTAGGCCAAACCCATCAATCAGAGCACTCTTCAAGACTTTGTAATTGTCAGTGTCCTCTTCTCTTACAGTGAGGAGCTTGTCTCTACCTTTGTCTGCAAAGGAGAGCCACAAGATTTCTGCCCACTGCTCCTGGGGGACCCTCTGAACTTTACAGGCCCTTTCCAGTGCAGTAATCCATTTGTGGATGTCATCCCCACTCTGGTAGGGAGGGACAATCTTGCTTAGGTTTCTATGGTCATGAGACCTTTCCCTACCACTAGGGAAGTTGCTGCCACCATGGGACTCTAGTCCCAACTTTCTTCTTGTTCTCTGAAGCTCTAGGGACTCCCTATCTAAAGCTACCTGCTCTCTTCTGATCCTAAGCTGAGCTTCTTCATACTTGAGCAGTCTCTCCTTTCATGAGAGGGCTCCCTCCTATGAGAGGAAACAGAGGTCCCTATTGAGGTGTCAGAATGGTTAGACTCCTGAGAAGGAGACCTTGACCTTCTAGGCACACTCTCAACTCTTCCTGGTGGGACAAAGAGGGGGCCATTCTGGTCTTCCTCCTCATCTGCAGGAGGAGCTGGATTTTCCAGGTCAAGATCATTGTCATCTTCCTGGCCAGCTTCAGAGGTCATGTAATGGGATTCTTCACCCCTTGGCCCTTCCTCATTTACTGCCCCACCCTCTCTGCCTACCCCTTCAGACCCTGAGGCCTTCTTGAGATCATCCAATAGCAGTGCCTCTATGAGGCGTTGGGTGTTTGCAATTTTTCCTGTCTTCAACTTCCTAGTACTACACAATGCTTTCAATTCCAAGAATTGGAGGTTGTCATACTTGGGTGGTGGAAGCCCTTGGGCTTCTGGCAGGGACCCGCTGGCTCCTGGCTTTGACGACATCACTAGTGAGGTGTGGTGTATGCACTACCTACTCTAGTGTGGCCTACTAAACTCTCTTGAGTTGTAGAAAGGGTGTGCTAAGCCCTTGACACACAACTCTAAGTTCAGTAGAACTTACTGTAACCTTAAGCTTGAATTATATGTACCTCAGGTACCTTTAGTGGTTTTCAGTTAGTCACTCACTTGAGATTATCTGGTAAAACAAAGGCAAGCTTGAATCCCACCGCTGCACACCAATGTGAGAAGTTGGCCTGGCATATGCTGTCCACTAGTTATAGTGGGCACCTTGCACCAGTCCAAACGACCTTTATTGATGGTAGGTTAAAAGACAACCTTTATTGAAAGCTATCCTAGTGGTAGCTATGGAGAGCAGCCTTCAGGCTAAGTCTTGAAGGAGTGTTAAGCTGTTTGTTTTACCAGTCTATAATCTCATGAATGACCAAATGAAAGGAGAACCACACCAGGTATATATATAAAATATATGTATTTATTACTAAATACTACCCACTAGTCTCTTTATGAGGCTAGAGGTCGAAATACACAAGTTACAAGTCAAATAACACAATAAATTAGCACAATATACGATTAGCCCTAGGGGCGTACCAAACCATATATTAAGAAAGTGGTATAAGAACCACGACTTGACTAGACACAAGGCCTAGAGCCTGTAGAATCGCTGGGACCCCAAGGAACCACCCAAGGTAGTGACACAGGGGACCCACGGGGACGTGTGCAGTGTGTGAACACAGCGGCGAGCTCCGTTAGCGTCTATGGGGAAAGTCGCGGTTAGAGTTTTAAAGTTTAGGGACACTTCGGAGTGGACTTGGAACAAACCCTTTTGGACTTAGAGGGTTCTAGGGCCAACACCCACGGGAGCACCGTAGTACTCGTGTTACCTCACCCAGGGAAGCCGGGTGCACAGGTGTCAAATGGTGTCGGGCCGCGCCGTCGGTTTTCAATGGCCGCTGGCTGAAAAGTGCTGCTGCCGAGAAGCTGTGAAGTGTCCGAAGAGATCCAAGCCTGGATCGAGGATGAGAAGAACCTGAAAGCAGAGGGGACAGAGTCTAGGTCACTAGCCAGTGACCAGGGGCACGATAGTCGAATGCCCACCGATGTCGGGTGCTTCAAGTTCGAAGAGGTGAAGATTGTCTCTGCAGCCACGAGGACCAGGAGGCGTCGACGATGACCAGGAGCTGGAATCGAGCTGTCCCAGAAAGGTAGTAGCTGACTGCGGTGTCAGTGCCTGGATTGGACCCAACAAGCCTTGGTACAGCAACCCACGCAGAAAAGGAACAATGGCTTCGGAGTGGACCAGCGAGGTCCGAGGGACTCCCCAAGCAAGGGAGAGTCAGGGCAGGCCTGGAGCAACCAGGGAGGCCCATTGAAATCAAAGATGTCCTTCTGAGGGACCCACAAGTCGACGGACAAGGGATCGCGAAGGGCCTCAAGCGAAATCACGAAATGGCGGCCCACGGGTCACTCGGAGTGGCCAGGCCAACAATCTTCAGTGGATTCACTGCTTGGGGTCAGGGCTACAAATAACCCAAAGCACAGCCTCTAGGATCGACCAGAAGCTTATGCACTTGCAAATGTGCACGGTGTCCAGGGGTTCCGGTTCCACGGTACCCACGAGGTTTACGGGTCTCAGCTTTGCTGGGGACTCGGGTCAGCCTCTGGGAAGTCTGGAAATCCACCCTCTGGGTTGCAGGGTTGTTGGCGTCCGGCGGGTGCTTCGGAGATGCAGACCGGACAGATGCGTCTTTGGTGCCTGCCAAGCAGGGGAGTAACTCCTTTACTGCAAGGGAGATTCTTCAGTCATCTGGCGTTGAACAGATCGTCGAAGGTCCAGGATTCAGTATCAGAGTTTCGTCCAGGGAAATCTAAAGTCCTGTTGCCAGGGGTTCCTTTCTTATACCCAAGGAAGGGGTTGGACTAATTCAGGGGACCCACCTATGGGAGGGTTTGGAAAGAGGGGTGGCTACACCCATTTCCTTTGTCCAGTTTCGCACCAGAGCAGGGGTTGGCAGCCCCTGCAACCGGTTTGAACTGGGGTATGCACAGGGACACCAAATGTGCCCCCAGTGCAGGACTTCAAAGCACTCAGAGAGTGCACCCACCCAGCCCCAATACACTAAAGCCTGTCTGGGAGGTGGTAACACCTCCCTGTGATAGGAAATCTATTGTCCAGGCCTCCCCTGCCAGAGTTTCGGTCAGCAGTAGAAGGCCAGACTCGTGTCTGTGGCTGCAGCATCCATTTTGTGATGCCAGGGCTCTGTTTAGCTGGTACCGGGTATACCGGTGCTGTCATGTCTCTCCCGCTAGAAGGGTGGGATCATACTCCCACACCAGGAACCTGGTGTGGGGGTATGATTCCAAGGTGTTTGACACCAAACACGACATGTTTCCGTGCAGCCATCCCAAAGTTAGCATTTACCGTTGAGATATAATGCACTTAAGAGTATATGGTCAGGCTGCACTCACAGACAACCCCGGAGGATAGATTCCAAAGGCTGCAGAGGGGCTCTGCTCATGCAGGGGCACCCTCTCACATAAAACCAAGCACCCTGCCTTCAGGATTGATAAGGCCTGCCATAGGGGTGACTGATAGGTTTATATGTGCAGTGATAGGGTGAGATATAGTGAACCTATATCTCTGTAAGGGGTGCATGCACCAACTCACTCAGGCTGCTGTAGCAGTCCTGTGGTGTCATTTTGGAGGGCCTCCCAGGGGTGGCATAATACATGCTGCAGCCCCTGGTAGGCCTCTGGGGTACATATGCCCTGGGTACATAGTATACCATATACTAGGGACTTATAAGGGCACCCCAGAATCCAATCTGAAGTGTACCTAAGGTACATGGAATCAATTTATAAGAGAAAGAAGATAGGCTGGGGACCTGAATAGAAGGTTCCTAGCCAAACTAAGTCAAAAACCATCAAAACACCAGGAAAAAAAGTGGGGGCAACCATGTAGTCAGATTCCACCTTCCTACAGTAGGTCCCCCTTTATTCCTCCTGGGAGGGTTCAAAGCAGACAGAGGAGATCTAGGTCTCCCTCTGCTGAGTCCAATGCTTCAGGACGTTCCATAGGGACCTCCATCTCTAGCCAGAGAGAGGACTCCTTGGAGAGGGAATACCACCTGATCAAGCTCGAGAAGGTTAGACTCTAAATCAGGCGAGACCAGTTGGCCCTTGACAGGGAGGCCCTGAAAGTCCAAAAAGGTAGGAAGAAGCTGAGTCCCATGGTGGCAGCCCTAGTGTCCCTAGAGTCAGCGGAAACTCTTGATACTAGGAACCTGAGCAGGATAGTCCCTCCTTACCAGGAGGGGGGGTGACATCCAGAAATGGATCACTGCTTTAGAGAGGGACTGTAAAGTTCAGAAGGTCCCTCAAGAGCATTGGGCAGCTATCCTGTGGCTCTCCTTTGCTAACAAGACAGTTGCTCGTGGACAGTACATTCTAGACGCCCACGAGTAACCACTGTGACGGAGTCCTGAGGAAGGCCTAGCTGAAACACATTGTTTGTCAACAAACCGCCAGTCTCTGTGTATCATGTCATTTGTGATTTATGGTTTCTAATATCAATTCTCTTTGATTGAGTTTAAAAGGAAATAGTTAAATTATGGATAACTGAATTGAATATATGAAAATCATGTTTTTTATCATATAGAACAAAGATTCCTTGAAATGTATCAATTGTTATAAGAAGATAACACATGTGGTTGATAAATCAGTATTAATGTTGTAAATATATTTATATTTTTGTCTATAAAATATTTAACAAAAATTTCTACAAAAAAAGATAAGAACAATAATAATAATCAAAAAATAAATCTGTTAAATTTATCTTTGGAACAACATGTGTCCTTTTTCAGTCTAGAGTTTTTATGTCAACTAGATGTAAAATACACTGTGCCCGGTGTTTTTGTTTTCCCAAGTAGTATTTTCCCTGCCAGGGTATTCTTATTCTTAATCCAGGGGCCCCGTTTCGTTTACAAAAAAAGGAAGCAATGGCTTTCAGGGACACAGGGGCCAGTGTCACCATGGTGACAGAGAAACTTGTGTTTCCTGAACAAATCATACTTGGACAGATGTACCAAGTCAACAATGCTAGTAATGTCAGGACAGACCATTCCTTGGCAGTTGTGAATCTCAGCTGGGAATGGATAACTGGACCTAAGAGGGTTGTGGTATCCAGACCTATCTGTAGATTGTTTGTTGGGCAATGATTTAGAAACTTCATCCTGGCCTGAAGTAGAGTTCAGGACTCATGCAGAAATGATGGGCATTTCTGCCAGTGTCATTGCTGTCACCAGGGCTCAGGCCAAACCGCTCAGCACTGAAGGAGCACTGGATCCTGGAAAAATGGACCAAGTGCCTCCTAAGAGAAGGAGCAGGAAGGGTAAGGGATTATCTTCCTCTCAAACTCCCAGTGAAGATCACCCTCTGTCTTGTGGATTGTTACCTGCCTTGTTATGTTGGCCTAGGCCTGGCTGCCATGCTGCTTTTCTTTGCGCACGTTACACTGAGCCGGGTCTCCCTCGCCCTTTGCTCGTGCCAAGTTCTTTTGCACTGTCTGCATTTTCTGTTGTTCACCTTTTTGGGCTCAGTCTGCACAAACATGTACAAGGTCACATAACAATGTATTTTGGTTCTTCCTGATATGGCCAGTCTCGCGCACCCAGACATAACATTAGGTGCAATTGCCATGAAGAATTTGGTGTGCTTTTAATACTGTGGTTTACTAGCGCTTAAGACACTTGGAGAAATACTTTTCAGTGAGAAGAGCTATGATGTCCTGCTGATGTAATTCTGCATCTAGAGACTGAGGTATGGGGGTTCGCTAGTCAAAGCCCAGAGGTCTTCTATTATTATAATAAACTATCTTACTGCAAGGGGAGGGTGGTAATGTTATTTATACGTTTATCCACTGAGCTCTGAGATGCTTTCCCCGTTTGTATTCTATGGAATTGTAACCATGCTGCTTATATTAGTCATATGCATTATGCTATTAGTACTGACACGTGTACTGTACATTAGAGCACGTAAGTTGGAATAAACATTTTAACCTATCCAGTGTCTCTTCCTACGCACCTTGTGGACAAGTACGAGTGAGTGACGAAAGAGTGTTCTTGCTTCTGCGAGTCCTGAGATAAAGATACCGTGTTCTGGGTTGTCCAATCATTGGTACTTGGGTGCTAATGGGATGCTAAGCTAGTTGGGTTGGGGTTTTTGGGTGCTACGGTATATGGTGGCAAACCACTGTATTCCGGGGTCCCATTTTCCTGTGCATAGCTCTGTGTATGTGCAGAAACCTTATGACATGGCGCGACCACCGTGGGGCTGCTTAACTGTGAGACGCTTGAGTAGTACTTGTGCTTGTCCACAAAACCCTCACGTACGCTTCCGGAGGCGTAAGTGACGGTGATACCTCCTATATTGAACGTTTTATAGGTTCTTTCAAGCTTGAAGTTATTAAAAAAGGTTACATAAATAACCCATTTTGTGCTCCCTGTTAGGTTGTCGAATATAATTGTTTGGTCATGGCTGGTGTGGCGATAGCTGCACATAGTCGAGGAGCACTCCGAGACCACTTAGCTGTGTATGGAGTGCCCGATACTGGGGTCGAGTTGGTCTTTGTGGTTCAAGCCGATGCGGCTTATCACTTTGAAGTGTTTTACACTTGGATCACTTTTGAAGCGGTGGATGCAGGTGATAAGCTGTTTCATGAATATAAACCCACCGCTATTCCTGCTGCCTATCGACCCTATACTAAACTTGAAGTACCTCTCACGGCTTGGCAGCACCGTGTTTGGTTTAATGGCGCCCTACCACAACCAACTACCGCAGTTCGTTTAGGCCCCTTATCTATTGAGGGGGCCACTTGGCCTATATTGGCCGGGTATACCCCGCATCCAAATTATCTGGCATTACCGCTTGCGGAACTGCGCACTATGCATACCGAATTGGTGCGAGTGCATCGAGCCCTAGTGACATACGTTACAGGTAGCCTACATGGAGCTGCTCCTGTAGTCGCAGGCCAACCAGCTATAGCCGCTGGAGTGACCATAAGTCCTGTCATGGTAAATTCTGTGATGGGCAAACGTCCACAAAATAAGGACGACTATCCTTACTGGCTTGCAGAAAAGTTCGATCAGATAGAAGCAGTGTTTCCCCATACATCCCCAGTAGATAAACACCGCATCCTCACGATAAGTTTGCCAAAAGACATAATCCCCGATTTGACATCATGTGAAAACTGGGGTAAGGTATTCGCAGCAGTTTATTCAAAATGTTTTGGAACTCCTTCCATGACGGTTCTACCCTCTGTAATTAAAAAAGTACAGGATGAACATGGCCCTGAAGCGGCTGTGGAATTAGGGATGAGACTAGTGGGAGTGTTTGATGTAGTAGCTGAGCTGATCCTTGGAAATGTCAAGGGCGATGCTATGAACTTTCAAGTAGCGAATGCTTTGGCTTTGGTCCCAGAGTTGGACAGGCCCCGCGAATTACCGAAAATTATTGCCCGGGCTTATAAAACAATTGGAAGAAATAGCCTGGGCAACAAGCCTTTTGTAAAAATGCAAACTCAATCGCAAACACAAGTTACACAAACAAAAAGTACATCTGAGAAAGATGATAAACCAGTCTTCACTAAAAAGAGTTGGAGACAGAAAAAACAGGGTAAGCAACAAAAGAAGCCGGGGTCGAGAGGCGCTTCCCCAGTTTCGGTTTCTTCTGAACGTACTTATGATTTACGTGATAGGTCAAGGATTAAATCACCAGAAAGGTTTCAGAGCTCTGATACGCGTTCTCCTCGTTCTTCACAGGCCCAGACGTCGTCACAGGCTGGTGGAGGAGGACGGCAAGATAGAGGAAGGGGCCGAGAGGCTCCCCAGGAGCGAGACCAACCTCGACAACAAGTCAGAGGGAAAGCAGAAGACTTTCATCTTCCTCGACCGCAATTTCAGAAGAAAAAGTTGCCGCTGTCACAGCGAAATATGCCTCAGACCGTGAGAACGAGACTCCAGAATTGGACGTGGGCAGTGACCCTCCTAGACAGCGCCGCGGAAGTTACCATAGTGCGGGAGGCGCTACGTCCTCATATGGAGGCGACAGCAACTGAAACATTCGTTACTGTAGAGACAGCTGACACGAGAGTGGCACCCCCTGACAGACTTTACAACATAGTCATCCAAATTGAAGGTGATATACCGCGTGAAATAAAAGGGATTTTTTGGGAAAATCTAACCTCTTCATATGACATTTTGTTAGCAGAGGTGGCTTGGCCACCCCCATTCGTTTTAGCTGCACATAAAGGAGAGGAGGTAATCCTTCCAAGCTTTTCAAGGCATGTCCCAAAAGACAAAGCTGAAGCACTTGCAGCTGAGTGGGCTGTGTACCTGGCACCAGCGTTATACCGTAACCATGTGGGATGGGATGAAGAATCACCTCCTCATGCAATACCTTTGCGGTCACTACCGCAGCCACAACCCCAATATCCCATCAAACGGCAGGCAAAAGGCCCCGTCTCCGAAATTCTGACACAGTTGGAATATCAGGGAGTAATCGAACCATGCGTATCACCTATGAATAATCCCCTTTTCGTGGTTTCTAAACCCGATGGATCGTACCGCTTAGTTTTGGATTACCGGCATTTAAATTCCCATTGTCGGAACTTTGCGGTACAGAATACACACAGTTCTGCGCTTGTAGACAGTCTTGTTCGTAAAAAATACAAAACGACACTTGACCTTTCAAACGGTTTCTACACGCACAACCTAGCCCCGGAGAGTGGTCAATGGACCGCATTCACTTCCGGTGGTAAATTATTTCAGTTCCGGCGTTTACCCATGGGCTACAAAATAGTCCGGGTATATTCGCCGCCCGTGTTGTTTCTTTGTTAAATGACATTGATCAAGACGCATGTTCGTACGTAGATGACATCTATCTGACGGACGACAAATTATTTCAGCATTTGTCCCGTGTGGACCGCATTATTCTTGAATTCGCGGAGCAGGGTTACAAATTTAACTTTGCTAAGTCACACATTGCTGAATTTACCGTTCTGTTCTTGGGCTATGAGCTCAATAACGAAGGTAAGGGCTTAGCCCCCATTTCTTGGAAAAATGTGCACATTTGTGCCCCCCAAATACTCTGAAGAAACTTCAGTCTTTGCTGGGTTTCCTGAATTTCGGGCGTACTTACATTCCCGAATATGCCCAGCGTATCAAGCCTTTGTATGCTTTGATACAACCTACTTATTCAAGGTCTTGCTGGCTGCCTGAGCATACCTCAATTCTGCAGTCTTTGCAGACAGACCTATTGGAGTCTAAATATCTTTTGACTCGTGATAACCACACAAACCTGGTGATTAGAATAATTCCGGGGCGGTGGGATTCACATACTTAACCTTTAATGAAGGTGATACAGTACCCATCGCATACAAGTCACATCTGTACACTTCCGCTGAATTGCGCTTCACATCTGTCGAAAAAGTTCTAACTGCAGTGCAAATGGCGATTCTAAAAGAACGCGCACTGGCACAGGGAAAGCGGATTCTAGTGGTAACACCCTGTCCTGCCCTAGAGGCAGTAACAAAGGCAAGTGTACCGAACTCAAAAGCAATGCATCCCCGTTGGATACAATGGGCTACATCCTTGACGTCTTCGGACGTCACTTTTGTTTTTGATTCTTCTCTGCAGACTCAGGAGTTTTTGCAGTATGAATTCGTTCATCCTCCTCCTTTGTTTTTACTACCGCTTGAGGATTACAAATGTGTGATCTACACCGATGGTTCGGCGCAACCGGCCACTGGGTCCAAGCACGCTTATTCAGCTGCATGTGCTATTGTTGCGGGTTCCTTTGTAAATGGAACGTTCAAATCCTCTGTAGTGCACACTCGCACACTTGGAGATAGTACCGCACAATTGGCCGAGCTGCATGCATTGCTACTTGCACTTGAGTTCGCTTCTCAGGATGAGACAACTCTTATTGTATGTGATTCCTTCTACTGTGTACAGTCTTACAATGACAATCTGTTTTTCTGGTCGAAAAACGACTACAAGGACGCAAAAGGGAGCACAATTAAGCATAAAATGCTTTGGGTTCGAGTGGCAGAATTGCAACAACGTCTGCCCCTCACACAGGTGGTTCACACCTTAGGCCATCAGCGGGTGGGCGCACACGCTATTGGTAACGATCTGGCAGATGAGGCTGCCCGTTCAGCAGTAGTCACGTGTTCAGTAGCAGCGGTTACCAGGTCCATGTCTAAAATAGACCCTGTTATATTAGCAGCTATTGCTGCAACCAAGGAAGGTAATAATTACCCTACAGGTTTCCCTTCCAAGTATTCTTACACATTAAGTCCCGATCAGGTTCCTTATGTAACTATACCTGACGTTGGAGATCGGCTGATCCCCAACGCGGACCGCAGGAGTGCCTTGATATCAGCTGCACACGAAGGCATGGCTTCTGCTCATGCTGGTGTGTCAGCTACGGTTTCCATCTTGCAGCAGCGTTATTGGTGGCGTGGGTTATATAAAGACACCCGTGCTTTTGTGCTTTCTTGCGACGTTTGTCAACAGATTAAGCCTTCCACGGTAACACGTCCACCACAAACCCCGCTCTGCATTGCTAACAGACCCTTTGGGTGTGTTTACTTGGATCACTGCGGTCCATTCTCATCAGACACTGCCTATAAATACATCTTAGTGGCAGTGGACTCGTGCACACGGTTTCTCTGGGTCTGGCCACAACGGAGTGCTGACGCCCGAAATGTAATCAGGGATTTGCGTGTCTTTGTGGGAATTTTCGCATGCGGCACCTTCCATTCGGACCAAGGTCCAGCGTTTGCCTCTAGGGCTTACAAGGATGCAATGGCTTCGCTTGGGGTGCGGGTGAAATTTTCGTCTCCGTATAGGCCTGAGGGCAACTCTATCGTTGAACGAATGAACCGTGACTTAAAGCAATCCTTAACAGCTAGGGTTATAGGTACTGGCAGGAACTGGCTGGCCCATTTGTATACCGTTCAGCGTGCACTTAATAATCTCCCTAGAAGACCTCTGGGTGGGCGGACCCCATACGAAATGCTCTTTGGCATAAGAATGTTTGTGCCTGACCTTGAGGGTCCAGACATCGCGGCGCAATCCGCCAAGTTTGATGTAGATAACCATTCTGCTATGTTACAGGACTTACAAGAAGCCCGAGACAAACTTGCAACTACACATTTGCCTTCAGCCACAGATCCTGCGTTGCAGATTCCGGTAGCCGGCTGGCTTCCGAAAGTTGGAGAACTGGTTCGAGAGAAGGTTGAAAACAAAAAAGAATTTGGCCCCTCTTTTCGTGCACCGGTTCCAGTTCTTGGCCTGAAGGGAACACGTACAGTCATTTTACCACCGCTTCCTGGTCGCAAAGAGAACAGATACATCTCAGTTGAAAATGTCAAGCTACAGCGCCTGGCCGATCCTGAATAGTGTCACACCAGCGGTCTCTTGTCCTGCCATTTATCGGACATATGTTCATAGTCCATCTGCACGAACGATCGCTGATGCTGTAATTGAGATGGTTGATTTGCCTGAATCCTCTACTTTGCCTGAAACTATAATTGATCCCCAACTCTCCACCAACATCGACGAGGACGAGTATACATATCCTGCATCTGAATCGGTGGCACATCAACCAATAACGCCACTTGGCCCGACTCGTTATTCCTTTGATTCGGATTCCACCTCTTCAAAAGTCCCATCCAAGTTCAGTATTTTTGTATCCTGGTTTAGAGACAATTTTTTGATTCCACCCTGGACATACATCTGGTTGGTACTTTTCTTGATTTTTCTGTTCATGTCCATTGGCTTTGTCACAGTGTTTTTTCTACTAATCAATGGTCACTATTTACCTGAACGCTCTGCTGTAGACTATGTTTCTGGAACTTTGGCTCCTCATTCCTCGTCTCACATCATGAAGCGTGACCACACATTTGTGAACATTTCAGCTTTTCCAGTTGCTGATGGCATCGTATGGGATGCAGTGAACTATCAAATCCATGGTCCGACGGAAATTATTAATGTACCTAATGTCCTTCGTGTTTCAATGGGTGATGTAGTACAAAATAATATTCATTCTGATGATTGGGATGTGCATGCCGTTGAAGCATTGTTTGCCGATTTAAAATATTATGCATCTTTTAATGCTGAAGATTTATATATGAATTCTGCTAATTATGCCGATTTGTATTGTTACCAACATTGGGGTAATCATTTTCTCCATAAGCCCAGTGCCCTGCGTAGTTCAGTTAACTATACCCAATGGGAACATTGTCCAAACCCCTTGCCAGGTAGCTCACAAACTCTTCGAAATAAGTTTAATTACTTTACTGATTTTAATCGGTCGAACCCTGCATCCTATTATTTTAGATTAAATAACACGTCAACTCAGAAAAGTATGTTAACACACACCAAATTGCTTTATTCAGGTTCCTTTCTAAGTGCCCTAGCTGTGGGTGGTTATGAGTACTGGGATAATACAGTCGATTTGAAATCTATTTGGGGCTCCAAGCCATGGCAGGTACAGGGGACCGAGGCATTACATCGTGCTTGCCTCATCCCTGCCCAAATTATGTTCCTCAATGTCTCCATCTATCAGACTACATGTTGGGGCTTAGCAACCACTAAACAATTGAATACGCCATCAATACCATCCCTGTCGAGTTTTCCTAATGAAAGCTCACGATTCAATCTGTCCCTCGTGTCCCTGCAGGCAATGTTACAAAATAATTCGTTTAATGTTTCTGAGCTGGTTCAGTCACCCTGGTTAGTATGGCCTATATCATCTAATGCATGTCAAATGCGTTTTCACGATTCTGGTGCTAGCTACACACAGAATAGGCCTGATCCGAGGTTTACTGATGCCCGTACTGTCACTACATACTCTGTTGGTAAATTATGCAAACAATGGCTGCAACATTCGTCCCTTGATTCTGTTAAACAACATTTGTCCCTCCTTTCAGGCAATATTGATCTGTCCGATTTTGTTTTGGGACCTCGTGGTCCCCGACCTAAGAGATTCATTTATGAAACATATAATGAACTCTGGAAGCTATCACAAATGGAAGCTGCTTCCCGTCTTCGGGAAATAGATCAAGCAAATTTGGAAAAGGTGCTTGCTGTTGTTGACAATAGTATTAATACCCTGTCTTCTCGCATTTATACTTTAGAGAATATTGTGTCCTCTGTTGTCGATATTGTACAAGATGATGTTTCTGTGTTATATCATGGTCAGAATCAATTGCGCTCAGTTATGCAGTTTGCATGGACTTTACAAACGCTTAAGTTAGGTAAAGTGCCTTGGCATTTTTTGAACACCTCTGCCTTGTTTCTACCTTTTAACTTAACTGACAAACAGCAATTTATGTCCATGAAAGATGCAACTTACACTCTATTACATATCGAAAAGATGGATCCTTTGCCGTTCTCTGTTGCAGAACTCGATTCTGCTGTATGGCTAGTCCATGGGGTTATCGCTTTACCTTTTTCCTTGTTTGAATTTAACTCGTGCATGAAACATTATCCTGTGGGCCGTTACCGGCCCTTGGGCAGTGCTTTCCTGCATGAACTCTGGTCCTTGCCTTTCATGTATAAATGCCTTCGGGACGGCAAGGAAGTCTTTCTCACGGGGGAGTACTGCGACTCGACTATGGGTCATTCGCTTATTTGTAAACACATTAAATTGCATGGCTCATGTAGCGTTTCCGCTCCTAATCTTGCTTGTGTGCTGAAAGGTATTCCTGCTCCTGTTATTTCACCTACTTTCACTCTCCTTTCCAATGGTAGTTATTTACTTTTAAATAACGAAAACTGTTGTGGCCTGCAGGCTGGCATTCCTTACATTGTAACAGTTTCGCACAGGGTTGTCTGCTGCAAAAATGTGCTTTTTCCTCCCCCTCATGGCAAGGTTGATATCTCTATTTGGCCTTCCATCCCTACCATGGAAGCAGATTTCAATAGACTGAGCAGAATAAAGGCACTATTATTAAATGAGGAAGTTATGCTCACGTCCGCCCGGGAGACATTCATTCTCCAGGTGGCGAGTACCCACAGTGAAATACAGGCCCTTTTAAACACTAATCTCCCCCAACATTTTGGGGAGTTAATACATCGTATTTTTAACGCATCTAACACTGAAGGCCTAGTACACTTTTTTAAGGTCGTGGGGTCGGGCTTGGTGTCCTCTTTCCAAACTATTTTTGGTGTCATCCCGGCTTTCATACATTCTATTTTTTCCAGTGTCTTTGGCGGTTTCCCGTTGATCCTCGCTTCAGCGGCTGGTGTCTTGCTCTTAATTTGCTTTCTGCGCAATGGCTGCTCCCCGATGGGACCTGCTCGATCCAGAACGCCTCCAGCTGCTCCGTGAGCGCCTTTTGGCTGGTTTTGGTGTCTTGCCATTGGCGACACTGAGTGTGTCATATACTCTTTCATTCCGCTTTGCGTATTTCACTTGCGTGCAACCTGTGATGACTTGTATCCGCTGTCCTTTCACCTGGACTCTGGATTATTGCCTCTCCAATTCGTCATTGTCTGTTCCGGATTTTGTTCAGTTGATGGGTCCCTTAGAGGCCCATGAACAGGACTGTTCCGTTGCTGGCTGTATGGCGCGTGCGGCTGCACTGGGGATTTTGGCGCAATGGGATATCTGGGCGGCTGCCCAGGATCTCCTACAACGAAGCTGTTTCAATTATCACGCAAGCTGTCCCGCATTGCTTCTGGATGCTCCCTTTGCTGAGGAGCATTCCTGCTCTTTGATCTCATGGATTGGATGGCATCTATGTTTTTTGACGATTCCAATGATGAACTCTTGGAGGGTATGGCTTTTTTCTGCACTTACACTTTCATGGATTGACCTGCCCTTCGCCGTTTGGGCGCTCCCTGTGCTCCAACGGCTGTGTTGTCCTCTGATGGGCCTCTGTCCTGGCCGCCGGACTGACCAGGGGAGGGTGTCTTGTGGATTGTTACCTGCCTTGTTATGTTGGCCTAGGCCTGGCTGCCATGCTGCTTTTCTTTGCGCACGTTACACTGAGCCGGGTCTCCCTCGCCCTTTGCTCGTGCCAAGTTCTTTTGCACTGTCTGCATTTTCTGTTGTTCACCTTTTTGGGCTCAGTCTGCACAAACATGTACAAGGTCACATAACAATGTATTTTGGTTCTTCCTGATATGGCCAGTCTCGCGCACCCAGACATAACATTAGGTGCAATTGCCATGAAGAATTTGGTGTGCTTTTAATACTGTGGTTTACTAGCGCTTAAGACACTTGGAGAAATACTTTTCAGTGAGAAGAGCTATGATGTCCTGCTGATGTAATTCTGCATCTAGAGACTGAGGTATGGGGGTTCGCTAGTCAAAGCCCAGAGGTCTTCTATTATTATAATAAACTATCTTACTGCAAGGGGAGGGTGGTAATGTTATTTATACGTTTATCCACTGAGCTCTGAGATGCTTTCCCCGTTTGTATTCTATGGAATTGTAACCATGCTGCTTATATTAGTCATATGCATTATGCTATTAGTACTGACACGTGTACTGTACATTAGAGCACGTAAGTTGGAATAAACATTTTAACCTATCCAGTGTCTCTTCCTACGCACCTTGTGGACAAGTACGAGTGAGTGACGAAAGAGTGTTCTTGCTTCTGCGAGTCCTGAGATAAAGATACCGTGTTCTGGGTTGTCCAATCATTGGTACTTGGGTGCTAATGGGATGCTAAGCTAGTTGGGTTGGGGTTTTTGGGTGCTACGGTATATGGTGGCAAACCACTGTATTCCGGGGTCCCATTTTCCTGTGCATAGCTCTGTGTATGTGCAGAAACCTTATGACACCTCCTGAGGGAGATGATCTCAGTCCCTGTGAAGGAACTGGCCCAGAGGCACTTGGGCCTGGTCAGGCAAGGTTCTTGGGGGCAGGGGGCCCTTCCAGGGAAGATTTGAGTTTGGAGCAGCAGACCTGCCCCTCTATTGAACCCCTCAGGCAGCAAGCTGCTTCTGAGGAAGCAGGGCATATCAGTGGGTCCCAAAGGATATATTGGGAAGATAGGCTTCTGTATTCTGAAGGTAGAGACCCCAAGCCTGGTGCTACCAGGAATACCCCAGAAGTTCAGAGGTTTTCTCCTCTCCCTAGCACATGATATTCCTCTGGCAGGACATTTAGGGCAAAGCAAGACTTGGGACAGACTTGTCCCTCACTTTCACTGGCCCCATATGTCTGAAGACACCAAGGAGTTTTGTCACTCCTGTGTCACTTACCAAGCCAGTGGTAAGTCAGGTGGCACTACAAAGGCCCCCTTAATTCCACTTCCAGTGGTTGGGGTTGACATTGTTGGTCCCATGAACCCCCCCCAACTGCATCTGGGCACAGTTACATCCTAGTGGTGGTGGACCATGCCACTAGGTACCCAGAGGCAACTCCCCTTAGAAACACTACAGCTCCTGTAGTGGCCAGGGCCCTCCTGGGAATCTTTTCCAGGGTGGGCTTCCCTAAGGAGGTCTTAACAGACAGAGGTACCAACTTCATGTCTAGATATATAACAACTAAGTGGAAAGAGTGTGGAATAAACTATAAGTTTACCACACCCTACCATCCACAGTGTAATGGGCTTACTGAAAGATTCAACAAGACCTGAAGGATATGCTCATGGGACTCCCAGAAAAGCTTAGGTGAAAATGGGATGTCTTACTACTCTGCCTTCTCTTTGCCTACAGAGAGGTTCCTCAGAAGGGGGTTGGCTACCGCCCATTTGAACTTCTGTTTGGACATCCAGTTAGGGGTTCATTGTGTCTAGTTCAGGAGGGCTGGGAGCAACCTCTCAAACCTCCTAAACAGGATAGTGTGGACTATGTCCTTGGCCTGCGTTCACGCATGGCTGAGTACATGAAGAAGTCAACTAAACACCTGGAGGCCAGCCAAGAGCTTCAGAAAGCCTGGCATGACCAAAAGGCTGTCCTGACTATTTACCAGCCAGGCCAGAAAGTGTGGCTGTTGGAGCCTGTGGCCCTAGCAGCCCTCCAAGACAAATGGAGTGGCCCCCACACATTTCTTGAACAAAAAGGTGAGGTCCCCTACTTGGTGGACCTAGGTACTCCAAGAAGTCTCCAGAGGGTACTTCATGTGAACCGCCTATAACCTTTTGTGGACAGTTCTGACATGAGCTTGCTCATGGCCACTGATGAGGGACAGTAGGAAGAGAGTGAACCTCTCCCTGATCTCCTCTCTCAGAACCCTGTTGATTGGTCAGTAGATGGGGTAGCCCTGGCAGGCAGCCTCACTGACCAGCAGCAAGCTGATTGAAGGCAAGTCCTCAATCAGACAAGCATATGTTCTCTTTAACACCCAGTCAGACCACCTGGTGTACCCATGAAGTGGACACAGGTGATAGCCTGCCTGTAAAGAGTAAAATCTACAGACAGCCTGACCATGTCAGAGATTGCATTAGGACAGAGGTCCAAAAGATGCTGGAATTGGGGGTCATTGAGCCTTCAGATAGCGCTGGGGCTAGTCCAGTAGTCCTTGTCCCAAAACCTCACACCAAGGGTGGAAAAAGAGAGATGGGTTTTTGTGTGGACTACAGAGGTCTCAATGCAGTCACTAGGACTGATGCTCATCCTATTCCAAGGGCAGATGAGCTTATAGATACTTTGGCCTCAGTCAAATATCTGAGCACATTTGACCTGACAGCAGGCTACTGGCAAATCAGACTACCTGAGGATGCCAAGCCTAAGACAGCATTTTCAACCCCTAGTGGGCACTATCACTTCATGGTAATGCCCTTTGGTCTGAAAAATGCACCTGCCACATTTCAGAGGTTGGTGAACAAAGTCCTAACAGGTCTGGAAGCCTATAGTGCAGCATATCTAGATCATATTGCTGTCTTTAGCTCCACCTGGGACGATCACGGTAAACAGAAGTGATTACGAGCACATACCAGGCTCGAAGGGCTCATTGTAAAATCTATTTTAGAATTTGAGAGTCGTTTTGGAATTACTGTTTTATTGTTTGGTGAGCTGTGTTAAAGCTCAGGGGGGCTATTTTCGTTTTTTAATCTTTACTCATTGCACTCGTACTTTGGCAGCCATTTTGGGGCCAGCGCTCTAGTGGCTGGACCCTTGCTCAGGGCTATTTAAGGCCCAGATGACGCGACCGCGCAGCGGTAAACAGAAGTGATTACGAGCACATACCAGGCTCGAAGGGCTCATTGTAAAATCTATTTTAGAATTTGAGAGTCGTTTTGGAATTACTGTTTTATTGTTTGGTGAGCCGTGTTAAAGCTCAGGGGGGCTATTTTCGTTTTTTAATCTTTACTCATTGCACTCGCACTTTGGCAGCCATTTTGGGGTCAGCGCTCTAGTGGCTGGACCCTTGCTCAGGGCTATTTAAGGCCCAGATGACGCGACCGCACAGCGGACGCGCGCAGCGGGCACGCCATGGGCGTGCCTAAGGCAAGCCCGTCTGCGCCCGTCCGCGTCTAGCCGGGGCCAGGGGCCACAACCCCTGCCCCTTTTCCTTCAAATGTTTACTATTATAACTCTGAGCAGCTCAGACTGTTAAATGTAGACACCAGGGTAAACTGCGTTCATTCCATTGCCCCTGACAGTTTGGATCCGGGCTGCGCGCACTGCTCTTTTAGGTTTTTGCCGCTCCCCCAAACCTCTTGGCCCCCCCCAAAGCCTTTTTAAAATGTTTTTGCTGATCTGTAGATCGCTGCCTAAGCATACGACGGAGATCTTCATTCTGCTGAAGGAGAAAAGTCCAGAGGTCTTGTTTCTTACAGAAACCTGGCTTAACTCAGGATCCGACCCTTATCGTTCAAGCCCTCCCTCCTGACTACCTAATCTAGAGAGTAGACAGGACTGCAGGTAAAGGTGGCGGTGTTGCCAATATTTATAAAAGTCACCTCAGCTGCCGCACGTTTGGTGGTCCTCTACCAGATTGTGAGAATCTTCAATTTATGATAGGATTTACCCCCACGCTCTCCCTGTCGGGTATCTTAATCTATCGTCCCCCCGGGTCTATGGGGCAATTCTGCAAATCACTGCCTGAGATGGTTGCTAATCTCGCCAGTATCCCTTCTAATTTTACATTATTGGGTGATTTCAATCTGCATTTCGACGACCCTTCACATGTGGCAGCGGCAGAGATCACTAAGGATCTTGCTGCCTACCAGTTTAAACAGAAGATCAAGAACGCGACCCATTCTAAGGGACACCTTTTAGACCCTATATTCTCCAATCTGGAGGAATTAACTGGAAAGGAACCTATCCCAATACCCTGGTCAGATCATCTTCTGATTCCTTTTTCCGGGACCCCAACCTGCTCTTCCCCCTCAACTAGGCCAATACGAATCATGTATCGTCCCTAGCCTAAAGTTTCCTCAGAAAAATGGGTGTCTGAACTAGAGAACTCTAAGCCGCCCCCTGAGATTGATCCAATTGTTGCCAATAATAGATTTAACAACTGGATCAAGAGCACCTTAGATCTGGTCCTCCCGAAGAAAATGACCCAGATGAAACTAGGGTCTAATAGGAAGGCATGGTATTCCCCCAAGCTCCGGGAATTAAAACAGAATTGTAAGAAACGTGAAAGAGCTTGGAGAAAGGACTTTTCTTTAACCAAGAAATCAGAATATAGGGAGGCGATAAGAGCCTACAAGGTTGAAATTAAATTGGCCCAGGCCTCATATTACCAGGAAAAACTTTCTTCAGCAGCCAATTCCCCCGCGAAACCTTTCGCATCGCAAAAAAATTACTCAAAGCCCCATTACCCCCGGATATACCTGATGCCTCTGGCCGCCGTTGCAATGAACTTGCAGACTACTTCTATAATAAAATTCAAACTATTTATTTGTCATTTTCTTCGGTAGATAGTTACAGCAAGTCTCCCTCTGAAGAGACTGGTCCACGTAGCAGGGAACCCTCCCTGGAGGCATTTCCCCTGATGGACCGTGAGTCAGTTCATACCATTTCGACACTTGTGAAGAGCGGGTCGCCCAGAGACCCAGCTCCACCTAATATACTGAAGCAAGTGCCGGATACGGTCTTCCCGATTATCTTGGATGTGATCAATGCTTCTATTTCTACTGGAGTGGTCCCACCTTTGTGGAAAAGAGCGATGGTGAAGTCTCTCTTAAAAAAACCAAATCTGGACCAGGATTCCCTGGGCAACTATCGTCCCATCTCGCTCCTCCCAGGTGTCAGTAAAGTGGCGGAGAAACATGTCAACTCGGCGCTCTCGAACTTTCTGGAATCCCACAAACTTTTCCATCCCTCTCAAACCGGCTTTCGCCCGTGTCAGGGAACAGAAACTGCCTTGCTAGCGGTTGTCGAAGAGTCTAAAAAGATTCTCGACGCCGGAGGTTCCACAGCTGTGATCCTCTTAGACCTCAGCGCAGCCTTCGACACGGTCAACCACCAAGTCTTGGTCCATCGACTTAGAAGTTTGGGGGTGACCGGAGTAGCCTTAAAATGGCTACAATCATTCCTGGAAGAGAGATCCTTCCAGGTGTTCGAGGGCGAGGTCAGTTCAAAATCAATGCCCCTCCACTGTGGAGTCCCCCAGGGTTCGTCCCTGAGTCCCACTCTTTTTAATGTTTACTTGGCTCCGCTTGCGGAGATTGTGCTCCCTTTTGGGGTTCACATAGTGACTTACGCTGATGATACCCAACTGATTGTACCACTGAACCACTCCGATAATGCTCCAATTGGCCTCTGTCCCTGCTTAGCAGAAGTAGCCAAGTGGATGAACCACTCGTACTTAAAATTGAATGGTGACAAGACCGAGTTGATGCTCCTTGGCAATCCCTCTCTTTCAAAGCGGATGTAATGTGGCCAGCCTGTATGTGACCCGCCCCACCCCCAAGACCCAGATGAAGAGTCTGGGCATCTGGTTGGATCAAGACCTCAGCTTTATGGTCCAGGCAAGGAAGGCCGCGGCTTCTTGCTATGGCATCCTAAGGATGCTCCATAAAGTGGTACCACTTCTCCCATTCCAGGCAAGAAAGCTCATGGTACAGGCACTTATTCTCTCCCGTTTGGATTACGGGAATGCCCTCTACCTCGGAGCTCCGTGTGCGACCTTTGCAAAGCTCCAAATAGTGCAAAACTGTGCAGCAAGGATGCTAGTGGGGACCTCGAACCGGCTATCTGCAAAACCCGCCTTGAAGGCCCTTCACTGGCTCCCTGTTTGGGAGAGAGTCAATTTAAAAGCTACGTGCATTGTCCACAAGACGCTAGCAGGGAATGGACCGGCGATTAATAATTCCATGGTCCAGCCCTACCTGGCAAATCGACGGCTGCGCTCAGACGATCTGCATCTGGCCGTCGTTCCCAGGATTAAGAAAGCCAGAAGTGGCGGACGTCTATTCTCTTATAATGCCTCTAGACTGTGGAACTCCCTCCCCCTCCGCCTACGGAAGGAACCGAATCATCTTGCCTTTCGGAAACAGTTAAAAACCTGGCTCTTCCCCCTAAGTGGTGCTGTGATCCCTCTCGGTTTATCACCCTCAGCGCTGGGATGCTCCTGGGTAGCTACGCGCTTAATAAATGCTGCTCATTCATCAACTGGTCCACCTCAGGAATGTTCTGGAGGCCCTGCAAAGAGCAGGCCTCACTATCAAGTGCCAGTTAGGGCAGAGCAAGGTTGTGTACTTGGGCCACCTGGTAGGTGGAGGCCAGGTTCAACCATTGGAGAGCAAAATCCAGATCATCATGGACTGGATTGCTCCCCCTACCCAGACTCAGGCCAGAGCTGTCTTGGGCCTGACTGGGTACTACAGAAGATTTGTCAAGGGATAGGGGTCCATTGTGACTGACCTGAATGATCTTGCATCCAAGAAAATGCCAAAGAAAGTTCAGTGGACAGTTAGCTGTCAAAAGGCATTTGATGACCTGAAGCAGGCCATGTGCACTGCTCCCATTCTGCAACGTCCTGACTACTCTAAAACTTTCATTGTCCAGACAAATGCATCTGAGATAGGGGCAGGGCCAAACTGGGAACCTAAACCGGCCCTGGCCAAGTGCTCGGCTGGCCCCCCCGGGGGTAGGGGGTGCGGCCGAGCACTTTGCTAGGGCCGGTTTCGGACAATTTTGTTACAGGGGCCGATATTGCAGCTATGCTGCAAAAACGGCCCTGTAACAAAAACGGCCCCCCAGGGGCCCAAAACCAGCCCCCACCCTGGCGGCCCACAGGGGAAACGCCCGGTGCCCGCTACGGCCAGTCTGGCCCTGGATAGGGGTAGGGGCTGTGTTATCACAACTTAATGCAAAGGGCCTGGATCAACCAGTAGCTTTTATCAGCAGACGGTTGACCCCCAGGGAGAAACGTTGGTCAGCCATAGAGAGGGAGGCCTTTGCTGTGGTCTGGACCTTAAAGAAGCTGAAGCCATACCTGTTTGGCTCTCACTTCATTGTTCAGACAGACCACAAGCCCCTCTTATGGCTTAAACAGATGAAGTGTGAAAACCCAAAACTTTTGAAGTGGTCCATTTCCCTACAGGTGATGGACTTTACAGTGGAACATAGACCTGGGAGTAACCATGCTAATGCAGATGGACTCTCCAGATATTTCCACTTAGAAAATGAAGACTCAACTGGGGAAGGTTAGTCTCATCTCCTTTCGTTTGGGGGGGGAGGGGGATTGTGTAGGAAAGTAGGACCTGCTTTTATGGTTACCCCCACTTTTTGCCTGGTGTTATGCTGTTTCTGACTAGTCAGAACTGGGTTCCTGCTAATAAGGACCCCAGTCTCTGTGCTTTCTCCCCTAAATGAGCTATGGTAAGTACTTAGGTACACCCCAGATTGGCTACTGGTGTACCCTTATAATTCCCTAGTATATGGTACCAAGGTACCCAGGGCATAGGTTCACCAGGGGTCTCCCATGGGCTGAAGCATGTATTATGCCATCCAAGGGAGGCCACGCAAACTGTGACTATAGGCCTGCCATTGCAGCCTGTGTACGCTGGTGCTAGCACAACTTACAACAGATATAGGTTTACTTATATCTGAGGTCCCTGCACTTAAAACCTATAAGTCACCCCTAAGGCAGGCCTTTCTATCCTGAAGGCAGGGTGCTTGGTTTAAAGTATGAGGGTGCCCCTGCATGAGCGGGACACCCCTACAACCTTCGGAGTCCATTCTCCCGGGTTGTAAGTGCATTAGCCATTACGATATATAGAGTGGCCATGTGTCATTATGCGATGGCTAACTCTAAACTGGCTGCAACGAACCCTGTCATGTTTGGTATCAAACATGTTGGAATCATACCACCATGGGGGTATTATTCAATGCACTGTAAAGCTCCTTCGGGAGGCCCTCAGTGCTCCCGGTACCAGTCTTCCAGAACCGGACAGCAAGCTAGGGCTGCTGCCGACCAGAGACATGTTTCTGCCCTCCTGCTGCTGAGCCAAGCTCGAGCAGGGGAAGGTAGAACAATAGATATCCTGTCACAGGGAGGTGTGACCACCTCCCAGACAGGACTAGAAAAACCACCTAAAAAGGGGGACAAATCGCCACCTGCCATTACTTTTATAAGAGCGGAAATATTTTGCTACAATATAAAGAATTGAACAAATCCAGGCATGGATCAAGAATTCAAAAATACACTTCATCATACTATTAGTCCTTTTACAATTTATTAGATCATTCAAATATCATATCAAAACTATAGTATTTTATAAATAATTTATAAAGCAGTAAATGTGCCAATAACCATGTATTAGATTTCTTCTGTTTTTTCCCCTTGATATTCTTCTTTCTCACCTCACAACATTCATGCTCAATCACTCAAACCTCAACCAACAATCTCACTCATCCCACATCTATATTCAAACCAAAGACAAAATGTCATATGTGCACCAATATGAACAACAGGAGCAAGTACAGAAATGACACATATAACTAAAAGAGATTTGCATAAAGGAAAATATTTACATCAGTCCATACAGTCAGACCAGAGGTCTTGTGTATATTTTGTCTCGAGGCAATTAACTCTAGTAGGAATAGCACTGTTTTATATGTTCCTTTGTATATTGATGAAACATTTTTTCGTATTTGGTTCCTCAAGAAAGTTACATATATTCCTGTTGCACCAAGAAAATGTGCCGACGCGTGTTTCGGTAGGGGGCGATAGTGGGGCCAGAATCTTCCTCAGGACACAATAGTTTATTTCAGTTTTGTAAGAACGGGGGGTAAGCGGACTACCAGACAGGGTTTAGTGTATTGGGGCAGGGTGGGGGCGCTTGCCAGCGGCACTGAGACTCAGGGCCGGACTGAGAACCGAAAGCAGCCCTGGCAATCTGCTCGGCCGGCCTCCCTGGGGGGGGGGGGGGAGGGTGTGCGGCCGAGCTGTTTGCTAGGGCCGGTTTCAGCTCATTTTGTTACAGGGGGCCGATATTGCCGGCCCCCGGCAACAAAATCGGCCCCCACCCTTGCGGCCCACCGGGGAAACGCCCGGTGCCCGCTATGGCCAGTCCGGCCCTGCTGAGACTGCTTAAAGGGCTCATTTGGTGCCCTCGTTGCATACTCCAGTTCAAACCAGTTCAGGGAGCCATTGGCTCCCGTTCTGGCGCAAAACTGGACAAAGGACATGGGAGTATCCTCCCCACTTTCCGGCCCCTCCTCTGGGAGGGACCCCTGAATCATCCCAACCCTTTCCTTAGGGTACTTAAGGGCTTACCTGTGGGTGGGTCCCTAGATTCGTCATGGGACAAGATTCAGATCAAGACACCACTTCATCTTCGACCATCTGGGCACTTTGGACTTCACTGGACTTTGCTCTGGACACCGAGACTGCAACTGGGAAGACTCCCACTGCTCCTGGTCTCGTCGTCTCATCATCCTGCTTGTCTCCTGCAACGTATGTGCCTGTGCTCCATACAGGCTCCTTCCAAGGCCTGTGGACATCTAAGACACCTGAAGGAATCTCCCTTGAAGTGAAGGAGTCACTTCCCTGCATCTGCAGGCACCGCAACAAAGCTGACCGGTCTGCTGCTCCTGGGCTCCCATGGACTCCGAAAGGCTCAGCAACACAGGTGGTGGTTCTACAACTCCATTGAGGCCTGCACTGTCTTTTCACCGAGTTTGAGGCCAGTATCCCTCGTTGGAACTGCAGGAACCAAACCCCTGTGCATCGCGTCGACTTGCCGTTGCGAAGGCTTGTTGGCTCTCTTCACCAGAGATCTTTGGGCTCCAAGAAGCTCCAGCCTCAAGCATCTCCTATGACCAAGATCTTTGTCCTCACCAAATCTACTGCACCGTGGGCCTGCATATTTTGTGAGCTGCTAGAGGTCCTCTTGCGACTCCTGTACCTCTGGCCTGTGGGTCCTCTCGAGGGACTCCTTTGGCTCCAGTGGGTTCCCCTGATTGCTCGGGCCTGCTCCAACTCCCCTGCTTGTGGTGAGTCCCTTGGACCTTGCTGGTCCTATTTCTGCACCTTTCTCGCTTGCCACATTATTTGCGGTTGCCAAGGCTTGTTGGTGCTCCTGACGGACACTTACCCCTCAGTTCTCATCATTCCGGCATGGGGCAGCTCGTGAGCATTGCCTGGTCCACACAGCTGCAGCTCCTAGGTCATCGTCAACTCTCCTGAATCTCCCGACATCAGTGGGCATTCGTCTCCTGTGCCTCCTGGTCACTCCTGAGTGGCGTAGACTCTGTCCCCTCTGCTTGCAGGTACTTCTCAACTTGAATCCACCTTTGGGTTTCACCGGACTCTTTCACCTTCTCCGGCAGCTGCATTTTCCTGAAGTCCTCCATTGAGTTTGACGGCGGTTTCCAACGCCACTTCACACCTATGCACCCGGCGTCCCTGGTGTAGGTATCCTGGTTCCTAGTTCCTAGGGTATCGACAGGTAGGGTGGCTCTCCAACCTTCTGTCTTCCACTGGGTTTCTTCAGGGTTCACTGGGAAGGGTCCTTCGTCCTTAAAATTGCAACCACGACTTACCTATTGACTTGACTTGAGCACGCGGTCATGTTCCCACACTGTACACGGCCTCAGTGGTGTTCCTGGGTACTTACCTCTGGTGGTTCCTTGGGTCCCCAGCACTTCTACGTCTTCTGGGTACAGTCTTGACTTGAGTCGCGATTCGCATCCCTCTATTTTAGTGTATGGTTTGGTCTCCCCCTGGTGACCACTGTGTATTTGTGCTACTTACCTGTTTTTATTGCAAAGTTTTGTGTACATTGTGTTATATCTCCGGGTAGGAGATATTGTTATGTGTTAGTAAGTGTCTTGTAATAAATACATATTTTTATAAATACACTGTGTGGTTCTTTTTCACTTAACCTATACCAATAAGATTAAAATCTGGTAAAACAAGCTGCTTTACACTCCTTCTGGACTAAGCCAGAAGGCTGCTGTCCACAACTACGCTTAGAGAGCGTTCTAAGTTTGTCTAAGACTATTAAAATTATCATAAGGGTTTTCTGTATTAGTGCAGGGTGCTACACTTACAATAGTTGAGTACCATATACTAATCCAGCCTCCTACAGTGTCCCTCCCCCTCTCTATTGTAAGGGTGATAAACTTCCTGTCTTGATCCCTGGTGAGTTTAAGAACCTTCGTGTAGTCATGTCATTTGCTTAAGATGGCGACTCCCAGAGTTTTGGTAGTGGTGTATGCCCACTGTTGGTGTGGGTATTTGGGGTAGGCCAAGCGATGACAATCCGCACGGATGAGGTGGGTCTCCTGAAAAAAATGATGACTGGGTCTTGTGGTAGAAGGTATCGCCACACCTGTCGCCACTTTCTAGGGGAGTTTAGCCTGCATACATTAAGAGAGAGTAGCTTGAGATCAGGTATTTTGACAATGGGCGGGGAACGAGAAACGGAAGGCTTGTCGGCATGCAGAGAGTAGCAGGGCGAGCAGAGGCTGAAGAAGGTGGGCCCCCTTATTGTGCCCAAGGGAGGGAGTGAGTAAGGCTATGGGAAGGAGACCTTGAGGGGACTGGAAAGACACGCAAGGGCATGGGGGAGGGATAAAAGGGCCAATAGGGCTCAACCAAGTGAGCTACTCCATAAGGGACCAGGAAAGGGGTACCAGCCCCGGAAGAGGAGTTGACCTCAATGGAGGAGAGCTCGTCGTGTGGGAGGGGTGGCCTATGGCAAATCGGGTTACCAGTGTGGTCCAGTAATTAATCCTGCAAAGGGGATGAAACCAGTGAGAAACAACAAGCAATTAGCAACAGTAGGTTGGGCTCTGCACCTTGTGCCCTGCTGATTGAGCAGTTGCCCACAGGGCCAGGGAGCTGACCGCGCGGCAACAAGCGAGGAGCCAGGCTTAGATGCATGAGTCACTCGTCATAAGCTGGAGAATGTGCCCGCTCCAACTCGATGTCTGCTTTTGTCGTCTCCATGGCTTGGGTGGGCTTAGTGTGGCGAGAGCAACCCCGCCGGTGGACAGTACACCATTTGGGCTGCCAGGAATCCAAGTGTGTGGAGGAAGAAGAGTGGGTGGGGCGTCCTCAGGATCTCCGGGAGGCCCAAGAGGGACCTAGCCTCTGAGAAAGAGCGGACCTTACGTTGCTTGTCAGTCCAGGTGAAGAGCAGTCCAAAGGGGTGGGCCCATTGGTATTTGACATTTTGAGATTGCAAGTGCTCAGTTATGGGCTTAAAGTCCTGCTTGTTCTTGAAGGTTAGGGAGGAGAGGTCTTGAAAGATTTGTATGGCGTGGCCCGTGAGGACCAGGTCCGCTTTGCCCCTTGCCACCCTAAGCACTGCTTCTTTGTCCTGGAAGAAGTGGACCCTGGTGAGAATGTCCGGGGGGGCCTGCGGGCACCCCGGGGCAGCACCAACCCGATGCGCTCTGTCCAGGATCAGGGGGGCCTCCCCCGAACCCCAATGAATGGCCATTAAGAAGTCCCTGGTGAAAGTCATGTTGTCTTCCCCCTCCGCCCCACAAGGGAAGCCCCTGATGCAAAGGTTGTTGCGCCGTCCTCGATTCTCCAAGTCTTCCTGCTTAGCCTGGAGCTTGATGTGTTGCTCCTCCAGAGCGTTCACTCTGGACCATAGGGCCTCCTGGTCCTCAGCCCGAGAGTCACTAGTACGCTCGAGGTCGTCCACCCTGTCTCCCACCACCTCGACGTCCGTGCGCTGCTCAGCGAGACAGCTTTTGAAGTCCGATTTTAGGGAGCCTATCTCCTGACGTATGTCAGCAAGAAATTTCTCCATGTAATCCTGTGTTATGGAAAGGGCAGGAGACACCACAAGGGGCTGCGGGGTCGGTTCTTTCTTGGTGCCCATGTCCGTTGTGGCCGATTTGGCCCAGAGGGATTCCACCGAGCTGTCTTGGGCAGCCTTACCTCTGGGCATGACAGGCAGATCCGCTGCACAGGGGCCTGTTGCTGGGTGTAGGTCGGCACTATCCAGGCAGCCGTGTTTTTTTTTGTTGGGCGCAGTAGTTGGGTGCAGCAGGGAGGGGTCCCCAGAGGTAAGAGAGGAGCAGGCCCCAGGGGGCAGCGGCAAGAGGCAGTCAGAGATAGGGCAGGCCTAGGTACAATGCAGGTGAGGAAGTCCAGCGCTCGACGGGGCAGCGGATGGTGGAGGCCCCAGGACAGGCTCCAGCAGGTAGCAAAGCAATTTGCCCCCACGGAGGCCAGCGAGGACCTCACCTGATCACTGGGCAAGTCCAGCCAGGGGTCAGCGAGGGTCGTGGTGGAGCACAACCAAGGCCCGCCGGGGGCACAAGAACAAGGTCAAGTGGACGAACATATGCAGACCCCGGGGGGGAGGGAGTTCTGACCAGGCCGACCCCGCGGTGGGGCTGTTGCCACGATTGAAGGCCGGGGAGCAGGGGGCCCAGCACCCCGAGGTCAGCCTCCTCACACAGACTCAGGTGGGTCTCCAGGCTAACCCCATCCTTGGCCCCAGGATCAGGCCGGGCAGCAGGAGTGCGAGAGATGGAATTTGGAGGGTAGTCAGCCAGCAGGCTCACCTTCAGCAAAGAGGCACCCCGGGGCCGGGGTGGAACATAGCATAGGGTCCAAGGGGCCAGGGAGACACAGCAGGAGAGTCCCTGATGAGTTTGAAACGTAGGCCAGTCACTCACCGAGCCGAGCTGTGCCCCAGGCCATTCAGAGAAAGAGGCCCCAAGGCTGCCAGCAGTACCAATGGTCCACGAACTCGGGGGGCCCCGGTCAACCTCCAGACAGTCCTCCTCAGCTCGGGGGAGCACCCAGAGCACTGTCAGGCCCAGGCAGGGGCCGCCAGGCAGGCCAGGGCTGGCTGGGGTAAGATGGCAGCTATAGGCCTCACAGTCGCAAAGGTAAAAGCAGGGCGGAGGGACCAGGAGGAGAATGAGTCTCGGCGATGTCCCCGCAGGTACAGTCCAGGAGGGTGGGTCTCTTGTGCCGCCATGTGGAGGTCAGGGAGCGGAGCGGCCCAACACCCCGTGGCTGGCCCCCTCGCGGGACTCCAGGCCAGACACAGCCAGGGCCTCAGGATCAGTCCGAACAGGAGCAGAGCGAGAGCAGGAGGCTAGAGGGCAGATGATCAGCGGGGCAGAGCGGGCGCCCGTCATGAGCAGCAAGGCGCCCCAGGGCTGACCAGGAGAAAGAGCCAGCAGCCCCACCGGCAGGGGCCAAGAGGCAGCCAGGCAGGAGATCCAGAAGCCCAGGTAGTCGCGGCAGTGCCCCCCGGGAGCTGCTGGCGGTGCAGAGGAAGCCCCAGAAGGTCCACGACGTGGGCCAGTCACTCACCGGGTTGGCCGAGGCCCCAGGCCCCCCAGCCTCAGCGACAGCGCGGGTCCCCAGGGCAGACAGCAAACGCCGGAGGTCCAGGATCCCAGGGGGCCATGGCGACTCCTCCAGCGATCCCCCGCAGCGTCACAGAGGCCTCCAAGTGCTAGAAGACCCGTGCAGATGCTCCCGGCCACCCCCCTACAGGGCAGCTATTAAATTGACCTCAGGCCTCGGCATGCACTATAATATACTAGGGACTTAAAGGCAGTTTTGATCCCCCTGCCCTATTATGTACTAGGGCCCTATGGGGAGGTCATGCCAATCATAGGGGTACCTAACCCATAGTGTACCCTAGTGTATGTAGGTGTTTTCACTGTATTTCAAGTGTCTTTTCAGCATAGCACTGGCCCTGGGCCTTGTTAGGCAGAGCCCAGGGACAGTCAGAGTCAGTTACCACCAGTACATGTCAGCACAAAATGGGGGGTGCCTAGGGCACAAGGATGACTTTGCAACATGGATCTACAGACAATTTGGCAATAATGAGGTTTTATGCTTGGAAAATTTTGAACTGCTTGTTTGATCATGTTATGTGAATAAAACTGCAGCCGTTTTGCACAATCAAGGACTCGTGTTATCACAGGGGAAGGTTGTGTGCATGCTAACGGCCGAGGAGCTCGCAGGGCACTTGCCATTCTGGGAGGGGTTTGAGAGTAACAATGAAGCCAACCAATGGTAAGTGATGGGCGGCCTCCAAGTCCCCTTTTAAGTTAAGTTAACAATAGATCTTTGTAAGGGGCAGTGCATGCGCCCGCTGTCTCAGGTGATACATAAAATCAGGTGCCTGTTCACTTTTTGAGTGACGCTTTACATCCTCCCTGTGGGACGAGTTTTACTGTCTGTGGGTATTTTTATTCAGCAACATGCCATATTATAGAGTGTATGGAAATAAAATGCCAATTAATCGATCAATCACAAACGGTAGATTAGTGTTCCTGCATTGTATGGAAGATTGTGAACCTGTAAAAACTTTTTCCCTTACTGGAAGCTTGTTTCTTTCAGCATTTTGCTAGAAAAAACTCAAGATATTGTATCTCCAAGTATATTTTAGAAAAAAAAGATTGTTTCTAATGTAAATTTGGAGGAACAGGTAATGTGGACTATTTATCATGTCACCTTGGCGCCGTACGTAGCGGTGGGGTGTTTGAGTGGTGACACCAGGGAGAAGGGCATCGGTTAATCAAACCACCTCCCTTCATGCAAGGGTAGATATGTTCTAAGAGGACTGAGGAGCAGTGTGTGTAATCATGGCCTGCAGCACAGGGATTCATGAGGAGATAGGCTTCTGTTTCTGTCAGTCGCCTGGTTCTCTCAGGTTTTCCTTGCCTTCAGAAAGAATGTGCATGAATACAATGGTGGACTAGTTATATATATTGATCTTTAGAAATAGGAGTCATTAAGGCATGGGTGCTACAAATTGTGCATGCCCTCACACATTTTATGCAGGGGGCCCCATTGGTTTTTATTCCTGAAGACCTGGCTATTCGGCTAATCAACTGGACCCTGCCAGTGCCTAGATACCCTCACAGGTGACAAGTAGCGCTCTACAGATCTACTGATTGATTGATTGATTGATTGATTGAATATGTGCATGAGGTGTATAACACATAGGAACTCTGTGAGTACACAGAGGAGGCTCGTGCTTGTGTGGGTGTAGGGTGAGGAGAGTGCATTTATGAGAGCAGGGTGGGGAGAGTACCTTAGTGAGTGCAGGGTGAGGAGTGTGGTTGTGACTGCAGGGTGCAGAGCGAGCCTCAGGCAGTGCAGTGTGTGCCTCTGTGTGTATGGTAAGCGATGGGCTGATGGTTTGTTTGCCTCTAGAGTGCAGTGTGAAATGTGAGAATGAGCTTGTAGGGATGTGCAGTGAGCAGTGTGTTTTTGTGTGAGTGGAAGGAGGAGTAGTCCTGCGTATGTGAGAGTACCACGAGTGGGGGGACTTTTACGTGCCAGGTCAGTATTGTGTACTGGGCAGTGTGTCTGTGTGGGTGAAGGGTTTGTTTGCCTCTAGAGTGCAGTGTGAAATGTGAGAATGAGCTTGTAGGGATGTGCAGTGAGCAGTGTTTCTGCGTGAGTGGATAGAGGAGTACGCCTGTGTGGGTGTACCACGAGTGGGGTGACTTTTAAGTGCCAGGTCAGTATTCTGTATTGAGGGATGTGTGTGTGTGTGTGAATGCAGGCCGAGCAGTGTGCGTGTGTAAGAGCAGTGTGAGATCTGTGTCTTGTGTGAGCGCTGTGAGAGAGGTGTATCCATTCTGTACGAGTGTAGGGGGAGTTGTGCTTGGTTTAGTGAGCACTGTGTATGGGTGCTGGCAGAGCTGTGTGCCTGTAACATGAGTAGCATACCAATATAATACAGGGTGTACTTTGTATATTGAGTGGTGTGTCTGAATAAGTCCAGTGCCAGTGTGCAGACAATAACCCAGAAGTATTGGCTTTGCCAGTGCTTGTATATGAAAAGTATGCAAAATGCATACTGCAAGTATGCTTCACGCAGCGGAACTGCCAATGGACAAATACAGTACGAATTCTATATTTAGTCTTTGAACACCCAAGAGCAATGCCATATTTTTTTTGGAGCCAGCCGTCGTGTTTTTTCTCGATAAAATGAAAGGTCACACAAGAGAGCTCGTGTTCTCGGCCAGGACACAGCACTGCATTGTATTTTGGTAAATGTTTCAGGCTCTTGGTTAGTAGCTGGACTCTTGAGGTCCCGCCCTGGCTTCGTTTCCAGCATTCCTTTTGGGCGTTCCCTCCAGAGCAGGTTCCTCTGGAATGCGCCAGGCGTTTCCTCAGCGTGGTCGGTGCAGCCTGACCGGTCAAGCAAAAGGTTCGAATGGACTGTGGTTACCCGAAGCGTTACAAAAAGGAAGGTTCAGTGCTTCACGCATTAAATTAGACTTCTGTACGTCAAAGCTTCATTCAGTCTGCTGGGTGTTTTTTAATATTGTGCGCAAATTACTAAACAAACTTTACAATATACACGTCACCCGGATATGTGTTTATATTTGCTCCAGTTCCACACTCAAGCAATTTTGTCTACTTTTTAAAATGATGCTAGCTACTAAGAACCAATATGCCACGCCCCCTTGAGGGCTGCATGTACCTCACTTCGTGCCCTCGTCTCATCTCTTTTCTTGGAGGTACTATCGCAAACTCAGGGTTTTCTGAGTGCTATCCCATTCCCACCGCTGTCCACGCTTCTTGCCGTCGCTGTGATAAACGTGCTATATAAAGGAATCATCATGCGGGTTCTATATGCCATTGAGGCGACAATGTAGAGAGATATTAGATACAGACTGAAGGAGCTTGGAAATATTCTTGGAGAAAGTTCCCATTAAACTATTTACCAGTCTGCTTTAAAAAATAGTGTGTCACTGCTCTTCACGGGAGGCATTGCTAGTAGTGAGTTAGTGATACCCACAGGTACATGGCTTCAGCTCATAGAGACAGCATTATTTTTGGTGGGTAGTGTCAAGTGGGAGAGAACGTGAGATTTCTGAGTTGAGGCGTACCAGGGAACAGCTGCCCATGCTTTAGTGGGGCATCACAGACCATGGGCCAGAAAGTGGGCAGCAAACAGAATCATCCCTTGAATCCATTCAAGATGTTTTCATCAAGAAGGGAGGTAATCTTAACAAAAGGTCAAGTTACTTCACTTTGGTAACGCTCTTTCTGATGGATACTTTATTTCACCACAGATTCCTCCCCTTTAGAATATCCCGAGGAGGTAGACTGGATCGGGAAGTTGTTTTCAGCATAGCCACTGTGCGCTGCTAGGTGGCGTCTTGGGGCTCAATGTCGACTCCTTTCCACATTGGGAGTGGTGATTGGAGTCCAAGGGCACTGGAATTATGCGACAGGCAAGGGCCAAATTAAGCAGCAGGGTTGAGTAAATTATGCAGCGAGAAAAGGCTAATTATGCGGTTTAATGTGGCACATTTTATGATAGTGTTAATTCCATATTTTGTCATTTTCACACTTGTTAACACTTCCTGGGCACTGGTTGCACCTCATTAGTATCAGTTTAACACAAGAATATATTAATAAGCAACAGAAAGGCGAACAGTCAAGCTTTGTAAAAGTGCCTTCCACTACGAGGCAACACGTGTCACTGTTTGTTTAGTAACCTTTGAACCGTTTGACCAAGAAACAACATTTTTCTTTGTTAAAATCTGCAAATTATTCATCAGATGATGGATTATGTGGCAAATGTGGAAAGTATATACTCATGCGAAAAACGCTGCAGCTGCACAATCATATAATTACAGTGGTCCTGCTGGAGCCATATGATGGTGCCACCAGGGTCAGTAGGCATAGGAAACAGCTGTGTAATGGCTCAAAGGGAGTACACATAAGAAACATAAGCACAAAATTAAGATCCCACTGTGGCATCACAAAAGGTTTAGGGGAAACATGTGGATCAAACCTTTGAGAGAACACTTCACAACAGGTGATTTGAACAAGGATGGTTGATCTGGTAAACACAAAAAGGCCAAAAGGGTGACAGATAACTTTTAATAGTGGCCACTGCAAGTACTTGCTGTGCCAAAGAGAGAACAAGCAGTAACACATCCTACAGTTTGGCTTGCAATGTGTCCTTGCTAGGAGTGTCACACCAAGTCACAAACTTGTCCCAGCATCCAGCGTAAACAGATTTTTTAGAAGGAAGCCTGGCTGCCAGAATGACGTCCACTGCTTCTGGAGGTAGATCAAATGCATTCAGCTACTGTCGATCAATCTCCATAAATGGAGGTGTAGATTACACAGGACCAGGTGCAAGCCCCCGAAATGGCAGCCTGATTGGAGGACACATGCTCATGGCCAAATATTCCGAGCACCGCAGTATCCTGGCCCAATTTGGAGCCGCTAGTATTACTAAGGCCCTGTCGTTCTTGATTTTCTTCCAAATTTGGGAGCGGAGAGTTAGCGACGGGAAGGCCTACAGGAGTCCTGTGCTCCGCTCTAGGTTGAAAACATCTCCGTGAGAGAGCCTTCTTGGGAACTCCAAAGAGCAAAAGTGTTGAGACTACGTGTTCTCGGTGGTGGTGAACAGTTTGAGCTAGGCCTCTCCCCATTGGTGGTAGATGTCCTGCACAATCTCCAGGTGTAGTTACCATTCATGATCTGCTAGGCATTGCCAGCTGCGCTCGTCTGCCCTGGCATTCAGAGAGCCTGTCAGATTATGGCTCTTCAAGTAACCCCACCAAAGACTAACAAAACAGCTGTACCTCGGCACTCTCAAAATTCACAATTTTCAATAACACTATCTCACTCAAAATAAAATACAATGATCTGTTTGGTACAACACAATCCAAAAAGAAAAAAAACACAAACATATATTGTTTCACATAACACAATACTTTTGCAAATTGACACTTGGAGGTCCAGTTCTTGACACCTCCTTGTTGGTTTAGCGATTATGGCAGCCATCATTGTATTTTATTTTGAGTGAGATAGTGTTATTGAAAATTAAATTGAACTTTGCATAATTGATTTCCCAGATTGGTTTCTTGTGAGCTGCTATACTGAGTTTTTGATACAGAGACATGTCTTATACTCATGAATAGAGATGTGAATTTTGAGAGTGCCGAGGTACAGCTGTTTTGTTAAGCTTAGCACGACAGTTCATCTGAACTTCCGTGTGGTGACATCCGTGGTAGTGGGGTGTTTTTGAATTGTTACCTCGAGGGGCACCAATACTGGTATTCTTCTATAGACAAATTTGAATACATATGTTACTTGAAATCGATGTGCTACTGTATATACCACCACTACCTCTTGTATATCTTGTAACCCCAACAAAGACCTCAGTGCAAGTCCAATACACCTGCTCAGGGCCAGTATACCCTCCCTGGTGATAAACCACTTTACAAATATGCATAACATAACAGTATGGCTAGCCTGCCTTCAGGAGCCAGTCATTGAAGTAGTGGAACACTGGTACCTCAAAAGATACTCTGCGACACCCGCCATCACCTTTGTGAAAACCTGAGGGGCACTGGTGAGGCCAAAAAAGAGCACGGCAAATGGAAAACGTACATTACCCACCTTAAAACGCAGGAAGCGTATGTGGGCCTTTAGGATGGGGACATGAAAATAGGCATCCTGTAGGCCTAACCCCACCATCCGTCTCCTGGATTCAGGGCAGATAGAACATGGGCCAGCGTGAGCATCTTAAATGTATCCTTCCACAGAAAGAAGTTGAAGGGTCGAAGATTTAAAATAGGGCAAAGGCCTACACCCTTCTTCAACATTAGGATACAGTATAATACTGGGTATAGGACAATTAAATTAGAGATAGGTTTAAGACACTCCAGACACTAAGACAGCTCCAGATACAATGGTATTAAATGTGTGCCGGGGCCCAACTTTAGCAGAGTGTAGGAATTTGTTCTGCAATACTTATAATTCTTAGGCTTTGGTGTAACCCCAAATCCCAGTGCCATACAATGCTACCACAAGGGCCTTTTGCCTGTATACTTGCAAGATTACACTGAGTGGTTGACTAGCAACTTTATTTATAAACCTCAAAACTGTGCTAGAGGACTGTGTAAGTATAACTGCAGCTATTTATTTCTGCATGCGAGCACCAATTGAGATTAAGATAGTACTGAATACCTAGGGTAACAAATTGTGTCATTAGTTGCAAAGGATGTGAGTCGTTCACAATCATCTAGTCTGAAATTCTCTTTTTACTTGGAACTAAGCCCCCACTGGGACATTTGACACTCTCAGCATAGCAGTCGAAAGGCCCTCTCAGGGAAATGGTGTGGGTCAGTAACCCTTGCTCATTGGTACACAACAACAGCACTCAATACATTATTGTCAAGCCAGTGCTTTTTCTTTTAATAAGGAAAAGTAATTTTATTACCTACATACTACTAAATAGTATGTATTAAATTACAAATATGTATAATCAAGTAGATGGAAATACCTTTGGTGACACCTTCATATCACGTTACACCCCTAGTGGGTGATAAACTGTAAACTGTATAATCACAATAATTCCCATCTATACTAGATGCAATATCACAATATAAGAGGGGTGTCATTATCAATAAGGCAGGCCTACTAGCATTTTCAGGGTGTCACTACATCAGTAAAAGCAGCAACATGTTATACTTCACCATTGCAACATCAAGATTACCAATATGAAAGGCATGTAAGAACCCACCATTGAAGTCAATGGGAAAAGTACCAACATTCTGAAACATTCATTATATTGTAAGGCTTTGCATTTTCAACCATTAACTTTGGGACACATGCAATTCAGTTGAATGTTTTATTGACAGAGTCCTTCTTCTAGTTTTAATGAACTGCTATCTCATCTTTAGGACCAACCAGTAGGAGTCCTCACACTCCAGAACCCAAGAGTAAAAGCTCCCACTCTAGAAGTGCTTTGAACACAAGGCTAACCTCTCCTGGGGTCAGGGGTTCTGTCTCTGGCAGAATTAGGGTGAGTTTTTAAAAAAACATTCTGTGTGGGCAGCCCCAAAAGCACTCTTGCAGAAACGTTGGTTTTGTCCCTTACTTAGAGATATGCAAATTGGGAGCCCTCACCAGGGTCTATGGAGCGTTCCTCACCCAAAGTCTTACAAATTATATTAATGGCTTCAAGGTGCAGTTCTTGGTTCATATGATGGTTTTGCATTGCACTTCATTTTCGAACCCGGGTGCCCCTTTCCCCTCCAATGGGGCACCCAGGGTGTGTCATTTGCAGGCGCATCAAGGAGCGCTCACCCCCACGGTGCCCAGTCCACTCCCTGCTCAGCCAACACCTCTTCTGATGCTGGTGTGGGAGCCAGCAGTCAATTGTTCCTGCCCGTGAGGCAGATAGGGCTGTGGGGGTGGCACACGGTTACGCGGGTGGTGCAGCTGTGCCCCCCCCCCCCTTCCTGTGCTTTCTTTATCCTAAAGATGGGGTCCTTGGGACACCAGTCCCTGTTGGGTAAAATCCCCAGAGCCAAAGTTGACTTGAAGAGGGGGCCTGCCATAAAAATGAATTTTCTACAGATGCACCTACCCCAGAGGATTTGGAAATTTGAAATAGGCGTTCTCTGCTAGGCCCCCCCAGGAGACTGAGTTTGGTCCAGTGATTTCTGCAGACCCAGAGGGCCGGTCTGAACAATCTAGGTCTCGTTTTGATCCTGGTGGTGAGCCCTAGCCACAAGGAGCATTATCCTCAGGCCCCCTGGCTTCTGGATGGCACTTTTTGTCTGGAGCTTGATTTTATGGATCAGTGCTCCAAGAACTGTCCAATGCCTGGATCCTGCTGCGGTCTCCTGCTTGTGGGGCCCTCTTGCACAGCCCCTCTGTAGCATACCAGCAGACAACCCGCCCTACCTCACTCCTCAAGCTCCATTGCTTTGGCCATCTTGCAGGGCAACTGTGTGCCAACAGAGTCATGGGAAAGCCTCCTGATGGGGTCACCCAGCTTCCGGACCAGTCCATCGAGCTCTCAGGGGACCCCTCAAATGCCCCACAGTAGATCCATTCCCCCAACTGTCCCTCAGGGGACATAAAGGACCACTGGCCCTGGACAGCCCTATTTTGATCCAGGCAACTCCTAATAGCTGCGCATCCTTTGTCATCATTGCTCGCAGGTCCAGTGTCTTCTCATCTGCCTCTCCCTTGTGCAAGGGTGATTAATTGTAGGGTGGAAATTTCCAGAAGCCAGATACCCCTGGCCGATCTTTGGGTGGCACATCACTCCAACCCTGTCCCATCCCTCCCTCACAGCATTCTGGGACATTCCAACATGGCGACTTCAAGTTGCATGTGGAAAAAGCTTTCCTGAGAGCTGTAGCTTTGCCCCTAGTTGGCACAGCTGCCCGATACCTTACCACCAAAAACTTCAACGGCACGTCCATCCTATGTTAGGCTCCAGAGGTCTGGACCTCGTTTGGTTTTGTGGGCCTGCCCAGGTGTAGTGAGGCAAGCTAATTTAATAGATGTAGATTTCCTCCCCACTCCCTTCCTTTCCCAGGAACTGGGTCAAGCACTGTTAATGGCTCTAATGCGTGGAGTGGTTCTTGAGCCTCCTGCCCGACAGTAGACTAGTTAGCTTGGCCCAGCAGAGAGAACAAAAGTCTGGAATCCAATTTTGAGCAGTGCCAGGGAAGATGGAGATTCTTAAAGTGCCATAAGTAGAATATCTGTGATGTCAGGGACAGTTGACACACACCAGATGCAGGTTTACCCCTGGATTGATACCTCACTGGACCCTGTAAGCCTAAGTAGTATGAAACACTACTTTAGTGCAGATTTCCCTATAATATGTAATTCAATTAAGTACCAGAGACATTCAGTAAGCACTAAAGACCTACACTATGAATGGCCGTTCACATCATAAGCCCCCCCCCAGGTCAGTACCAATCCTTGAAGGGTCCCTTCTGCGAAAAGCTACCTGCACCAGATACCGGGCTTCACAAGATAGTTGTGTCACATGCGCAGCCCGCACACGTGTGCTCATCTGTTTACGTACAACCCGTCCAGACACTCTTACCCTAGTTGTGCAGCAGCAACCTTATCTTAAAAGGTCAACACTGTAGGTTAGCACTCTCAGTTCATTTACCATGAGTAAGACTCAGGTAGTGAGGTTCACTCACAGTAAAAGTCCAACACCGGGTAGCCAAAGCAAAACATCCAGGGGGATTAAATGGGCGGAACTCACATTGCAACACTAGCTTTCAAATTAACTAATTCTCTCAAGTGGCAATCCATTCATAGAGACATGCCTTCTGAGGGATACAGAAGATCTGAACAACATTTACCTGTTTTAGGAATGTAGGTAGTCAGCTCTTTTTTCCTACAGATATTAGTAGATTTTTCAATCAGCTCGTTCTCAGAGACATTGAAACTGCGCCCTCTACGTATAATAAAACTGGAACTTTAGTACCAAGCAGCTTTGGGACCTCAAGGTTGAGTTCCCCCAGGTAAACAGCAACATCATTTACATATAAGCTGAATAGGAGAGTGTCCAATACATAGCCTTTTTACACTCCTAATGGAATGTTAAAGATATCACTGCATTCTCCTGTTGGCCTGTAGCTGCTGCAGGGATTGTGTTTAGAAACAGAATTGGGCCTTTGGAGAACAGGACATCAGAATGTCGGGACTGAGTCGGTCTACCACATCAGTACCTGTAAGCCCAAATCCAACTAGCTCGCAGTGCCTCACCTGCACTGCTAACCTTTACAGAGTAGCAGGAGATTTTGGCAAACCTAGAACATGAATTTCAAGTCCCCAAGAGAACCGTGGAAACAGATCATCACCTTTCGTTGACACGAAGGAAGTTTACAATGTATTTATTGAAACTATCATAGTCTATTTTGAAGAAGGTTTGCTGCGATTAGTAACCAGATACAACTAAGGAAAGTAATCAACATTACTAACAGGCTATAAACACTGAACAACCTGACCATGGCAACTAATATATCTATCTAGGCCTAGGCTCACTATGTGAGCACAGAGATATATTAATGATCTCTGGGATTAGCATCGAACACCATACCTGGTATATGTGGTTAGGTGGTCCGCATCATAGGCGTAAACTCAGTTTACACAAGGCTGCTGCCTCCATTCCACGACTGGCCTCTCTGCAGGAATTCTCCCCTCTGATCTCCAAGGGGCTGAGACACAGTTTATATTACAAGAACTGTTGTGTTAGAAAACAGCAGCTGTGCTACTGTGTTATGTCTAAAGAGAATAGGAGATGTTGCTGACCGGGCACAAAAAAAACAGTACACCATGTTGTTTGACCTTGTTCAAAATGTTCATACTGAATCCCAAGAAGAGTTACTGAATACCAAATAATATGCACAGCGTATTTCTAAAATAATATAATGTCACAAAAACAAATGTATTATGTGTGGTTGTGCACATCAAAAGCAGTCTTAAGTGGCTAATACGTGCAACTGAGGGTAGGAACAAAAGTAGGCCCAGAAGGGGAAATACTACACCCCCTCCTTGGTCGGGAAAGTAACTTAGCAACTAACAAAATAATAAAAACACAAGCTAAGCAATTTCAATGCAAAATGTTCTTAAATTTTTTTTAAATTATAATCATAATAAAATAATATAACATTACAATTTGGAAAACGAATTCAAATTACAGTGAGCCAGATGCACCCAAGATCTCTTACACGAGATCAAATGTTTAATGAATCCAAAATGGATTCCGCAGACGATGATTCCACAATTGCCCCATGTAAAAGCCGATGCTCAGGAAGTAGCCTGGCTCCCTTCAGCCGTGTTATTAGAGCCAGAGTTCGGTAATCCTCGTGCTGAGGCACCCATCTCCCTCAGAGAGATTGGCTCGTACCATGCATCTTGAAGCATCCGCAAGTTCATGGGACAACTCCGATAATGGGTCGTTATCGGACTCATCAATAGGTTCATGTCCACAGGAACAGGCAATTGCAGAGCCAAGCAGACATCAAGTCCCCATTCGAAGGGACATCATAGGCAATGAAACACGGGCTGTACGCAGGTGAACCAGGCAGGTCAGAATGACAATGACCAGTTCAGTTCCTGGAGCAAAGGGACTCCATAGAGTCGTTTTATGCGCTCACTGCACAGCTGGACCGGTGGTAGTTCCAGTACCAATGGGCTAGGAAACGGAACATCCATTGCGGGGTAGCAAAAATAGGACCAAAATGCTGCAAAAGAGGAATAAGAGCAAGAATATGCCCCCGAACAGACTGGAAAATAATTAATGAATAAATGCCGGTATTACACCAAAAAGCTTTTGGAAGGTACTGATAAGACAGTCCCAATTACTTTAAAAAAGTGTGCAATACCGGCAGTATGGGAGGCATTAAATATTCGGTGCACTAGCTCGCTGAAGTGTAATGGAAGATTGGTATTCAGCAAGGACTGCATTTCACTGGATGTCCTTGCAACCTGCAGTTCAGATGTTAATGCCACATCCTTTTGAAACAATAAGTCTTTGAGTCAGCTTAGCTTGTTGAAATCTGCCTTCAAAGTTGGAATTAAATGCCACAATGAAACATCAGAGACCTCATGGACCAAAATCACCGACGACCAGCTCACCTCCTCACTCAACAACTCCACCCCAACCATCGCGGAAAACGACGACCCCAACACCGCAGCCCTAACCCTGCATAGATGGATCTCGGACAGCACCAACACCATAGCCCCCCTCAAGAAAAACAACAATTCCCGCGCCAAGAAAGCCAGATGGTTTACCACCGAACTTCGAGAGTCCAGATGCACATGCCGACGCCTCGAAAAGGCCTGGAGGAACACCAAATCCACAGAAGCCCACAACAACTTCAGAGCCGCCACCAACGCCCACCATCAACTCATCAGAGAAACAAGGAAAAAAAGCGATTGAAGACAGAATCTCCACCCACGCGCACAACAGCAAGGAACTCTTCAGCATCATCAAGGAGTTCGCCCAACCCACCAGCGAGTCTACCGACATCCTTCCCTCACAAGACCTCTGCGACAAACTCAGCACCTTTTTCCACCACAAAATCAAGAGCATCTACGACAACTTCGACGAAGACAACCAACACACTGAACCCTCACCAACCACCCCCGACACCCGGAAACCAGCGATTGATGACTGGACAGCCCTCACCACCGAAGACACACTGAAGACAATGAAGTCAATCCACTCAGGGGCCCCCACGGACCCCTGCCCCACCACATCTTCAACAGAGCCGCCGACACCATCGCACCCATGCTCCGCCACACCATCAACCGCTCCCTGGCGACCGCCTATTTCCCCGACGACTGGAAACACGCCGAGGTCAACCCCCTCCTAAAGAAACTCTCAGCGGACCCCACCGACCTCAAAAACTACAGACCCATCTCCCTGCTCCCGTTCCCAGCGAAAGTCATCGAGAAAGCCATCAACAGCCAACTCGCCACATTCATTGAAGAACACAACATCCTCGACTCCTCCCAATCCGGCTTCAGAAAAAACCACAGTACGGAAACCGCCCTCCTCGCCGCAACAGACGACATCCGCACCCTACTGGACAAAGGAGAAACAGTAGCCCTCATCCTCCTCGACCTATCGGCGGCGTTTGACACAGTCTCCCACCGCACCCTAATACGCAGACTCTACAACGCAGGAATCCAGGACAAGGCCCTCGACTGGATCTGCTCCTTCCTCTCTGGCAGGACGCAGCGGGTCAGACTCCCCCCTTTCCTCTCGGACCCCACACCTACCACCTGCGGAGTCCCCCAGGGCTCCTCCCTCAGCCCGATGCTCTTCAACGTCTACATGGCTCCACTTGCCCCCATCGTCAGAACCTACGGACTCAACATCGTGTCATACGCAGACGACATCCAGCTCATCCTCTCCCTATCCAACGAGCCCAACACCGCCAGACGCAACTTTCGAGAAGGCATGGAAGCCGTCGCCAAATGGATGAAAAACAACTGCCTACAACTAAACACCAACAAAACAGAAGTACTCATCATGGGCCCAAACCCCGACGCCTGGAGCGACACCTGGTGGCCCCCTGCCCTCGGAAACCCGTCAACCCCCACAGACCACGCACGCAACCTGGGAATCATCCTGGACTCCGAGCTCAAAATGGACCGCCAGATCAACTCTGTCTCGTCTTCCTGCTTCCACACCCTCCGCCTCCTTCGTAAGACATTCAAATGGATCCCCCTCGAACACCGAAAGACAGTCACTCACGCCCTGGTCACCAGCAGACTTGACTACGGCAACGCACTCTACGCCGGAATAAACAAAAACCTCATCCGCAAGCTACAGAACATCCAGAATGCCGCCGTAAGACTGGTCCTCAACCTGCCAAAACACTGCCACATCTCCCAGCACCTGCGCACACTCCACTGGCTCCCCGTCGAGGCGAGAATCACCTTTAAGATGCTCACCCACGCACACAAGGCCCTCCACGGCACCGGACCAGCATACCTGAACAGCCGACTCAAATTCCACGCACCCCAAAGGACCCCACGATCAGCCCAGCTCTCCTACGCCGTGGTCCCCCGCACCAGAAAGACTAGATCGGGAGGCCGCTCCTTCTCCTTCCTCACGGCCAAAGCATGGAACGCCCTTCCGCTCTACCTCAGACAGACAACATCGCTCCCCATCTTCGCAAGAAACCTCAAAACCTGGCTCTTCGACAGACCCCCTCCTTGATGGAATGGAGCCTGCACCCCCCCCCCACCCCTAGCGCCTTGAGACCCTTACGGGTGAGTAGTTTCGCTTTAACAAACTCCTGATTGATTGATTGATTGGAAAAAGAACATTATTACAGCAGGTCACTCTCTGGGAGACAGATAAAATATACGGGATCCCAGCCTTCATGCCGCAACAGTCTTGGTCACTTCACATTCAATTAGCTTCCATTTGAAAGAACATTGATGAGGGGGAGAATTGAAGGGGTTGATATTTCTTTTAGATAGCAGGCCAAATTTGCTACCGGAGCATTGCATGCACTGTGAATGGTAACGTGTTTACAGACAAGTGAGTGACCAACAGAAGAGTCACTTTGCTTTCCAGTAAGAAATACCTCTTTCTCAGCCCACTCACATCGATAAGAGAATTGGAGTGACCATAAACTCATAAATAAAACTCCCCCCTAGGGCTTTATAGCTACCCAGCGGGAATTGTTTCATGCAAGCTGTGAACTGGAATTTAGAAATTGACAAAGATTTTGCACCATGTATCAGCCGCACTGCGGAGGGTGTTTCAGCTATTGTGAATGGGAGCTGTTCTAGCTTCTCGAGGTGTAACATTCTGTAAGTGAAGTCTTTTTTTGGCCATGAGCCGTTGTTTGCGTGTCAGGTTGAAAGGCAAGAATAGCTGCGTAGAATTGAGGTAACAACATGGCACGCGACCACTTTTGAGGACCTAAAGTGTCCAGCTAAAGTGCATGATAGATCTAAGCTGACTTTGCCCATGGTATAAAGAAGACATGTCACTGTGCTTAATATCAATATCAATAACAGATGACACAATGTTATTCAAGTTATAAATACGAGAAGACATGTTAATACTATTATCAACAACAGCAAGTACTTTATCGGAATTATCTTGATCAATTTGTCGTAAACGTGCAGCAGCTCCCATTTGTGATAATTTCCAAATTTCATTATATGTGGCATAAATGAATCTTTTTGAATCCGGAGACTTAGGACCCAATAGAAAGTCAGGTAGGTCCATGTCTTCCGCAAGGAGAGAAAGATGTTATTTTATTGCAGACAGTGTGGAATGTTCCAAACATTGTTGGCAGAATTTCCCTACAGAATAGGTGGTGGCAATACTGGAGTGTTTTGAATAGGAATAATGGGGGTTGGGTCTGCTTGACTTAAACTCCCAGTGTGGAATTCAAAAAACGAGCATAACAACCATTTGTGTCCACTGGCCACAATAAACACCCGTTTGGACCTGAAAGTGTGGAGTTAAATGTTCCATTCTGTAACATGCTATCGAGTTGCTCTTCAGTGTAATTTGTTAAATGTTGTCAATTAGCAAATCGAGCCATGGAACAACTGTTTGGTGCATTCATGTCTTTAATTTTAGCCAGTTCTAGACAAGTAGTCTGTTGGACTGTATCATTCAGAAAAATCATTTGAGTGGGAATTAAGCAGGCTCGAACAAGGTGTCTGTACCCTGAACTTGCCAAGATTTGTTACTCCAAATTTATTTCATGTCCATGTTCTCCTTCCAATAATCATAGCCTTTCACAGCGAATTGTGTGACAAACAAGTCTGTATGTATTAGCATGGGTTGTGTAGGCATATATTTCTTTGGTGGTGTAGGGACAAGTTTAAAATGAAAAGATTTTGGGTCTAATGCATTGTGTCCAGAAAAATATGTGAATTTATCCCTAAATGTTTTGGAGCTCCCTTGTGGGGTAGTAGGACAATGTTCCCATTATGTATAGTTAAAAAGTGTGCGTTGAACACTAGATCAATGCAAATAATGATGTCCATAATGATGGTATCAGAATATTTCACTTAATTAGTAGAATTTTAATACAGGTCCTCCGATTCGAAAACAGTAAATTCCAGCTCCGAGAGCATGGAGTTGACAGTCTCAACATCCCAATCTTCAGCATGTAACCCAGGTACAATAACATCACCCATTGAAACCCTAAATACATAAGGAATCTGCTGAATTTCCATTGGTCCGAAGATATTGTAAGGCACTTTATCCCAACCAATTCCATCAGTTACTGGAACAGCTGAAATGTTCACAACGGACAAGTCTCTTTTTAGTTTATGTGAAGATGAATGAGGCGTTAACACTTCATCAGCTAGTTCTGTGGCAGAGCGTTGTGGAAGGTAATGGCCATTTATCAGCAAAAAAACCCAGTAACAAATCCAATCCAAAGGAATAGAAAAACCAAGGAAAGTGTTCTCCAAACATATATCCAAGGAGGGACCAGATAAGTGAGTTTCAGCCATGAAAATAAAACACAGGCCTGTTTAGGAGGAGTGTCTGAAACGGAGAACTATGAAAAGAGTTGGATGAAAAATCATCTGTTCCCACATAATAACCAGAAGCAGTTCGTTGAAAAACAGGAGCCACAGGTACAGTAATTGAACCAGTAAAGTCCACTAGAGGTGGATTAGTAGAAACGACATCAGCTGCAGTAGACGGAGTAATAAGTACAGTAGTCACTTCAGTCGTGTTGTGGGGATTTGTAGCAATATTGGGAATCAACTGAAGTTCATTCTCCGCCCCCCAGCTGCAGAGAAACAGCTTCGATGGTGCTTACAAGCTGCAAAGCGATTGTCTTTAGAACCAGCAAGCGGTGGAAAAGTTACAGTTCTTGTACCTTGAATGCCAAGAACTGGCACCGGAGCACACTCTGATGGGCCAAATTCCTTCTTTACCGCAACACTTTCTTGAACGAGATCCCCAACTTGTGAAATCCAGCTGGAAGGTGCTGGCTGCTCCTTAATTCCTGCAGAGCCAGACTTCTTCAACTGCTCGTTGGATTGGCTATCACAGACGTTTTGTAAGTCCTGTAAGACAGCACAATGATCATTTACGTCAAAGGGCGTGGCTGCTGCCACAATGTCTGGACCGCCAAGGTCTGGAATGTACATTTTGAGGGCAAAAGGACCTCGTAAGGGGTCCGGCCACCCAGAGATCATTTAGGGAGATTAAGTGCTCATTGGACCCCATATAGGTGGTGGATCCATCTACAGCCTGTACCTAATACTGTAGCTTTTAAGGACTGCTTTAAGTCACAGTTCATCCTCGTCACAACAGAATTGCCTTCAGGCTGATATGGAGAAGAGTAATGTATCTCTACACCCAGGGAAGCCATAGAATCCCTATAAGCTTTTGAGGCGAATGCAGGGTTCTGGTGCGAGTGGAATGTAGTGTATGAATGTGTTCCGATAAAGAATTGCAGATCTTTAATAACAGTGTGAGTGTCAGCCAGGATGGCCTCCCCCGTAATGGCAGAGGAGCGTCACCCCACTGCCAGCAGATGATAAATAAAATGATTATAAAACATTATTATCGTTTTATTTATCTCTGTGAGAGTTACTTATGTCCGACAGGAGGGGTGGGGCCGGGCCAGGGCAGGGAGGAGTACTGTGCACTTATAAGTGCGCATGTGTGTTTGGTCGGCCGTCTCAGCCCGGCCAAACACACATGCACGCTTATGTTTCTCCAACCTAGCTGTATTGTACAGCCGATTTGGAGAAAGCCCAAAGGCTCCCAGGCACCTTCTGAGCGACAAACGAGGCCCTTCAGACAAATCCTGGTGCTGTTCTTGTGCTAGAGAGCAGTGTCTGGATTGGGTGGGGAGCCTGTGCCTTTAGGCCCATCCACTTCTTGGCTTCAGGATGCAGCCAGCAGCAGGAGCGGAACGGAGCAGCAGGCAAGTGTTTTTTTGTATTTTTTATTTTCCAACCTCTCCTCGCAGCCCTACCGGTTTTGATTGGCGGCAACCACCACTGGTGTCAGCAGAATGTTGTGGCCACACCCAGAGGAACCTGGAGCAAGAATCAACTGTAACTTGGATAAATGTAAACGCTCCATCCGAATTAAGTGGACCACAGTGGTCCAAAAAATGCATCAGAAAGGTTTGTTGGAAATCAACTAGTGAGTCTGTGTTGGACGAGCCACGGTGGAAGATTTAATTTGTTGACAAATGTCGCAACAAAGGACATAATTCCTGGCCTGTTTGTATAAGCCATGCCACCAATAACATTGCTGTAGCAACAAAATTGTGGCCGCCACACTTGCATGTGCAGAAGCAACACCTTCATGTGCAGCTATAACTAAGGCTAGCCTGCGGTCTTGGTTGGGTATCAAACGATCACCAACTTTAAGAATTGTAGCAAAGGGAAAGTTTTGTTCACTTAAATGTGTATTTAGTTGGAAAACACCTAGCTAAAGGGGTGCGGTCGCATATAGCATTAAGTGCAGCTAATATATCGTCTACTCTCGTTTGAGAACGAGTAATTGCAGCAACTGTTGCAATTGCAGATTTGGCCACTTCATCTGCCAAAGAATTCCCTACAACGTGTGGTTCCACACATTGATGACTCAATGTATGAATGACATGAGCCTGTGACAACCTATCATTAAGGTCTGTCACTTTCACCCAAAGCATTTTATACTTTATTGCATTGCCTTTAGAATCTTCAAATCCATTTTAGCGCCATCAATGCAAATTGTCATTAACAGTCTGGACACAGTAATACGAATCACACACTATAAGTGTGGTGAATTTGGGATCCATATTTTTCAGTGCAAGTAGCAAGGCTTTCAGTTCAGCTAACTGCGCAGTGCAGTACCCCAAGGACTGTGCGCGTGAGTTTTTTGTGGTTGGAATTGTCCGAACTAACATCACACCAAGAACAGTGGTGCACGCTGCTGAATATTGGTGCTTTGTACCTATAGCAGGTTGGGCTGAACCATCAGTCTAAACAACATATTTATACTGCTCTAGAGGCAAAATATAGCTATGCATGGGATAAACATGCTCATATTGAAGAAACTCATGTCTGTAAAGACGGGTCAAAGACAAAGCCTATATCAACAGCTGTCACGGATGTTGTCCATTGTATCCATCTAGGAGGGATGGCTTTAGCGTTAGGAACGCTAGCTTATGTGACAGCAATAATGCGTTTCCCTTGAGCAAGTGGCCGCAGTTTAAGTATAGCCATCTGCACTGCAGTCAGTATTTTTCAGGGGATACAAAACGCATTTCTGCACTGGAATATGAATGCAATTTATATGCAATCAACACGGTTTCATCTTTGTTAAAGGTGACATAGGTGATGCTAATGGGGCTTGCAAGTATACCGATGACCAGGCTTGTTGTGTTGACACATGTATTTAAGTGTTGTGTTGTAAGCAAATCAGATTGTAAGGACCTGAATATGTCTGTTTGTTCGGATGTCGAATGAGAACTGGAAAAGTCAGGATGAATCAATCCATATAATGAATAAATGTGCTGTGCATAATTAGGTATATAGGTTCTGCCAAAATTAAGGAATCCTAGCAAGGATTGCAATTTCCGGAGAGTGTTTGGAGGCTGCAGCAGAGCACACTTCTCTAGGATGTGTGGTGCAAGACTTTTTTTTCTATAACTTTATTGAAGGTTTTGCGGCAAGGCACATAGCTACACCGTTCAGAAGAGTACAATGTACACGCGCAACAGTGCAGCAAGCCAAGCAAACCCAGCCATCAATATTGCAAAACATTACAGGGTCAAATCGACAGTCCATAATAGCTACACTATTTCCCCCATATTCAGCCGTGCTTTTGAGCACAGCCATGAGCCACAAAAATCAGCTTCTCCCGGTGCGCGCCCCAATCCATCCCCTTGCGCCAGCACCTGACAGTCAGTGGTTTTTGCTGTTTCTAGGTATGCCACCACATCCCATTTAGCGACCAAACAGGCCACCCCCAAAAAGATTTGCTCAGCCCCCAATCTCCTCCACCAACCCCAACAGCACAATATGGGCTGTGAATTCCAGGGTGCGGCCCAAAACAGAGGAAAGCACTTGACCCACCCCCTCCCAAAAGGGCCTCAGCACTGGACACTCTCATGCTACATGGAAGAAATCTGCTGCCGGAAGTGCCCATTGCACACATAGTGCCTGAGCGTCGGGGAGCAAGTGCTGTAAGCGCAGCGAAGGTGAGGTACGTTGCATGCAGGTAATTAAACTGAACCATACGCAGCCACAACGAAATCGCCAACTCTCGGACGCCATACAGGCCTCCCTCCATTCCTATTCATCCAGATCTCCCACCCAGGCCTCCCAACTCTGCCTAGCCCGCTCAAGACCGCCAGGGGCATGGATTAGCAATGAGCGATAAATCACAGAAATGGCCCCCTTACCCAAATGCCCAAAGAAAATCTTCACTTCTAGCGGACTAAACTCAGGTAGCGAATCATCGGGAAGATCAGGGGCCTGCAGGGCGTGGCATAGTTGGAGGTAGCGAAAGAACTGTGAATTGGCCATATTATATCTGACCATTAAATCCTGAAATGTCACAAGGCTACTTTCCCTGTAGACATCCCCCAGGTAGGAAATCCCAGTCCGGTCCCAGGGGACGAAGCCCTCCAGGGTTGAGAGCTGACTAATCCAAGTTCCCCGCCATAAAGGGCTCATCTCAGTGAGAGAGTGTCCCAGCCAATGAGCTGCCCTCCAGCAGGTAAGGGACACCTGCATACAAGATGGTAGTGTGGTAGGCAGCCGCGCCCCGTACAGAAGATCAAGCAGACCATCCAGACTCATCAAGTGAATTCCAGACATTCCGCCAGGTCATCTCACCCACCCATGAACCAATCGTTGATCGGTACCAAATGGATCACGAGGTAGTATAGATACATGTCGTATAAGCTGTAGGAAAGTAGGATCTGCTTCTTATGGTTACCCCCACTTTTTGCTTGATGTTACACTGTTTTTGACTAGTCTGACTGGCATCCTGCTAATCAGGACCCCAGTCTATCTGCTTTCTCCCTAAAATGTTATGCCATTTTCTTAGGTACACTCCAGATTGGATACTGGGGTACCCTTGTCAGTCCCTAGTATATGGTACACATGTACCCAGGGCATAGGTACCCCAGAGACCTCCCATGGGCTGAAGCATGTGTTATGCCACCCATGAGAGGCCATGCAAAATGGAACTACAGGCCTGCCATTGCAGCCTGTGTAAGATGGTGCATGCACCACTTACTTTAGACATAGGCTTACTATATCCATAGGTAACTACACTTAAAACCTATCAGTCACCCCTCTAGCAGGCCTTGACAATCCTGAAGGCAGGGTGCTGGGTTTTACATGAGGGTGCCCCTGCATGAGCAGAGCACCCCACAGCCTTCGGAGACCATTCTCCCGGGTTGTCGGTGACGCAGCCAGACATATAGGTAGAGGTGCATTATATGCTTGTGTAAAATGCTATATCGACAACGGCTGCAACAAAACATGTCGTGTTTGGGATCAAACACCTTGGAATCATACCTCCACTCCGGTAACCGGTGTGGGAGGTATGATTCCACTGTTCTGAAGTGAGCTTCGTGGGGTCCCTGGTCTTCCCGGTACCAGCCTTCTCGACCCGGGCAGCACAAAATGGTTGCTGCCGACCAGAGACACATTTCTTCCCTCCTGCTGCTAAGCCAAGCTCGAGCAGGGGAAGGCCGGACAATAGGCATCCTGTCACAGGGAGGTGTGACCACCTCCCAGACAGGATTTAGTGTATTGGGGCAGGGTGGATGCACTTTCAAAGTGCCTGAAAGTCTGCATCTGGGGCAGACTTGGTGTCCCTGTGCATAGTCCAGTTCAAACCAGTCCTGGGAGCCGTTGGCTCCCGCTATGGTGCGAAACTGGACAAAGGACATGGGAGTAACCTCCCCACTGTCCTGACCCTCCCCTGGGAGGGTCCCCTGAATCCGTCCAACCCTCTCCCGTGGGTACAAAAGGGCTTACCTGGCTGTAGGACCCTAGATTCGACGTGGACAAGATTCTGAACAAGAAACCACTGACCTTTGACCGTCTGGACACTCTGGACTTCGCTGGACTTAGACTAGGCCCGACTTCGTCTTCCTCTCCGTCCAAAGCATCGTCTGTGCCCGTGCACCATACAGGCTCTGTCCAGGACCTGTGGAGCATCAAGTACAACTGAAGTATCTCCCTTGGGGTGAAGGAGTCACTCCCCTCCATTCGCTAGCACCGTAACGCAACTGACCGGTCTGCTGATCCTGAGCTCCTGCAGACTACAAAGGCTCCAGCAACACAGGAGGTGGGCTCCTACGTTCCTTGAGGTTGGGCTACCCTCTCCCCAAGTCTGAGGCCAGTATCCCTCGTGGGGACCGCATAACCTGAACCCCTGTGCACCATTGTACTTTTGCAAATGCATATGCTTGTTGGCGTTCCCCAACTAAGTGCATTGGGCTATCGATAGCCCCAACCTCTGCACACATTTCATACAAAGGACTTTGGCCTCCTTGCACTCTGTGCCCTACAAGCTGTTACTTTGTGAAACTGCTAGAGGTCCCCCTCGCGACTCCTGTGCCTCTGGCCTGTGGGTCCACTTGAGGGACAACACTGCTCTTCCTGGGCTCCCCTGGTTGCTCCAGGCTTGCCCCGACTCCCCTTGCTGTGGTGAGTCTCCTGGTGCTTGCTGGGCCAGACCGTAACCTTCCTTGACCTTCTTCATGGGTTGCCGCTGCCAAGGCTTGTTGGTGCTCCCGCCAGACACCAACCCCTCAGCACTCGCCATCCTTCGTGGGACAGCTCGTATCCAGCTCCTGGTCATCCTCGATGTCTCCTGGTCCCTGCAGCTGTAGAGTCAAGGTCCCCATCATCACACCTGAAGCACCCGACATCGGCGGGCATCGTCTACCGAGCCCCTGGTCACTCCTGAGTGACCAAGACTCTGTCCCCTTTGCTTTCAGGTCCCTCCCATCAAGAATCCACCTGCAGGTTCCACCGGACACTTTTCCTCCTTCCAGCAGTGGAATTTCTTTGAAGACTCCCATTGAGATCGACAACGGTTTCCGGCGCCACTTAAGCCCTATGCACCCGGCTTCCCTGGGATAGGTAACTCTGGTACTTCAGTATCCACGGGCGGGGTGGGGTGGCTCTCCAACCTTCTAAGTTCCAAAGGGTTTCCTCGTAATCCACTGGGAAGGGTCCTTAAATTGTAAAATTGCAACCGCGACTCTCCCATTGAATTGTACGTAGCACGTGGTTGTGTTTCCACACTGCACCCGTCCTCTGTGGGGTCCCTACTTACTCACCTTTAGTGGTTCCTTGGGGTCCCAGCGATTCTACATCCTCTAGACACTGTCTTGACTCGAGTCGTGGTTCTTATACCACTATTTTAGTATATGGTTCGGTCTCCCCCTGGAGCCCACTGTGTATTAGTGCTACTTACGACTGTTTCTGTGCTACAGTATTGTGTGCTTTGTGTTTATCTGCGTGTAGCAGATACTGTGAGGTATTTAAAGTGTGTTATAATAATAAATACATTTTTATAACTACTGTGTGGTTCTCCTTTCATTTACCCAATACAATAAGGTTGCATTCTGGTAAAACAAGCTGCTTAACATTCCTTCAAGACTAAGCCTGAAGGCTGCTCTCCAAAGCTACCACTGGGATAGCTTTCTAAGGTTATCTTTGACCTCTTAAATCACCATAAGGGTTGTTTGGACTGGTGCAAGGTGCCCACTTTAATTAGTGGACATCATATACTAGGCCAACTTCTCACATCGGTGTGCAGCGGTTGGGATTCAAGCCTGCATTGTTTTACCAGATACATTTTTGTATTGATTAACTGAAAACCACTACGTACTAGGTACATATAATGCTAGCTTGGATAAGTAAGTTCTACTGAACTTGTGGTTGGGTAAGTCAAGGGTTTAGCACACCCTTTCTCCAACCTAAGAGAGTTTAGTTTCCCACTAGGTTAGGAAGGTGCACACACCACACTTAGTATGTCACCTAAGGGAGATGCCAGTGGCTCTCTGCCTTCTAGATACAGTGAGCTTTCATTTAAAGAATTGAAAGCCCTGTGTGCCTCTAGAAAGCTGGAGACAGGGGGCAGTGCCAACACTCAACGTCTCATTGAGATGTTACTGTTAGATGACCTTAGGAAGACCCCTGGGTCAGATGAACAGGACAGAGTGGGTGGGACAGGGAATGAAGACAGGTCAGGAGGTGATACCTTTTATGACCTAGATTCAAACCCTGGCCAGGAGGACCAAGATGGGTCCCACCTGGATAGCTCAGATCTCCCAGGAGTCAGTGGAGAAGGCCAAGATGGCCCCCTCTTCACCCCTCCTGGAAGAGTGCAGAGTTTACCAAGGAGATCTAGATCTCCCTCTGCAGAGTCAGATCACTCAGGACAGTCTGTAGGGACCTCTGTTTCTAGCAAGAGGGATCACTCTTATGACAGGGAGTACCAATTTCTGGAACTTGAGAAGGCTAAGCTTAGGCTCAGGCAACAGCAATTGGCCCTGGACAAAGAGTCCCTAGAAGTCCAGAGAGCTATAAAGAAATTGGGACTAGAGTCCCATGGTGGCAGCAACAGTGTCCCTAGAATTAAGGAACATTCCTTTGATAATAGGAACCTGAGCAAGATTGTCCCTCCCTACAATGTTGGGGATGACATCCATAAATGGATAACTGCTTTAGACAGGGCCTGTAAAGTTCAGAGGGTCCCTCAAGAGCAGTGGGCAGCTATCTTGTGGTTCTCCTTTGCTGACGAAGGTAGAGATAAGCTCCTCACTGTTAGAGAAGAGGATGCTGACAATTATTCAGTTCTGAAGAGTGCTCTCATTGATGGGTTTTGCTTAACCACTGAACAGTACAGGATTAAGTTCAGTGACACCCAGAAGAGACAGAATCAGGACTGGGTAAACTTTGTGGACAGTGCCATTAAGGCTCTGGAAGGCTGGTTGCTTAGCAGCAAAGTGAATGATTTCAAGGGATTGTACAATTTGATTATGAGGGAGCAGATCCTTAATAATTGCCAAAATCAGTTGTTGCACCAATACTTGGTTGACTGTGTTCTGACTTCTCCCCAAGAATTGGGAAAGAAGGCAGATAGGTGGGTTAGAACTAAGGTGAAGCAGAGAAACCAGAATCATCGTGGTGACGAGAAGAAGCAAGATGCTAAAACTTCAGATAAAGGTGGGGACAAGGGTAAAGATGACAAGTCTTCATCAGGGCCCCAAAAACCTGCATCGGGGGGGGGGGTCACAGTCCAACAAAGGTAAAGGCAAAAAGAAACCTTGGTGTTACTTATGTAAAGAAAAGACCAATTAGACAAAAGATACCAATTGTCCAAAGGCCAAGGATTCAACTCCAACCACCACTGCCCCCAAGGCAACTGCTCCCCCTAGTACAGTTTCAAGTGGTGGTACATAGCAGTGTTAACCTTGGGCTCTGAGATGGGCTCTGGCTTAGTCAGAACTCCAGCTCAGGCTGTACTTGTCTGTGATGGTGGCATGGATATTGCCACCTTATTTGTCAGTCCCAGTTACTTGGGCAAATACAGGTGTAGGAAACTGGCTCTATATATACTACACCAAAATGAGGTATAGTGTGTATAGAGTCCAGGTGACCCCAGAGGTAGGCTGAGGTTAAAGTTAGATAGAACCTTACTCTCTATTTGTGGTAGAGTGGTCGAGCAGTAAGGCAGTATCAGAGGACAGTGTTAAGCATTTGATGTACCCACTCAGTCAGCAAATGAATTCACACACTCAAAGACTGAACTCTAGACCAATTGTTTTTGTATAAAAAATATACTGTGGTTTTATTTTTAGAACCAAGCAAGCCTGGCACAGGTAAGCATTAAATACTTTACAGTAATAAGTTGCTGATTGTAGAACAGTTTGAAAATGCAATAGGAATTGTACTTTGTTTGATTTACAGGGGATGCAGTAGGTTGCAATGCTTAGCAAATACAGGACATTGAAATGAATAGGCTTTTTCAGTAAATTACAGGTAAGCTACTTTTTACGTTACTTTTCTAACTCAGTGCTGGATACCTAGATTCAGCACTGGGACATTTCCTGCAATCAGGTAAGTAAATACGTTTTGGTTATTCGTGCGATTTTTAAAGAATATTTTTAGATTTCAAAACTCCACACTTAGAAACTTTTTGGAGAAGAAGTGTCAATGTTATCCTATGGAGGAAAAACAGGTTATCGGTTCACAGGTAAGTTATCAACTGTGGGAGTTAAGGTTCTGGGGTTAGACTCAGAGGTCCCCCAGGGTCAGTGATGCACTCTTGTTACACCCTCAGTGGCACTAGGGCGGCCGGGTGCAGAGTGTTGAGGCCCAATGTTATTCTATGGGGGATATGGGGTCTCCGGTTGGTGGCTGCTGGCAAGCAGGCCACTGGGTTATGGGAGCAAAGCTCCTAGACTTTAGCTCAGGGCAAATGGGGAAACAGCTCAGCACAAAAGGTGCACCCTCAGCGGCACTAGGGCGGCTGGGTGCAGGGTGCGGTTTCGTCATCGGAAGCCCTGTTGTTTCCAATGGAGAACCTCCGGTTAGCAAAAGCACTGCAGGCAGGGAGACTAAGGACTTCTGGGTGCGACCACCACTTCGAGAGGTAAGTTGGGAAGTTAAGGGTTGGTTAGGCACCGTTGGTTTGGGCACACCAGGCCGTGGGGCGTCGGGTGCAGGGGTGCCTTTTGGGGTCGGATCGGCTTACCAGCTCCGGGTCGCGGTTAGAGGGGCCTTCTGGATTTCGACTGCAGGCGTCGGCTGGAGGCTTGAGACAGGTCAGGGGTCGCCGGATCTCTGTTCAGGATCGCCGGGGTGACCTCCTCATGTTGTTTGCCCACTCGAGCTCGGGCCGTGGATGGCGGGTGCAGAGTGGGGCAGATTCGCGGTCTCCGGCTGCTGCCAGAGGTTGCAGTTTGAACAAATCCGGTGTTCACGGTAGAAGCAGTCTTTGGAAGTGAAGACAGGCAGGTCCTCCGAGGTTTTTGAGGTTGCTGGCTGCAGGACACACCAGGATTTCGCAGGAGCAGGTTCGACCTCTTGTTAGCTGGCTGCACGGCTGTTCGGTCCTTCTTTTCTTCTTGTTTCTTGGCTGGATCTGAGGAAGCAAGGTTCAGGGTGCCCCCTAAATACTAGATTTAGGGGCGTTACAGGTAGGTAAAGGGCAGGGACCAATGGGTCCCTTCCCTGGGGTGGGTACACCCCCTATCGTGCCACCCTCCAGTGGGAGGGGGGCAGGAGCCTGTCCCTGGTTGGTTGGGTCCCCCCATCCTCAAGATGGCGGGGACTCGGAGTTGTGCTTCACCTCGCCTCCCCCACCTGAGGGGTGGAGTTGGCAGAGGTGGGCACACCTCTTTCCCTCACTTGTTTTTCCCGCCGGTTCTCCCGCCCAAAGTGGGGGTCAGAACCAGTGGGGACCAGTTGCTGAGTACAGCAAGTGGCCTGGGGAAGCTCACAAAGGCGGCAAGCCTTTGAAGCTTCCCCTTCGTGAACCCTGCCCATCCTGTGGGAGGAGGCTTGGCACCCCATCCCAGGATGTGCATTGTTTCAGGTCCCCGAAAGCAGCAGGCTCTCGACCCAGGAGTCCAGAAACATGTCTGGTGGTGGCAGCCTAAGCAGCCACTCAGTCGGGACACTAGAAGTTGGCCGAGTTTCAGGGGGCATCTCTAAGATGCCATCTGTCGTGCATTTTACATTAAATCCCACACTGGCATCAGTGTGGGTTTAATGTGCTGAGAAGTTTGAAACCAAACTTTCCAGTTTTCAGTGTAGCCATTATGGTGCTGTGGAGTTCGTAATGACAAACTCCCAGCACCATATACTCTTAATGGCAGCACTGCACTTACAGTGCCCAGGAATGGACCTGGGTACTGTAGGGGTACAGGGCTCATGCACCTGTACCCTCACCACTGGTATAGTGCACCCAGCTAGAGGGGTGACTGACCTATGCCAGGGCAGTGGTTTGTGGGCATGGCACATGCCGACAAATGTGTGCCATGTCGACTCTTCACTTTGTTCTGCACCAAGACACGCAGCCTGCAAAGGGAGTGTGTGAGTGTCAGGGTACAGGACCTCTAAGGGTGGCACAATAAGTGCTGCAGCCCTTAGAGGCCTTCTCTGGTCACAGTGCCCTGGGTACCTGTGGTACCATTTACCAGGGGCTGACCTGTGGCCAGAGATCCCAATTGGGTTTAGGCTTCAATGCAGTTTTAGGGAAGGAACATAGGCCCTGGGTACCTGATTAGCAGGAGCCCAGGGCACACTCAGTCAAAGAACATCAGCAATTCAGCAAAAAGTGGGGGCATACCATGCAGAAAGAGGGCACTTTCTCACAACAGGCAGCAACATTTAAATAATGGTAAGGAGGCCATGGCATACAGGGACACAGGTGCAAGTGTCACTATGGTGACAAAAGTTCTTGTGGGCCCTGACCAAATCATACTTGGTGAGATGTACCAAGTGACCAATGCTAACAATGTCAGGACTGATCATTCCGTGGCAGTTGTTAATTTCAGCTGGGGAGGGGTAACTGGCCCTAAGAAAGTTGTGGTTAGCTCAGACCTTCCAGTGGAATGCTTGTTGGGCAATGATTTGGAGACTTCAGCCTGGGCTGAGGTGGAACTAGTGACTCATGCAGCAATGCTGGGCATCACTGCAGATGTGTCTGCTGTGACCAGGTCACAGGCCAAGCTGGCTAACACTGAACAGGCCTTGGATCCTGGAACAATGGACCAAGGGCCTTCCAAGAGAAGGAGCAGGAGGGGTAAGGCTGTGTCTTCCCCCCAGACTCAGTGTGAAGATCAATCTCTGGAGGGAGTTGATCTCAGTCCCTGTGAAGGAACTGTCTCAGATTAACTGGAACCTGATCAGGTTGAGTTCTTGGGGACAGGCGGCCCTTCCAGGGCAGACTTGAGTTTGGAGCAGCAAACCTGCCCCTCTCTTGAACCCCTTAGACAGCAAGCTGCTGATGAGGCTGCTGGGAGTGTCAGTGGATCTCACAAGATCTATTGGGGTGAGGGACTCCTATACTCAGAGGGTAGCGACCCCAAGGAGGTTGGTCCTACCTCTGAACTTTAGGGGCTTCCTACTCACCTTAGCACATGACATTCCCTTGGCAGGACACCTAGGCCAAAGAAAGACTTGGGACAGGCTTGGCCCTCACTTTCACTGGCCTCACATGTCAGAGGACACAAAGGAGTTTTGCGCACCTGTACCACCTGTCAAGCCAGTGGTAAGTCAGGTGGTACCACAAAGGCCCCCCTCATACCACTACCTGGGGTGGGGGTTCCCTTTGAGAGGGCTGGGATTGATATCATTGGTCCCATGAATCCTCCTACTGCATCTGGGCACAGTTACATACTAGTGGTGGTGGACCATGCCACTAGGTATCCAGAAGCAATACCCCTTAGAACCATCACAGCTCCTGTGGTGGCCAGTGCCCTCCTGGGAATTTTTTCCAGAGTTGGTTTCCCTAAGGAGGTCTTAGCTGACAAAGGTACAAACTTCATGTCAAGTTACATTACTGCTATGTGGAAGGAGTGTGGAGTGAACTACAAATTCACCACACACTATCACCCACAATGCAATGGGTTAGTTGAAAGATTCAACAAAACCCTCAAGGGCATGATCATGGGCCTCCCAGAAAAGCTTAGGCGAAAATGGGATGTCCTGTTGCCCTGCCTTCTCTTTGCCTACAGAGAGGTTCCTCAGAAGGGAGTTGGCTACCGCCCATTTGAACTTCTGTTTGGGCATCCAGTTAGGGGTCCCCTGTGTTTAGTGAAGGAGGGATGGGAGTTACCTCACAAACCACCTAAACAAGACATTGTGGACTATGTACTTGGTCTCCGCTCCAGGATGGCTGAGTACATGAAGAAGGCCAGCAAAAACCTTGAGGCAAGTCAAAAATTGCAAAAAGCTTGGCATGACAAAAAGGCTGAACTGTCTGTTTATCAGCCAGGACAGAAAGTATGGGTGTTGGAGCCTGTGGCCCCAGCAGCCCCAGCAGCCCTCCAAGACAAGTGGAGTGGACCCCATACTATTCTTGAGCAGAAGGGAGAGGTCACCTACTTGGTGGACCTTGGAACTCCCAGGAGCCCCCATAGGGTGCTCCATGTAAACATTCTCAAACCCTATGTGGACAGGGCAGACATGGACTTGCTCATGGCTACTGATGAGGGACAGGAGGAAGAGAGTGACCCACTCCCTGACCTCTCACAGAACCCTGATGATGGCTCAGTTGATGGTGTAGCTTTGGCAGGCAGCCTCCCTGAGCAACAGCAGATTGATTGGAGGAAGGTCCTCAATCAATATAGACATATGTTTTCTTTGACTCCTAGTCAGACCACCTGGTGTACCCATGAAGTGGCCACAGGTGAGAGTCTACCTGTTAACCCCTTCCATGCTCATGACGAGCTGGACTCGTCATGGCACACAGTGCTCGTGTGCTCATGACGAGTCCAGCTCGTCATGGGACCCAGCACAGGAAATCCCTCTGGTGCGGGCACCAGAGGGATTCCCTTAATCCCTAAAGCCTCGGGAGCTGGGGAAGAGCTTCCCCAGCTCCCGAGGCCCCTGGTTTCCCTGAAATGACGATCGGCGCGCACGTCGCGCTGATGTCATTTCAGTGAAACTGAAACTGAAATGAGCCAAGAGGCTCATTTCAGTTTCAGTTTCTACGTGCTCAGGGGGCTATCTCAGCCCCTGAGCACGTAGAAACTCAGGAGAGGTATCGTTGGAAAGGGGAGAATCTCCCTTTCCAATGGTACCCCTCCCTAGTGGATCCCTGCTTGGGGATCGCCCCAGGAGGGCGATCCCCAAGCAGGGATCCACCCACTAGGCACCAGGGAGGGGGAGCGGCCCCTTGGGCAAGGGCCTTTGCTCCCCCATACAATTTTTGGCATGACTAGTCTTTCTGCCCCCCGGGGGGGTAGAAAGCCCACTAGACACCAGGGATTTTTATGGCATGTTTATTAGGGGTGGGGGCTGCCTAAAACGGGCATGCCGATGCCCCCACCCCCCAGCCACAAAATTTGTCTTTCTGCCCCCCCTGGGGGGCAGGCAGATGGGGCAGTAGCCCCCAATCTGCCCCCCCGGGGGGGCAGAAAGCCCACTAGATACCAGGGATTAAAAAAAAAATTATAGTTAGGAGTGGGGGCTGCCCAATATGGGCATGCTAATGCCCCCAACCCCCCCGCCGCAAAGGTACAGTCTTCCTGCCCCTCCTGGGGGGCAGATGGGGGCAGTAGCCCCCAATCTGCCCCCCCGGGGGGCAGAAAGCTCACTAGACACCAGGTTTTTTTTCCCCTCGATACATTATGGGGTGGGGGTTGCCCAAGATGGGCATGCCAATGCCCCCACCCCTCCCCCCACGAAATTCCAGTCTTTCTGCCCCCCGGGGGCAGATCGTGGCAGTGGCCACCAATCTGCCCCCCGGGGGTTCAGAAACACCCTAGATGCCAGGGATTTTTTTTTATAGGCCCGGGGTGGGGCTGCCCAGAATGGGCATGCAAATGCCCCCACCCTACCCCCAAAGAAAAAAAAGACTTTCTGCCCCCCAGGAGGCAGATGGGGGCAATAGCCCCTGATCTTCCCTCCCCGGGAGGGGGCAGAAAGCCCACTAAGCGCCAGGGATTTTTTTTATATAGGTAGGGGTGGGGGCTGCCCAGAATGGGCATGTCAATGCCCCCACCCCAAAAAAATGCTACAGTCTTTCTGCCCCCCTGGGAGGCAGATGGGGCAATAGCACCTTATCTGCCCCCCGGGGGCAGAAAGCCCACTAGCCACCAGGGATTTTTTTTTACAAAGTTCGGGTTGTGGGCTGCCAAGAATGGACATGCCAATGCCCCCACCCACCCCAAAAAGATGTCACTGTCTTTCTGCCCCTCCCAGGAGGCAGATAGGGGCAGTAGCCCCTGATCTGCCCCCGGGGGGCAGAAAGCCCACTATGTGCCAGCGATTATGCTGGCTTTTTTATACGCAGGGGTGGGGGCTGACCAGAATAGGCATCCCAATGCCCCGACCCCCAAAAGAATAGCCACAGTCTTTCTGCCCCCTCGGGGGCATATCGGGGCAATAGCCCCTGATTTCCCCCTCCCCAGGGCGGCAGAAAGCCCAGTAGGCACTGACTTTTTTCGGAATGTGCCTACCTGTTGAATTTGGTTCCTAGCTCTGCCGGCACCTAGGGAAACCTAGCAAACCTATACATTTTTTAAAACTAGACACCCAGGGGAATCCAGGATGGGCTGACTTGACTGGCTCTCACCAGGTTTTGTTACCCAGAATCCCTTGCAAACCTAAAAATGTGTCCAAAAAAACACATTTTCCTCATATTTCTGTGGTGGAAAGTTCTGGAATCTGCGTGGATCCACAAAATTCCACCCACCCCGCGTTCTCCAAAGTCTTTCGAGAAAAATGGTACCTCACTTGTGTGGGTAGGACTAGTGGCCGCGACAGGAAACGGCCCAAAACGCAACATGGACACACCACATTTTCACAGTGAAAACGGACCCTTTTTTGCAAAGTGCCTAGCTGTAGATTTTGAACCCTAACTCTGCCGGCACCTAGGGAAACCTAGCAAACCTATACATTTTTGAAAACTAGATACCCAGGGGAATCCAGGATGGGGTGACTTGACTGGCTCTCACCAGGTTCTGTTACCCAGAATCTCTTGCAAACCGAAACATTTGTCAAAAAAAACACATTTTCCTCACATTTCTGTGGTGGAAAGTTCTGGAATCTGCGTGGATCCACAAATTTCCACCCATCCCGCGTTCCCCAAAGTCTTCCGAGAAAAATGGCACCTCACATGTGTGGGTAGGCCTAGTGCCCGTGACAGGAAACGGCCCAAATGCAACATGGACACGCCACATTTTCACAGTGAAAACGGACCCTTTTTTTGCAAAGTGCCTAGCTGTAGATTTTGAACCCTAACACTGCCAGCACCTAGGCAAACCTAGCAAACCTATACATTTTTGAAAACTAGACACCCAGGGGAATCCAGGATGGGGTGACTTGACTGGCTCTCACCAGGATCTGTTACCCAGAATCCCTTGCAAACCTAAAAATATGTCCAAAAAAACACATTTTCCTCACATTTCTGTGGTGGAAAGTTCTGGAATCTGCATGGATGTACAAAATTCCACCCACCCCGCGTCCCCCAAAGTCTTCCGTGAAAAATGGTACCTCACTTGTGTGGATGGGTAAAGTACCCGCGACAGGCAAGGGCCCAAAACGTATTGAGGAGACATCAAAATTACCTATCACAAAACAACCTGGTTTTGCAAGGGGGGTCATCTGGGTTTTTGGCCCCGGGCTCAGCGGCCATCTTGGGAATCTACCAAACCCACACATTTCTGAAAACTAGACACCTGGGGGAGTCCAGCGAGGTATGGCTTGCATGGGTCCCCAAACGTTTTCCTACCCAGAATGCCCTGCAAACCTCAAATTTAGCAGACAAAATCACTTTTTACTCAAATTTCTGTGTGGGAAAGTTCTGGAATCTGCGTGGATCCACAAATTTCCTACCACCATGCGTTCCCCCAGGGATCCCGATAAAAATGGTACCTCACTTGTGTGGGTAGGCATAGTGGCTGAAACAGGAAATGGCCCAAATCGTATTGTGGAGACTTCAAAACTACCTATAACAAAACTACCTGGTTTTGGGGGGTGGGCACCTGGTTTTTGGCCTCGGGCTCGCCGCCATCTAGGGAAACCTACCAATCCCACACGTTTCTGAAAACTAGACACCCTGGGGAGTCCAATGAGGTATGGCTTGCGTCGATCCCCCGTTTCCCTACCCAAAATCCCCTGAAACCCTCAAATTTAGCTGAAAAAAACATATTTGCTACATATTTTTGCGTGGAATCACCGTGCTGGCACAAATGTCCTACCACCCAGCGTTGCCCTTGTTTCCCGAGTAAAATGATACCTCACTTGTGTGGGTGTCCAAAGCAGAACTGGCTACAAACGTATTTTTAAAAAATGTAGCGCTTAGAATTCTCGGTGCTATACCCTAAATCCCTATGTTTTGGGCTCTTCCCAGTCACAGGCCTTTGGCCCACCCACACAAGTGAGGTATCATTTTACTCGGGAGAACAAGGGGAACGCTGGGTGGTAGGACATTTGTGCCGGCATGGTGATCCCATGCAAAAATGTATGGAAAAAGTGATTTTTTCAGCTAAATTTGAGGTTTGCAGGGGATTCTGGGTAGGAAAACGTTGTGGGACCCACGCAAGCCATACCTCGCTGGACTCCCCCGGGTGTCTAGCTTTCAGAAATGTTTGGGTTTGGTAGTTTCCCAAGATGGCCGCCGAGCCCATGGCCAAAAACTCCTGGGACCCCCCTTGCAAAACCAGGTTGTTTTGTGATAAGTAATTTTGATGTCGCCTCAATAGGTTTTGGGCCCTTTTCTGTCGCGGGTACTTGACCCACCCATGCAAGTGAGGTATCATTTTTATGAGGAGACCTGGGGGAACGCTGGGTGGGAGGAAATTTGTGGATCCACGTAGATTCCAGAACTTTCCCACACAGAAATTTGAGAAAAAAGTGATTTTTTCAGCTAAATTTGAGGTTTGCAGGGGATTCTGGGTAGGAAAAGTTGAGGGACCCACGCAAGCCATACCTTGCTGGACTCCCCAGGTGTCTAGTTTTCAGAAATGTGTGGGTTTGGTAGGTTTCCCTAGATGGCCACCGAGCCCAGGGCCAAAACTCATGGGACCCCTCTTGCAAAACCAGGTTGTTTTGTGATAGGTAATTTTGATGTCGCCTCAATAGGTTTTGGGCCCTTTCCTGTCGTGGGTACTTGACCCACCCATGCAAGTGAGGTATCATTTTTATCGGGAGACATGGGGGAACACTGTGTGGTAGGAAATTTGTGGATCCACGTAGATTCCAGAACTTTCCCACACAGAAATTGGAGAAAAAAGTGATTTATTCCAGCTAAATTTGAGGTTTGCAGGGCATTCTGGGTAGGAAAACGTTGGGGATCCACGCAAGCCATACCTCGCTGGACTCCCCCGGGTGTCTAGTTTTCAGAAATGTGTGGGTTTGGTAGGTTTCCCAAGATGGCCGCCGAGCCCGGGGCCAAAAACCCAGGTGACTCCCCTTGCAAAACCAGCTTGTTTTGTGATAGATCATTTTGATGTCTCCTCAATACGTTTTGGGCCCTTGCCTGTTGCGGGTACTTGAACCACCCACACCAGTGAGGTTTTTGGCCCTGGGCTCGGCGGCCATCTTAGGAAACCTACCAAACCCACACATTTCTGAAAACTAGACACTCTGGGGAGTCCAGCGAGGTATGGCTTGCGTGGGTCCCCCAATGTTTTCCTACCCAGAATCCCCTGCAAACCTGAAATTTTGCTGAAAAAATTCACTTTTTTCATACATTTTTGTGTGGGAAAGTTGTGGCATCACCGGGCTGACACAAATTTCCTACCACCCAGCTTTCCCCCAGGTGTCCTGATAAAAATGGTGCATCACTCGGGTGGGAGGTCCAAGTCCGCGCGACAGGCAAGGGCCCAAAACGTATTGAGGCGACATCAAAATTGCCTATCACAAAACGACCTGGTTTTGCAAGAGGGGTCCCATGACATTTTGGCCCGGGGCTCGGCGGCCACCTAGGGAAAGCTACCAAACCCACACATTTCTGAAAAGTAGACACCCGGGGGATTCCAGGGAGGTATGACTTGCGTGGATCCACCAACGTTTTCTTACCCAGAATCCCCTGCAAACCTGATATTTTGCAGAAAAAAATCACTTTTTCGCACATTTTTGTGTGGTAAAGTTGTGGAATCATGGGATTGACACAAATTTCCTACCACCCAGCGTTCCCCCAGGTCTCCCGATAAAAATGGTGCCTCACTCGGGTGGGAGGCCCAAGTACCCGCGACAGGCAAGGGCCCACAACGTATTGAGGCGACCTCAAAATGGCCTATCACAAAACTACCTGGTTTTGCAAGGGGGTCCCCATGACGTTTTGGCCCGGGGCTCGGCGGCCACCTAGGGAAACCTACCAAACCTACACATTTCTGAAAAGTAGACACCCGGGGATTCCAGGGAGGTATGGCTTGCGTGGATCCACCAACGTTTTCTTACCCAGAATCCCCTGCAAACCTGATATTTTGCTCAAAAAATCACTTTTTTCGCAAATTTTTTTGTGGTAAAGTTGTGGAATCATGGGGCTGACACAAATTTCCTACCACCCAGCGTTCCCCCAGGTCTCCCGATAAAAATGGTGCCTCACTCGGGTGGGAGGCCCAAGTACCCGCGACAGGCAAAGGCCCAAAACGTATTGAGGCGACATCAAAATTGCCTATCACAAACGACCTGGTTTTGCAAGAGGGGTCCCATGACGTTTTGGCCCGGGGCTCGGCGGCCACCTAGGGAAACCTACCAAACCCACACATTTCTGAAAAGTAGACACCCGGGGATTCCAGGGAGGTATGACTTGCGTGGATCCACCAACGTTTTCTCACCCAGAATCCCCTGCAAACCTGATATGTTGCTGAAAAAATCACTTTTTTCGCACATTTTTGTGTGGTAAAGTTGTGGAATCATGGGATTGACACAAATTTCCTACCACCCAGCGTTCCCCCAGGTCTCCCGATAAAAATGGTGCCTCACTCGGGTGGGAGGCCCAAGTACCCGCGACAGGCAAGGGCCCACAACGTATTGAGGCGACCTCAAAATGGCCTATCACAAAACTACCTGGTTTTGCAAGGGGGGTCCCATGACGTTTTGGCCCGGGGCTCAGCGGCCACCTAGGGAAACCTACCAAACCCACACATTTATGAAAAGTAGACACCCGGGGGATTCCAGGGAGGTATGGCTTGCGTGGATCCCCCAACGTTTTCTTACCCAGAATCCCCTGCAAACCTGAAATTTGGTTGAAAAAATCACTTTTTTCACACATTTTTGTGTGGTAAAGTTGTGGCATCACGGGGCTGACACAAATTCCCTACCACCCAGCGTTCCCCCAGGTCTCCCGATAAAAATGGTGCCTCACTCGGGTGGGAGGACCAAGTACCCGCGACAGGCAAGGGCCCAAAACATTTTGTGATAGGCAATTTTGATGTCGCCTCAATACGTTGTGGGCCCTTTTTTCAGCAAAATGTCAGGTTTGCAGGGATTCTGGGTAAGAAAACGTTGGGGGATCCACGCAAGCCATACCTCCCTGGAGTCCCCCGAGTGTCTACTTTTCAGAAACGTGTGGGTTTGGTAGGTTTCCCTATGTGGCCGCCGAGCCCCGGGCCAAAACGTCATGGGACCCCTTGCAAAACCAGGTCGTTTTGTGATAGGCCATATTGAGGTCACCTCAATACGTTGTGGGCCCTTGCCTGTCGCGGGTACTTGGGCCTCCCACCCGAGTGAGGCACCATTTTTATCGGGAGACCTGAGGGAACGCTGGGTGGTAGGAAATTTGTGTCAGCCCCGTGATGCCACAACTTTACCACACAAAAATGTGTGAAAAAGGGATTTTTTCAGCAAAATGTCAGGTTTGCAGGGATTCTGGGTAAGAAACGTTGGGGATCCACGCAAGCCATACCTCCCTGGAGTCCCCGAGTGTCTACTTTTCAGAAACGTGTGGGTTTGGTAGGTTTCCCTAGGTGGCCGCCGAGCTCCAGGCCAAAGCGTCATGGGACCCCCTTGCAAAACCAGGTCGTTTTGTGATAGGCCATTTTGAGGTCGCCTCAATACGTTGTGGGCCCTTGCCTGTCGCGGGGTACTTGGGCCTCCCACCCGAGTGAGGCCCCATTTTTATCGGGAGACCTGGGGGAACGCTGGGTGGTAGGAAATTTGTGTCAGCCCCGTGATGCCACAACTTTACCACACAAAAATGTGTGAAAAAGGGATTTTTTCAGCAAAATGTCAGGTTTGCAGGGATTCTGGGTAAGAAAACGTTGGGGGATCCATGCAAGCCATACCTCCCTGGAATCCCCCGGGTGTCTACTTTTCAGAAATGTGTGGGTTTGGTAGGTTTCCCTATGTGGCCGCCGAGCCCCGGGCCAAAACGTCATGGGACCCCCTTGCAAAACCAGGTCGTTTTGTGATATGCCATTTTGAGGTCGCCTCAATACGTTGTGGGCCCTTGCCTGTCGCGGGTACTTGGGCCTCCCACCCGAGTGAGGCACCATTTTTTTCGGAAGACCTTGGGGAACGCGGGGTGGGTGGAATTTTGTGGATCCACGCAGATTCCAGAACTTTCCACCACAGAAAAGTGAGGAAAATATGGTTTTTTTGCCAATTGTTTAGGTTTGCAAGGGATTCTGGGTAACAGAACCTGGTGAGAGCCAGTCAAGTCACCCCATCCTGGATTCCCCTGGGTGTCTACTTTTGAAAAATGTATAGGTTTGCTAGGTTTCCCTAAGTGCCGGCAGAGCTAGGGTTCAAAAACTACAGCTAGGCACTTTGCAAAAAAAGGGTAATTTTTCACTGTGAAAATGTGGTGCGTCCACGTTGCGTTTAGTGCTGCTTCCTGTCGCGGGCACTAGGGCTACCCACACAAGTGAGGTACCATTTTTTTCGAAAGACCTTGGGGAACGCGGGGTGGGTGGAATTTTGTGGATCCACGCAGATTCCAGAACTTTCCACCACAGAAAAGTGAGGAAAATGTGTTTTTTGCCAATTTTTTAGGTTTGCAAGGGATTCTGGGTAACAGAATCTGGTGAGAGCCAGTCAAGTCACCCCATCCTGGATTCCCTGGGTGTCTACTTTTGAAAAATGTATAGGTTTGCTAGGTTTCCCTAAGTGCCGGCAGAGCTAGGGTTCAAAAACTACAGCTAGGCACTTTGCAAAAAAAGGGTAATTTTCACTGTGAAAATGTGGTGCGTCCACGTTGCGTTTAGTGCTGCTTCCTGTCGCGGGCACTAGGGCTACCCACACAAGTGAGGTACCATTTTTTTCGGAAGACCTTGGGAAACGCGGGGTGGGTGGAATTTTGTGGATCCACGCAGATTCCAGAACTTTCCACCACAGAAAAGTGAGGAAAATGTGATTTTTTAGCCAATTTTTTAGGTTTGCAAGGGATTCTGGGTAACAGAACCTGGTGAGAGCCAGTCAAGTCACCCCATCCTGGATTCCCCTGGGGGTCTACTTTTCAAAAATGTATAGGTTTGCTAGGTTTCCCTAAGTGCCGGCAGAGCTAGGGTTAAAAAACTACAGCTAGGCACTTTGCAAAAAAAGGGTCATTTTTCACTGTGAAAATGTGGTGCGTCCACGTTGCGTTTAGTGCTGCTTCCTGTCGCAGGCACTAGGGCTACCCACACAAGTGAGGTACCATTTTTTTCGGAAGACCTTGGGGAACGCGGGGTGGGTGGAATTTTGTGGATCCACGCAGATTCCAGAACTTTCCACCACAGAAAAGTGAGGAAAATGTGTTTTTTTGCCAATTTTTAGGTTTGCAAGGGATTCTGGGTAACAGAACCTGGTGAGAGTCAGTCAAGTCACCCCATCCTGGATTCCCCTGGGTGTCTACTTTTCAAAAATGTATAGGTTTGCTAGGTTTCCCTAAGTGCCGGCAGAGCTAGGGTTCAAAAACTACAGCTAGGCACTTTGCAAAAAAAGGGTCATTTTTCACTGTGAAAATGTGGTGCGTCCACGTTGCGTTTTGAACTGCTTCCTGTCGCGGGCACGAGGTCTACCCACACAAGTGAGGTACCATTTTTTTCGGAAGACCTTGGGGAACGCGGGGTGGGTGGAATTTTGTGGATCCACGCAGATTCCAGAACTTTCCACCACAGAAAAGTGAGGAAAATGTGTTTTGTTTGCCAATTTTTAGGTTTGCAAGGGATTCTGGGTAACAGAACCTGGTGAGAGCCAGTCAAGTCACCCCATCCTGGATTCCCCTGGGTGTCTACTTTTCAAAAATGTATAGGTTTGCTAGGTTTCCCTAAGTGCCGGCAGAGCTAGGGTTCAAAAACTACAGCTAGGCACTTTGCAAAAAAAGGGTCATTTTTCACTGTGAAAATGTGGTGCGTCCTCGTTGCGTTTTGCGCTGCTTCCTGTCGCGGGCACTAGGCCTACCCACACAAGTGAGGTACCATTTTTTCGGAAGACCTTGGGGAACGCGGGGTGGGTAGAATTTTGTGGATCCACGCAGATTCCAGAACTTTCCACCACAGAAAAGTGAGGAAAATTTGTTTTTTTGCCAATTTTTAGGTTTGCAAGGGATTCTGGGTAACAGAACCTGGTGAGAGCCAGTCAAGTCACCCCATCCTGGATTCCCCTGGGTGTCCACTTTTCAAAAATGTATAGGTTTGCTAGGTTTCCCTCAGTGCCGGCAGAGCTAGGGTTAAAAAACTACAGCTAGGCCCTTTGCAAAAAAAGGGTCATTTTTCACTGTGAAAATGTGGTGCGTCCACGTTGCGCTTTGCGCTGCTTCCTGTCGCGGGCACTAGGCCGACCCACACAAGTGAGGTACCATTTTTTTCGGAAGACGTTGGGGAACGTGGGGTGGGTGGAATTTTGTGGCTCCACGCAGATTCCAGAACTTTCCACCACAGAAAAGTGAGGAAAATGTGTTTTTTTGGCCAATTTTTTAGGTTTGCAAGGAATTCTGGGTAACAGAACCTGGTGAGAGCCAGTCAAGTCACCCCATCCTGGATTCCCTTGGGTATCTACTTTTCAAAAATGTATAGGTTTGCTAGGTTTCCCTAAGTGCCGGCAGAGCTAGGGTTCAAAAACTACAGCTAGGCACTTTGCAAAAAAGGGTCATTTTTCACTGTGAAAATGTGGTGCGTCCACATTGCGTTTTGCGCTGCTTCCTGTCGCGGGCACTAGGCCTACCCAAACAAGTGAGGTACCATTTTTTTTGGAAGACCTTGGGGAACGTGGGGTGGGTGGAATTTTGTGGATCCACGCAGATTCCAGAACTATCCACCACAGAAAAGTGAGGAAAATGTGTTTTTTTGCCAATTTTTAAGTTTGCAAGGGATTCTGGGTAACAAAACCTGGTGGGAGCCAGTCAAGTCACCCCATCCTGAATTCCCCTGGGTGTCTAGTTTTCAAAAATGTATAGGTTTGCTAGGTTTCCCTAAGTGCCCGCAGAGCTAGGGTTCAAAAACTACAGCTAGGCACTTTGCAAAAAAGGGTAATTTTTCATTGTGAAAATGTGGTACGTCCACGTTGCATTTTGAGCCATTTCCTGTTGTGGGCACAAGGCCTACCCACACAAGTGAGGTACCATTTTTATCGGGAGACTTAGGGTAACACAGAATTGTAGAGCAACTGTTATTACCTATTGACTTTCGATGCATTTCTGCCTTCCAAATGAAAGACAATGTGTAAAAAATAAGTCATTTTGATAAATGACCTATAATTCTCATGCTAGTATGGGTACTCCCAATTTCGGAAATGTCCAAATATCTACTGTTTCTAAAATCTACATTTTGTTTCCATTTCAGAAATACATAGGTGTCTTTCATAACAATTTTTCCATGTATACATTTTCCCAAAATAATTGCTATATACCCGGTACATAATAAAAAACCATTGCAAGATGCTGCTCAGTTATTGGCTCTGGGTTCGTCGGGTTCTTGGTGAACCTAAAAGTCCTATATATCCCCACAACCAGAAAGGTGCAGCGGATATAACGGTATATTGCTTTCAAATAGCTGTCATAATTAGAAGAAGTTACAGGTGAAAACGTGGACACAAATTGCTGTTTTTTTCAACTAATTTTCAATTTTTCCTTTATTTAACTGTTAGTTTCTATAAGGAAAACTTTAAGGATCTACACAAATGACCCCTTGCTAAATTCAGAATTTTGTCTACTTTTCAGAAATGTATGGCTTTCCAGGATCCATTATTGGTTTCATACCCATTTCTACCACTAACTGGAAGGAGGTTGAAAGCACAAAAAATAGCAAAAATAGGCTATGTCCCAGAAAAATGCCAAAACTGTGTAAAAAAAGTTGGTTTTCTGACAAAAGTCTGCTTGTTCCTGAAAGCTGGGAAGATGGTGATTTCAGCACCACAACCCCTTTTTTGATGCCATTTGCAGGGAAAAAACAAGACGCTTTCATCTGCAGCCCTTTTTTCACATTTTTCCTAAAAAAAACATAATTTAGCTGTATTTTGGCTAATTTCTGGGTCCCCTCCAGGGGAATCCACAAACCCTGGGTACCTTTACACTCCCCATCATGTTAGAAAAAAAGGACACAAATTTGGCGTGGATACCTTATGTGGTCAAAAAGTTACAGGGGCCTAAGCGCGCACTACCCCAAATAGGCAAAAAAAGGCTTAGCACAGGGGGGGAAAAGGCCTAGCAGCGAAGGGGTTAAAAATAAGATTTACAGGCAGCCTGACCATGTCAGAGATTGCATCAGGACTGAAGTCCAAAAGATGCTGGATTTTTATTTTTTTTATTTTACAGAGTTTTATATAGCGCGAACTTGACCCAAGGGTATCAGGTATCGGAGCGCTTTACATGAGCACCAGCTGCGTTACATGAGGACACATTCATTTTTTGTTAGGCACGGGGAGATTAAGTGATTTGCCCAGAATCACAGGATGTTCAGCGTCCTTGCCGAGACTCAAACCCGGTTCCCCAGCTTCGAGGTCGACAGCCCTAGCCGTTAGGCCAACTCGTCTCTCCTCTTGGGAGTGATTGAACCCTCAGATAGCCCTTGGGCTAGTCCAGTGGTCCTAGCACCCAAACCTCTTACCCAGGGTGGTAAGAGAGAAATGAGGTTTTGTGTGGACTACAGGGGGCTCAATGCAGTCACTAGGACTGATGCTCACCCTATTCCTAGGGCAGATGAACTCATTGACACTTTCGCCTCAGCCAAGTTCTTGAGCACATTTGACCTCACTGCTGGATATTGGCAAATCAGACTAGCTGAGAATGCCAAACTCAAAACAGCATTTTCAACCCCTAGTGGGCATTATCAATTTGGTTTGAAAAACGCACCTGCCACATACCAAAGGCTGGTGAATAAATTCCTGACAGGCCTGGAAGCCTATAGTGCAGCATATCTTGATGATATAGCTGTCTTTAGCTCCACCTGGGAGGATCACCTGGTCCACCGGAAGAATGTTTTGGAGGCTCTGCAGAAAGCAGGTCTCACTATCAAGGCCACTAAGTGCCAGATAGAGCAGAGTAAGGTTGTGTACCTGGGCCACCTTGTGGGTGGAGGCCAGGTTCAACCATTGCAGAGCAAAATCCAGACCATCATGGACTGGGTTGCTCCCACTACCCAGACTCAGATCAGAGCTTTCTTGGGCCTGGTTGGGTACTACAGAAGATTTGTGAAAGGATATGGGTCTATAGTGACTCCCTTGAATGATCTTACTTCAAAAAGAATGCCCAAGAAAGTTCAGTGGACAGTTAGCCGTCAGAAGGCATTTGATGATCTCAAGCAGGCCATGTGCACTGCTCCCATTCTGCAAAGTCCTTACTATTCCAAACAACTAATTGTCCAAACAGATGTATCTGAGTTGGGGGTAGGGGCTGTGTTGTCACAACTTAATGCAGAGGGTCAGGATCAACCAGTAGCTTTTATTAGCAGAAGGTTGACCCCCAGAGAGAAACGTTGGTCAGCCATTGAGAGGGAAGCCTTTGCTGTGGTTTGGGCTCTAAAGAAGCTGAGGCCATACTTGTTTGGCACTCACTTCATTGTTCAGACAGACCATAAGCCCCTCTTATGGCTAAAACAGATGAATGGCGAAAACCCCAAACTTTTGAGGTGGTCCATTTCCCTACAAGGGATGGACTACACAGTGGAACATAGACCTGGGAGTAACCATGCCAATGGAGATGGACTCTCCAGATATTTCCACTTAGAACATGAAGACTCAACTGGGCAAGGTTAGTCTCATCTCCTTACATTTGGGGGATGGGGTTGTGTAGGAAATTAGGATCTGTTTCCTATGGTTACCCCCACTTTTCGCTTGATGTTACACTGTTTTTGACTAGTCTGACTGGGATCCTGCTAATCAAGACCCCAGTCTATCTGCTTTCTCCCTAAAATGTTATGCCATGTACTTAGCTACACTCCAGATTGGATACTGGGGTACCCTTGTCAGTCCCTAGTATATGATACACACGTACCCAGGGCATACGTACCCCAGAGGCCTCCCATGGGCTGAAGCATGTGTTATGCCACCCATGAGAGGCCATGCAAAATGGAACTACAGGCCTGCCATTGCAGCCTGTGTAAGATGGTGCATGCACCACTTACTTTAGATATAGGTTTACTATTCCATAAGTCACTACACTTAAAACCTATCAGTCACCCCTCTAGCAGGCCTTGACAATCCTGAAGGCAGGGTGCTGGGTTTTACGTGAGAGGGTGCCCCTGCATGAGCAGAGCACCCCTACAGCCTTCGGAGACCATTCTCCCGGGTTGTCGGTGACGCAGCCAGACATATAGGTAGAGGTGCATTATATGCTCGTGTAAAATGCTATCTCGACAACGGCTGCAACAAAACATGTCGTGTTTGGTATCAAACAACTTGGAATCATACCTCCACACTGGTAACCGGTGTGAGAGGTATGATTCCACCCTTCTGAAGTGAGCTTCGTGGGGTCCCTGGTCTTCCCGGGTACCAGCCTTCTCTACCCCGGCAGCACAAAATGGTTGCTGCCGACCAGAGACACATTTCTTCCCTCCTGCTGCTAAGCCAAGCTTGAGCAGGGGAAGGCCGGACAATAGGCATCCTGTCACAGGGAGGTGTGACCACCTCCCAGACAGGATTTAGTGTATTGGGGCAGGGTGGATGCACTTTCAAAGTGCCTGAAAGTCTGCATCTGGGGCACACTTGGTGTCCCTGTGCATAGTCCAGTTCAAACCAGTCCTTGGAGCCATTGGCTCCCGCTCTGGCACGAAACTGGACAAAGGACATGCGAGTAATCTCCCCACTCTCTGGCCACCCGAGTTCCACTTGCCAACCTCACTTGGGAAGCCCGCTAAGATCTTGGGGGTGTGGTTTGAAGAAAATCTTTCCTTCCTTACCCAGGTTAAGAAGTTAGCCGGATACTGTTTCGGTCTTCTTAAAACCTTAAGGAAGTTTCTCCCTCTCCTGCCTAGGGATGCGAAGGAGACAGTAATTCGCGCCCTTATTTTATCTCGGCTGGACTACGCCAATGCTCGCTATGTGGGCATCCCTGGATATCTGTTGAAGAAGCTTCAGGTAGTCCAAAATGCGGCAGCCAGACTTCTCCTTGACATTCCCTCCAGAAGTAGTGCAAGACAATACCTTCGCTCATTGCACTGGCTGCCCGTGGCAGTAAGGGTTAAGTTTAAATCATTAGTCATTGCCCATCGCGCTCTCTACGGCCACGGCCCTTCCTACCTGCAAAAACGCTTCTCCTTCTATGCCCCTCTGAGACAACTGCGCTCTTCGTCTCAACTTCTTGCCCAGGTTCCCCGCTTTAAATGCCAGAGGTTAGGTGGCAGCTCTCTCGCCCGGAAAGCTGCCGTGGCATGGAACGCCCTTCCCTTTGCTCTTCGGAACATCAAGGATCCATTGGTTTTTAAAAAGAACCTGAAAACGTATCTCTTTGTTAAGTTCAGTCTCCCTCCCCTCTTGGTTCCGCGCCGGGACACTCCTGAGTATCTGTGCGCGTTATAAAATAAAATAACATAACATAACACTGTCCTGACCCTCCCCTGGGAGGGTCCCCTGAACCTGTCCAACCCTCTCCCATGGGTACAAAAGGGCTTACCTGGCTGTAGGACCCTAGATTCGACGTGGACAAGATTCTGAACAAGAAACCACTGACCTTCGACCGTCTGGACACTATGTACTTCGTTGGACTTCGACTGGGCCCGACTTAGTCTCCCTCTCCGTCCAAAGCATCGTCTGTGCCCCTGCACCATACAGGCTCTGTGCAGGACCTGTGGAGCATCAAGGACAACTGAAGTATCTCCCTTGGGGTGAAGGAGTCACTCCCCTGCATTCGCAGGCACCGTAACACAACTGACTGGTCTGCTGATCCTGAGCTCCTGCAGACTCCGAAGGCTCCAGCAACACAGGAGGTGGGTTCCTACGTTCCTTGAGGTCAAGCTGCCCTCACACCAAGTCTGAGGCCAGTATCCCTCAAGGGGACCGCATAACCCAAACCCCTGTGCACCACGTACTTTTGCAAATGCATATGCTTGTTGGCGTTCCTCAACTAAGTGCAGTGGGCTATCGATAGCCCCAACCTCTGCGCACATTTCGTACAAAGGACTTTGGCCTCCTTGCACTCTGTGCTCTGCAAGTTGTTACTTTGTGAAACTGCTAGAGGTCCCCCCCGCGACTCCTATGTCTCCGGCCTGTGGGTCCACTTGAGGGACAACACTGCTTTTCTTGGGCTCCTCTGGTTGCTCCAGGCTTTCCCTGACCCCCCTTGCTGTGGTGAGTCTCCTGGTCCTTGCTGGGCCAGACCGTAACCTTCCTTGACCTTCTTCGTGGGTTGCCGCTGCCAAGGCTTGTTGGTGCTCCCACCGGACACTGACCCCTCAGCACTCGACATCCTTCGTGGGACAGCTCGTATCCAGCTCCTGGTTATCATCGACGTCTCCTGGTCCCTGCAGCTTTAGAGTCAGAGGCCCTATCATCACACCTGAAGCACCCAACATCGGTGGGCATTCATCTACCGAGCCCCTGGTCACTCCTGAGTGACCCAGACTCTGTCCCCTCTGCTTTCAGGTTCCTCCCATCAAGAATCCACCTGCGGGTTCCACCGGACACTTTTCCTCCTTCCAGCAGTGGCATTTCTTTGAAGACTCCCATTGAGATCGACGCCGGTTTCCGACGCCACTTCAGCCCTATGCTCCCAGCTTCCTTGGGATAGGTAACTCTGGTACTTCAGTATCCACGGGTGGGGTGGCTCTCCAACCTTCTATGTTCCAAAGGGTTTCCTCATAATCCACTGGGAAGGGTCCTTAAACTGTAAAATTGCAACCGCGACTCTCCCATTGAATTGTACGTAGCACGCGGTCGTGTCTCCACACTGCACCCGTCCTCCGTGGGGTCCCTACTTACTCACTTTGGGTGGTTCCTTGGGGTCCCAGCGCTTCTACATCCTCTAGACACTGTCTTGACTCGAGTCGTGGTTCTTATACCACTATTTTAGTATATGGTTTGGTCTCCCCCTGGAGCCCACTGTGTATTAGTGCTACTTACGACTGTTTCTGTGCTACAGTATTGTGTGCTTTGTGTTTATCTGCGTGTAGCAGATACTGTGAGGTATTTAAAGTGTGTAATAATAATAAATACATATTTTTTATAACTACTGTGTGGTTCTACTTTCATTTAACCAATACAATAAAGTTGCATTATGGTAAAACAAGCTGCTTAACATTCCTTCAAGACTAAGCCTGAAGGCTGCTTTCCACAGCTACCACTGGGATAGCTTTCTAAGGTTATTTTGACCTCTTAAATCACCTTAAGGGTTGTTTGGACTGGTGCAAGGTGCCCACTTTAATTAGTGGACATCATATACCAGGCCAACTTCTCACATAAGCCCAAGCCACCATCAAAGGGGGATCTGTGCAGTGACTGAAAAGCGACCTTGTGCCTACCACCCACCCACACAAAATTAGTGATCCTGGCGGTCAGGGAGTAAAACCATTTGCAGGGTATGCGGTAGGGATAGTTGCCCAAAATATACAAGTAGTGCAGCAGGCACACCATCTTAAAGAGGGCAATATGCCCCATCGGGTTCAATGGCAGCGTGGCCCAGCAGCCCAGGTAGCGTTCAAGCTTGAGGCCCACCCCTGAAAGTTAAGGGCCCAGACAAGATCCGGAAGGGGGACACACGTGAATCCCTAAATACTTGAAGAATTGTGCCTGGTGGGAATGTTGGGGCACCAAACCCCCCCTAGGGCATATCCCCTCCCCTCTACCAGACAGGACTTGCCTTCGTTGATTTCGAGCCTGGATGCCTTGCCGTATAGCCAAAGAAGTGACAGACATTGGGGGCCGGAACACTGCAAATCTTTCAGAAACAGAAGGATATGGTCCGCATACAATGCTATGCGGTCCTCAAAGCCACTCCTCCATTGCCAGCCCCAAACCTGGGCGTCGCATTGTATGAGTCGTGCCAGGGGCTCTATCACCAAGGCGAATAGCAATGGGGACAAAAGACACCCCTGGCGCGTGCCGCATTCGATAGGAAACGCAGGAGACAGAACCCCATTTACACGTACCTGAGCGGTCGGGGCATGGTAAAGAAGATGGATCATACAACGGAACCCCTATGAATCAGGTGTGGCAACGCCCGACCCAACTGTGTCGCTAGAACTTATGTGCAGATCTTGGTGTCAATGTTAATGAGGGAAATCGGGCAGTAAGTTGAACATTGGTACAACAATTGTGGCATCATCTAAGTCGGGTGGAAAGGACCCCTGCTGCAGTGCAGCAGCATAGAAGTTCAGAAGATGGGGACATAGGATGTCATGGAAGCGCTTGTAGCATTCAATAGGATAGCCGTCAGGGCCAGCCGTCTTCCCAGCCTGTATTCCCATCATCGCAGAGTTCACCTCCTCCAGTGTGAGGTCCTGGTCCAATTTTCATGCCAAAGCACCAGGTATGGACGGCAACGGTATGCTATCCAGAAGAGGGTTCGCTACCTCTGCAGGTGGTAGGGGATGTCGTGAGTACAACCTCTGATAGAAATCAGCAAAAGTCTGAGCGATAGCTGAAAGCTCCTCCCGGAGGCAGCCAGAGGAATCTCGAATCACTGTGACCACCCGGGCGAAGATACCACGAGTCGCCAGCCAATACAGTAGTTTCCAGACTTTTCACCAGATGCATACACCCTCTGCATAGAGGCCATCCAACAGTGTTTGGCTTCCTCAAGGGAGACCTGTCGCAGTTCCGTATGGGCTATGACCAGGAGACGACAAGTGATTTCAGTGTCATTACGACCTAATGTGGCCTCCAGGCGCAATATTTGACTTTCGAGGTCAGTCAGCTGGGCACACAAGGTGAGCCTCAGCCCAACGTACATAGCTTTTAAGACGGCCTCTCAAGGAAGGCTTGCTAGCTGCCCAGAGCGTCGCTGCCGATAAAACGGAACATACATTAGACTTAAAGAATTCCTGCAGTTCTTCTTGAACAAAAGCAGCCCACTCAGGGCTTTGTAATTGCCAGGCACTGAATATCCAAGCAGACCGCAGGACAGCTGGTTGGGTTCTCCAAGACAACAGAAGTGGAGCATGATTGGAAATTCTACGTGGGAGAATGCGCACAGATTTTACCAAGAGATCCACTGCCGGTACCCACAGCAAGTCAATACAGGATTCCACTGCATGTGCCGCAGATTGTTGAGTGTAGGCATGCTGGGCAGGATGCCAGGAGCGCCATACATCGCAGAGGCCCAGTGAGTCAGCCCACGAGGACAAACAGACCGACTGGGAGCTCTTACCTGGGTACGGGGCAGTCAAGGCATCCAGATCAGGATTGGGGACTGTGTTAAAGTCTCCTTCAACCACCGTGAAACCTTGGGGGAGAGTCAGGAGGAAGGATTGCAGTGACTGCAGGGAGGGCTACAACAGGGGCGGAGACACATAGCAGGACATGAAGTTGTAATGCCTTGCTTCTTGGCGGCCCTCAGTACCCACAGAACATCCTTGGGCGTCCATGTGTTACGCCGTGACTGCAAGGGGGAAGAGATTTATGCAGCAGTATGGTGACTCCTCTGGAGCCACACGTAAAGCCGGAGTCGTAAACCCTGTCCTAGCCAAAACGCCCAAAAGGGGGCATCTTGTGCCTAGCAAGTGGGTCTCCTGCAAGAAGACAACCGCTGGCCTATATCACATAATATACCATAATACTGCTGAGCGCTTAATCCGGTCCAGCAGGCCGTTCACTTTGCAGGAGAACACCTTTAGTCCGGGGGTGGGGGAGTGGGGGGTCATGACGTATACAGAGAGCATGAGGCAGTTCCTGCCATAAAGCAGGGTCTGACATGATAGCCTGAGGCCCTTCTGCGCCATCCCATACATATGACAGTAGTGTGCTCGCCTTAGACAACCTGAAAGGGAAACACACAATTAAAACAGGTAAAACAGCAAACAAGGCCCAAGGGCCCAACTGGTACACCACTTCCCAACACCCACCACCCCACACTTCACCACAGAAAGCATCTGTCACCCTTGAATAACAACCCACAACAGCTGAAATCAGGTGGGGGGGGGGATCGTCTGTGGCTTTCAGGCGCCAATATAAAATAATATAGTGCCTGACAGTGGACATCAACACAGGTAAATGCAATTACTGAAAAATACACAGTAAAAGGTAGCATTGAGGGCCAGGGACAAGCCTCACTCCATTCGGCCCCTTTGAGGGAATGCAAGCCAGCCAATGCCAGTCTCGGCCCTCCACAGTCATCTCCTCCACAACAGGAGGCAGCAGAGTTGAGGGGATATAACTGCAAGCAGACTAGAGCCTTGTTGAAGTCTGGGAGCAGAAACCCCAGACCTCTTCAACCAACTTGAAAGTCATGGGAGAAAGTAAACAGTGGAAGCAGCCACTAGGGCTGGCGGCAGACTACTGACAAAGGGCCCCCAGTTGGGAAGAGGCAGAGCCGGTCCCCGGCACAGCCAGCCTCCCTCACATGGAGACAAGAAAAAGAGAAATTCAAAGTCAGAGAAATGCAGGAATCAGGAAGTCAAGGAGGTAGGGGAAGGCTAGAAGGAGAGCTCTGGCCAGCCCCACCCGACTGAAAGATCACTATAGTGTCTGACAAGTGCCCGTCCAACGTTGGGGAGGCGGGAGACTAGACAGCATCCTCTGGGGCCAATCCAGGGCCCTCCGCGACCTCCAGCCATTCAACCCGAGACTTCCTTCCGTCAACGGGACTGTGCCCGGGTGCACTCCACTGGATCTTTGGGATGGCACAGATCAGGGGATGGCCGCCTCAGCAGCCTGTGCTTCATCGCCCACTCCCAGGCCTGTTCCGGAGAATCAAAGAAGAGAGTTTTTGACTGGAAGAGAACCTTGAGGCATGCCAGGAACAGAAGCATGCAACAAAGATCAAGGGCACAGAGCTTTTGTTTCACCTCAGCAAAGGAGTGTCACCGCTGCTGCACCGCCTTGGTGTAGTCAGGGAAAATAAGAATCTTGGAGTTGAGAAGTCGCAAACCCGGCTTGGACCAGGCCTCCTGCATGATCACATCCCGATCCTTGAAACTAAAGAGTTGCAGGATCACTGGCCGAGGGGGAGCTCAGGCGGAGGCCTCGTTGCCAGGGAACGCTGGGCTCTTTCTATAACAAAGAAGGTCGACAGTCTTTTCTCAGCGACCTACGTTCTAAACCAGTCCTCCAGTATGCCTGCAAGACCCTGTTGCTCCATGGATTCAGGGAGGCCAACGAGCCGAAGACTGTTGTGCCTCGATCTGTTTTCTGCATTTTCAGCCCTGTCAGTGAGAGTGGACACTGAGGCGGTCAACCTAGACAGCTGGCTCTTGAGCGAAGCGATGAAATCTTCTGCGCAGGAGACCCGTGCCTCTACTTCAGTCACCCTATTCACAACATTGTGCAGGGTGTGGCGCAGCAGGGAGGGATCCACCCGGAGGCCATCCACCTTGGATTCCACAGCATCTCTAGATTCCTGTATGACCTTAAGGATTGTCCCCAGATCCGCCGCCATTTGCTACGCCGAGGTGGGCACTTGGTCCGCCAGGATGTCGTCCTCCTCCCGGCGATCGCCCGGTGGGATGGTGTACTGGTCCATCTTGGTTTGGGCCGATGCCGGTGAGGGAACCTTCCCACGTCCCATCTTCCAGGAGCCGGTGGCCCGGCCGTCCGACAGCAAGGAGGGCTGGGCTCGGTCGCAAGTCAGTAGACTAGACATAACCCCCAGAGATTCCACCTGCCAAGGCCCACCTGCCAAGGATATCCCAAGGTGCAGAAAGTCAAGAGGTAGGCGGCCGAACCTGCGATACCCGGGGCAGGAAGTCGCAGTGAGGGTGACCGCAGCCCAGCCGATGATCCAACCACCAATGTGAGGGAGGGGCACCCCTTCACCCCCCCACAGCACCGGGAAATAGAGTGAGGGTCCCCGGGGGCCTCACCTGGAGGTCACGGTGCAAAACACCACCCAGGCCGCATGACACGTCCGCCCCACTCAGCCTCTGCTCCTCAGAATGTCAGGCCACCTCACCGCCGCTCGATCACGGCGGCTGCTGTCCGTCTTCCAACACAGGCCAACAAGGTCCCAAGGCACAGCTACTGCTTTTCCGGCAGATCGTCGCCACCAGAGAAGGGAGGGAGGGAGGAAATCCACACCAAGCCCACCCTGCGGCCTAGGCGCACCAGGCCTCGGCCAGCGCCGCTTCCCGGAGCAGCCACTGGGGGCCACACAAGTCACTGCGCAGGGCCTGGGAGATTCAGAAGGTCCCAGCAGCCTCACAGCCACGCCCCCAGGGCCTCACCCGGCCGGTCTCCATCATCTCCACTAATCAGGCGATATTAGGGAGGCAGCATGTGGGGGCTGCTGCCACCGCCAGGGCCCCTCCGCACCACCAAGTCTCTCGAGGGGGCCCGCAGAGTCGGCCCGCCGTCAGTCAGGCAGGTGCCTCATTCTCGTCCCGCTGTAAGGCAGGGGAGCCAGCCTCACCTCCGGGCCCCGCTGCAGCAGTCGGAAGGCCCTGCCCACGGCCGGGAGGGCAAGCCGCACGGCTGAGCCGGTAACCACTCCTGGGGCTGTCCACGGAGCAGGCCCGGCCCGGTTCACCCCCATCAATCAGGAGTAGCGGATGGCCCCAACAGAGCAGAGCCGCCAGGGCACCGCACTAACACATTCAGCCGAACACTAGGGCATATGATACGTAGTAGAAGGCCCCCGGCGAGGCGCAGATCAAGTCCGGGGGTGCAGTGAGCGCAGAGGTATGCCATGTGGCCTCAGCACCAGCAAGGGATGTTGCTGTCAGGCAGGTTGGCAGAGGATTGCTGCTGTGTTGCAGGACTTTTGCCTTCATGTGTAAGTTTGTAAACTTTGCATCTCTGCGTGCCATGGTCAATTATCTGTCAGTCAGATTATAAGCTGAAAACAAGTTAGAGCTGTTAATGTACCGCCATGGCATGTGGCCAGAATGCAATGATTGTAGCGTCCAGCTTAAAAGCAAAATGCAGCGCAATTGAGATTTCCCATGTTGTAGAATAGACAAATCTTGTTCCATTATGTCGATTGCTGAGGACACAATGTTGCCCAGTGAATAAATACGTGAACAAAGTGTGGTCATCCATTGTCTACCACAGCCAAGGCCTTTTCTAGGTTAAGTCTATCAATCTCAGGTAATCTCTCAGCAGCATCCTGTCGGGAGACTTTCCATAGTTCATTGTAGATGGCATATAAGAAGCGTTTTTTTACACGGTTTCTTGGGACCTAGCAAGAAATCCCTAAGATACATGTTGTCAGCTAGAAGGGACAAGTGCTGTTTCACCTGTTGTAGTGTTGAGGTTTTTAGCCATTCTAGGTGCAACTTCTCAACACTATAAGAAGTCACTACCCCTGGGTCGTCTGTGTGTACATAGAGTGGATCAGGCCTGTGGATACTAAACCCTCCGGTGGTACCCCTGAATCTTGACTGACACCTATTTGTGTCAATAGGCCAAACCAACCATCCCTTCCAATTGGGAGCTGATGAATTTGTATGTACCATTCCGTATTATTGCACCCAGCACCCCCTCATTTATCTGTGTGTCATTTAATAAACCTTCAATAGGCGTGGGTAAGGGGATGCGTGGTGTTTTCAGGTCTTTTATTTTTGCAAACCCATAGCAGGTAATCTGTTGCACAGTTCTGTTCCGGAATATTATCTGTAATGGTATGAGGCAAGCTCTAAATAAAGCCTCAGATCCCTGACCTGCCAATCTTTCGTCCCCCAGATAGATTTTGTGTCCATCGTGTTCCTTCAATAGTCGAAACCTTGTATAGACAGTTGGGAGATAAAAGGTGCTGAATATATGAGCTTGGTGTTTGTCAGCATCATTTTCTTTGCAGTTGCATTCGTCTGTACTAGCTTATAGTAATATGACATTGGGTCTGATGTATTGAACTCTGAAAAGTACGCTCATTTCTGTGCAAATGTGGCAGAACTACCTTTCGGTGGTGTCGGGCAATGTTCCCATTGATGGGAAGTGTTAACAGTGCGTGGGACACTAGCTCTGTGCAAAAAGTGATGACCATAATGCTGGTAACAATACATACTGTCGAAGTCAGGTGTATGTTCATACAATTCCCTGTAAGAAAATGGAGCAGATTGTTCTAAATCTGAGAGCATAGTATTTACAGTCTCAATGTCCCAATCCTCAGAGTGTGTACTCGGGGTAATGAAATCATTCAAAGAAATTTTAAATACATGGGGAATTTTCAAATATTCAGTAGGACCAAATACATCATATGAAACTCTATCCCAGACTATACTATCCGGTACTGGAACTGCTGTAGAGTGTTCACTAGGGACAGGTCTCTCTGTTCACAGTGTGATGACGTATGAGGTTTCAAGACCAAGTTCACAGGTTGTACTGCAGAGCGTTGTGGGAGGTAATGTCCAATCAGTAGTAGGAAAAAAACAGTTACTATACCAATCCAAATTAACAGGAACAGCATCCCTAATGCAAACCAAAGATGTAGCTAAGGCAGACACAAAGTAAGTCTTTTTCAGCCAGAGATAGAATTGTCGAAATTTTTCTTTCTTGAAAATGGGTGGTGTTTGCTCAGGTTCACTTGGATCTGAAGAAAAGTCATCGAAGTTGATGAAGTAGCCAGACGCAGTTCGATCTATCTTTGGTAGTTCAGCAGGGTTTGTAGACCTGGCAGTTGCTTCTTGTGAAGGCACATTGATGTAGATGTCATTATTGGGCCGAATTGCAATTTGCGTTTCATTTGTATTTGGTTGTTTTTCAACTTTAACTGGTGTAATTTGTACTCCGTTATTTGATACTCCTGCATCTTGCGCAGAGGAGTCTTGAAACATTATTAGTCTTTCCATCTGAACTTTCTGTATAGTAGCGAGAGGAGATCTGTGGCTACTCAGGATTCCACGTGGCCTGCTGTTGAGAATCGGCCACATAGTGTGGTTTGATCAGATCAATGGAAACAAATCTTTTTTCTTTTTTGGCGACAAGAGGTGGAAGAAGTTTTGTTCTTGTTCCTTGAACCGCCAGGACGGGTACAGGTGTTCTGTAGGATGGGCCAAACTCCTTTTTGTCTACGATCTTTTCTCTGACGAGGTCCCCAACCTTCGAGACCCAGGCAGTTCTTGCCGGAACGAGTTTCACTTCCCCAGTGGCGGTGTGTTTTACTTGGACGTTGCTTCGTAATGCCCGGAATTCATTGAGTTCCTGTAAAACAGCCAAACGATCATTCAGTTCAAATGGTTTTACACCCGCCACTGTGCTGGCACAATCGAGGTCAGGTACCCACATTCTTGTCCCAAACAGGATGTCATAGGGGGTACGTCCTCCCAAGGAATTTCTTGGCATGTTGTTTAGTGCCCTCTGGACCCCATATAGGTGATTGACCCAACTACCGCCCACACCCAATACCCTTGCTGGAAAGGATTGCTTTAGGTCCCAGTTTTTCCTCTCCACCACCAAATTTCCCTTGGGATGGTAGGGGGAGGAGTACCACAAGGCCACGCCCATACTTTCCATGGCTTCCTTGTTAGCCCAAGAGCTAAACGAAGGGCCACGGTCGGAATGAAACTTGCCAATTGTGTATGTCCTGATGAAGACTCGCAAATCCTTTATAACAGTTCGAGCGTCAGCCGAGCACTGAGGCCAAGCCCATAGAAATCTAGAGTATGAATCTACTGCCACCAGGATGTACTTGTAAGCCCCGTCTGAATTTAGGGGGCCGCAGTGATACAAATAGACACATGCGAGAGGTCTGTGTTTGAAATGAGTAATGGTGTTTGTGGTGGCATTGCTACAGTGCAACCTTTCATCTGCTGACAGATGTGGCACTTTAGGACATAACCCTTGGTTTGTTTAGACAAACCTGGCCACCAGAATCGCTGCTTCATTAATGAAATTGTAGCAGTGACTCCTGCGTTTGCTGAGCCGAGACCCTCGTGTGCAGCTAGAATAAAACCTATTCTGCGATCCATGTTAGGTAGAACTCTATACCCCACTCCTGGAATTTGAGCATAAGGTGTGTTTTGCGCATCTAATTTATAGGAATATTTGAGTGGAAAGCCCTTTGGAACGGCAGTGCCATTTTTCGAGGCGTTAACAGCTATCAGTATGTCTCCGTCTATCCTTGTGCTAGAATGAGTGATTGCAGCAACGGCAGCAGTTCGCACTGTCGCCTTAGCAGCTTCATCAGCCAGTGACTTCCCTTCAACGTGTACGCCAACACGCTGATGACTCAAGGTGTGAATAACTTGAGCCCGTGGCAGGCATGCTTTCAGCTTTGCCACTTGTTCCCATAACAATTTATGCTTAATTGTGCAACCTTTGGAATCTCTAAACCCATTCTGGCCCCTGTAATTAAGATATTCATTATAGGACTGCACACAGTAAAACGAATCGCACACTATCAGTGTGGGTAATTCCCGATCCGTATACTGTAGTGCTAGTATCAGGGCTTTTAGTTCTGCCAGCTGCGCTGTACAATCTGCTAGAGATTGTGTAGTCGTATTGCTGGGATGGAACTTACCGGCCCGCATGCGACCCTTCATTATAGCAACTGCTGCGCTATACTGCTGTTTACCTCCAATGGCAGGCTGAGCAGAACCATCAGTGTAAATGATGTATTCATATTTTTCTAGAGGCAAGATTTCATTCAGGAGAGGGTATTCTTGTTCGTACTGCAGGAACGCTTGTGTTTTTAATGTAGAACTATATTTGTAATAAACATCTGTTGCAGTGAGAAAATTAGCCCATTGTATCCATCGTGGATATAGTGCTTTTGTATTTGGAATGCTCGCTTTGGTAACAGCTTCTAAAGTTGGTACCGGGGTTACAGCGATTATGCGCTTCTCCTGTGCTAGTGCTCTTTTTCTCACTACCACAGTGCTATCAGTATCTTTTCTGTTGCCGCATATCGTATTTCAGCATTTGTGTATAAATGTGATTTGTATGCAATTGGGACTGTCTCACCTTCATTGAAAGTGATGTAGGTACATCCTGATAAACCCGGGACCACCCAGATCACCAAGTTGGTAGAATTCACACGTGTGCAACTGTTTAGATGCTATCATGTCATCCTGAATGAAACATAGTATATGTGTAGGTTCCTGTGTCCACTGATGTGCTGTCAAATCAGGTCTGATTAAGTCGTAGAAAGCTTTTACTCTTTCTGCGTAATCTAGAATGTATGTTCTGCCAAAATTTAGAAATCCTCAAATGGATTGCAAACCCTTTAGATTCTTTGGAGGTTGGAGCAGCACACACTTTTCTAAAAAGTTGGCTGCCAGGCTCTTGCCTTCATTTGATAGCTCATATCCCAAAAATAGGACATTGAGATGGGCAATTTTTGATTTCTTGAAATTAAATTTGTAGCCCAAGTTGGCGAAACCCACAATTATGTTGTTCACCCTGCTCAAGTGTTCAAGTATTTCATTGTCCGTCAGATAGATGTCATCTACATAGGACACTGCCTCCTCATTGCATGTTTGTAATAGTTCTGACATTCTTGCCGAGAATAGCCCCGGGCTGTTTTTATACCCTTAGAGCAAACAACAAATTTCGCTGAGTGCCGAGGGCAGAAAATGCTGTCAAATATCTGCTTTCTGGGCTATATTTTGGCAGAAGAATCCTATCAAGATATCTAATGTTGTTTTGTATTTCTTCTGCACAATGTTATTCATTAATGCGGCACTGTGTGCGTGTTGTACTGCAAATGTTCGTGTGCAAGAGTTTAAATGTCGGTAATCCAAAACTAGACATGGAGGCCCATGTTTCCAGGTGTCTATCCAATTTTATCAAACATTCTGAACATCTGGACTTTCACCAAGCAGGCTTCCAGCCCGCCCACTCTACTGAGACTGTTATTCTCGCGGTTCTAGACGCCTTGCGAGCTAATGCAGACAAGGGTACCCCTCAGGCTTTGGTGCTCTTGGATTTGTCGGCCGCGTTTGACACGGTCGACCACCAAATTTTGCTGGACCGTGTCAGACAGGCTGGCATTCAAGGTGCAGCTCTCAATTGGATCAAGTAATTTCTTGAGGGCCGCTCCCAAGCAGTCCGCCTTGCTCCTTTTACCGCCCCCATGACCGCTATCACGTGTGGGGTCCCACAAGGATCATCATTGTCCCCCCACCTGTTTAATCTTTACCTCCTGCCCTTGATTCATTCTCTATGGAATAGGAAGTTGACTACTTTTAATTATGCTGATGATCTTCAGCTTGTTTTTACCATCGACAACTCTCCTGACTCAATTCAGGAATTTCAAGATACCATGCTCTATATCCAGAGTTGGATGGACCATAACCATCTCAAACTTAATCCGGGCAAGACCGAATTAGTCCTGCCCGGAAAAGGCCAGATCTATTGGGGCCCACACTATTGGCCAACTGAATTGGGTCCTCCCCATCCCGTCCTCTTCTGTAAAAAGCCTAGGAGTCACCATAAATGCTGATCTCTCATTTAGAGGTCAAGTAGGGACAGTGGTCTCCTCATGCTTCTTCCAACTACGCAAAATCAGGAAGATTGCCCATTTGCTCACTCATACCGCTCTCATACAGGTTGTTACGGCCTTGGTTCTCTCCCGCCTCGATTTTTCCAATTCTATTTACCTCGGCCTCCCATTGTTCTTACTTAAACGTCTCCAGCTGGTACAAAACCAAGCTGCGAGACTTATCCACAAACGGACAAAATGGCAATCTGCCAGCCCCTTACTTGCAAAACTTCATTGGCTCCCTATCATCCAGCGGGCAGCCTTTAAGACAGGGTGTTTAATTTTCAAGGCCCTTCATTGTAGGAGCCCTAAATTCATCAGTTGCATGATATCAAGACATGTTCCCACCCGGAATCTGCGATCTGCACATCTCCAGCTGCTAACTACCCCTATCTATAAGCTCAAACGCCAGGGAGGGTGCAGGTTCTCCTATCTGGCCCCCAAGTTCTGGAACTCTCTCCCACTAGCGATCAGATCTTGTAATAATTTATTGGGTTTCAGAAAAATGCTCAAGACATGGTTGTTTGAGAAGGCTTATGCATAATCCGCCCCTGCTGTGACACTGATCAAGTTAAGCGCCATGAAACCTCTGGGTGTACGTGCGCTATAGACATTTTTATTAACATAACATATTAACATGAGTTGTCAGGTTTCATTACGGGAAACAAAGGATTGTTCATCGGGGAGGTGCAAGTCTCAATCACACCTTGATACTCAAGTTGGTCTACAATTTCTTTGACCTGTCTTTTTGCATCGGTTTTAATAGGGTACTGTCTCTGTGGATTTGCAGTAGAATTTAATGGTATTTCGTGGTGAGTAGACTCCACGTCCCACCCTACATGGTTGCGGTATAATGCCAAAGCTACCGCTAGCGCCCACTCCTGCGCGTAGGAATGTTTTAAAGATTCTGGAACGAGGTCGGAGAAAGCAGGCAAAATGACACTTTCCCCTTTTGGGCAATCCATCACAAACTCAGGCGGCCAATCTTTTTCTGCTAACAAGATGTCATATCAATATTTTAAGTTCTCCCAAAAGAGACCTTTAACCTTTCTTGAGATGTCCCCCTCTATTTGGAGTGTAATTTTGTACAGTCTATGTAGGACACTAACTCTTGCATCAGGTGTTTCCACTGTGATGTGTTCATTCAATACTGCTGTCACCAGAAAATCCTTCAGGTTCTGGCGAGCTATTGTTACTTCTGCCGCGCTGTCTAGCATCGTCAGATCCCATTCCATGTTCAGAAGCTGAGTCCACAGTAACCTGGGCATGTCTAATTTTTAAGCCAGCTACTTTCTTCTTTTTGAATTGAGGTTTCGTTTTCAGTTGCTCTTCCTGTTTGATAATATAATCTGAAGTACGATGTGTTTCCCTTTTTGTCTTTGGTCGATCTTCAGTCTTTTGTTTTGATCGCCCATCTCTCTGAGTTTTTTGATGAACCCTGAAAGGAACGTGCATCAGTGTCCTGATACCTATCAGGTTTCCTAATGTTATCACGATTCCTAAGGTTATACCTCTTTTCAGAGGACTCCCATTGGGGAGACCCACCCCTTGATCGTGAATTCTTTTCTGTATTGTTATTTTTGGATTGTTTGTTATCCCGCTTCTTTTTAGAAGAAGCAGGTGTTTGCTTCGAGTTGCCCTTGTCGGGACTACCCGCCATTTGTGGCTTCCCTGCTTTGGTTCCCAAATTATCTCTACCTAATGCAGCATAGGTTTCTTCGATAATTTTTCGTAATTCTCGCTCTTTATTTATAGGTGTTATTTCCCTTAGGCGGCTGAGTATGGCCACTGCTGATGCCTCCCCCTTTATGTTGCTCAGCATGATTGCAGAGACTTGAGCAAAATTACCCATCAGTTTCATCCAAGTCCAGGGCAGGTCCTACCCCGTACTCATTCTGTATCTGTTTCAATACTTCAGGAATAACCGCTATGGAAGGGGTACCGTGTATTCTAATGTAAACGGCAGCAAAGATTGTTCCCCAAGTGGTGCAGTCCTCGAACAAGGGAACCATCCCCATTGGCAAGCAAATGGTTAGGATTCTGTTTTTCCTGCGGGCCCATATGGGAAATACTGCTTCCAGCTGTGCTATTTTTTGTGCAATCTAGAACGGAATTTGCTCCCGTTTGGAAGGTCCCTATTACTGATTGCTGGGTCTGTGGGTTAATTGTTGGTGTTGCTTGATGTGGACCAGCTGGAGCATTTCTCGCAGGTTGGACTGTCAATATTCGCATGACAAACTGGACAATGTGTCTGTATAGCCTGACTATGTCTTTGTATATTGTATGGACTTCATTCACTGGTAGTGTATCTATCTTTGGATGTGAGTGTATGTCGCTAAGACCGGCCATATCCCTCCTTCTATGCTGAGTGGACCGAGATGTGTGTGGGAGGGCGCCTTTAAACCAGTTTCTGTGTTGCTGGTAAGTTAACGGGACTTCAATGTCTTCGTATGGAATGTATTCATCTGGTGGTTCAACGACAATGTATGTGTGGAACGATTTAGTCTGTGGATCTGCAGGTGGGAACTGAACCCAAGAATAGAATACCTCTGATCCGAACACCTTATGTGCCTCAATCACGAAGGTAACACAGCCACCTGTTGCGGGTAAGCTGTGTTATAACAGTGCTATAGTTACTGCATGTCTGCAATTTTCTGTGATGTTAAGAGCGTTTGCAAATTCTTGTCCCCCCAAGCTACTCGCAGGGCCAGTCATTTTTAAAAGGGAAGAAAAAAAGTTAAGAGCTAGGGTTTTGCACAATGTGGGGAACCTTTTATCCTTCCAAGCTTGTTTAAACCTTCAGCCAATACACAGGGTATATCTGCTCAGCTGAGGCGGATCTCCCTTCCCACTTTCTCTGAAAAGTGTGAGTAGGGCTTTCTGAGAAAGCACGACTGAACTACTCAGATTTTCACTGTTAATATAAGAACCAAACTAACGTTGGCAGCGCCATGTCGTGTAGTTCCTAGGAATCCCCAGGACCTGCGCGTTTTGCATGACCTAAACTGAAGGCTTGGTGTGCCAACCGCTTTCGGACACCCCCACAGGATATGTCAGCTGTTAGAGCAGCTAGCTCTACAATTCCACTACCACCCCCCTGTATCCTACAGTGGTGAAGGTAGTTTCTGGCAACCACTGAACATGACAACCCTGATTTCTCAGGGATCATGAAAAACAGTACAGTACTTTTCGCTCAGTCACTCGTGCTCAGTTATTCTCAGAAAATACACAGGATGGTGATTAGGAAGTTTCAATAAGTATTTATTAGTCCAGCGTCAGTCTTGTGCAAAACATATTTGCTGCGATAATGAGGAGACAGAAGCATACAAAAGAAATCGCAAGTACTAATATGGTAAACAGTGGATACATTTCTACCATAGTGCTAATAAGATGAACATAAGCAGTTCAGATAAAAACAGTAGCATTTGCATATTCCTAAAATGCACGCCCTAAGTAATTTGCCTAAATGTACCTAGCCTAGATATGCATGTATAGCATGTATATGTAGCCAAGAATCCCCTAGGGAAGAACCAGTCCCCTCACCTGATGGTTGAGAACGAAGGACCCCATTTCTGCTTCGAGGCTGACACCCCGCAAGGTGATGTCAGTTCGCTGCGTGTAGAAGATTCAGCATGCAGGACCCCGTGTCAGCTTTGGAAGGAATTGTCCTCTAATTTGCAGGGGGGAATAAGGGTCTTATATACTAGAGTGGCCACTCCAGGGTTTCTTCTAGAATCAATATGTTTTGAAAACAGTCATAACTGTTTTGAAAACAATCAAATGTTTTTCCAAACAAATGCGATCATGCACAGCTGGCTGTTGGCCAAGGATGAAAAAAAGTGGTGACCCTTATACAGAATAATTATGAGTTGCCGGAGGGCATGTTTATGTACGTCAGGTACAGGGATTATCACAGCATACGAAGAGCCCGGTGTTGAAGAGACAGGAGCAAGGTACTAGGTAAAAGGTCACCTGTTTCAGAACCGTTATTGTCGTGTGGATGGGTCAATGTATGTAAAAAGGGGTATACATGACAGGACTAGCCTAAAGGACATGACAGCCCCTTCCCTTCCAATGGGGCACCCAGGGTTTGCCTTTTTCAGGGGCAGCATATAGATGCCACAGTGCCCAGCCCACTCCCTGCTCGGCCAACACCTTCTCATGCTGGTGTGGGAGCCAGCAGTCAATTTCTCCTGCCTGTGAGGCAGTTAGGGAAGTGGGGGCGCAGGTCCAGTGTCTTCTCATCTGCCTCTCCCTTGTGCATGGGTTTTTAAGTGTGGGGGTGAAAGTTCCAGAAGCCCGACACCTGGCCAATCTTGGGGTGGCATATCACTCCACCCCGGTCACAACCCTCTAGCACAGCCTTCTGGGACATTATAACACGGCGACTTCAAGTTGTATGTGGAAGAAACTTCCCTGAGAGCTTTAGCTTTGCCCTTAGTTGGCACAGCTGCCTGATCCCTTCCCACCAAAACTTCAAAGGCGCACCCGTCCTCTGTTGGGCTCCAGAGGTCTGGACCGCCTTTGATTTTATGGGCCTGCCCAGGTGTAGTGTGGCAAGCAAATAAATAGATGCAGATTTCCTCTCCACGCCCTTCCTTTCCCAGAAACGGGGTGAAGCACTGTTAATGGCTCTATTGTGTGGGGTGGCCTTTGATCCTCCTGCAAGACAGTAGACTAGTTAACTTGGCCCAGCGGAGAGAACAAAAGCCCTGATTCCGATCATGAGCTGTGCCAGGGAATTATGGCAATTCTTAATGTGCCATAAGGAGAGTATCTGTGATATCAGGTACTGTTGACGTACACTCAGGATGCATGTTTACCCCTAGATTGATACCTCGCTGGACCTTGTAAGGCTAAGTAAGGTGAAAGTGTACTTTAGTGCAGATTTCCCTATAATGTGTAATTCAGTTAAGCATCACATACATTCAGTAAGCACTAAAGACCTACACTATGAATGCCTACTCACATCATAAGGCCCACCCCAGGTCAGTACCAATCCTTGAAGGGTCTCTTCTGTGAAAAGCTACCTGCACCAGATAGCTGGCTTCACAAGACAGTAGTCTCACATGCACAGCCCGCACAGGTGTGCTCATCTGTTTACATGTAACCAGCCCAGAAACTCTTAACCTAGTTGTGCAGCAGCAGCCTTATCTTAGAAGGTCGACACTGGCGGTTAGCACTCTCAGTTCATTTGCCATGAATGAGACTCAGGTAGTGAGGTTCACGCACAGTAAAAGTCCAACACCGGGTAGCCAAAGCAAAAAATCCAGGGGGCTTAAATGGGCGGAACCCACTTTGCAACACCTGGTATTCGAAATAATTAATTCTCTCACATGACAATTGTAGGAGGCTGGCTTAGTATATGGTGTACACTTATGGTGATTTTAGTGGTCTTAGACAACCATAGAAAGCTCTCTAAGTGGTAGCTGTGGAGAGCAGCCTTCAGGCTTAGTCCAGAAGGAGTGTTAAGCAGCTTGTTTTACCAGAACTAATCATAGTGTAGGTTAAACGAAAAAGAACTACACAGTATAGTTATAAAAATAGTTATATTTATCTTTTACACTCACTAACACATTGGTATATCTCCTACCAGGACTTTTAAACATAATACTTCAAATGAAAAACAGGTAAGTAAGCACAAATACACAGTAGTCTCCATGGGGGAGACCAAACCATATACTAAAGAAGTGGAATGCGAACTGCGACCGAAGTCGGGACTTGGACCAGAAGACTCAGACGAGCTGGGGACACAAGGAACCACCTGAGGTAAGTACCCAGGAACCCCACGGAGGCTGTGTGCAGAGCGGAAACTCAGCCACGTACTCAATGCAAGTGATTGGGAAAGTCTCGGTTGCAGTTTTCAAGAAGGGCCCTTCCCAGTGGACCCTGAAGAAACCCTGTGGAAGATGGAAGGTTTGGAGAGTCACCCCATCCATTGATACCCCAGGAACCAGGATACCTACACTAGGTAAGCCCTGTGCATAGGTGTGAAGTGACGTCGGAAACCACCGTAGACCACAATGGAGGACTTCAGAAAAGATGCCGCTGGCGAAGAAGGTGAATGAGTCCGGTGGAATCCAAGGATGGATTCTTGAAGAGGAGTACCTGAAAGCAGAGGGGACAGAGTCTATGCCACTCGGGAGTGACCAGGAGGCATGGGAGAACGATGACCACCGATGATGGAAGATGCAGGAGAGTTGACAGTGACCTTGTCGCTGCAGCTGTGGAGACCAGGTGGCGCTGTAGAAGACCAGGAGCTGTTCACGAGCTGTCCCACGTCGGAAGTCGAGAACCAGGAGGTTGGTGTCCGGTGGGAGCACCAACAAGCTTTGGCAGCAGTAACAGATGTGGCAGACAAAAAAGGTGCAACGTTGGGACTCATCAAGTGCAGGAGAGTCAAAGCAGGCCCCAAGCAAGCAGGGGAGCCCACTAAAGCCCAAGAAGACCCTCAAGAGGACCCACAAACTGAAGACATAGGAGTCAAAAGAGGACCTCAAGAAGCTCACTAAAGATGCAGTACTGTGGTGCAGAGGATGCGGTGAGGATGAAAACCTTGGTTGGAAGAGATGCTGGAGCTTCTTGTAGCCTGAATCAACGCGGAGCACTGGGGTGCTGTTCCAGCAGTTCTGACAAGGGGTACTGGCCTCAAACTTGCTGAGAAGACCGTGCAGGCCTTGAGGGAGTTGCAGAACTACCACCTGTGTTGCTGAGCCTTTCAAAGTTCGTGGGATGTCAGGAGCAGCAGACCGGTCAGCTTAGTTGCGGTGCCTGCAGATGCAGCGGAGTGACTCCTTCAGGTGTCTTTGATGCCCACAGGCCTGGAGAAGAACCTGGATGAAGCACAGGCACAGACGATGAAGAAGACTGGCAGGACAACAAGACCAGGAGCAGCAGTCCATGAACTCCAAAGTGCCCAGACGATAAAAGTTGAAGTAGTTTCAGATCTGAATCTTGTTCCTTGACGAATCTGAAGAGCCACCCATAGGTAAGCCTTTAAGTACTCTAGGGGAAGGTTTGGGACGATTCAGGGATCCCTCCCAAAGAAGGGGCTGGACAGAGGGGAGGATACTTTCATGTCCTTTGTCTAGTTTCGCACCAGAACGGGAGTCAATGGCTTCCTGAACTGGTTACAACTGGAGTACGCAAGAAGGGCACCAAATGTGCCCTTCAAAGCAGTCTGGTTGCACTGGCAAGCGCCCCCACCCCCAGGCCAATACACTAAGTCCTGTCTGGGAGGTGGTTACACCTCCCTGCGACAGGAAACCTACCTTCCCCTGCTTCCGCTCAGCTCAGCAGCAGGAGGGCAGAATCGTGTCTGTGGTCGGCATCAGCACTAGCTTGCTGTTCGACCCTGAAAGGCTGGTACCAGGAATACAGGGGGGCTCCCTAGGGGATCCCCTCGGTACAGGGGATCCTACATCCAACACTGGAATCGGTGTTGGGGTAGGATTCCTACATGTTTGAAACCAAACATGACCGCTTTCGGTGCAGCCAATATATAGTTAGACATCTCGTAATTGACTTGATGTCCACTATATGTATTAAATGGCTGACTGCATTTACAAAGCCTGGAGAATCGACCCCGGGGTTTGTAGGGGATGTCATGCAAGACACACTCATACATATAACCTAGCACCCTGCCTTCAGCATTGAAAGGCCTGCCTTAATGGTGACTTATAGGTTTTAAGTGCAGTGACCTCAGATATAAGGAAAATTATATCTGTTGTGAGTGGTGCTAGCACCAGCTCACACCGGCTGCAATGGCAGGCCTGTATTCACAGTTTGAGTGGTCTTTCATGGGTGGCATAATAAATGCTGCAGCCCAAGGGAGACCCCTGGTGTACCTATGCCCTGGGTACCTTAGTACCATATACTAGGGACTTAGAAGTGTACACCAGTAGCCAATTGGGAAAGCTACAAAGTACTTACCATAGTCAAATTTAGGGAGAGAGCACAGTGATTGGAGTCCTGATTAGCAGGATCCCAGTCAGACTAGTCAGAAAACAATATAACACCAGCAAAAAGTGGGTGTAACCATGTAAGCAGATCTTACTTTCCTACAACAATCTATTCAATTCAAATCTTTATTCGGCTATTAAAAAAGATAAAACAGCCATAAAAGGACATACAATAGAATACATTTAAGAAACGTTAGCACATAGTTTAAAATACCAGTTAGTTAGGGCAATTCATTTCTAGATTACAGCAGGATACTTTCTTGCATTAATCGATTTCAGGATAAACAAAGCGACATTATAACATGTTAACGGATCCTCTGATGTAACCAAAAATTCCATAGCAATTTTGTGGGACCTAATATTGTGGGCAACAAACAGAGGCTTAAGATAAAAACATCTAAAATTACGATAAAAATTACAGAATAGTAGAAAGTGCAATGTGCTTTGTTTGCGCTTATTGTCACACGGACATGGTACCAGATCTGGAGGACGTGATTTCATTTTAGGGAATGCGACAAAATAATGTGCAATATCACATCTCAATAACACAAAGCGGTGCTGTACATAAGTCACGTGTGACAGATAACTGTTGGCTCCCTCCTCTAACATAAAAGATTTATATAAGGCCACAGTTGGTTTATTTAGTTCCAATTTTGCTCTAAGATTCCGCCTTTGTAACAGGAAGGAGTCTTTAATCTCTTTCTTAGTAAAGGACAATATTTTTATAGGATCCGACCATACAGATGTTTTAAACAAGTTCCCAAGTATGGCATTAATATAGGATACATACCACAAGAACAGAGAGGAGAGGGTCCAAGGGAAAAAGTTTAAAGACCTGCAAGGAAGGTATCCCCTATTAAATTACACTTCTAACACAAAAATCCTCGGGTCTGTGCTAACAAAGGAAAAACTAGGAAGTGACGAGCTAATGTCTCACAAAGTCCCCATATGGGAGAAATCCCTTCTAGGACGAAAACCCTCACCCACCATAGATGACATGCTTCATCATATGGGTTTCTCCTCTCAATGGGAAAGCCTAGTCCCACTGAGGGCTACAACTCCCTCAATATGAGGAAGGAGCTCAGGGATGTTTTTAAGATGTTGCTACACTATCAAGGATGCTAAATCCCATAGGTGAGTCCTGGTGTGGTGAGGATGCAGCGCGAAAATAAGATAGTGACTAGAAAATGGTGAGATTAAAACTACCTAGTAGGGGCAAAACAAAACTCTTTATTCACTTGCTCGAACTGGTAGGATTAAAAAGCAGTGCATAAAGCAGTATGGATTTAAACTGCTAAGTGTCAAAAAACGGTCGGTTAATATAGGATAGCCATGGAATTTTTAAAACATCATCCAAATTTAAACAGTCTAAAATAATAGACCTGGTAAAGGCAGTGTCTTCCCGTCTCCAAATTGATGCCCATAATAACAATGGCCCTACCATCAGGGTATACACTAAAAATTGGAGCCCAACCTCATGATGTATGATGGTATTTGATACAGATGGTGATAAAGACAACAGGCGTTTTAAAAAACAATTTTCTTCTGTTTGCAGGGCCGTACTATTGGTGTAACCCCAAAGGCCTGCCCCATAAAGGGCGGTGCTTACTCCTTTAGCTTTATAAATAGTTACCATCTCTTTGATTGGTCGGTTTCCTAGTTTAGCCGCAAATTTTAAAATCCCTTGGTTGGCCTTACTCATTTTTGCTCTCGTATTTACAATCTATTCACACAGAAGTGCCTTCTGAGGGATACAGAAGATTTGAACAACATTTACTTGTTTTAGGAACATTGATAGTCAGCTCTTTTTCCCTACAGAAATGAGCAAATTTGTCAATCAGCTTGTTCTCAGAGAGATTAAAACAGCGCCATCTACATGTTGGCCTGTAGCAAACATGAGCTGTTGCTGTAGCATAGAGGCCTTCTTTGGTCATTAGTAAGGGCTGGTCAATTCCCAAACATTACAATGTGACCCAAAGTTTGGGCTGACTGACCAGATCAAAGGCTGCTTTTAAGTCAATAAAGACCATGTATAAGGATTTGTTTTCAATAGAAGAATATTTTTCTCAAACGGCATGTAACTAAAGCGTCTGCTCAATATGCCTCAGACCTTTTCTAAATCCAGTTTGGGTGTCTACAAGGATGCAGCTTGCATCAACCCAGGCTTGCATGCAATTGAGTAGCAGCCTCCTTGGGATTTTCCCCAATAAAGAAATTGGTCATAAATTGCTGAATCCCTATGACTGGCTTTTTATGTAGTGGGACTAGTGTTAAGTACCCCAACCTAGGCCTAAGTAGCAAAACGACCTTTCACCTACATTTGTCCTACCTTGCTCTGCTTAATGGTTCTATCACTGACCTTTTATCCAGTTATGTGCTGAATAAATGTCAATCTGTTTCCTTGAATCTAGCCTCATTTATTATGCATGAGGATTCTTAGAAAAGTCCCCTGCACATGACGTACATAACAGGATTAACATACTCTGTATAAAAGTCATGGTCATCTTCATCCTAGTGCGACAAAACTACTTTGCATAATTGCAGGTATTGATTTAGGCTCATTTACATAATCGTACTCAAAACATATCGATTGTGGTAGGAACCCCAAGGCTATCTTTATGGTATAAAAGAACCATACCTTCATTAGATAAGCAGAGGAGACGCTTCCACGCTGACACTGGGGTCCTGCATGCTGAAGCTTCAACACGCAGTGGTCTGACATCCCTTGTGAGGTGTCCAACTCGTGACCTAGACGGGGTCTTTCATTCTCTCCCATCAGGTAATGGGGTTGGCTCTTTCCTAGAGGATTCTTGGCTACACACCCACATACATGCTAGGTACACTTAGGTAGGGTCCGCATCGTAGGAGTACGCTTGATTACTGTCATGTTTATATGCCTGCATATATTCACTGTTTTAGCACCGTGGTAGAATTCTACCTTTTATTTACTCTGTTGATGCTTGTAATCTTTTACATTTGCTTCTGTCTAATGATTGTCGCAGCAAACAAGTTTTATACTAGAATGACGCTGGTTCAATAAATACTTATTGAAAACGTCCCCAACGTTTATTCTGTGTATTTCTCTGAGACTAAGTGAGTACGATTGACTGAGCGAAAAGTACTGTACTGTTTCCACGATCCATGAAGAGTCAAGGGTTGTCATGTTCGATGGTTGCCAGAAACTATTCGCTCCTTGATAAGGTTCATGGCCACTGTGAGCTAGCTGGCCTATAGGCTGACATATCCTTTGGGGGTGTCTGGAATCAATCTAGACACCAATCCCTTAGTTTATGTTACCTACAAACGCGTAGAGCCTATGTATTTTTAGGAACTACAGGACAGTAGGACTAATCAGCAGGACAAAGGAATAGAATTTGATGCTAGCACATCACTGTAGATCTTAACTAGAATCTATGCCCATAAAATTTTATCCGCTTGCAAAGAAATCTACCGGGACTAAGGGCCTGATTTAGATCTTGGCGGTAATGGTCCCGCTGTCACTTTTTCAACGGAATCATCGCCTGCCTACTTGGTGGTCTGCCCGCTCTATTTAGTTGCTGGCTGGTCCATGGATGCAAGACCGCCACAGTCCCACCGACTCCGCCAGGAATTCTCACCTGCATCGAGAGCACCAATAGCAGAAGCGGCTGTCGTCGGGAGTCCAGCCAAGATGACTACTGAGCTAATCACGATTTGGCTTTCTCTCGAGGCAACTGTGGTGGGAATACCTCCTACTTTGAGTTGGCGGAATCGAAGGAATGAGGTAAGAACTTACCTATTTTTACTGTTTTCTACTTCCATTTCCATCTTGAACCCAATCGTTCAGGTCCCTTCTTTGGAGCTCTGACATCACCACGACGCTAAATGACTCCGTTGTCACTGGGATTTAAGGTAAGCAACTTTTACAAATGTCTTACTATGAATTGTGTGTGGATAACTACTTTAGCCTCATGTATTTTTGCATTGCTCTTACATACAATTTTTTCTTATGTATAATGCAGTAGTGTTCATTTTCCAACTTATCAAGGTAAAATGTGCACACCTGTATTGACACTTTAAAAAAAAAAAAAAGATTGTTTTTGTTGTGGGTGTTGTGCTTTGTGGCGCCCGTGATGTGCATTTAATAGTGTGTGTATTTTGTTTGTGTGGCATGCAACATGTAACAAAAAGGGGCATAACACATTACCTAAATATGTTTTTGAGGCAAACACAACATATATGTGTATTGACACGAAAATAAGTTGTATTTACCAGTTTCCACTCGACCAGGGACTCACTCCATTAGGAATCGCTGCTAGGACAATGCCAGCACAACAGGGAAATCTAAATCAGCTCAGCGCGAACCCGCCGGCTTAGTGGCGACAGAGTACTGTTAGCCAGCAATGTAGTCTGCCTCGTTGACATAGGTGTGCCGCTTTCGCAACGGTAAACAATCTGGCAATGCGGACGGCGGTTCAGCCAGCACACATCTATATACCACGGGTGGGACTCCGTCAGCTCGACAGAGTACTAAAAACCGCAGCCACGGAGGGACGACGGGAGTCCTGCCAAGATCTAAATCATGCTCCAAGTCTGGACCAGGTGTTTTGTTAAACTTCTGGGCTTTAATGGTTCTCACTATCTCAAGGAGTGATATAACTAAGTTGTGGAATCGTAGTTTGTCGCCAGATGCAATGAAGAGTTCAAAACAGAGGGTTGCCCTGATTTGCAGTTTTTGGTACACAGTTGTTGGAAGTAAGATACCTAGGAGTTTGCTCTTACTCTTTCCCTCCCCCCACACTGGGGCTGCAAGATACTAGCTCCCCAATTCTTCACCTGTCTTTAGCTTATGCAGCATTGTGAAGCTCAATCATAGTGTTGGTTTGGGCATCTAATTTGTTCTTGCTCAACAGTTTCTTATAATTCTTATAGTTCCTTAATTCTTGGAAATGGGCATCAGTACTAGCTGATGATCAACAATTCGCCAGCGCAAGTGGGAGTTAACATTTTTCCACCCAATGTTTTATCTGTGTGTGCTTTTGCTACTTTCCCAGGGGAATTTTGTTGTTGACCACGTAGCTTTGGCCTTGCCAAGTATTATTTTGAATGAATCAAGATTTGCCTTTTCCTTGCCCTGATTTGCTCATAAAATTAATTCCAAGCTGTCAGCTAACATTTACATCATCAGAGTCTTGTTGCATTATTTCTCCCAATTGCATTTTGCTATTGTACTTAATAATGTATTTCGGAAATATTTGAATGTCAGTATTTTAATTTTTAGGATTAAGTTAGTCAATTGCCAGGCTGGCCACCAGAGGATCGTGGGTCACTTTCTGGTCTTGCTATTACTTTCATATCGCTCACTCTTTTCCAGGCCTCCATGTTGATTATAATATGGGGCCAGATGTACGACCATACTAAATTGCAACTCGTAATTTGCGCTCGTTTGCGAGTTGCAATTTAGTATGTACAACAGTGTCAGAGACACTGATTGCGATTCCCAATGGGGTCGCAAAATGCGAGGCTCATTAATATTAATGAGGCACTCGCATTTTGCGACCCCATTGGGAAAAGCTGGCCCTCCCAGGGATGGTGGCCTGCTGGGCTTGAAGTAGGTGGTAATTGCGAGTGTTCTGCAACCGCAATTGCAGTCGCAAAACATTAGTACATGGGTTAGAGAATCGCTATTTGGAAGGGAACGCCCCTTCCAAATTGCGAGTCTCCAAACACTTTTTTGCGAGTCGCAATTCATTTGCGACTCGCAAAATTGTGTTAGTACATGGCCATACCAATTTTAGCTTGCGCAAACGGGTCGTTAACCTGTTTGCGTATGCTAAAATTGGTCGTTCATCTGGCCCATAGTCTATTAGACTTTACTTTCTTCCTGAACTGAAAATGTGATTGAACGGGCAGTTGGAAGAAGTAGGGCCATTTAGAAAGCATAAACTGCTGCTTAACAGCAGAGTTGTAAGGTTTTTCTCCCTAGAAGATTTTCTTTTCCTCGCAATTAATGGTCAAAGGACCCCCATCTCTTGTTCTGTTCAGAAACTGCATCTTCAGTTTTTGGGGAGTAAATTCTTATAATGACCTCACACCTATAGTAAACAATGTTCTAGATTTTTAAATATATTGTCTAATCGGCTTCACCGTGTTTTCCAGTGCATCTATCTTTGTCATTTCTCTAAAACAGCAACCTGGTGAAATATACACATTTTGTCATCAAGATTCACCAGTATGCCAAGAGGGGACCTTCTTTCATACGATCTGGGCATGTCCAGTCATCCAGCCATACTGGAACGGAATTGCCGAGCAACTTGAGAGGGCTGGGGGGAAGAAACTAACAGCTACCCCGCAACTATGCCTGCTAAATAAATGGGACACCACTGACTTTAATCAGACTGAGAAAACATGGGTCTCCCTCGGGTGGGCCATTGCCAAACGCAACATTGCACAGAAATGGGGGTCGGGGGAGGCGCCACGAATTAGAGACTGGAATGTTGACATGGATAGAGCCATGATAGCCGAAAAAGATGTATTCAAATACAGAGGATGCCCCAAAAAATGGGATCGTAAGTGGTCAACATGGAATACATATAGAGGGGAGATTTGCCTGTCTCCAACAGTGGAGTTGCGACGTAGTGGGGTCGAAATGCATGAAACATTTACCGCTGTAGAAGAATTGTCAGAATAACGAGTGAGTATGTTGTCTATGTGTCGATTATTCATTCATATTGATTGTATAACTGAAGATATGCTGAGACTTGAAGGCATTGCTGTGCTGCTTGTGGTGTTCATCAATAAAAACAGTTTAAAAAAAAAGATTCACCAGTATGCTGATGATCCACAAGTCTATTTGAAAGTGTCCTCCGATTCACACATCCGAAGCCTGAAAAACTGTTTGCACATTATCCAGACCTTGACGTCCAGCTCCAGCGCTTACCTGAAGCTCAACCTAACCAAGACAGAAAACCCATTATTTTCTAGGCTCAATTACATAAAACTTTCACTGAATGCAAAGTCACTTGATCCACCCTGGACACCAACCTCACCCTCAAGGAACACAGTGCCAGAGAAAAAGATGGTCAAGTTCCAGTTCTCTCTTCTAAAGAAAGTGAAACAGTTTCTTCAAGAAAGTGACTTCAGAACTGCTGTACAAGCCCTCGTACTCTCGCATCTAGATGGTAGTAGCCATATGGTTTTCCCAGTCACTACACTGACTACCCTTAAGGGCATTCTACACACCAGAGCCTGAAGCAATATGATCACATCACCTCTATCCTGATGGAACTCCACTGACTCCCCTTGTTGGCCTGCACCATCGTCAAAACCAGCTGCATCATTTACAAAACCATTACGACCAGCATCCCCGCTTATCTTGTAGACAAGATTACCATCTCTGGTTGTTTATCAGCAGAGCAGCAGCCAGGACACCATAAAAATGCAGAGTAAGTAGTGTAAATAAATAAAAAAACAAGTATCAGGCTTTTTCCATCTATGCTCCCAGGATCTGGAACAACATCCCATATCCATCAGGACTGCTGCCCTAACGCTGCTTCAATTTAGGAAAGAGTTGAGGGCATACCTCTTTAAAGAACACTACATTATAATGCATTAAGAGTTCACAAATCAGTTACCTCTTCTATCACTTGACCCTATACAGCACCCCACTGCCTTTTGGTTAGGTGTGTGCTATATAGATGCAACATACATTCATATATACCAAGGCACAAACTCAGAAAGCACAATTTCTTAGTCAAAATGAAAAGAAACCACCCAAGGTACAAAAGAAGGACGCAGCCACAAAACTATCCTGCTAAGACATACTCTGCAAAAAGGTGGTTGTTAGAAATGGGATTCCTGGTTGGCTGAGGTCTGAACCCAGGCCAGGCAGGAACCACCACTCTAATCAGGGTACAGCTAGATACACACTAAAAGATAACCTATCCTTACTCTCTGGTAGCTTGGCACAGAGCAGTCAAGCTTATCTAAAGAAGCAATGTGTAAAGTATTAGTGCAACAGACTCACACAGTAACACAATGACTACTACAACAAGACTCCACACATGTTTAGAAAAATAGATTATTATATTCTGAACAAAATAAGACCAAAACGAAAAAAATCCAATGTATAGAAGTTGAGATATTGAATTTAAGAATAAATGCAGTAAAGCGCTTAGAAGCAAGTAGTGCTAAAAAGGTTACTTTAGGTTGCGCTGGACAGGGGCAAAGTCAAAGTTCGTGCGGACCGCAATGGAGCGCTGGCCGGCTATAGGACTCACGCAGGCCCGGGTGAACAAAGTACACAAACAGTGAGATAAGTAGAGGCCTACAGGATGCTTCGTTCTTCTCCACACAGCAGTTCCGAAGACGGGTGTCGGAGTCGAGAGGCAGCGATCGATGCACCAGATTATGCCACGCAGTCGAGGGGATGCGTTGATCTTCCCAAGCTGCGGTGATGCACTGTCCTATGCGTTGATCTCTGGAGGCAAAGAGTAGTTCCGACGCGATGCGCCGATTTTACTCTGGGAACTGGGTTGATGCACTTGTTCTGCTACACGCAGACATGAGATGCGTGGAAATCCATGTTGCAAGCATCTGAGCCACTTCCAGTGAGCCAGGCACAGAAACAGGGGTAGATACTTTGATATCCATGAGTTTCAAGTAACAGGAGGCAAGCCAACAAGCCCTTGTAGATCACTTGGAGTGAAGGAAGAGTCCAGCTATCCCTCAGCAGAGTCAGAGAGCAGCAGGGCAACAAACAGAAAGTAGGCCTTCCAGTTCAGCAGTCCAGTTGAGTCCTTTAGGCAGCACAGCAGTTCTTCTGGCAGAGCTTCAGTTACAAGTCCAGTAGTGTTTGATGTTAGGGGGGGGGTCAGAGACCTAGTACTAATACACAAAAAGTGCCTTTGATGTGAGGCTGACTTCAAAGCAGCTCTCTGAAGTGTACAAGTATCCCTTTTAACCACGTCCTGTCTACCAGGCTGTCTGGGGCGGGTAATCAGTCCTTTGCGTGGGGACAGGACACTGACTATTCAAGTGAAGTGTTAGCCCCTCCCTTCCATTCTGCCCAGGCAAGGCGATCAGAATGCAGATGTATGTAGATCGGTACTCAGGCACACTTATTCTTCCTGTATTGTGGCTGTCTAGAGGGAATGCACAAAGTGTAGCTGTCACCCCTCCTCCCCCAGACCTGTATTGGAGGCAGACACTGCCAGGCACACAGAGCTGTAACAGCAGAGAAATGTCCACTTTCTAAAGGTAATGTTAAATCCAACTTCACCAGTAAGGAGGATTTATCATCACCATTCCAAACATATGAAACATGAAAAAGCTCCTTCTCTCCCATCAGGAATTACAGCTTAAAAGAAGCTTATTAAGGAATTCCCCATGCTAGCCTAAGTAGGCCTCACAGTAGTGAAAAACAAAATAGGCTGTTTGTCACTACCAGGTCATGCAAAACAAAGTTACATGTCCTACCTTTTACATACATAGCACCCTGCCCTTAGGGTTACTTAGCGCCTACCTTAGGGGTGACTTATATGTAATAAAAGGGGAGTTTAAGGCTTGGCAAGTAGTTTTAAATGCTAAGCCGCAGTAGCAGGAAACTGCACCCGCAGGCCGTGCAATGGCCGGTCTGAGACAGGTTTGAAATGCCTATATGGGTGGCACAATCAGTGCTACAGGCCCACTAGTTGCATTGGACTTACAGGCCCCAGGTATATGTTATACCACTTTACAAGGAACTTACTAGTAAATCACAAATGCCAGTCAGGTATACACCAATGTCGTCATGTTTAGGGGAGAAGCACATGCACTTTAGCACTGGTTAGCAGTGGTGAAGTTCTCAGAGCCCTAAGGCCAACAAAAAGAATCAGCAAAAACAGGAGATAAAAGCAAAAGGTTTGGGGTGACCCTTCAGAGAGGGCCATTATCCAACATTGGTCTACAAGAAGGAGGTGTACAAGAAAGAGTTCCTAACACACCCAATATCCCAGAGCAAGTGACAGCCTCAAAGACAGATTTTATAGGTCAAATGAAGAAGTCTGTTAAGTACTAAAGACCAACCATAGATCCTAGTTAGGCACAAAGGTCCAACAGAGAGAAAGAAAAATAGCAAGGTATAAAGCTCAGAGCTCTTCACTCCATCACATGGACCGAAAAAACTTTAATGGAAACCCATTTAAGGCAAAAGGTAGCTACTGTCACAACTAATTGGAAGCTTTCCTTATGGAAAGTAAGGATATGCATACTCCTTCCTGGAAGTGGATCCACCCCTTGTGACTACACCATTTTCTAAAAGAAGCTCATTGGCAAGAGTAGGATTTCAAAGTAGGTCTTGTAGCTTAAACAACAATGGGCAAACCCATGTTCTGTAGACCAATCTGCTCAACTTCCAAGGATCTACACGGAAACAAATCAGGACTTCCTGCATCAGAGACATGAATCTTAGTGGTAAGGAAAGGATCAGAAGAAGAAGGTTCTTTCCTTTGGTAACACCGTCTTTGGTAGGTATCCTATCTAATTGCAGATTCCTCACGTTTTGAATATCCCAAAGAGCCAAACTGGATCCAAACAATTTTTTCGAGAAATTCCCTCATGCACCACTAGGTGGAGTCGTGCTGCTCAATGTGTTAAGGGCAGGTCTTCTAGGTGATGGTTTCAATCTATTCTTGCAACGTAGAAATGGCTGATCACTCCCCTAGGCTACCTCAGACTCCAGATTGCAACAGAAAGTCAAGAGTTGCGACTAGGAGTGGCAGTGAGTAGGAAGGGAAAAATATACTGGAGACCGTAAAAAAAAAAGTCTTCCACCAAGCCAGGCCAAACAACAAGACAAACAGAGAAGAATATTCAAGGAGAATATCTGGAATAAAGGAAACCCACAACCACAATGAGCGAGCAATAAGCAAAAGTGTCATTAAGAGACAGGTTGGAACTATTTTGAACTCCTTATGTAGTACCAATTCAGGAAGTGAACCTGTGGAGAAACAGGGGGTGGGGGGCCATCAGCTTGCTTTGGGTAATTTAAGGTGATAAATTATAAGTATGACATTCCCCGAAGAATTTCTTGGCAAGAAACTACATACTACAAGTTTTTCCAAAATATAAATAGATTATTTGTGTCTCAGTATTCTGAAGTTGCAGAGTAATTAACCTGCAGTGTTAGAGACACTACAGGCATTACATTTTCTTTGTGGACAGCATTTGCCGCCAGGAGCTAGGATGGCCCAAGAATGCAATGCGCCGGGCCACATAGCAGCTGAAGAGGGAAAAGCTGTATACCCTCAAACACCATGAAAGGAGCGGTGCGGGTTTGGCGCCCACGCACAAGTGACCCTAACAAAATGTTGAACCACTCTGGAAATGACTTCGGAGTTGCATATCATTACTCCTGTACACTAATGTCAATTTCTTTCTGAACCTCGTCTGCACCTTTGGATTTGGTGCCAATGAACGATCAGAATTTACATTGTGCAGATCTCTAAATAGGTACCTTTTCAAGAGGGAGAAAAAGAGTCCACTCCACAGAACAGAGAGGTGGGAGGGCAGTGAGGAATCTGCTATTAGATGGAGCATTCACCAGAAAGATTGTTACCAAAGGAAAGTCAGTTGCAGTGGCGGGCGGTAATATTAAGAAGTGGAGAGGCACCGGAGTGAAGTGGATGTTTTAACCCAGTGACAGGCACTGTGATAAATGCCTTTAACATCGATGCCAGAGCTCTCAATCATGTCTTGTTCATGTTGTTTTATTTATAATGGGCCATGATCGAAAGCTCTGAACTTGAAGCTGAAGGCAGGGCGAGTTTCTCACAGTGCCTGTCAGTGGGTCAAAAAAGTAATTAATAATAAAATTAAAATAATTACTTACCCATGTGTCCTCGTGTGTTCTCTTCAGCAGTCCCAGCGTGAGCCTCCGCCAACTCCCCTCTACCACTTCAGATGCTGCTCTCATGCTGCTGATAATGTGTAGCAGCATGTGAGATGCATCAGGATTGGTTGGAGCAGGATGGCTCGACACTCCTTCAGGCACTGGGTAACTGTACTGTGCTTCTCTCCACCCAGCTGTCTTTAAGACAGCTCACGTTGGAGAGGTTTAAAGTGTGAATGTCAGGCTGGCCATTGCAAGACAGCCGGCCAAGGTGAGATGCTCACTTTAAACAGGAGAGGGCCCACTCTTCCCCTGCTTCAAATTAGCAGCAATGGCCCTGCCCAGCCCGCCTACCCTTACTCTTGACTTGGGCTGACAGCAACAGTGAAAAATAAAATGGTAATAAATTCATTTTATTACCATTTTATTTTTCACCTCTGCTGCTCTTGCAGCGGTGGTGGGGGGGCACGACACTCCTCCCCCAAATGGAGACCGCCCCTGGTCAGTTGATCTTCTGATGGATAGTTCTAACCGCAGATTCCACACCTTTAGAATATATACCAAAGCAGTACCTCCCCAGGTGGCAGGTCTGTGGAAAAGCTCAGACCAAAACGTCCTGTAGGATTAAATGGGCAAAGTGTCCTTCTGGTCGGACCTGGTTATCAAAGGAAGTAGTGCTTCATGAACTTTGAACTGATGCTCACATTGCAGACTGACAGATGTCCACTCCACTTGCCAATGGTGTGGTAGCAGCTTTGGTACTGGTAGAATGAGCCCTCAAGGCCTCTGGGAGCTGCTTCTTAGCTGCGTAGCAGATTTTTATGCAGAGGACTTGAAATGGTTCTTTTCTGTGCTGCCTTACCCTTCTTTCCTCCTATAGATCCCACAAGGAGCTGATTGTCCACTAGATGGTACTTGGTGCAATGGATACAAAAACTCAATGCTATTTTGGGATCCAAACAAATGAGTTTTCCTTCCTCTTTCAGGAGATGAGGTGTAATGGTTAATGTAGGGAGGGTGATGGATTGTCTAACATGAAAAAGCATCACACCTTTGGGCAGGAATGCCACCCTAGTCCGAAGCACCAGTTTGTCAGGAAAAAGGTAGTATATGGTTGCTGGGCAGACAGCGCTTACAACTCACTCACGCAACAAGCTGATTTTAGCTCTGCGAGAACTACTGTTTTCAGAGTCAAAAGATGAAGAGGGCAACTGTGCATTGATTCAAATGGGGTACACATTAAGTATGTAGGAACCAAATTAAGGTCTCACTTTGTCATTGCAAAAGGTTTGGATGGAAACATGTGGAGTACCTCTTGCAGAAAACACATCACAGTATGTGATTTAAAAAATGATGGTTGATCTGGGAAAAGTAAAAAGGCCAACAGGGCGACAGTCCAACATACAACTTTTAACCATGGATAAAAGAAAAAAATTGCTGGGCCAAAGTTAGCACAAAAAGGAATACATCCGACAATTTGGCTTGCAGTGGGTCTCTCTGATGAGAGGTGCACCAAGCAACAAACTTTTCCCAACTTTTAGCATAAATGTTTTTTGTGGACATAGGTGTAGGTTGTGCATGGCCAGTGTAGGATTCTGCCCTGCTACTGTACAGAAGATCCTCCCAAAGCAGCAGCCTGATCAGTTGAAAGATACTCATGCCCAGAAGTTCTGGGTACCATACTCTCCTGGACCATTACGGCGCCTCTAAGATGACCCGGAGACCATTCATGATTCTCTTCAGAACTTCGGGCATGAGAGGCAAGTTTCACTTTTGGTGGAAAGTGCCACTAAGGGAGAGTCGTCTTGGGAACTCCAATGCGCAAAAGCTTAGATCCTGCGCATTCTCAACAGTGGCAAAACGTTGGAGGCAGAATTCTTCCCATTGCTGGAAGCCCTGCACCACCTCTGAGTGTAATTGTCATTCATGATCTGCTAGGCAACGCTGGTTGAGTTTATCTGTCCTGGCATTCCAAGATCCTGCCAGGTGGCTGGCTACCAAGGAGATGCCCTGGCAGTTCAGCCAGTTCCAGAGGAGCAGACCTACTCCACTCTGTTTGTTGCAGTACCAAGTGGCATTGGTGTTGTCTGCGAGAACCTGAATGAGCCCCCCCCCCCTTAATGGATAGGAGGCAGGCATTTGGTGCCAAGCGAATCACCAGCAACTCCAACAAATTGATGTACACGTGATCTTCACCTCTCCCAGATAACCCCCAACCCAGCAATGATGCAGCCATGTCAATTTTGGGTATGGACGGGAGAGGGGTCAAATTGCAGTCAAACAGCCACCACTGTGGGTCTTTCACTGTCTCCTTCAAAACCTGGATGGAATCCAACAAGTGTCCTTGGTGCTGGGCCCACTGAGACTTCAGATATCATTGCAGAGCCTGCACATGCCATCTGGCGTGTTCCACAAGCATGATGCAGGAGACGAGAAGGCCAACGGCCTCCCCGCCAACATAGTGGTTCGCCCACCTGATCTATATGCAGGCGGACCTTAAGTTTGGTCACAGTAGAGACTACACCATCTCCATCATGGCCAAACTTCTCCAAAGGCCCTGCGGACTAAGGGGCGTCAGAAAAATGGCTACAACCCTGTACCAAACAGCGATATGCATGGACAGGCAGTTTCTGCCAATGCTTTTATAAATGACCACCGACTTGATGGTCATATATAAATTAGGCGGACGGTCCCTTCTTCATGGGGACAGAGTAATATACTCTGCCCCCATTGCGTAACAGCGGGCTGACTGCCTAGATATAAACCAGGCCCTTAATCCCTTGCACTCTGCATTGGTTCCTTGTCTAGGTTCCATGGGTATAGTGGTGAGGCATATACCCTCTTGGAATCTAGTGTCCCAGGACTTTGAGCAAAGGACTGTGTTGACACAGGTCACCAGAGAAGGCCTCTTTGGTGAGTGAACATGCTGCATCCCAAAAAAAGAGTTCCTGGTCTTCCCCTATGCATCCTTGTAGTCAGACTACCATGTCAGCAGATGTTAGTGAAAGGATCTGGAATCAACTAGTTGTCACGATTATAGTTAACACACCTACTAGAATGTAATGTTGTCTTGGTAGAGACATCCAATGTGGATGCCAAAGCCTACATCAACAGGCTGGGGGAACTTAAATGCAGGCCTTGGTGTAAACTGAAAACACCATTTTCAATTGGGCAGAGAATTGTCTTTTTGACCCATGTGTAATAAAAGGTGAGTTTTAAGGCTTGGCAAGTAGTTTTAAATACCAAGTTAAAGTAGCAGTAAACTGCACACACAGGTCCTGGGGTGGCAGGCCTGAGAGGTTTGAAAGGCTACTTCTCTGGGTGGCACAATCAGTGCTGCAGGCCCACTAGTAGCAGTAAGGCAAAACATCTTTGGGGATAACCTGCAAAAAGGGCAAGGTCCAACATGACCCACCTCCATCCTAAAGCCAGGGTAGACTAATCAATAACTTAATGGACGTCCCTGTTCAGGGTGATAGAACATGGACCTTTGCCCGCTACTGCAGGGGCACATGCCAGTTCTACGCCTCTCTAAACCCAGTTGGATCCCTCTGTCTTTACTCTCAGGGCCCACTAAGCTAACCCATGGGGAATCATTCTCCCCATCTGTGGAACCCCATCTGTGAAGCGCCCAACTTTAGTTTGCTCACAGATGCATCCCGGTAGGCAGACAGTACCACCATGACCAACAAAGTGATGTGGCGCATTCCACCCTTTGGGTTTGACTTCTGTGCCCAACCCAAGAAAAACTCTGCCCATAAGGACAGCAGCCAACAGAGATCACTGACAGCTGCCAGTGTCCAAAGCCAGGCCCCAGGCCACCCAGGGGTCTCTGTCCTCTGTTTCTCTGAGTGGGGGGCGGTAGCCCCAGGTGCATCGCATCCTTTCTCCACTTCACCTTCCACCAGTACAGGGGTGGTATTCTGAAACTGTCCCTCCAGCCCAGGGTCTGTACCCTTGGGCTGAACAGGAGTCATGGGCTAATCCTTCCTACCCCATCCCTCCATTCTGCACCCTCTTCTGTGGAGTGGTACTGCTAGAAACCAGTACTGGTTGGACGCTTGTGTCAGCTGCCCCCCCCAAGTTCTCCTGACACTATGGGGTTGGGCTACTGTAAACCTCCACCGCCCTCGGTTGGGGGGAACCTGAGTCACTCCCTTTAGGATCACTCCCAAATGCCTTTGCAGACTCTCTGGTACTCACCCAGAGGTTTGCCTCCTTTACAGGTTCCCTGGGGTCAGAGAACTTACACTAAACCAGGTGTGGGCCTAACCCTGGAAAACTGACCATGTGCTCTCTGACAAACAGATTGTACAGCCCTTCAAAAGTGTTTACTGCGCTACCCTTCACCCATCTATCTCGTGATCTGCAAAAATACTCCACAAATTCCTCCCAAGAATGGTGAGACAGCTTCCTGCTGCCCTTGAACCTCAAACTCAACCTGTATTCTTCAGGGGTATATCCATACTTCTCTATCAGGGCTTCCTTCATGGGGGTGTACACCTGCCTGTTACTCCCTTCTAGGGCCAGTAGGTCATCCTACCCATCACCAGGGCTGTGACTCCCCATGACTGTTCCCCAGTCCTCCTCAGAGATCCTGCTCACCTCTAGAGCTGCTTCACAGTGCTGAAACCACTGATGTATGTCACCGCCGTCCTTGAAGCTAGGCACCAAGTCTATGGGTATGTGAATTGTATCTAAAACTGGACTCTATATCTTTGCTGCCACCACAGGACTCTACTGGCAGTGCTTGTAAGCCCACAACTCTTAAACTATGCTCATGGACCAATTTCCTCTTCAAGAGGAAGTTTTTCCCTGGCGGCGGAGGCCCTTTCTGCCTCCGCCATCCTCTCCTCAGCTAAGACTGTCAGCCTCAGCCCTCTTCTCCTCTACAGCCAGCTGGACCAGCTGCAGCCTCAGGTCCCTCTCAGTTTGTCTATCCTTGAGCTCCTCAGGGGACAGGGTGTGGGAAGTGACACTGCTTCTGGCACGAGACCCAGTAAGAGACTCCCTATCTATGGGGTTCCCTCTCTCCACTGGAGTCTGCCGAGTCATTTTCTCCCTCCTCCTAAAACTCTTCAGGGCCACTGCCCTTTCAGGAGATTCCAAGGTTTAGGATCCTTACGAATTCCAAAGGGGTCCTCCACCTCAGACTCTTCCCAGAAGAGGGAGTCCTCTGTTAAGGTTGCTTCCCAGTGCGCCCTCACAAAATTTAAACAGGGCTCTCCGAAGGTCCCACTGGCAGGATTCCCCACTCACAGCTAGTCCCCTCTTCCTGTAGAACCCCTTTAACTCCCCTCAATTGTAACACAACAGGTCATTGAAATCAAAGGTAGATTTCATTTTGGCAAGGTACTAAACAAATGGTGTAAACAATTAGAGTCTCAGGCGTATTCAGATAAAGCAGGAGTAAACAATGCAAAAAAATATCCAATCTGAGAAAACAGGAGAAAACAAAATACGTAATGGTTTTTGTGCAGAGTTGTAGTGAAACAATGAGTTACTATGGTATCGCACAAACGCAAGTCCTATCCTCACCACTTATCACCAATGTTGGAAATGGGGTTTTCTGGTTGGCTAGGGTATGCCCCTAAGCCAGGCAGAACTCACCACTCTAGTCAGGGCAAGTCAGTTACACACCAAAGATAACCTGTGCTCACCCTCTGGTAGCTTGCCACAGAGCAGGCAGGCTTGTCATCAGAGGCAATGTGTAAAGCATTTGTGCCACAATCCCACAGCAACACAATGAATACACCACAAAAGAGACTCCGCACAGGATTATGCAAAAAGATTTCTATATTGTACATCAAACAAGACCAAAAACGACATGAATTATAAATAAGGCTCCCTGTTTTCTGTTTTTACTGATTTTTACAGATAAATACAGACAGAAAACCATTTATTGTCTTGTCTGTATATATTTTTAAATGTGGATAAAAACAGTAATTGGGTGCTTTTTGAGTGATTGTAAATACACTTTGCCATGACTGTCAGGCCAATAACTGTGTGGGTTGATAGGTAAGGGGGCTAAACAAGAAAGGAATTTTAGTAAAGAGGCTTAAACAGCAGTAGGTATGCACAAGGCGGATACTGAAATGTGTATATTTTCATATGTGCTTTGATTTATCTTCTGTGGGTGTTCAGATCACTGAAACCTGGCAGGCATTCAAGCATGGCTGCATATTTATTGGGTAAATAAATGTAGAAATATACCAGTTTCAACTTTACTTTTTTCACAAAACACATAATAAATATGGATAAATGCAGATAAAGTTGACAAGAAATAAATATGGATAAATACAGACGGAAATGACAAAAAAATAAATACCATAAAACCAGGAGCCCTAATTATAAATATTATGCAATTATTCAGATAGTACTTGTTATCCTGATCACAAGACTAAAACGACATACATCATAAAAACTTTGCAGGTAAGGCAGATTGTTAGGGTGAATCACAAATTGTAGTAAAAACACAGGGGACAGCGCTCCTATTACTTTATACAGTAAATTCCTGTGAGTCCTGTGGACACAATTGCATATAGAAAAGAACATAGGGCGCAGGAGCACCTGCACGTCTACTAGTTAATACGGTAACCCGGTGCCTCCATAAGCAAGGTGGTTCCTAACAGCGGTCCTCACCGATCTCAGTGTCCTACTACGAGGTTTTACCCCGTAATCCCAGAAACAACACACGTGTCCCCAAGTCCTGGACTGGGTCACAGCAGGAGGGGCACACAAAAGACCTCACTGGGTCTCTCGCTTCGATGCGCTCCAACCAACTGCCTGCGAGCGTGAGGTGCAGCTACTGGTCTGCGGTACCTGGGGAATCCAGCGGCTGCAGAGGAGCAGGCAGCCACATTCCCGTAACCACGGCACGGGGAGCTCTGAAGAGTAGCAGCAGCGCAGTGTCGGGCTGCACGGGCGGCCGGAGGCATTTCCCCCACAGAAACCAACAGCAGGCAGTGCTGGCACCCAGCATGGATTCAGCTGGTGCTTTGGCCATGGTGATCTTCCTCTGGTAGCCGGCCCCGCCCACAACGTGATGCAAGTTGAGTTTCTCCGCACTCTTGAGGCAATTCCCAGGGGCCACAAAGCCGGGTTTCCCCTTGACGCTGTACTGACTTTCTCCCGCTGGAGAGGACGGCCCTGGGGGAAAGGAATGCTGGAAGTCAACACTACTTCCTAGAGAGAGGAAGCACGCACTGGTCCTCGTAAACAGGTTTAGCGCTCAACATGCGCTGACTGGTAACTTCTTTCTAAAAGTGCCTGCACTTCAGGTTTCCACAAAACAAAGCTCTCCATATGCGCTATATAGAAATGAAGTGCTCACCACGCGCTGATGAGAAAACATGCAGAACAAGGAGCTGTAGTCAGGGTTTCTTGATTGGCCTGCTCCTGCTGGACTCACAAGAGACAGAGCCCCACGGCAAAGGGGCTTGAATGCAATGTTTTATGGCCCTGAGATTGCAAGAAGATGGGGCAAGCCAGCAAACCCTTGGAGAACACTTGTGGGCACAAAGAGAGCAACAGGTAGCAGGCCAGCACATAAAGTCAGGTTTGTAAAGTGGCAGTGCCTCCTGCAGTCCAGTAGGCAGCAGGCCAGCACAAAAAAACCAAGTTGTCCAAATGGTGGTCTCTCCTGGCAGCACATCAGTCCTCATGGCAATGTGCAGACTGTAGAGCCAGCAGCATCTGGTTACAAGTCCCACACAGTGTCTAAAAACATGGGGTCATAGCCCTAGTGCTTATGCTCAAAAATTTCTTTGATGAAGAAACTTCAAAGGAACCCTTAGAAGTGCCCAACAATCCCTTTCATCCCAGTCCTGGCTGCAGACGATCAGTAGGGGTAAATCAGCCCTTTGTGTGAGGGCCGGACACAACCTATAAAAATGTTAAGTGTGAACCACCTCTCCCAGTCCAGGAAGACTATCAGTACGTAGAGGAATGCAGATGTATCTCCAGTCACACCCAGCCCTTGCTGTGTTGTGGCTGTTTAGAAGGTATGTACAAAGTGTAGCTGTCACCTAGCCCAGACATGTATTGGAGACTACAAAGCACAAAGAGTCATAAGCACAGAGAAATACCCACTTTCTAAAAGTGGCAGTTCTAAAATAGTAATGTGAAATCCAACTTAACCAGTAAGTAGGATGTAGCATCACTATTCCAAACATAACAAACATGGCAACACCACTCCTTTTTGATCCGGAATTACCAATTAAAAATATATAAGGGAATTCCCAATGCTAGCAAATGAGAGGAGTAGGCATCACAGCAATGAAACACAAAATTAGGCTGTTTGTCACTACTAGGACATGCAAAACAAAAAGGTATATTTCCTACCTTTTACTTACACAGCACCCTGCCCATAGGGCTACATAGGGCCTAACTTAGGGGTGACCTATGTGTAATGAAAGGGGAGTTTTAAGGCTTGGCAAGAAGTTTTAAATGTTAAGTCAAAGTGGCAGTAAACTGTGCACACAGGCCCTGCGGTGGTAGGCCTGAGACAGGTTTTAAAGGCTACTTCTAAGGGTGGCACAATCAGTGCTACAGGTCCACTAGTAGCATTTAATTTACAGGCCCTGGGTATATGGTATACCTAGGCTTTCCTGTTTTCAGTTTCTATTTTTAGTAAATTCTGGTGGGGTTTTTTCAGTGCTTTCAATACCCTAAAAAAACAGTGGTTATCAGTGGTTACAGATTTTCAAGCCATAAAACAACAGAAAGTGTTTTTTCAGTGTTTATGGAATGATTTGCTTTTAATTATTGCTTGCTTTCGGCACTGATAGTGCATGTGAATAGACAGCATGTGTACAGGGTATATGAGGTCCAAATACATTTTTACATATCAAACTTATTGTAGTACACCATACAATACTTATTTAGAGAGTCTTTGGTCATGCATGCTTATATGTTTACACTGGTGATGGCTATTTTCCTTTCGGTGGAGTTTTATCAGTTATTATAGGTTTAAACCTAAAACCAGATAGCCTAGGTATACCACTGTACAAGGGACTTATAAGTAAATCAAATATGCCAAATGGGTATAAACCAATCATACCATGTTTAGGGGAGTGATCACATGCAATTTAGCACTGGATAGCAGTGGTAAAGTGCCTGGAGTCCAAGCCAACAAAAAGGTCAGAAAAATAGGTTGAGGAAGGTAAATAGTTTGGGGATAACCCTGCAAAAAGGGCTCAGCCCAACAGTTGCAGATTTGCAACTTTATCAATATGCTGGTCACTAAGGGGCATATTTACATAGAAGTGGTGCAACGCAGTGCAGCAAGCAACGTTGCTGCATTGCATCACCTGAAGAGAGCAGAACTGTTCCCTATCTTCAAAGAAATGGCACAGTTCTACTTTCTAGCGCCAACACAGGTGCTGCACAACAGTGCACCGGTGTCTGCGTTATGGTCAGGATAGATTTTGTGCAGTGAAGGGTACACATGCAAAAAGTAAAAAAACAAGGAGAAATAGATATTTCTCCTCATTACACCAGCCTCAGGCAGGCACATCATTTGGTGGAAACCCATGTCTACAACTTTTTGTAAATGTCTCAATATCCATGGGTGGTTTATTGTAGGTATCAGACAAAGACTGTAGAAGCTGTAGTATGTAACAGATTTATTGTGTCCCAATGTACAGGCAGCTGTCGGAGAGAAATACCAACCAAACTCCAACCGCTTCTCCAACTCCTCCCCCTCCATATTCCCTGTCAGCTTCCCAAGCGCAGAACCCACAAAAGAGAGTCTCTCTATATGAACATCCTGCAAGATGCTACCCTGGAGGCGCTGGAAAGAACACGTTACTTACCTTCGGTAACAATATATCTGTAAGAAACATAGGTTAGTTATAGATTCCTTACCTTAGAATCTCCCCCCAGGCGTCAGACTGGATCCGGAAAGTTTTTTCGTCAGCAGTACCCCTGTGCATCTGAAGGTGGCGTCGGTCGACTCCGCATCCGTCGGCGTCGTGGTTGCCGGGATGATGTCGCGGAAGTTACTTAGACACCGCCCTCACGCGCTGACGTCAGTTCTGTACACGACTTTCCACGGCAGAAGCGCAGAGCCATGCAAGACACTTACCATTGTGCACAAAACTAGGGCCCTGAAAGGATGTCCTTAACCCTAGAAGTCAGTTTGCAGAACGGGGAGGATGGGTGGGGCGGTAAGGAATCTACAACTAACCTATGTTTCTTACAGATATATCGTTACCGAAGGTAAGTAACTTGTTCATCTGAAAGAAACAGTTAGTTATAGATTCCTTACCTTAGAATAGATACCCCAGCAATACCAACCCCGGTGGTGGGTCTGCGAACCAAGTTCACACCAAAAAGTCCTGGAGAACAGAATGGCCAAAGAAGCCGTCTCTCCGGACTTGATTGTCCAGGCAGTAGTGTCTCGTAAACGTCTGCAACGACGCCCACGTAGCTGCCTGACAGATGTCATTCAGGGGGACTCCTCGTCCCAAAGCAGTAGCAGCTGCCTTCGCCCTGGTGGAATGGGCGCGCAGCCCCACCGGAGACTCCTTCTTAGCCAAAAAATAGCAGGCTTTGATGCACAGAACGACCCACCTGGAGATGGTCAGTTTGTGCACGGCCCGACCTTTCTTGGCACCCACGTACCCAACAAAGAGCTGGTTATCCACCCGGAATTGTTTTGTGCGATCCAAGTAGAAAGAAAGCGCACGTTTTGGATCCAGACGGTGGAGCCTCTCTTCCTCTTTTGAAGGATGCGGAAAGAAGGTGGGCAAAGTGATGGTTTGGCCAATGTGGAAAAAAGTAACCACCTTGGGAAGGAAGGAAGGTCTAGTTCTCAGGACGACCTTGTCCGGAGGGATAGCCAGAAAGGGAGGCTTAGAAGAAAGAGCTTGGAGCTCACTCACCCTGCGAGCAGAGGTGATGGTCAACAGAAAGGCAGTTTTCAGAGTTAAAAGCCTAAGAGGGCAATTATGAAGCGGCTCAAAGGGAGCACACATAAGAAAAGTAAGAACCAAGTTCAAGTCCCACTGGGGTATTATGAAGGGAACAGGAGGAAAGAGATGAGTAATGCATTTAAGAAATCTATTTACAACAGGGGACTTGAAAAGAGAAGGCTGATCAGGAAGCCTAAGGAAGGCTGAAATGGCCGAGAGGTAGCCCTTAATAGTGCCCAGAGCAGAGCCCTGCTGGGCTAAAGAGAGGAGGAACAAGAGAACCTCAGAAAGAGGGGCAGAAAGGGGATCCACAGCCTTTGCTGTGCACCACGCCACAAATTTATTCCATCTGCAGGCTTATACCATCTTAGTGGAGGGACGCCTGGTTGCCAAGATTACATCACAGACTTCAGGAGGCAGGTCAAACTACGTCAACTGCCGCCGCTCAATCTCCACGCAAGGAGGTGGAGGCTGGACAGGTTTGGGTGCAGGACTGTCCCCTGCTGCTGCGACAGAAGATCTTCCCGAAGAGGCAGTCTGATCGGAAGATCGATGGCCATGTTGAGCAGCTCGGGATACCAGACTCTTCGTGCCCAATCCGGAGCCACAAGAATGACTTGGGCCCGGTCGCGCTTGATCTTCTTCAGCACTCTGGGCAGAAGTGGTATAGGCGGAAAGGCGTATAGAAGACCGCAACTCCACTCGCGACGAAAAGCGTCGCCTAGCCAGTGCCGCCTTGGAAATTCCAACACGCAGAACTGCTGACATTGCGTGTTCTCTTCGGCGGCAAATAGATCTAGCCAAGGCTCTCCCCACTGCTGAAAGAGACCTTGCACCACCTCCGAGTGAAGACGCCATTCGTGATCCATCATGCACCTGAGGCTGAGTTCGTCCGCCCTGGCGTTCAGTGAACCTGCCAGGTATTGAACCACCAGAGACATGCCCTGATGTTCCAGCCATGTCCAGAGGTGGAGGGCCTCCTGACATAGGGTCCATGACCCCACCCCGCCTTGTTTGTTGCAGTACCACATGGCGGTGGTGTTGTCCGTGAACACCTGCACTACTCTTCCCCATACAGAGGGAAGGAATGCCTTGAGTGCAAGACGGATCGCCCGAAGCTCAAGAAGGCTGATGTGGAGCCCGGACTCCGCCGGAGACCAGAGGCCTCTGATCTCCGCCTCTCCCATGTGGCCGGCCCATCCCAGAAGGGATGCGTCTGTCACCACTGTATGATCTGGTTGGGGAAGGGAGAGAGATCTGCCGTTGACCCAATCCTGGTTTGTGGGCCACCACTGCAATTGTCGTGCAGTGCCCTCCGAGATCTGGACGTAATCGGACAGATTCCCCTGATGCTGCGCCCACTGGAACTTCAGGTCCCACTGCAGAGCCCGCATATGCCACCTGGCATGATCGACCAGCAAGAGGCTATGAGGCCCAGCAGCCTCAGGGTCATCCGGACCGAAACCCGGGATAGGGGCTGAAAGATCGGAATCATAGCCCGAATATCCCGGACTCGCTGTTCGGGAGGACAAACCCAAAACCACGTTGTGTCCAGAACCGCTCCGATGAAGAGGAGCTTCTGAGAGGGAATCAGGTGTGACTTCGGCACGTTGATGGAGAACCCCAGCAAGTACAGGAGGTCGGCCGTAGTCTGGAGATGGGAGACGACAGCCTGGGGCGAGTCCGCCTTCAATAGCCAGTCGTCGAGATAGGGGAAGACTGGAACCCCTGATCGGCACAGATGAGCTGCGACCACCGCCATCACTTTCGTGAACACCCGAGGGGCGCTGGTAAGGCCAAAGGGGAGCACGGTAAACTGAAAGTGCTCGTGGCCTACCGTGAACCGTAGGTAACGCCGGTGGGCCGGCAGGACGGGGATGTGAAAATAAACGTCCTGCAAGTCCAACGCTACCATCCAGTCTCCAGGGTTGAGGGCAGACAAGACCTGAGCGAGCGTCAACATTTTGAACTTCTCCTTCCGGAGGAAGCGGTTGACGTTCCTGAGATCCAAGATAGAACGCAGACCTTTGTCCTTCTTGGGCACCAGAAAGTAGTGGGAATAGCAACCACAACCTACTTCTGGGACAGGAACGCGCTCGATGGCACCCTAGGCCAAGAGTGCCAAAACTTCCTGTTGGAGAAGGGCCAGGTGATCCTCCGACATGATGGTACTGAGGTGGCATGGAGTGAGGGGTAGTCTCGAAGGGGAGGGAGTAGCCCCTTCGGACTATTTGCAAAACCCACCTGTCCGACATGATGGTGCGCCAATGGGGGAGGTGATGGCGGGTCCTGCCGGCCACTGGCGTTTGGTGGCCCTGAAATGTCGGACTAGGAAGGCTTGGAGGCTGCTGCAGAGGGGGCGTGGTGGACTGGGCCGCTCGCTGGCCCCCAGAACCACGCCGGTGGTTCCCACGTCCCCGGCCGCGCTGAGACAGTACAGCTTGCGCCGGCCTGTGGCCCTGGGCGGGACATAGTGGCCACGAAAGGGGCAAAAAGCAGACTGCACAGGGTGGGTGGTGGAGAGGCCCAAGGACCTGGCTGTAGCCTGTGAGTCCTTAAAGCGATCCAGCGCGTTGTCTGCCTTGTCGCCGAAAAGGCGACGGCCATCAAAGGGCATGTCCATAAGGGTTGATTGGACATCCCCTGAAAAACCAGTCGAACACAACCAGGCGTAGCGTCGAAGGGCTACTGATGTTGAAATCGTCCTGTCAAGTGCGTTGGCGGTATCAAGCCCACAGCGGATGGTAAACTTCGCTGCGTCTCTCCCCTCGGCAACGCACAGGAGAGCACAGCCCGGGCCTCCTCCGGGCACTGAGGCAGCACCTGCACCACCGTATCCCACACTGAGTGGGTATAACGGCCCAACAGACATGCGGTGTTTACCGACCGCAGTCCCAAGCTGGCGGAAGAAAACATTTTCTTTCCAAGGTGGTCCAGCTTTTTGGATTCCCTTTCCGAAGGTGCGGTAGGGAAGGCACCCTTGGACGTGGAGGCTTGGACTACCAAACTCTCAGGGGTGGGGTGTTGGGAGAGAAAAGTGGGGTCGCCCGGAGCCGGGCGGTGGCGTCTGGAAATCATCCTGTCCACAGGAGCCCCTGTGTTGGGCCTGGACCAAGTGCCCAAAAGGATGTCCGTAAGGGCTTCATTAAATGGGAGCAGGGGCTCCGAAGAGCTCACTGCCGGCTGAAGCACCTCTGTCAGGAGGTTAGCCCTGACTGCCACCGTAGGAAGCTCGAGGTTGAGAGCCTCGGCCGCCCTACGCAACACCACTGAGTATGACGCTCCCTCCTCCGTAGCCACGGTAGGAGGAGACAACATGCCTAGGTCTGGGGAGGTATCCAGACCACTGGCCTCCCCAGTTCCTCTCTCCAGTCCGGATTGTAGTCCAGCTGGTCAGTCAAAGGGTCACCAGACCCCTCCCAGTCTTCCTCACCCTCTTCTGGCTGCCAATCTGGTTGAAAATAGCCAGGGTGGAACACAGGGACAAAAGTACCCGTCGGCGTTGGATCTGGCGTCGGCCAACACCGGTCCGGCTCAGTGTCCACGTCGAGGTGGAAGCCGGGGTCAACGCCAGCTGGGGGTCCAGTCGTCGTCGGCTGCGGACGTGGTGCCGGTGGAGTCGGCGCCAGTGGAGGTGTAACGAGGTCGACCCACACCGATCCGGATCCAGGCCTGGATCCAAGGGGGCCCTGCGGTGCCAAGGCCGAAGCCGCTGGCGTCGAAGACCTAGGGCCCCCAACCGAGTCCGCGGGCCCGAAGGCGCGCCGGCGGAGTCGGGCTGCCCAAAGATGGCGTGCATCGCTTCGTAAAATTGATGAAGCTGGGCAGGGGTTGCTCCCGGTCCCGGAAAGGGAGGGAAGCCCGGAGTCGACCCTGAAGGCTCCGCACGCGGAGCCGCGGGAGTGGCACCACCCGCACCCTGCGTCGCGACGGCCGACGGACGAGGGGAAGTCGAAGAGCGACTATGCTTCTTCGACTTTTTTGTGCTTTGACTTACCTGACCCCGAGTGCGAAGACTTAGAAGAGGAGTGATGATGACTCCGCGATCGGTCCCTCGAAGTCCCACGCGACCGGGACCTTGCGCGACACGGAGCCGACTGCCGGGCCTCGATGAGCTTTCGGGACCGCTCCCGCAAAGACTTCGGGGCCATGGTTCAACAGTCGGAGAAAGACTTTGGGTCGGGGTCGGGGTCATGGTCATGCTCCAGGCAGAAGAGGCACACGCGGTGCGGATCCGTCACCGACATCATTCAGGAACAGGAACCGCAGGCCTAGAAACCGGGCATCCCTCGTGCACCAGGAGTCGGATAATGATTCGAAACAAAGTTGACAAAAGTCACAAAAACTCAGTCAAAAAAATTACTGGGGGTACCGCTCTTCCCGGATCTGCGCTTGCTGGCGCAGAAAAAGAAAGAACTGACGTCAACGCACGAGGGCGGCGTCTAAGTAACTTCCGCGACGTCATCCCGACAACCACGACGCCAACGACTGACACGGAGTCGACCGACGCCACCTTCAGACACGCTGGGGTACTGCTGACGAAAAAACTTTCCGGATCCAGTCTGACGCCTGGGGGGAGATTCTAAGGTAAGGAATCTATAACTAACGGTTTCTTTCAGATATACCCTTATGTCCGAAGACTGGTCATCTCCCACATCTATCAGCTTCATTACTGAATTTGCGAGTCTGGCTTTCAGGGAAATTTATTTTTTTCAATTTGGTGACCAATAATACCATCAGAACCAGGGCCCTTTTATGAGGAGCACATTTGCACCTAGCTTGGCTTGCCTGTATATGTCCGACTTTGAAAAAGAGAACGTCTTTTGTGATAACAACCCTTACATAACCAACATTCTCTTATGGCATTGTTATATCGACAACATATTGATATTCTGGCAGGGAGACATTGGGGAATGTGATAACTTCTGTCATTGGGTCAACACTCTGAACCCCTTCTTGAAATACACAAGAAACATATCTGACAAGGGTCTCCCCTTTCTTGACCTATGCATCACTATCAACGCAGGCAAGCTAATGACCACCACCTACAAAATCCAACTGATTGTAACAGCTTACTTCAGTATAATAGCCATCATCCCAAATCCCTGAGGGTCAACTTACCTTACCGCCAATTCCTGTGACTCCGTCGCAACTGTAGTACAACTACAGATCATGATCTATAGGCACAACAACTCACTTCTAATTTGAAACCCTGTCGCTATTCACCGCATTATGTCAACGTGGCACGCAAGAGGGCCAGGAACAATAATCGAGCAGCCTTACCGGAACCCCGTCTCCGTACACAAGAGGACATCATTACCTGTGTCACTACAATTGCCCCCAATTCAAACAGAATATAAAAATCATACAGAAACACTGGTCTATTCTACAGACAGGATTACTTACATTTCCCACACTGCGTTTTGCTTTCAAACGCACTAACATCAAATACATGGTGTCCACCCCAGACCATGGAGGGCTACCAAACCAGAAGAATGCTCCCTTTGAGATTTGCCCCCCATGACAAGACTGATCTTACTGAATCCACAAAAGAAATAACTCTAGATCAGACCCATACTTGGACACTAAAAAACACAAACTACCTGCAATACGAAAAACTGTATCTATATGATCACATCTCCATGTACCAAATGATACATTGGAATTACCACTAGACTGGTAAAAGTGAGGATAACAGAAAAACGTAGTAGTATCCGCTGGTAAAAAAACGCTACCAAGATGAGCACTCACTACCTGAGTCCTAGTCATGCACATGATGATGTGCGCTGGACCATTTTAGAAGCACACCCATATATGAACAAGCAGACTCTGTTCTGGAGGGAACAAACCAGGATATTTCTTTTGGTCACTCATAACTGGCTTGAATGATATCCCTTGGAGTGAAATGGAAAACTGACCTCTCAGGTTCCCTTGATTACAGAACATACTATCAGTACCACTATGGATACTAGGCCTGTCTCCAGCGTATGTAGGGAAAGCCATATTGACACAATCTTAATATGTTCTTACACCAGATAACAGGCCCACACGTATGTTTAATGTGCACATTTCACCTGGTGAATTGATCATTTTCCTGCAGCCCCCCACACCTAGTTTATGGATTGTGTTTCTGTTATGCGACTAGCCTGTTTAAGGACTTACTGACTTAAGCTCTGTTGGCTGCCCGTGGTCCACGAAGGGGACCCTCATAAGAGGGCGGCCGCCTTAGTGCCACATGAGGGCACACGAGACAGTCCAGCGTTGTGGGACCCCCTAGGGGTCCGTGCGCGTCACTTCCGGTAAGGGGGGCGGGGGATGAGGTATAAGTGCCTCTCCTCACCAACCTGGCGGCCACACATAACCGAGACATCACAGATGCGTTTTTTCGTTTGACGCTGAGAGAGACCGCTCCCGCCATGGCCCGCACCAAGCAGACAGCCCGCATTTGATTCCTGCTCGCAGCTGCTTCCTCGGATGGCCGCCATGCCGAGGATTTGATTCCTGCTAGCAGCCGATTCTTCGGATGGCCGCCATGACGAGGATTTGATTCCTGCTCGCAGCACCGAGAGAAGAACACGCCTGTTCACCGACCTGGTAAGCGCCATTTTCTATCCTTTGTGATAGATTTACCCTGCTTCTTTGTTAGACTCATTTTGTACTCCGATTTTCGGCGGGAGCTTTCCGCCCTGCTTTATTGCTTGTTTCATTTCCCTGCATGACTGATTTGGTATTCTGATTACAATTTCTCATTACTGCGCTTTGCTTACTTGATTCATTTCCTCTGCTTGATTTTGTATTCTGATTACAATTTGTCATTGCTGCGCTCTGCTTGCTTGATTCATTTCCTCTGCTTGATTAATTTTGTTTCCAGATTACAATTCATCATTGCTGCACTCTGCTTGATTCATTTCCTCTGCTTGATTGATTTTGTGTTCTGATTACAATTTATCATTGCGGCGCTCTGCTTGCTTGATTCATTTTCTCTGCCCGATTTATTTTGTATTCAGATTACAATTTAATTTATCATTGCTGCGCTCTGCTTGATTCATTCTGTATTGCGATTCATCATTGATGCGCTCTGCTTGATTTATCCTGCTTTCTGATTTTCGGCGGAGGCCTGCGGTCCGACACGCTCTGCCCTCTCTCCCACTCCTCTAAGGTGCTGGGCCTGCGTCTCCCTGGCTTGACCGGGGCCAGGCTGCGTGCCAAAGAGGGAAAGGAGAAGGGCTTAAACCCTTTAACCCCCTAACCAGCTGCATGCATCAATTGACCATAGAGGCCGACGTCATGGCTCAGTCCGGCAACACCGAAGACGACATGGAATGGCACACTAAGTTAACAAAGAGAGTACGCGACTCGTGCCCGAACTCACCAGAAAAAGCAGCAAAGCTTGCCCGCGCACCCCCCGCAAGCAGTGCAATCCCAACCACAAACCGCTATCTGGTTCTCCAAAGTACCCAGGACAGTGATGCCCACCCTCAGGACCACAAGGCACCTGAACCCGAGACCTCTTCAGGTCCCACTAAGCGACTACGGATCCCTCCCATCATCCTGAAGAACTTAACCACCCACAAGGACCTCGTGGAGCTACTGGACGAACACTGCTCCTCCACATTCACAATCAAGCCCCGGCAGGACCAGGCCAAGATCATGCTCACCACACCAGAGGACTACAGGAGTGTGACCAGCATGCTTACAGAACAGAAAATGGAGTACCACACCTTTTCATTGACCACTGCAAAAGCCCATCGCTTTCTAATACGGGGACTCCCAGCAAACGCATCCCTTGGGCACATCACTCAGGACTTATCGGAACTTGGACTTCCAGTCAAAAACATAACACAGATTGCCTCTCCAGCGGACAAGAACAAGAAATTTCCCCTCTTTGTTGTAACCCTGTCGGCAAGCCATGATGGGAAGCCAGCAGACCTCTCAGCAGTCACACGGCTCTGCAGCTGCACCGTCACCACTGAAATGCCTAGAGGGAAACGAGGACCAGTCATGTGCTACAACTGCCAGCGCTTGGGGCACACCTCTGCTTTCTGCCATCAGAAGCCAAAGTGCGTACGCTGTGGAGGCGAGCACACCTCTAACCAATGCACAAAAAACCGGGAAACTGAACCAGCAATATGTGCTAACTGCACAGGACCACACCCAGAAAGCTATCGCGGCTGTCCCTACCTGCAAATGGCAAAGAAGGATGGACCGCGCAAACCCCGGCAACCACAAAAGACTTCCCTACACTCAACAACAACAGACCAGGGACAAAGGAAGACTTACAAACCTGCATTAGCACACAGGAGCCCAACTGGCAATCCAACCAACAGCCATAGCAATGCGCGCGTGGATGGAAGAACATACGCAGAAGCAACAGGACCCAAACAGGACAGCCCATCACCAACAACTGCCCCAGCACCATCCTGTGAAATAGGCTCAGCCATCAACTGGCAGGAACTCATCACGAAGATTGCGAAAACAGTTGCAGACATGAACATCCACCCTGTGGTGACAATGGTGGCGAATCTCATCGCCGGACTTCTCCACGGTGAAGAAAACACCCGCAATGGCAGCAAAATCTAAAGGAAACTCCCTCTTCTTGATGTGGAATGCTAACAGTATTCAGAAGAAAACTGCAGAACTCTTGCACCTGATGGAAACCATGGATGTGAGTATAGCGCTTATCTCCGAGACCCATCTCCAAGGAAGCCAGAAGCTCAACATAGCAAACCACAGGGTGTACCGCACAGATCGCACCACCGGAGCCAAGGGCGGAGGAACAGCGGTGATTGTCAGCACAAAAGTGAAGCACCACGAGATCTCACTACCACCAGCGGGGAGTATTGAAGCAACTGGCATACAGATCCAGACCTCTGCAGGCCCTCTACGGCTGATTGCCGCCTACTCACCCCCAGGCAAGCTAAGCCCAAAGGACTTGGATGCTTTACTGGACCCCAGCATCCCAACATTAATTGGAGGGGACCTTAATGCCAAGCACCAGTGCTGGAACTCTCGCACGGTAAACAGCAAAGGACACGCTCTACTTGCCCACTCAAAGAAGGAGGACTTTGTAGTGGCTGGCCCAACTCAACCAACACATTATTCAGGCTCTGCACTGCATAAACCGGATGTTCTGGATATCGTCGTCATGAAGAATCTCTCCCAGTCTATGGAGCTTGAAACCTTAATAGCACTGACGTCCGACCACAACCCAGTGTTGATCACAGTTGGAGACGTACGTGAAGACCAGCAACAGGGCACCAGGCACAACTACAAGAAGGCAGACTGGAGCCTATACAAGAGAAGCCTGGAGGAGACACTGGTCCCTGGCCCCCTCTGCTCCATCGAAGACATTGACCAGGCGGTTCACCACTTCACAGCGGCAGTCCACACTGCTATTGAGTGCAGCGTTCCTGAGCAGAAACTCCAACGATGCTCTATCTACGACCTCCCGAAAGGCATCAAACAGTCGATAGCTGACAAGAACAGAGCCCGGAGAGAGTGGCAAAGGAATCGCACCCCCGACCTGCTGAAGAAGTACAATGAGCTGACAAGACAGCTGAAGATGCAAATAAGCCAGCACAGAGGTGAAAAATGGGAAGCAGCTACAGCTAACTTGAAGGACTCAGACAACTCTCTCTGGAGAATGACCCGACGCTTGACTGGGAAGAAGGAACCAAACCCACCGATAAAAGGGAAGACTCACTTGGCATGCAGCAACAGGGACAAGGCTGAGGTCTTCGCTGACACACTGGAGGCATCCTTCAGGCCTAACCAGGCAAGCAAACTGGCAGCAGAAGTCGAGCAAGAGGTCGCTAAGCACCACCGGGAGCACCCACCAGAAACAGAAGCTGCAATCATTGAGGAATGCTCAATGGGCGAATTACTGGCCCTGGTAAAGACACTGAAAAATGGCAAGGCACCAGGAAAGGACAGAATAGCCAACCAAGCCATCAAGATGCTCCCAGATACCGCAGTGGATCATCTTGCTGAGATATTCAACGCATGTATGCAGCACCAGTACTACCCTAACGCCTGGAAAGAAGCAAGAGTCGCGTATTCCCCAAGGCTGGGAAACCACTACGAGATCCTGCAAATTACCGCCCCATAAGTCTGCTATCTGGCCTATCAAAGCTCTTCGAAAAAGTTATCCTTGCCCGCCTCGTGGACTTTGCGACAAGCGAAAACCTTCTCGCCAAAGAACAGTTTGGGTTCCGGAAAGACCACTCAACCAATCACCAACTCCTCAGAGCTGTGGACATCATTAGCCATGGATTCAACATCAACAAGTCTACTGGAGTAGTCTTTCTGGATGTAGCCAAAGCATTCGACCGAGTATGGCATGAGGGACTGCTTTACAAACTTATCAAGCTCAAGTTTCCAAGCTACCTGGTTAAGCTGCTGTCTAGCTACTTGTCAAAACGGACCTTTCACGTGGCGGTACGAGAGGAATGCTCAACGCCACGCCCAATTCTTGCTGGAGTGCCTCAGGGATCAATCCTAGGACCATTCCTCTTTAACATATTTACAAACGACATCCCCACGGACCTAAAGAAGACTGATCTTGCCCTTTACGCCGATGATGTTGCAGTCCTCTCCCAATCCTTCAGCGACAAAGAAGTGGCTAAGAACCTTGAGACATCGCTCTGCAGACTCTCCGAATGGTACAGTGACTGGCAGATCACCCTGAACACAAGCAAAACCACAGCAACATTATTCACCAGGAAGCTGAACAGGAAACCCCCACAGATCCTCCTCAATGGGGAAGAGATCAAATGGGAAAACAGCAGCTCCTACCTGGGGGTGACTCTGGACTCTAAACTCAGCTGGAGAAACCACATAGAGAAGACCTGCCAGAAAGCAGCAACAAAACTGGCTGCATTATACCCTCTCCTGAAGACCAAGTCGATGCCCATTCAGAGCAAGGTGCGAGCAATCACCGCAATAATTCGACCAACTATGACATACGCTTCACCAGTTTGGAGTGGCTGCCGCCCGCAGCATCGGAAAGACCTACAGAGACTACAGAGCAAGGCCTTACGGATTGCAACAGGTGCTCCTATCTTCACAAGAACAGCAGACCTCCACAGAGACCTAGGCGTTGAGATGTTGGACGACCATCTCCGCAAACTCAACAGGACATTCTACAAAGGATTGGATCAAAAAGAAAACCCACTGATCAGGAAGCTTGCAGATATTTCTACAAACCCATTTGACCGCTACCCGCGGCCCATCGAAGAGCTAACCTTGTGAAACTGAAACAGCAACACAGCATCCAAAAAACTCATCACTGCCTGAAGGCAACCGCCTCGGCAGGCATCCAAAACTCATCACTGCCTGAAGGCAACCGCCTCGGCAGGCATCCAAAACTCATCACTGCCTGAAGGCAACCGCCTCGGCAGGCATCCAAAACTCATCACTGTCAGAAGGCAACCGCTGCGGCAGCCATCAAAAGCTCATCACCGTCGGAAGACATTTGACAGACGAAAACAATACTCTGCGATAAAACTTGCTGACACTTCTGCAAACCCAATTGACCGCAACCCACGGTCTATCACAGCGCTGACCTCGTGATCCAACCTCAACTGTGACAAAGCGTCACACATCAATAAGACAACCTAAACAGCGACTAAAAAACTCAAAATGAATGTGGAGCAATGAGGCTACCGCCTCGGTATCCAAAAACTCACCACTGTCAGAAGGGATCTGACAGACGAAAACAAGACACAAGACCTGGCGGCCTCTTTGCCGCTGCCCTTGACGCCGTTTGGTTGGTCGTGCTGCTGTTTGCTGCTGGTCACGGTGTCCTGAGGTCGTGAGGCCTGGCGGTTTAGAAGCGAGGTGAGTCACTTGGTGATCACCTCTTTGCCGCTGCCCTTGACGCCGTTTTGTTGCGCTGGGATCCCCGCGCTGTCCCTTTGTCTCTCACCAGACACGCTGGTATTCCTTCACTCCGTTTCGGACGTGTCCCCGGGATCTTCAGGAGCTGTTCTCGGTGAGTGCTTACCCCCTCCCCCCGAGGCTAGGCGGCTAAGCTCAGCCATTGCCGTGGCTGCGGTCCGCCATGGGGGGGGGGAGGGAGGACAGCTCCCGGGGTGCAAAGGGCAGCGGCACCCCTCCCCTCGTTGTGGCCAGCACTCTGCCGACCGGCGAGGGGGGTTAGAGGTGGATGAAGGCCCAGAACACCTCTTAGCTCAGCGCGTGCCGGGACCCCCCGGCGTGGGCCCAGTGGATTTATCTGCTAGTTTACTCTGAGGGGTAAAGCTTTTGCAGTCGTACAGTATTACCTCCGGGCCTGTTGTTCCGGAAAGGGTGGCAGCGATCGCCGCGACGCTCCTCCCTCTGTTGTGGCAAGGTCGAGGCAGCTGAGTGATATTAATCAACACCAAGCCTATGGCGATGGTCATGTCACGAGTAGATCCCAACAGGGCCCATTCAGACACTCCTCTTTAGGAGGGCTGTAAGGAGAGACCGTATTTTGGGTAACCGTTACGTACAGGATTTACCCCCTGTTGGTGTCGTGTTGCGACGAGCCCGGCGGTGGCTCTGATGCGCCGGGAATTTTGGTGAGTCTGTGCTGGTTTCATGACTTCGGCCCGCGGGGGCCTTACCTTGCGTGGGGGAGGTGGGGGGGGGGGCAGGTGCTCCCTCCTCGGCGGCTTTCTAATGCAGAGTCCCGGTTCCTGGGCCCCGGTCCGCGGGGATTTGTGGCTCTGTGGTGTGGGGGGGCAGCGAGCGCCAAGATGCTCCCTCCTACGCTGCTCACCAAACCCGCCGGTGCTACAGGGTTACAATTAATTCATAGCCCGCTTCAGAATCAAAGGGTTATGCTCTGAAGCGTCGTCATGGCATTGGATTCATGTCCTCGTTCATTTGAAACTAGAATCCATCGGCGGATGTAAAATGCGTGTGCCCCTGCAGAGGCAGGTAGGCTGTGAATTAATTGAGAGAGTAAATGCAGCTGAATTCATTTTAATTTTAGAGGGTAGCACACTAGTAATATTTTACCTGGAACCTGGTCGGCATAGGCCTGGACATGATACGAATTAGGAAGGTACACGAAATCATTTTATTCATTAGTAACATGTCTTTTGGTCTTTGTTTACTGGAAGTATTAGTGATGGAGCAATAACGTGGCTCGAGAACCCTTTTAAAAGTGTTTTCCATTTGCAGTGGGTTTTTATTCGTGGGAACGCCTAATAAAGCGGATTCTTCGTTATGTTAGCAGGCCATAGTTTGATGGGGCGGTCGAAGGCCTGACACGGTGTACCTGAGCTTTACCAGCGCGGGTACACATCCAGTCCGATTACTCATGAAGGTACTCTTTCAGTATATCTGCTCTGGTTATTCCTTGGTATTTCCCAGGGCGGCCTGGGAGCCCACAGGGCATTCCTCCTCCTTAGCCATTGCCCGTCTCCGGATGGACCTGTATTTTAGGCGGGCATGGGGAGAGGGGGGGCACATAGACACCTATTAATTATCCCCAGTCCAGCCGGTAGTTACCTGGGACTGAACCGCCCATACCAGCTGCGTTTCCCAGTTCTCTTCCCTGGCACCAATTTACAGCCAGCATATTTTCATGATTTTACAGATTTATTCCGGAGACAGTCTCCAGGTTTAACTATTCTTTGGCATTTGCTGTAATTGGATTGACTCAATGTTAAGGTAGACTCGGCGGAGAAACTGTTCTTGTGAACGGTCAAGAGGAGTTTGGGGGCCTATCAAACCGCCGTATCATGACACCACAACTTAATGCCGAGGGCAGTGACGCAGCCATGCTGGCCCACGGATGCGGACTCATACCTGTCTTTTCTTATGGACACCCATCTAGGTCACCTGACCCGGGGCCATCAATGGTGCGGCCTACGTTCCATCTCTATGGACTGGCATCTTATTGACTTTATTATGTATTAATGATTTATTGTAGTGTATGTCCCATGGCCACAGTAATTGCTTCACGTAAGAATCATTTTCGTGCTAGATGGAATCCACGTTGAAGGTTGCCATTAATTATTCAGTAGGCAGCCCTTGCTATCAGGCCTGTACTCCTCAAGCCGCAGACACCCACTGGGATGGGCAGCTGAGTCGTAGTAGGTAACCGTTCTAAGACCGGAACACCCTGACACGGAGTAGTTCATGTTGTGGTAATACTAGGCAGGAGTTTTATGGGATGGATATCCCGAACACACCCCCTCAACACAAGGTGGTCGCGATAGCGAATGGTTCAATGGCGGTCCTATGGTTCCAGACTTTACTTGGCAGCCAGCCCATTGACAATGTTTAAATCTGTGCCCTGTCTGGGTTTTTTACTTTTGTAGGAAAGTCTATGGAAGAAAAAATTCTGATTCCTATCAGATTATCTCCGAGGTAGGCATACTATGCACTCTTTACGGCAGGGGCAAAAGCTTGGAGACTCTCCTGCATTCCAACACCACAAGCAACACAATTTCAGGGGGGCTGTTTGAAAAAATCCGCACATTAGTTCTGTCTGCGTGTCAAAGGTACAGGCCCAGGTATGATACCTGCACGCCCATTCCTCACTCTTCCATCATCTCCCCTAGGTGCTGCACCACTAGATGAGCGTTACCCTTCCTTGGGTTGGGGTCCTCTTTGTTCGGGAGCTGGACTTGGTGCGGGCTATAAGGGGGAAATCTGTTTTCATGTAGCAAACAGTTAACTGGCATGTGAGCTCATTATTATGACAATTGGAGAGTGCACTGTTCACCTGTGTCTTTATTTATTTCGCATGGTATCTGCTGCGATATCTGGGATTGGAACCGGGCTACGAGCGTGGCATCTGGTTCGCAGGAAGATGGACCAAACATCCCAGAGAGAGTATGGGCAACAGTGGCGCCAAGTACGGGGAGTGCGCTAGGAGGAGGACTGAGGTGCCAGCATACACGGGGAAAGGCTACAGGGTCACGCATCCTTTCAGTTGGTATGGATAAGACAACCGGAATGTTATGTTAGCAGGAGGTACTTAGCAAGCCCTGCACTCAAGGCTGCATTTATCACACACATGACCCAAATGCATGGGGGCCTCGCACTGCTACGGCTCTTGGCGGCATTTTTTGTAAACTGTTGGTTGCTAGGCAGCTGCACCTGACATCGTAGTACACGCAGTCGCCGCCTTGGGGAGGCTGCACGGACTTTGGCTACCCCCATGCAAGTCTTAGGGGGCACCCTCTTCAGGAATGGCCATTAACTAAGTTATGTCACCACGATTCAACCCGTTTGTTTGTGGTCAGGTTTCTACCCCAGCCCGCAAGTTTCCTGACTATGCGGCATGGACAGGAAACAAACAGACGGAGATCCATTGGGCTTGGATCTTGCACAAGTTTGGGTTTGGGGTCAACTGGGTTTACCCTCAAGGCGCTGTTTGCGGATTTGATGGTCCTTTCTACCCTTTATGGCTGCTTAAGGCATCCGAAGGCTTTTGAATATTGCCTGTCTGGGGTCCTGCAATTGCATCACCTCAGAGACATTATAGGTATGCCTATGGTTCATTGCACTGCTTATTAAAGTTTTCATTACCAAAGACATCCATTGCTCTTGGCCACATGCTCCGAATGGCAGCAGAAGCTGGGCAGGCACGTATTATGTGGGGACAGCCACCAACGTAGAGATGGTCTTTGGCTATGTTAGAAAGACACGTACGCACTCTGTATACGAACTGGAGCGATAGTGGATAGGTGTGGAAAACGAGGTTTCTTTAGTTGGCGAGTAGGTAGGATGCAGTGGCTTCCCAGCGGAGCCTCATTGTGGGGGGAAGAGGTGCACACAGTGAGGGACGAATAGAGCCTATGCCTGTCAAGCTGTCTCCCAGCCAAGCAGGTCCACCCAGCCCCTCATCTTCCCAAGGTCGACAGTGTTAGTATCATATAGTTCAGTAACAGACACCTGTTCTCCATAGCCAAGATACCTGCGGGGGTGGGGCACGCAAATACAGGTTTGGGTTGGCACAACTAGGGTCTACCTTAGTGCTTGTTGACTGGATGAACGAGCATAGCTCATATTGGACAACACAGTAGAAAGCTTTACACAGTGGATACCCGGACCACATGTAGTGCTAGGTGCCCTTAGGTGCGGGGTACACTTGTGTTAGGACTCTTGCTGACTAAGTGTAGCAAAGCCACCTACATTTCCCTCGCCTGCATCCCAGCATTACTTCCAATCTGGGTGCTGGGTAATCCACACCAGGGTGGGTGCGCCGGTCGGCTACACATCTTCCAGCCTCTATCGGTAGTTAGACTGGGATTGGACCCGGTTCAGACTGTCCTCCTCTCACCTCCCACTTGTCTGCTTCCTGGTAGACTTCATCAGAAGTTTGGCACAGGGCTACTCAGGCCAGGGTTGGGACAGCAGCGGGGTGACGCAGCGTATATAGATCGCTTTTAGATGTTGAGGATTTTGCAGGCAATGGATAATTCACAGTACAGGCAAGTTGTGTGCATCATTTACTCCAGGGCCCAGTAGCCATATGCACTGGCTCTGTTTGACACACTGGTATACCTCTAGCAAACGCTGGCTAAGGGGCTACATACGCTGGATCCACAAGTCAGCCTGGTGGGTTGCGTTAGGTGTCATGCCAAGATAGGTGCGGTTACTGCAAGAGTGTTGGGAAATATGGGTGTGGAGCACCAATGCGGACTATTACCGGAACACATTTGCACTCATATCGTGCTGGGCTGGTAAACGTTGCTCACAGTTTACTCAGTGTCCTCAAATACTCAGCATTGTCTAACCTTTCCAGCACTCTGGTAATCAAGGGGTAAAGGCACCAAACATGTTACAATGTATTAAGAATGCTTGGCATGTCCATTTTCAAGAAAATCCAAGTTTGGAAGGAGCAGGTAAACTTCGACTGCTGGTGCAATACACGGTTATAAGTGCGAACCGCCAAAGTTTGAGAATAAGCAAGTACGGGGGGGGGAAAACAAGGGCTCAGTCTTGGGGGCTGAGGTGCGTTGGAGCACCAGATGTGAAGGTGTGCAGTACGACTTCTGAGCAAACTAAGTACAATCTTGCTTAGCACCATGGACCAACATGTGTGCAGTATTAGTTCTGTCTGGGGCAGCGACTGCAGTTTTCAGGGCGGGCATGTCAGCGGAGCGCATCATGCAGGTGGGACGATGGGAACCCCATTGTTTTAAAACAGTACATCCGTCTGTAAGCCACCCAGGGGTGCGGCTGGTGGTCAGGTTAAGTGATTTATGCTCAGTGCGAATTTGGAGTATACCAATGGCTACTCTGTACAGTGGGAGGATGGGTAACGGGATCCGCAGTAGCAAGCCCGATGGGCTGCGTAAGTTAGCACGCCAAAAAGGGTGCGGTGACTGCAATAGTGTGCTCAATGCTAACTTTCCCGCAATCCAGATTTGACACCACTGTGTTCACCAGGGTTTAGCAATCAAAAAAGTCTGTGCAGAGGTCTGGTCAAATTCTGCAAGTATGTGTGCTCTGGAACCGAGGGCATGTTACAGGTTGCTTGAGTTACGCATAACATTTCCCACCCTGATAGCCATGTAGCTTGGGTTTGTGAAAGCTGTCATCTACAAGTGTGCTGCTGTCCCAAAACCTGGGGAAACAATGGGTTAAAGCACAAAAGACTACCATGTATTGAGAACAGTTGTCATTTCCATTATTCAAGAAAAGGCAGTTATCTGTACATATTGATCCCCCCTGTTCCCACCCACTTGTCTGCTCCATGGTACACATTAGCAGAAGCGGGGAAGTGCACAACTTTCGCTGGGAGGGGACATCAGCGGGGCACCACAGCAGCTAAATATCGCAGTCAGAAGGTGAGGAGCTGGCACACAAGTTGTCATGTAATGAAGCAGTATGCGGGGGGGGCCAGGCGCTATGCTATAGGCGTCAATTTTGGCCATACACGGGTGGAAGAGTACAGTGCCGGGTACCTGCAAATAGAGTGGGTTTTTAGAAGGGGGCCACGTAAGTTTGGCTTTCCAAAATTGTGTGGCTGCGACTCCATGGAGGGGGAGAAAGAGGGTTCGGTGCATTCATGCTGACAGTTCTAGAACACAGCGTGCATAGAGGCCAGCTGGCGGTGTCATGGGTATGGTGTGCCACAAACAATAACTTGTTACAATTACACTGCTGGCCTGGGAGGCGAACTAAAATATGTTGGCCAGCATATGCGGAAAGCAGTGACGGGTAATGCACTACCTGGCAACACCTACCAAGAAGGCCCTCTTGGCACAGTGCACCATAGGTAATTCACCCTTAACAGCGGGTGAAGTAGAGAGCAGTTGTTTCCGGGCAGGCCATCGAACATGCCTATGGATGGGTATATATAGCTGCGGTTATAACAGAGGACAGTAGTCCCCATTTTAAGTGGAGGCCATCAAACTTGGCTACTATGGGGTAATGAAGACAGGCACACGCGGTTATGGTGTAATTAGGTGCAAGCGGGATTAGTTGTATAGAATGGTGTGCAGTGCTCAAGAAAGGGTGTTAGCAACCTAGCATTTGTTAGTGTGGCGAGGAGCCCGGTCACGGGAGGCCGTGGAATCCTCGCGCAGGAGCGTTAACTGTGCCATGATTGGGCTTTCCTGGGTAGGAGGGCCCTGCGGCCAGAAATGAAATCCTCCTGGTGTAAGTTAAGCAACCAATTGTGGACAGGGGTGTTATGATGGGCAGAGATTACCCCACTGTTAGTATGGTGAGGGGCCCGGTCCGGTGTTGCCGGGGAAACCTCACGCAGGAGATTTAACAGTGCCATGCGCAGATTCACTGAACAGACGGGGTTTGGTTTATCAGACATGGCCTGCTGCATGCCAAGTCCACAGGGAGTTTGGAAGAGGATGGGGTGCACCTGTCCAGAGTGGGCATGGACTTGTTTTGCTGGACCTAGGAGAGGCCCTGGAAGCAGCAGGATGTAGGTAAAGATGCCTACCTGGGTGGGGGGCCCTGGTTGTGACGATGGCCACACCCAGAGCTGTGGCGGAGTTACAGGGCGATCCAGAGGCTGTAAGGTACAGAGGGGTACCCTCTGCAAGAGCACAACAAGGGTTCAAATGCCAAATATCCCCAGGGAGGTCCTCGCGGGGGACCCTGGAGGGGCGACAGCGCCCCGTTAGTCCTACGGGCGGTTGTGGACCTGAGCAACCGGGGGTTGCCTGGAACGCTCCGCCCCTTCGAGGGCGTGAGTAAGGGGGTGGACTGGCGGTCCATCGGTGGGAGGGGTTAGCCCCTCCCCCAAAATTGGTAAGCACCGATTGGCGACGGCCACTGTGCAATTTGGCATCAGGCGGGCAGGCGGCTGAGAGGTTGCCTGCCCTTGGATCGCCCGTAAGATAACCCACCATGTTGGCATATTTGGTATGCAAATAAACCTGCAGCAATTTTCTCCACAAACAAGGTGTCGTGTGGTTTATTTCCTAATAATATTGCTGTATGTGGGATGGGGAGTGTTGCTGATATTGGCACTATGTAATATTCCCCCTTCCTTTGAGAGTTTTTTTCCCAGTTTTTGCAGCCTATTTGTGAATGCCACACAGTTTTGAGGGATCTCCAACATCTTAACATAGGATCAGCTATCGTTTTAGCCGTTCCAGACCTCCTAAACAGGAGACCTATGCACGCCTTCTTTTTCTTTGGTCATTCGCCCCTCTTTTCCTAGCAGGGGAAACAGGCGCCGCCAGGCACCGCCTGCCACTACGGGCAGCGCTGCGTCACGGCTCTGCACAGCAAGGCTGAGAGAACGTTTTTGCAGGGATCGGCCTCGACCGAAAGGAATCCCGCTCTAATGAACATCAGTACAGACTTATTCAAACCCAAGATGGCGATGGTGTATTCCGATCACAAACCTCGGACAAACAGCCCAACCATGACCGGGCATTTAATCCCGACACCTATAAGCCATTTACCACATATTGCTCCAGTATAAAGATAGCCCCCTCTTGCCAAAAATGGTGGTGGAGGCGAAATGGCTTTAATGATCCTCCAACCGCTTCTCCAACTCCTCCCATCTCCTCCCTCTAAACATTCCATCTATCAAATTCCCACGGGCAGACCCCACGAGGGTTCTAAGCTCCTTTGGGAGAGCTGCACAGCGACACCCATAGACATAACATGGATGCTTGGAAATGCCAATGTACCATGCCTAGCTGACGCAAAGTAATGAAGGCAGCGCAATACGATAAGTCGCATTACTTTTTCCTAAAAATTGACATTTGCGTGACTTTGTAAATACCAAAAAGGAATTTGCATCAGGGCTGCATCACAATAGTGACCCAACCCGATGCAAAATCTTTGTAATTCTGGGCCAAAATATGTTTAAATTCCTGATCCAAAAAATGAACAATTTAAAACCTTAGTGGAATCAGGATGACCAGAAAAACACAGATGTAGCAGACCCAACTCATGGCCCCCAGACCAAACTACCAAGCCAAAATTCCACTTCTGGATAAGGAGGAAACACTAATGAGGATAAATTTGGAGTGAGGCCATGAAAAACAGGCAACAAAAATTATTTAATAAGGCCTCCAATCCTCTTACACCATTCAAAAGCCCAGATCTCAAGACCAAACCAAAGGAATACTGTGGTACAAAGGTTAAAGACCGGTTATCCATATTCTGTTCAGAGAACTTTTCTTACTCAAGGCCTTTCTCCAGGTCCACTTGACACTATGCTCTTTCTTGCCTAAACATTACCATTCTAACACAAATCATGGACCATTTTCCTGAGCAGAAACCAGTCTTGTAAGTACCACTCTATGGCAATGCTCACTCGTCCCTTGACAAAGCCTTCAATGTCTATCTCGATGCCAATTAATCCCCACGTGCCCACTGTCTGCCATGATGTGCCAAACAGGACAACCTATGCTAGACTACTGCGATGCATGGAGAAGTGCAGACAAGAGGATGTAGCTAGGAAAAAGAGGAGGGAGAAATACCATATTCAAATCAGAGACCAAACAACTTAAAGAAAAAAAGAATAAACACTCCAAGCAGATGGACTATGAAGACAGAAAGATGTTCTACTCCTGGAACCTAAATAATGTCTAAGTATATTTCTGCTCACAAAATGATCCTGGAGTAACAGAAGGATATCATGTAGATGCTGGACCAAGATCAAGGAACATCGAAAGCAAACAACTTGGAAGAGTGCCCACTAACCCTTTCCAGAAGGGCTACGGGAAACAATATGGGGAGAATGTTGCTCCACCTCCAAATAAGGCCGGTGAGGGATCAAGACCAACCCAAAAGAGCAGTACATAACATGTCCTCATTTGTTCACCAAAAGCTTCCACCATTGCAAAATATCATGCAAGGCCCTAATGGGTAGTATGTGCTCAGACATGCAGTTCTAAACTGTTTCTCTTTACTTTTCAGCAAGCGCCACCAAGACCGTTCACAGCTACTTAAGGTAAAGTGCTAACCACTGAACTGAAAGGGCCTGATGTTCACTTAATTGACATGTAGCTGCTATCACAACGAGGAAGACTATTTTTTAGTAGGTGGAGTGGACAACTGTGCATTGTTTCAGAAGGGGTACATATCAGAAATGTAGCCCGTGATTACTGACACTGCCCTGCACTGCCTACCACACCACTAAGCTGCTCGAGGGGAGTGAGGAGGGACCAGGACTACAGTCCCCAGCGTGCCTTGCGGGTCGCACCGCCAACGTTGTTTCCAGGAGCGCCAGGAGGCGCATAAAGCTCAGAGCGGGCTGCGCCCGGGCAAAGCCCGGGCCAAGGGCGGGCCCGTCCTTGCCAGGAAGAGGCAGGGCAGGGCCACCCCCTTTATATTCGCATCCAGGATTGTGCTGGCTATCGAAGACTGCTTTGCGAGGTAATGTGTGTCTTGCTTCATTTTTATTCCACCTGCTGCCAATACGCAACCATCACGTGGAACTACTCCGTTGACTTTCCTGGTTCTCTTTTCTATTTTGCTTAGACTGTTCGTGATTCTTTTTTTTATTTTTTATTAGAGGGCATAGGCTTATTTACTGCTAGTATATTGATTATTCTTGGCACTGGTGGTCTCCCGAGCGTGCAATATGGGGAAGAGGAAAACTATGGAAGGCGCTGGAGGAGGCGGGGGAAATCAAGTAGCAAAAGGGAAAAGGGCTACGAAGATACTTAAACATCCGGGCAGCAATTGTGTTCTTGACCGGATAGACACCTTGATCAACGAGTGCGAGGACATTCTAGTGGACAACCATACAGTGCCCCCAATTTTAGGCGACTCAGCCGGTAGATCTCCTTTAAGCCCAAGTCCAAACTGTCCCCCTGTCATTCCAATAATGTTCCAAAGACAACCCCCAAGAGGGCACCCATAGAACCAAAAAAGTTAGCATTGACCACTCAGGATACATCCCAATCCTCTACTATCTCCAACGTTAGCACTGGCATTAGCACCCCTCAGCCCGAACCTGCAATTCATTGCGCAAATAGGTTCTTACCTCTTCAGGACCTTAACGACGAACGCAATGACAAAGTGTCCTTATCGCCATCTCCTGCCACTGCTATGACCAGCATAGAAAACAAATTAGAGCCCCTGGATACTCACCTCATTATAAACGCACTTAGATCAGAGATTGAGGTTATGAAAACTATGCTAGAAGGCCTCACCACCCTAGTCAAAACATTATTGAAGGCGGATCCATCTTGCACACAGTACGATACCTCTGTACATAGTCAGTCATTATTCACATTCTATCCATAATGATTTGGTGTTACAAGAGCCAGCTTTTCCTTACGGCCCCACTCCACATCAACTGGCTACTCTCGCCACTCCCATCTGCAGACAAGCTTCAATCGATTCTTTAGCTGGGAGAGCAAACAGTTCTGATACCACCATCCAAGACAGGCTCAAGAGGTTAGCAGCACCACAAAACCCCTTAAACAGCCACAGGGCTGCACAGCCATGGCATGCCCAACCCCTGACCTACGGAAGCCGAGACCAGTGGCCTCCTCCAGCTACTCTAGCCATCACAAACTGGTCGCAAACCAAAAAAATCTATATGACCAATGTCCCGAAAATTAATACCAAGAATGCCCGCGAGGACTCCTTGATTAACAAGGTGACCCATTGGATCCATCATGTCAGGGGTTGTCGATCAGTGATCAGAGACGATATTCTTAGAGCACGGAGGTGTACCTCTCCAATCCATCAGCTGGATAACATCGAGAGCACTTTAAAGGGAACTGAGATGGCGGAAAACCTCCTTGCTCTAGAATTTCGCACTTGCCCCCGATGGGTCTTCCATTCAATTTAGGCACACTCCAACATACGAGCAAGGCAGGACACCTGTTTTACAGCCACTACCACTACTACATCTGGCAGGCACCTTCTCGCTCGAGGTTAACGACTGACTACAGGATCCGGCTCCTCACCACTTTGACTTACCTATCTTAACACCCAGCCCCAACCACATAGCTAGCCCCCTTGCCACCCAGACTCCTTTTAACATCTTAAACCGCACTAAGGGTAGTTCCCAGCGCCGGGCTAGCTTAAGCAGACCTCCCATCTCTGCAGAAAAAGAGCTAGCCTCCGGCACCCTCACATATTTAGCCTTGCAAACACCAACCTATTCACCAACCAATACACATATTCCCACACAAAGTGTCGCCTCTGGTCCCACACTTCATCAGCAGCTGAAGATTGTGTCATGGAATGTGGCGGGTCTAAATAGTAAAATCCCACTCCCTCGTTGGAACCAACTAGTGGAAGGTTTTGATGTTAGCATTTTCTGGTCCCATTATATAAAGCTGGTTACACTTGTTTTCACTCACCCGCAACTTCCATAGGGAGAGGGCGCCCGTCCGGGGGATTGATTGTCTGGACAAATATTGCCCTTGACTGCCGAATCACTCCCCAAACAAGCCCAAGCCCAGATATCCTGTGGTTAAGCATCAGGGGGCCAAGGGGTGGACCCATAATTGAACTTTTTAATGTCTACGCAAGAGGGACAAAAGGAGGCAGGCCCTCACCCACCATCTCACCACTGGACGAATGCCTAGTCAATTGCTCACCCCATGCAAGAGTGGTGGTTGCAGGAGACTAACTGCACCTTTGAACCCTTGGCCATTGAAGAACTAACGGGAATAGAAGAACAAGACAATAGATGGGCAGTCCCTCAACTCGACCTCCCCCTAGTTAAAAGATGGACACAACAGGTACTCTAACTTAATGCTATTACTATGGAGTAAGGGCTGAGGGCAGTTAATGGCAGGTCGCCATCAGATAGGCAAGGTGCTAACACCTATAATAGAACCAGCTGCCCATCCCGGATTGACTACATCCTCCTCGATGTGAAACTGTGGGGGAATCTGGTCGACATGATAGTGGGCTCAACCACAGAGAGCGACCACAATCCCTTATGCCTAACTTTGAAGCCTTTGTGGGAGGCACCTTATCACCAGCTGAACAACCTACCCCTGACAGCCACTAGGGATATAGTTCCATCAAACTGTAAAAAGTTCCTGAAATGGAAGAAGGTAGCTCTGAATGACGCAAAGATTGCTGGCATTAAACACAAGCTAATTGCAGGTACGTTTGAGCTCCAAGTTGCGGTCCACGGCGCAACAAGACTAGTGGACGTTTCCAGGGCCCATACGTATACTGTCACCCAAATCAACACATACTTTCAAGCTCCAAATTCGAGCAAAAAATCCAGTAATACTACCAAGGACCCATATTCATGGTACACCAGACTGCAGGCAAAAAAGATCAATCCTGGCTGCAGCTATTAAAGAGAAAAACCAGCCGCTCATAAAAACAGCTAGAAATACATATAAAGCAGCCCAGCGGGAGGCAAAGATAGAATGGGATGAATCCCGCTGGCAGCAACTAAAGGAAGCATGCTCATCTAAAGACACCAATCTGTTTTGGAAATTGGTCACCTGGGGAAGTAAGTCAGGTGCATGTTTACCTCCAAATCACATCACTGGTAAGGCTTGGCATGACCACTTTAGAGGGCTCTATTCAACGCCAGAGGCCATTGTAGCGGAGGAATTGGATGGGTTAAACGGACCCCAGGTAGAAGAGGAGCGGTTTAACCTACTGGAGATAGAAGCCGCAATAAGCAAAATTGTCCCCTCTAAAGCAGCGGGTCCAGATGACTTGCCAGGCGATCTCTTCTTGGCCGACCCCCTCCATTGGGCACGTTACATCCTATTACTAGCAAACGCAATAGCTAACGGAGCACCGGTTCCGGAGTCATGGAGGGCCGCCGAAGTGGTCCCCATTTACAAAAAGGGTGCTACGGATGACCCTTCCAATTATAGACCAATCAGCCTGATTGATGCTATGCAGAAGGTCTTTGGTCGGGTGCTTCTGCATAGGATACAGTCATGGACTGAGGATGAAGCCATCCTTTCCCAGTATCAGGCCGGATTTAGGCCAAAGACTGGGACAATGGATCAAGTGTTTAGACTCCTCCTCATTTATTGGAAGGTAGTGGTGCTAGGCAAGGGCAGTCTCTATCTTGCATTTACCGATTTGAAGACTGCCTTTGACCTGGTGCCCAGATCTAAGTTGTGGATGACGCTTGGTGGGATGGGCATCCCCCCTTTCATCCTCAAATTACTGATCCGGCTCCATGAGGGAAACTTTGCCCAGGTTAGGTGGGGGAAGCAGGGGCAATTAACAGAACGCATCCCTGTCAACAGAGGAGTCCGACAGGGCTGTGTTCTGGCCCCAACTTTGTTCTCCCTATATGTGAATGGGGTAGTTGATTTTCTCCAGGAGGTGCCCGCAGACTCGCCCACACTGGGGAGCAATAAGATACCAACCTTGTTGTTTGCAGACGACACCCTGCTGATATCTAAGACCCCAGTGGGGTTGCAACGCCTCATTGATAGATTCCAACTCTTCTGCGATAATCGGGGACTGGTTATAAATAGTTCAAAAACGAAATGTATGGCCTTTAACTGCCACAGGTCACAGAGGAATGGCCCTTTGCTGGGTGGGGTACCCCTTGAAAAGGTAGATACTTTTGATTACCTAGGCGTAAGACTCTCCGATAAAATGTCTTGGAGACCCCACTTAGCAAAGACGGTGTTGGGACATAAGCGAGTGGCTGGAGTAATAGGGAAAGAACACCGCCTTTCACACACTAGGCCGGTAGCTCCCGCCCTCCAAGTATATGACGCTAAAGCAGTTAGCTCTGCTCTCTACGGAGCAGAAGTTTGGGGTTTTGACAAGCTTGATGAGCTCTGCAGAGCGGAACACACATTTTTAAGAGATCTGGTTATGGTACCCAAATATGTTCCCCTTATCCCTTTACTGTTGGACATGGGCAGGCGGTCGATAGGCGACGTTGCCAGGTTACGCCCAGTACTCTTTTGGGCTCGCATTAGGCGGACTCCTGAGCTTCTTTCTTACGCCGAAGCCCTTACTGAGATTATCCGCCTGGACACTGGCTGCAAAATAGGCTGGATTTCTAATATTAAAAAAAACGCTGATAGCTATTGGACTCCGAGCCTGCTGGGATAGCCAGGAACCCCCAAGGAGAGAAGAACTTAAACGCCTATATTGGGAATGGGTGGACCAACAGGAGAATTGCAAACCTAACGTGGGCAAATTAACAACAGAATTCTATTCCCACAAACAAATTAGACATCTTGAGCCCTTCCTCGATATAATTCAGGTACCCAGGGACAGAATGTTGTACATACATTTTAGGTTTGGAACTCTCCCTGTTCGTGAGGCGACAGCGAAATGGTCCACAAGCAATGGAAAAGACTGCCCATGCTGCAAAGCCCCGACAGAAAGCATTGCCCACGTAATGTTCGCTTGCCCGGCATATAATTCATCACGGGCTAAATGGCTAAAATTGATTTGCCAGCAATTGGGCACACGGGACCATCACACAGCACTGCGTATCCTCAGGTCCGACCCTAGGCCGCTTTTTGCATGCTGCGTAGCAACGTTTTTGGGACAAGCATGGCTTATAAGGTGGAAAGCTCTCTCAAGAATGGTATAGTTTTAATTCAAATAGGATAGTGATAATCACACGCCACAACATTAAACTTGTTTTAACTTTTATGCACAAGCACTTTACCTGCTAAACCTTTGCTGCTATGTCAGGGAAAACTTAAAACTTCTCAGTATATTAATGATCCATTATTATGACGAAGTACTGACTGTTTTTATTCTGTTTTATTGTAGATTAGTACTTGACCAATTAATTGTGCATTTGTTACTGTTGTATTGCTTTTTAACAATTTGAATATGATATATGTATTATTACACCAAGGGCTTAATTGATTACTTTGCTGTACTGCTTGCTTAAGCAAACTGAAAATGTTGCATGTTTGTATTCTCATTTTTAAGGAAAATAATGTACTTTTTATTTATAGCTTTTATGACATTTTCTGTTGAATAAAGCTTATACAACAACAACAACAAATCAGAAATGTGAGACCTGGTTTAAATCCCACTGTGGCATTACAAAGGATTTAGGTGACATCATATGTTTCCACCTGTGATACACATCACAACCAGTTAGTTGAACAAGTATGGTTGGCAGGTAAATGTAAAAAGGCCAGAAGTTCTGACAAGTAACCTTTAACTATGCCCAGAGCAAGACCTTGCTGTTCCAAAAACAAAGCAAACAACAAAACATCCAACAGTTTTGCTTGCAACGGATTCAACAGGTGCGTACCACACCAAGCCACCAATTTTATCCAGCACCCTGCATACACAAATTCCGTTGAGGGCTGCCTGGCTGCAAAATGACAAAGACCTTAGGAGGAAGATCAAAGGAGATTTCCTGTCGCTGCTCAATCTTCACACACAAAGGGGCAGGTAGCCCATGCTCGAATGCAAGACCCTGCCCTTTGCCTTTGGCAGAAGGTCCTCCGTAAGTGGCAGCCTAATCGGAGGTCGGTTGCTCAAGCCCAAATGTTCCGGGTACCACTCTCTCCTTGTTCAATCCGGAGGTACTAGAATGACTTGGGCATGGTTGTTCCTAATCTTCTGCAGAACTCAGACAGAGGAGGTAGTGACAGGAAGGCATATAGGTGTCCCGTTCTTCATTCTAGGCTGAATGAGTCTCCAAGAGAGTGCCTTCTTAAGAACTTCAACGTGCAAATGTGATGCCATTGCCAGTGTTCTCTCCAGTGCCGGAAGATGCCCTGTGCCATCTCCTGGGTGTATCTGCCATATGTGATCCTCTAGCCACAGTCGTAAGAGTTTACCCACCCTAGCATTTCAGGATCTTGCCAGGTGGTGTACCAACAGGGAAATTCCCAGATTCAGTCAGCTCCAGTGGCCCAGAGCCTCTTACCACAATCCCAAAGACCCCACCCTGCCATGCTTGTTGCAGTACCATCTAGCAGTGGTGTTGTCCGTGATCCTGCACTAGCCATACCTTAAGAGAGGGCAGGCAGGCCTTCAAAGCTAAGCGAATCACCTGCAACACCAGTAAATTGATGTGGCATCCTCTGATCTCCAACTCTCCCAGATGACCTCCCAAACCCTGCAGCAATGCATCGTTCACCATAATCAACACGGTGGGGCAGGAAGAAGCATCTCTGCTGGTCCAATTGTAGATGTGCAATCTCCTCCAACATGTGGATGAATCTGACAGGTTCCTTGGTGCTAGGTCCACTGAGACTTTTGGCCCCACTGCAAAGCTTGCATGTGCCATCTGGCATGGTAAGTGAGTAGGATGAATGAAGTTAGCAGGCAAAGAAGCCTCAGCCACCCTCATTGAGCTCAAGGTCGGTGGTTGAAACATCGGTATCATTACATGAATGGCCTAGACTTGTTGGTCCAGAAGAAAGGCTCAAAAGCGTACCATATCCAGGATGGTTCTAATGAAGGGAAGCCTGTCATGTGTGACTTCAGCAAGTTAATTGAGAACCTCAGTGATGTCAAGAGGTTTGTCATTGTCTAGGGGAGGTCCGTGACCAACTGTGGCGAGCCCAACTACAAAAGCAAGTTGTTAACGTAAGGAAAGACAGTAACCCCCAACCTCCGCAGATGTGAAGCAACCGCCAAACACCCAAGGGGCACTGATGAGGCTGAAAAAAAGCATGGCAAACTGAAAGTGTTTGTGGCCCACCTTGAACTGCAGGTAACATCTGTGGGCCTGCAGGACAGGAATGTGAAAATAACCGTCCTGCACATCCAACACCACCGTCCAGTCTTCGGGATCCAGAGAAGAGAGAACCTGGCTCAGAGTAACCATTTTGAATTTGACCCTACTCAAGAGAGTAAAGATCTAGGGTAGGACAGAGGCCTTTGTTCTCCTTAAGTACAAGAAAGTAGCGGGAATAGCACCCACTCCCTACTTCAGAGGCCAAAACCCTCTACACCTCCTTTGGCCAGAAGAGCCAATGACAGAAAATGGACATATGGTCCTCAAAGAAGTGGTATGGTGTAGGTGGTAGGTGCAGTGGGTTGAAAAAGAATGACAGGGTGTAGCTTTATTGAACAATCTGCAGGACCCATTTGTCAGATGTAATGTGTTACCACAGGAAGTGGCTGATCATGCCTCCTACCAGATGGATGTGCACTGGTAAGGGCACACTAAAGGGGCTTGGAGGTTGTGACCAAAGGAGCCTCCCTGTAGATACTTGGGGCCCCTATCACCTTAGAGGAAACAGGAAGTTGCCAAAGACAAAAAGCATGGACTTCAACCTATTGTGACATCGCTGATTGACCCAGGAACTCTGGGTACATCGGGAGCAGGGATTTAATCAGCTCCTCTTTGTAACAAGAGTGAGAAGTGGAGGCACAATGACACCCTTGTGCCTTCTCTGGAGAACAAACGGGCGGGAGTATCAGAGTCCTGCATGGACCTCTTATGTTTCTTCTTAAACTTACCAGAAGAGTTCGACCTCGAGGAAGTTCTGCCTTGGAAACAACTTGAGCAGATGGTCCTCCTCACTTCCAGCTTCGACCGGGAGCGGGATGGCATACAGCCTTCCAGTGTTTCATCATGTAGAGCTTTACCTCATTCTCTCGGATGGCCGTATGGTTCGTCTGGACGCAGTTGTTGCAGACCTTGGAGTTGTGCAATGAACCCAAGCACCACAGGCACACCTCATGGTGATCTATCACAGACATCTGTTTGTAACAGTTTGTACATAGCTTAGATTCCTTGCACACTGGAACACTTTCAGAAGAAAATCTCTTCCCAGAGTGAAGGAAGGAGCCTAGCTCTGGATTCGCAATTGAAGGAGCGTTGAAAAAAAAATAAAAAGAACTGACATCAGCACATATGGGTAGCGCTTAGATGCTACTCTAATCATCACCTCCAGATTGGAATGGGATCAAAGGGGAGTCATACAGCACCACCTCCCGGCATGCAGTACAGTAGCACTGCTTTGAATTTTTCAGATCCAGTCGTCTACCCGGGGAAATTCAGAATTTGCGGTTAGAAGTATCAATCAGAATAACTGCGCTTTGTAGTCAAACCAGACTCTGTTGTGGCAGCTGCCATTTGCAGGTGATTAATGAACCCACTGTTTGCTTTGTTGATTCCCTCTGGCAAAAGAGCGACAGACTGGAGCGTATGGGAAGGAAAATATTGGAGACTGTGCCAATCATGATTAGTGCAGCCAATACATTAAGTATGTTCTGCTACAGGGAACAATTGGAATTAATGGCCAGATGTATTTTCCTTCTCTCAGATTTCACACAGAAGACACAAATAGTTAAAAAGGTCCTGGCAGGATAGCATCAATGAAATTCAAGACGACATATCTGGATGTGGCAGGCTCTCTTCAGCTATAGTTCCACTGCCAGGTTCAAATTCAGCAAAAGTGACTGAAATATGAAGAATTCCCACTTAGAGTCAAAGCAGGGTGTTATCCCCATCATTAAGTGGTGAACTACTTTTCAGAAAAGAGGTGGAAGAAGGTTTGCAATCTGTTAAGACAGATACCAATAGCACAAAGTACATGAGGGCCCTTTAAGTCAAGCGCCCATCAGCCTTTCATGGGCTTAGAGCAAGTCCAAACAATACCAGGGGTTTTGACTATACACCACACCTAAAGGTTTGGATATGTTTTCCCAATGGTGGTAGCAACACTAGCTCAATGGCTCTACATAAAAGTGGGGCAGATCCCCTTCAACGAAGGGAGTCAGACGGGGTTTAGATTCCCTGGAATATAGGGGTTGTGAAGCCATAGAAGTCACAAACAAGGAGCACTTCAGATCTCTTGATTTCTGGAGCTGGATAGCAAGTAAGCCAACTGGGTGTTATACCTCTGCACAGACAATCAGAGTAAGGACACCACCAATTGTAGTACAGAGATACTTCTTAACCACTGTTGCACTTCACACCACAAAGGTTGGTGGATATGTGGTATGTGCAAAGTGCAAGGTGACGTTAGGTGGCTGCGGGAGGGGAATCTAGAGAGTCCCACAAAGACAAAACAAACGTGGGCACAGAGATGGAGTGCGCTAGACATGCAGAGGCAGCACTCTCTAGACTGCTTACGCTGACTGGACTCCACAGAAGCAAGATGAGCTGCTGCAAGGGAGGTCAAAGCATTAGCAGGGTAGGAGCCATGATTATAGCCTTGAGAAAACAAGTTGCACACAGATCTGTGTCAGGAAGGAAGGGTCCATACAGGTCTAGCCAAGGAAAGACTCTAAAATGGAGAGGCCCTACGTGGATTATATTCAGTCCATTGTAGTTGAAAAGTAGTCAACTGTCAGTCACAAGTAGTGCATCTAGAAAGTTTAAAGGGCAACAACCCAAGAGGGACCACGGTTTTTACTTCTGCGAAAGGGCACACTTATCCTGCTCACACCTTGCACAGCAGTATTGATTTACTGCATGCCAGCATGGAAACGTTAGAGTGCAACTTTGGCAGAAATCTTTGTTCATCAAAACGGACAGCCCTTAGGGTAGAAGTGGTGAATGGTCGTTCCTCACATTTGATCGACAGCATCCCCATATTTTAAAGAGAAATGTTTTGATGATCAGCTAGGAGTAACTTTAACGGCCGGCATATCAGAGATGATTGCAATCCTTTTTCACCCATACAAATCCCAATGTTTGCAGTCATTAATGTGACCATATTCATATAAAGCTCACTTATTGATTAAAAAATAAAAAAGGTCCCTGCTCCTCAGTTTTAATGTAGGCCTGTAAGCATCACCTGTGGGTTCAGTTAGTGCACCCCTACCCTACAACATCGCTGCCAGTAGTGAAAACAACGTAAGAAAGAGGTCAAGGAAAAATTACACGTAAAACTACGGGACAGTAGATCAACCTAGACCCTCTCTGTGTCAGGGAGCAACCAAAAGTGCCTCTGGGATGCACCAAGTTTGCACTTCAGTGGACCTATTTTATGGACTCCCTTTAAACTCATCAAAAAGAAAAAATGCTGGGTAACTTTAGGAGACAAAGAATAGTGCGGGGTGGTGGGACAGTAGGTAATTCTGCTGGAGAAATTTGACATAAAGGCATGTTCATTATTTTAACCAGTTTATAATGCTGCACGGCACAGGAGTACAATCATTTGAGGAGATGATGCTTTGTATGCTTACCGGTAATGTTCTGTACTACAGTTATATCTTACTGTACCCAGGGCTTAAAACCGGCTCTCCTACCAATAGGTTTGGCTCGCACATAACATGGACCCCAATACTGCAGGGGGAAGGGCTGGAAGTGGAGTGACAAACAGATTTTATTTGACTGAATTACAAAACAATGCCCATTTGATGAAGTGGTCTTACGTCAAACCATAGGTAATGAGACGAGTGGGTGAAAAGATGTTTTTCAGATAGGTTTTTCCATGGTGCTGAATGATATTTTCATATCAGTGCAGTTATATGGCCACTTCTGATAAGGGTACCATAAGATTACAACAGCTCTTACCTTTTTTTTTTAGTTTGAATTTAACAGACACCACAGCTGCCTTGTTGAAAAAGACCTATTGCAGGCTTAACAAGACTGTATAGTGGGGTTATGGCCTGCTCATTGCTTTTTATTGGTTGGCTTTGTTGTCACTCATTCTTTCTTATGCGATACATTTCCTTGTCCACCTTGTTTTTCTCCCTCGCCTGGAAAATAGACTCTTTACCATCCACTTTGATTTGGCTGACTTATGTACTTTCCCTGCTTACTTTTAGGGAACTACCCCTCTTTAGGCCATGTCTAGGCAGCGCCGTCTCTTCAAGACATTCTGTATCTAGGATATGGGCTTGAAAAAACACCCTTTTTTTCCATTGGTTACTGTACTTTAGAAATGCTGGATGTTCATTGGTGAATACACTTAGTAGCCCCTCCTTTTGGAATCTGTATCCTCCCATGAGGATTGCCCCTCTTACATGTGGTCTTACTGTTCAGGTTATTTATACTTCAAGAGAACTCTTTTTTAGTTAGTATGCCTCTTGCATCGTTAACTGTTCTGTTTATTTGCGCAATGAAACTTCAGTCACTTAATTTGCTTGCTGTCTATCTACCCGTGCACCCACCCACAACACTGCTTCGGTTGCTTCATGTCCCTTAATCTCCCAGTGCCTCCCACTTCCAAAACACTGCTCGCAGGCCCCACTATCCCTTTGAGGCCACTGCTGTTTTGCTCGGTTTTTTTGCAGTTTCCTCGTTTAATATCCCTTTGCTGTCTACCGCCACCCCCTGCATGACACTGCTTGCCCACCCCGAGATCGCTGCATTGAATTCTTATGTTATTTTACATTAAACGATTTTATTTATATAGCGCACCTACCCATGGGCTCGGGGGAAATTAAACAATCAGCCCATTATAACAGGATGTTGAGTCGAAACCAGTCAGCAGCTCTCACCGCTGCAGCATATCCTTTGTCTAGCCATGTTGCAGGGTGCAGTACCATATGTGGCCAAAAGAAGTCCCAAGGGACTCCTAGCGATAGCCTTTTGTACTGCACACTCCCAACACTGCTATATTTAACGTGGAGTCAGAACTGCCATTTTCACTCCCAGCGCTACTGATCCAGCGCGACTAATATAATTTCTTCTCCTGTGGACATAACATCCAGGTTGGAAACACTCTTTTCCAACAACTATACCAATATGACGGTGGGGCCCATATCACCGCATATACATTCACTCACTCAAATATTCCCTGGATCTCATCCACTTTTACCTAGGAGAAAAAGTTAATGACTGCTGGAAGGGAACGGGATACCTTTTAAAGTTGACAAGATAATTTCTTAAACATCATACATAATTAGTTTTAATCCTGTCGGTTTCTAAAACATCAAGGTATTCCGCTCATTGGTCGATGGACCAACTAGTAGGAATCAGTTGATGGTGATTAAGACCAGCTCAATCACTTTAACCTATTAAAACATTTGCATTTATTATTGAGCTAAAGAACCACAGACTCGTAGTTTTAATTTATAATAAAGTTTATCTACTGGTTTAAAATGCATAGAAGAGTCTCAATTTTATTAATCAATTAATACATTTATTATTATAAGGAATAAACTTTAAAGAATTTATGCATACCCTTTTAGATGGAAAAATAAAGTTCGTCACAGCAGATCACAGCATAGAACTCCCAAAAACTGACTGACTGTCCCGCTAAACAGGCCTCCTCGACGGACCACCTATACAGATTTCCCGTATCGTTCTCGTTCCTTCCCAGTCAGTTTTAAAGCAAAAGATTAATTATTTTAAAAGAAAATGGCCTATGGAAAATAGCAGCAGTTCTCCAGCATCAACGTCCAGTGCTCAAAAATTATGTATGAATAGCGCTCCTCCTACTTAAGAGTAGGTCCTCTTATACCCTATTACTAGCTTACTAAACAGAAATGTTTCAATCTTTGGGGCGAGATTCACGCTAATTGGTCCATTGGAGGGGTGGCAAGCATCTCCTCATTGTCCTTGTTCAAACCAGTTCTGAAAATGTTCATAATTTTGTCCTTTCTCACGGTTTTAGGACATTACCAATCCGATTGACAGTTCCTCATATGTATCTTCTTTTGTATCTTTATTAAAACAGTTCATTGTTAATTCACGGCTGCATCTCTGGTTCTCATGCATTCTCGCTGAGTCCCTTTTTGGCACCCATCTTGGTGACAGGTCATGGTGACCTTGATCCTTTTCATTCTGGGCTCTACTTTCAAATCACGTGACATATTTCCGCAGCTCTCTTCCACTTGGAAGCCATTTTGCACTTGCGCATTAAGCCCATCTGCCTCGGCAGCCATTTTTACAGCGCGGCCTAGCAGGCCCGAACGAGCTATTATGAAAACAAACACAATAACAGTTAAGAATAAAGAAAATAAGCCTTTTCGTTTCCCACCCGTCATTCTACGTACCCCAATTAGGTGTTACCTAGCAAAAGCGACATATAAAGCTATGTTTACTTACCATCCGCATACTTTTGCCACAAATACAATTTACTACATAGCACAAATCATGCAACATTATTTTAATTAGTACGCAAACCATTAGGTTAAGATTATTTCACGTTGACAAATGTAAGTAGGTTAGTTTGCACATAAATTGCAAGTTAACAAAAATGTCTATAAGAAGACGTAAAATATTGATTAATTGTCAAACCAATTAATGACGTTAATTATTAATCATTAATATTAGGGGGTTCAAAATTCTCGTTTACCTTGCTCCATCAACTCCCCCCTTTGGTGATTTTTAATATCACCACAAAACCCATGTTACACAATTTTTCAGACAGCATTGTTTCTTGTCCATTTGCTTCTTGTTAGTTTTACACATCTGTATCCCTTTCATCTTGTCTTTTTGTTCTCTCATACATGCTTTCTTTTAGTTCTTCCAGTTCTATTTCACTTAATTTTCGTTCTCTCTTTATTTATCTTATTTTCTCTTTTCATTTTGTTTTGCCTTTTTCTCCTTTTTATACATATAACAAATTTCAAAAATAGCACTACTAAAATTACTACTGTTGCGGATATCAAAACTTTCCCTACAATAGAACTACCTATTTCAGTGAACCATTTTGGTATTGAGGAAAAACTCTTACCAAGCTTCTCCCAAGCATTTTCAACCTCCAGTGGAACAAGTTCTTTGTGCAAATTAGTAATATTCTTTATATACTTTTGTATATTTTCACTTTTATCTGGAATGTAAGTGCAACAATGTTGGACTTTCAGCATTCCACAGACTCCTCCCTCTTTTGCCAAAAGAATGTCAAGGGCAAGTCGATTTTGCATCACCATAGCTCTCATGGCAACCATCTCGGTATTTACCATCAAGAACCCTCCAGCAGTATTCTTTGATAAATGATCTACTACTGTGGACAATTTCCGAATTTTAAATGCATTCAAAGATATTCCCACTGCTGGTATCATTGCTCCAAAAATGTCACCCACTATTTCTGCAAAACGTTCCCTTTTTCTACGTGTGAATGTTGCACCCATTTCGTGTGTTCCTTTTTCTTCTCTTTCTACATGAAAAATCTTTGGAAAGACCAGGCCTAAGTAGCATGACCCATACCAATGGTCCGGCAACCTGTAATAAGCTCTGTTTCCACAAATATAATAGATCCCTGGAAATATTGGATCTTTTCCTCCTTTGAATCCCCATCCTCCTAAAATTTCATAATTGTCTCGGCAATCACTGGAACCCACGAAATAGCTATCATACCTAGTTCTATTTCTATTGATACACAACTTTCCCTGTTGGGGCCAATCTAAAGTCATAGTTGCATTTGTCTTTTTCTTATCATTACTTTCTCCTTCGAATGCCCAAAGGGGTGTTTTTGTCTCGTCCTCAATTACCTTTCTTTGAAATTTGACTCTTCTGCTTTCTACCATCTCTAAAAATACCTTTTCTTCATTCTTTAACTCACAGGTAAGGTTGTGTTTAACTATATCATCTAATGTCAAATCTTTATTTTCCAAGAAAAATTCACCAAACATCTTTGCTCCTTTCACCTTGTTCAATTCAGGAATTATAGGAATTTTTTGCAAAAATCTTATTTATATCAGTGTAATAATATTCTAATCTACCCGTTTTATAAAACAAACTAGCTAAAACACTACATGTTATTCCATACGTCAAACGAAGGTGATGATAGGTCACACCTTCTGAAACTGACGCAGGTAATTGCATACAAACATAACAATCTTACATCCATGGTTTCTACATATTCATATAATAATTTTGTGAAAACGTTCTTTGAAAAATCAGTTATGGATCTATCCTTATGTAACTCTACACTGTCTATTAATGTGGCTGTGTTCTGTATGTTAACCTCTTTATCTTTCTTTGTGTTGTTCTCTAATATGGGCGTTTCTTCTACAGCTAATCTAATTGGAATGGTGATTGCTAAGATAAGCCATACGAACATTAATAAACCTGTACAAAAGAAACACATTCTACACCACCTACGTAAAAACGCACATCTATTCTCTGTGTCAACCATCTTGTTCTATTACCTATATATATATATATTTGTACAGAAAATGTGTCACCACACCTCAAAATGACGTTTCAGCCACTTTACTTTCTCACTTTGTCTCGTTTGGTACTCTCTTTAGTTCTTCTCAGAACTCTTTCTTGTCTTATTCGGTTTTAGTGTCCAGTCCGGCAAAAAAACTTTTTAATCTCTTCAAACGTGTTGCACTTCACTTTCACCCAATTGTTTGCAGCTGTGATCTGGGTTCTTGTGAGTGATTTCTTCTTCCTTGATATCAGTTAGTGTGATGTATAGCCACTCAGGTGACTTGTATTTCAAATTAGCCTTCTTTACTCTTTTCGTTTTCTGCAATTGTTTTCCACTTTGTTTTTCTTGTTCTTTTTGACTTCTCATTTATTTGTTCTGCATTATCTCTGTTTATGTTTATGATTTTGTATCTTAACCTTTTGACTACGTGGGGCCAATTATCTCCTTTTCTCGGCATTTTCGGTTCACTTTCCTTTTCTTCTCGTTCTGCTCTCCAAGTTCTCTTTCTTGGTCCTAGTCTCGGTTTTCTCTCTCCTTCACTTTCTTATGATTCTGTTTCAGACCTTACTTCAATTCCTCTTATTTTGAACTTTATGATTTCACCTTCTTTGTCTACCTCTGCTTCTTCCTGTGTCTTTTCTGTTTGATCACTTATTTCTATCCCTCCTCGATGTTCTTCTGGATTTCCGTTGATCTCTCTATCTATTTCTATATTTCCCTGTTCATTTGTTTGTTGTTCTGTCCCTATTGCTCCTCGGGTGTCTTCCGATTTTTCTATTTCTCTATTTGAATCTATCCCTGCTTTGTCTACTTTGACAATTTCTGTAGGATTTTTACCATAACTTGTGCTTGGCTGTTCACTGTCACTGTCTCTTTGTTCAGTTTCTTCGTTTATGGTGTCAATTTTCCATTTATTCTTTAGCTTTTCATCACAGTCTGATTGATCTGCATCAGATGCTGAACTGGTGTCTGATATTTCCAGATGTCGACTTACAGGTCGATCTTCAAGTTCTGGAACTTTTGCTATTTCAAATTCTTCTCCTGCTGTTAAACTTGTACCTGGGTCTTCCAGATGTCGACTTGCAGGTCGATCTTCAGGTTCTGGAACCCGGTTTGTTTCTTCTTCTGCATCGGATGCTGAACTGGTATCAGATATCTCCAGATGTCGACTTACAGGTTGAGCTTCAGGATCTGGAACTCTGATAGTGTGGCTGGCATTGTTGGACTTGGCCCTTTTTCCCCTGAATTTTTCGCTTTTCCCCCTAGCCTTTTTACTGACATGGTGTGTCTGAACTGAAAATAATAAATGCTGTGCAATGGTGTACGCACCTTTATTTCCACCATTGTAGAAATGCACCTTTGTAAAATGTTACTTTTAAAATGGACGCCCTTCCTGTCTGCACATGTGCCGCCTGTCTGAGGTGAGTTGGCGGTCTAGTTGTCTGTTTCCCAGCACCCCCAGCTTTTGGAGGGAAGCCTGGCACCCAGGGTGCTCTACACCGCCCCCTAAACCAGTTGGGACCGGTTTCCCAGGGAACCTTCCAGAAGCTTCCAGCCCTTTCTGGTAGGTGGGGTGAGGGGGGCTGTGCCTCCATGTGCTCAGACTGAGCGTGGACCTGAATGAGAGGGGACACTCTGCCAGGAGGTACCGCCACATTGGGCCTGTGTGCTGGCCCCTGTGCCCATCTGCACCCCTCCGCTGTCCACAGGGCCAGTGAGAGCCCTTTACTTAAGTGAAGACTGCTGTGTCAGGAGGAGTGCCACTTTATGGGAGATGACTGCTTCTAGGAGCTGCTGTCCTGTTCTGATGAGTACCCACTGCCTGCTGATCTTGCCCAGTATTGCCTGCCTGCTCTCCTGCCGTCCTAAGCCCAGCACCTGGTGAGCACTATATCTTACTGCCAGCTGCCTGCTGCCTAGCACCCTGTGAGCACTTGGTCTGCCCAGGAGAAGAGAGGAGCTGATGCCTGCAGCGCTGTGCTGCTAAAGCGCTATAACTCTGCCACAGGGGAAGAGGAGCGCTGCAACTTTATTTTGTGGGACTTAGCGCTACAACCTTATTCCTGCACCAGGAGAGCGCTGCCTCCAGCCCTGCCCAGGAGAAGAAGGTGCGTGGGTCCTGCAGCGTTGGGCTGCCGGAGTGCCATATTTGCATTGACTGTGCTCTGCTTGCTGCGAGAGCGCTATAACTGTGTCCAGCAGAAGAGGAGCGCTACATTTGAAGTGACTGACCATCCCTGCCTGCTGGCTAGCGCCTGGAGAAGAGCGCTTTATCTTATTGCCCAGGAGGTGAGGAGCTGACATCTGCAGCGCTGTGCTGCGAGGGCGCTATATTTCCAGTGACTGTGCCTTCCTGCCTGCTCCCTAGCGCCTCGGGAGGGCTATATTTCATTGCCAGTGAAGGGGAGCGCTACCACTTTATGGTGTGGGACCAAGCGCTTTGTGGGCGCTACAACTTAATTTCAGCCCAAGAACTTTCTTGCCGCCTAGCGCCTCGTGAGCGCTATATGTAAATTGCCAAGGAGGAGTCCTGCGGCGGAGGGGGCCAGAGGCACATTGTCGGTGCCTGCCCCTCCACGCTGCTGACGAGGAGAAGGCTCCGCTGAGGGTGAAGCCAGGAGAGGTCCCAGAAGCGGGACCTGTCGGGGCACATTGCCGGTGCCCGGAGACTGCAGAGACATCCAGAGGGGCCTCAGACTGCCGGTGAGTGGGGCTCAGTCATCCTGTGGTTGGGGGATATGTCGGGGCACATGGTCGGTGCCCGCCCCCGGTGCCAGTATTCTTTGGAGGGCATTGGTTGTGTTTAGAGTCCCATAGGAGGGGGGCTCCAACGTGCCCAGTACTTGTTTCCTCCCTCAGCTGCACGACAGAGGCATTTTGGGAAATTCTAGAGTCCCAGAAGAGGGGCTCCACCGTGCCAGTGTTCTTGTGGGCAGATTCCTGTTAGAGCCCGGAGTGGGGCTCCCATCGCTGCATTGTTGGCGCCAGTGCTTGTTGGGTTTACCCAGCTACCCCGCAGGACAGGGGGCAGCTGCCACGCATTGGGGGCATTGGATTACCCAGAAGGGAAAGAGGAGTGAGGGACCCTCATACCCTAGCGCTTTGCGCACCTTTGTTTTCGCCGCCCTTGCAGCCAACCCTGACTGTGTGGGACATAGGGCATTTGAGCCCCCGAGAGAGGCCAGTTGGCCTGGGGCCAGTCTCAGTGTTGTGCCCCCGACTGGGGAGAACTGCGGTTATGCTGGCGAGGCCTATTGCCCCATATGATTTATGGCATAATATGGTTGCACAATGCATTTGTACCTAGGATGCTACTTAAAGCTTTTCCCTCAGGTTTGCAGTGCTGATGGCAGGCCTATTGGGTTCCTGCGGAGGAGGAGCCACATGCTAAACGTGTTTCTATGCCCTATTTTCACATGTTTTATGCCCCAGGCTCAGGATGTGCCTAGTGTGCTTTTATACCCAATGCTAATGTTTTCCCCCGCAGGCTTATATCGTTGGAGTCCTGCCTAATGTTGCATCTATGCTTACGATTATGCCAATGCTAATGGGCATGTTTAATGTGATGTTCCCAGGTCTATGCCTACTGTGGTTGTTCCGGCCTAATGCTCTATGTTACTGATAATGTTTTTCCCTAAGGATGACTGCTGATGGTTTTGCATTCAATGTTAATGCTTTTTCCCCAATGCCGGACGACGTCTTTATGCCTCAGGTGACGCCTCATGGCCTGCAAGCATGTTTTCCTTTCAGGTCTGATGCCAATGTGTCCTAATGCTGATGGACTTTACATTTATTCTTTCTTTGTCCTGGTGATGGTTCTGGCAGCGGCCCGATTGGCCCTGCCTTGTAAATAGTCCCCCCTGTAACTGCTACCCAGTGCCGGTTGGCACAGTTATCTGCACCTGTGATAATATCCTAACATGTTCTGCATAATACATATGCTGTTTTTTTCCACCTAACCTGGTGTGGTCTCCTTTTGTAGTGTGCCTGGTGTGTCGCCTGTGAGTGTGCTGCGCAGATGCTTTACACATTTCCTCCGGAGTTTGGCCCGCCCGCTCTGCACCACGCTACCCGTTTCTAACAGGCATGCACCCAGTTTTTCACTCCTGCACACTTGACTGCAGTTGTCACCAGGATCACTTGTCGTGGTCGGTCCCAGCGAGGAACCAAACAGTTTCTTCTTCTGTGGACTTTTATGCGGACCCAATCTCCTGGACTCAAATCATGAGCTGGTTTTCTTTCAAGAGTGGTCGCATCCGGTCCAACCTGATGAAACACAGAATGTACCACATCAGCCAATCCTTTGCAATAATCCAACACGAGATCATCAGTTATAGTCAGCAGTTTGTTGACAGATACATGTTCTTGTCTCATTGCTCGTCCCATTATTATCTCGTGGGGACTCAGACCTGTTTTTCTTTCAAGTATACTTCTGATAGTCATCAGTACCAGTGGAAGGGTATCTGGCCATTTGAGTCCTGTGGCTTGACACATTTTTCCTAACCTATTTTTTATTGTTCCATTCACTTGTTCTACCACTCCAGAAGCCTCTGGTCTGTATGCACAATGCAATTTCTGTTGACTACCAAGAGCTTCACATATCAGTTGAATTAGTTAGTTTTGAAAATGTGTTCCTCTATCTGTTTCAATCGTTACTGGAAAACCATACCTTGGAATGAATTCTCTCAACAGAAGCGTAGCCACTGTAATCCCATCATTCCTTCTGGTCGGATAGGCTTCCACCCAACGAGAAAACAAACAGACGACCACAAGAACATACCTCAGTCTATTGCTTGGGGGCATTTCTATAAAATCCAGCTGCATTCTCGTGAAAGGACCTCCCTCTTGTCCTATTCTCTGACAAAGACTTTCAGCTATGGCTCTGAATTTTGGGTTATACCAGGTTTGTCTGAAAAGTCGGATCATTGCATCTCTTCCGATATGAGCTTGTCCATGGTACATCCGTGCCATGTCAGAAATCATGCTATCAGGCATAACTGGTCTTTCATCTCTATAAACCCAAACATCATCTTCCTCCCTTTTCCTGCATCCTGCTTTTATCCAGTTATCTTTTTCCTCATCTGCTGCTTCCTGTAATTGTCTCACCTCTGCCCATGTTTCGACAATGTTAGTAAAAAGCAAAGGACATGAAACATGCTCTCTTTCTCTCTTTGTTCAGTGAGACTACATTTTTAGCACAATATTGAGCTATCTCGTCGGCATACTTATTGCTCACAGTTATTTAGTCTTCCCCATTTTTGTGTGCATTGCACTTCACCACGGCTATTTGTTTAGGCAACTGTATCGCCTCAAGTAATTTCTTCACAAACTCACCATTTCGAATCAGAGTTCCTGCAGACGTCAAGAAACCTCTTTGGGACCAGATCTGCCCAAAATCATGGACCACTCCGAAGCCATACTGGCTATCCGTGATCACTGTGATTCGGACATTCTTTCCCAGTTTGCATGCCTGTATTAGAGCAATCAGCTCAGCCACTTGGGCGGAACGTATCCCTCTCAAACAAGATGCTTCCATTATTTCAGCTACGGTACACACAGCATACGCTGCACTTAAAACTCCTTCATTCGTCCTCAAGCATGAGCCATCCACAAACATTACATAATCTGATTCTCTTAAAGGCTCATCTTTGATATCTGGCCTAGGTTTTGTACAATATTCAAGTACATTCAAGCAATCATGATCAACTTCATCTTTGTCAGTCACATTCTCTTCATCCGGCAATGATGTCGAAGGATTCACACTTGTGCATCTGTCAATGGTTACATGGTCTGCACTTAAAATCACTTTTTCATACCTAGTCAGCCGACTAGGTGTCATGTATTGAGTTTTGGTTCTTGTCAAGAGAATTTCAACTGAATGAGGAACATATAACCTCAGTGGGTATGCCATCACAATGCCTTCACTTTGTTCCAGACTCACACAAGTAGCAGCTACTGCTTTCAGACATCCAGGCAACGCTTTTGCTACAGGGTCTAAAACAGCTGAAAAATATGCAATAGGTCTTTTCATATTTCCATGTCTTTGCACCAAAACTGAAAGTGCACATCCATCTCTCTCACTACAATACAGTTCAAAATCTTTTTCATAGGCATTCCCAGTGCTTCACACAGTCTCGCTTTTAGTTCTCTGAATGCCTTCATTTCTTCATCATTTAATTCAAACGGATCTTTAACATCCTTTTTTTGTCAGTCACTGTAATGGTTTTGCAATTAGCGAAAATCCACTTATCCATTGTCGACAATATCCAACCATACCCAGGAACATTCTCACCTCTCTTTGTGTCATAAGAGCTCTCATTCCTCGGATAATTTTTATTCTCTGTCGTTACCTTTCGCACTCCCTTTTCAATTTTATGACCTAGGTATTGAACCTCCTGTTGACAAAACTGTAATTTTGATGGGGACACCTTATGTCCTCCTCCTGCTAGATGGTTCTGTAAAGCAATGGTGTCAGTAACACATGCTTCTCTTGTTTTTGATGCCACTAATAGGTCATCAATGTATTGAACCACCACAGATTTTTCTGGCATTTTTAAATCTTCCAACGATTTCTTTAGGATCTGATTAAAGATCGAGGGACTCTGTGTACCCCTGAGGAATTCGGCACCATGCCAAAATGCGCTCTCCGAACCTGAACGCAAATAATGGCTGGCTATCTGGATGTAACTGGATGTAACTGGATAGAGAAAAATACATGGCAATGTACCATTCTGCCTCACGTGGAATCGGATACAGTATTACAGCAGGGTTTGGTACAATTGGACAACAAGGAACAACGATTTTATTAACCTTTCGTAAATCTTGCACTATTCTATGTGTTCCATTTGGCTTTTTCAGTCCCATTATGGGCGAATTACATGGACTGCTCATTTCTTTCAAAATTCCTTGTTCGATAATTTTGTGTATTACAGGTGTTATTCCTTCAATGATTTCTGGCGTCAATTTATACTGTGGGGTATTTGGGAAATTTGTTCCTTCTCTAACAGAAATTTTAACGGGGTCTACTCCTCTCATTAACCCAATATCTTCACCTGTAAAATCCCACACCTCCTGTTTTACTGTTTCTTTTAACTCATTTGGGATTTTCTCTACATCGAACACAGGAAACAAGTCATTCACTCCTGGTTCTAATTCTGCCATTGTCATTTTATATAACACATCTTCATCTGGCGTCTGAAATGCAATCCCATCCGGAGTACAATAGATGGTGCAATTCATTTTGCAAAGTAGATCACGTCCAAGTAAATTTACAGGACTGCAATCACATACCACAAATCGGTGCATTTCTCGGAATGGTCCTACCTTTACTTCTACTAATTTGGTAAGAGGCGCTTTGATTTGCTGGTATGAGACACCAACGACTTGGATATATTCACCTGAGAGAGGAAGGTTTGAAATTTCCACTGATCTAACAGTAGAACGGGTAGCTCCAGTGTCCACAAGGAATGTTACATTTGCACCATTCACTTCTCCAGCCACAAATGGACCTGACTGATCTACCTCTAGAGTTGCGCCAAGCACGCACTCTTCCTCCTCTCCTAGGCACCATCATAAACTTTCATCCGATTCATTCCCATCCTGTCGTAACCAATACTGCAATATCGCAGCTGCGCGCGGCAATTGTGTTACCTGTTCTCCTCCTCCGTAGAATCCGGTCTTTGCACTGTATCTCTGTGGATTTACACTCTTGGGAAGTGGTGGTTGTGGCACCTGACTCTGCTAAGTAACTACCTGCGGTTGCTGCTGTTGGTAACTCACCTGTGGATTTAATGATTGATTTTCCGCATTAGCTTTTGGAGGAAATTTACACTTGTTTCTCCAATGCCCTAACTTTCCGCAGTTGTGGCATGGCCACTTTCTTTGCTTCTTCTATACTCATTTGGCCTTTACCTATATTCGGTTTGAATTTAGTTGGTCCTGCCTCATTACTCTGATTATTCAGTTGAGCTTCTTGTTTTTCTGCAACTTTCACTTGCGCCCACATTACTTTCTCTTTTAATTTATGCTGTCTACACTCAATGTCATCACTACAATACTTGGCATACCTCAACACCTCATCCACTGTACTATTCTGCCAGCTTATCATATGCTGCTTAATCATTTTGCTTATTTCTGGTTTCAGCCCATAAACAAATCTATATACAAAATGACTCATGTCCTTCTCATTCAGAGTCTCATAACCACTATACTGTTTGAAAACCAAAAGTAGTCTCTCATAGTAGGCATGTACAGATTCCTTACTCTCCTGTGTCGTTCTGTCAATTTTTACCCAATCAGTTTCTTTGGGTGGAATTTCGTTTTTCAAAAAGGTAATAACTTGGTCGTACTTCATCACTTCTGGTCCTGGCGCTCCTGTTTTTGCGTCTCTAGGATATTCTACAGTTGGCCAATCAATGGTAATTTTACATTCTGTCCATAAATCGGCTGGTACTACAATGTCAAATAACCCATCCAAATCTACCCACAATACCTTCGAAACTTTAACAAACCTTTCCACTTGTCTGTACCATTCTACAGGTTTTTCTCTCAATTTTGGAAAGTCATTTGTAAATGACAGTATGTCTTGTCTGGACCAGGGGACATGTACATAACTACCTCCTGGAGTTTCTCTCATGGGATACTCCCTTACAACCAACTCCTTGTCTGTCACTGCAAAAGCCAAAGACGCTTTGTCAGTTGTTTTCTCATTCCTTTTAGTCCACCTGCTTCTCCATCTGTCCACATCACCCCACTTTCTCAGCAAAACAATCAGTTCTTTTATCTGGGTTAACCGTCCTGATGTGTTCAGATTTTCTATATCTTTCTCACAAAAATCTACCCTATATGGTTTCTGTAAACTCCTGACTTTCACAAATTCCACTCCTAGTTCATTCACTGTCTCTTCCAATTTGTCATGTAGATGTCTAGCTCTCTAAGTAATGCTCTTGCATAAGAACATAACCTCATCGTCCTGGTATGTTTTCAATTTTTCTGTACCAATAGTCCCTAAAATTAACTCTTCCATGTCTATCTTTAACCTAATTACATCTAATGGTTTTGGTTCTGTCTCCTTCTTTTGTAAATTTCTCATCCATTCATTTAATTCGTCTGGAGTTGGACCTACAGGTGTACTATTTATTTCTATCCAATTTTTATTCCTTTCTGGTGTTTCTCATGCAGACTCAGTTCCCATAGGAAACCTCCTTATTTCACTCTCATTTACTGTCAGGTTAGTAGGTGGGCTCGGTCTATATGAACTGACCAAATTTCTTGCCCCTTCATTTTCAAGTTCCATTCCTTCTCTCATTCTTTGCAAATTTGAGTTCATAGGGATGACTAAGGAATGCTCATCTATTTTCTGGTTCTCAAAAACTGGTATTACTGGTCCTATTGTCACTGGCACAGTCACAGCTTCCATGTTCATTGTTAACTCTTATTTTCTCAGTCAATTCTTTTGTAGTTTTTGCTAACTCAGCTGCATTGTCGCTGTCACATTTTTCACTTTGTGGAGTTTTTAGCTGTTCATTTGACCTATTTATCTCATATCTACGTTCTGGACTTTTATTCCTCCCAGTTTCCATTGGCGGTGCATTGGGTGTCATCACCGCAGAATTCTGTTGATATGGAGGTGGGTTTCTGTTTAAAATGTCTTCCAGCAACTCATCCTCTGTCTCGCTACCTCCATACCCGTACCTTTCTGTAACTGTACGTTTCTTTTTCTCTGTGCACTTCTTTCTTGTACCCTCTTCAACTGTAAAAGCTGGAAACAAACCTTCTGTCATATTAGCATATCTCCAGCGCTTCATTCTGTCCTCATGATTCACTCCCCACAACCTTCCAGGAACAAAACCATGATTCTTTCCACCTCTGTATCTTTCTCGTTCATACATCTTGTCTTCCCATTCACCTAACGCTTCAAACTGTGTCGGTCTAGGTCTTGGCTCAAGCTTTGTCATTTTCTCTCTCAAATTTCGAAGTACTGCTACGTTAAACAAACCATTCTCTGGAAAAGCCAATACTCCATCATTCGGAGTATATTTTGTCCAATTTTCTAACCAATTGCAAGTATGATAACCATATTTCAGCATCATATGCGAAGCTGGTGTTTTCGGCGGAGGAATTACCTGTCCCTCTCTAGTCACTACCTTCTTGTCTTTCTTAAAGAAGTTCTTAATTTTCGCCATCCATGACGGTTTCTCTCTACCATATTCATAAGCCATATTTCACGATTTCTTTCCCTTCTGCAAGCTCGTAACTCTACTCTGATCTCTATGTGCTATTCGGACCTATCCCAGCGCGTCTCACACCAACGCACCAATCCGAAGCCTCTACGTCACTGCTATTCCGACCTATCTCAGCGCGTCTCACACCAACGCACCAATCAGGGCGTTTTCCGTGTTTCTATTGCACTGGCCAATCCCAGCGCGGTCTTTTTGTCAACGTCAGTTCTGCTCCTGACCCCTCCTTTACAAAATTTATCGGCAATTCTTTTTCTTGACTAAATCTTATTAGTTACAACATAAAACACATTTCCATTGTCTGTTTTCGCTAAACAAAGTGATAGTTTACTCAATTTTGCAAGAATACAGTTTCGTTCGATAAGTAGCACTTCCCTCTACCTTACCCTTCTTTCTAGCAAGGGGTAAACCCGTTTCTCTGGGGATAAAACACATGTGGAGACTACACTGCTCCTGAGAATTAAGGCCAGAGTTTCACAAGAAAACCGGTTGCTATTTCACTCATACACGTTTTATACAGAAAATGTCCCTACCATAACACAACCTGTGTTATCACCAATTTGAAAACCCAGACAATGCACTATTCCATGTGACTTCTCTTGCCACACGTGTCTACTTCCTGGAAGCTTCAAAATTTCCGACTTACATATAACATAATACGACTCAACATGAAGTGTTAGACATGAAATAATCAATAATCACCAAACTAATCTATAGTAACCATAACTGCTACCAAGAAATCTGATCCAGCGCGACTAATATAATTTCTTCTCCTGTGGACATAACATCCAGGTTGGAAACACTCTTTTCCAACAACACCAATATGACGGTGGGGCCCATAACACCGCATATACATTCAACTCACTCAAATATTCCCTGGATCTCATCCACTTTTACCTAGGAGAAAAAGTTAATGACTGCTGGAAGGGAACGGGATACCTTTTTAAAGTTGACAAGATAATTTCTTAAACATCATACATAATTAGTTTTAATCCTGTCAGTTTCTAAAACATCAAGGTATTCCGCTTATTGGTCGATGGACCAACTAGTAGGAATCAGTTGATGGTGATTAAGACCAGCTCAATCACTTTAACCTATTAAAACATTTGCATTTATTATTGAGCTAAAGAACCACAGACTCGTAGTTTTAATTTATAATAAAGTTTATCTACTGGTTTAAAATGCATAGAAGAGTCAATTTTATTAATCAATTAATACATTTATTATCATTATAAGGAATAAACTTTAAAGAATTTATGCATACCCTTTTAGATGGAAAAATAAAGTTAGTCACAGCAGATCACAGCATAGAACTCCCAAAAACTGACTGACCCGCTAAACAGGCCTCCTCGACGGACCACCTATACAGATTTCCCGTATCGTTCTCGTTCCTTCCCAGTTTTAAAGCAAAAAGATTAATTATTTTAAAAGAAAATGGCCTATGGAAAATAGCAGCAGTTCTCCAGCATCAACGTCCAGTGCTCAAAAATTATGTATGAATAGCTCTCCTCCTTAAGAGTAGGTCCTCTTATACCCTATTACTAGCTTACTAAACAGAAATGTTTCAATCTTTGGGGCGAGATTCACGCTAATTGGTCCATTGGAGGGGTGGCAAGCATCTCCTCATTGTCCTTGTTCAAACCAGTTCTGAAAATGTTCATAATTTTGTCCTCTCTCACGGTTTTAGGACATTACCAATCCGATTGACAGTTCCTCATATGTATCTTCTTTTGTATCTTTATTAAAACAGTTCATTGTTAATTCACGGCTGCATCTCTGGTTCTCATGCATTCTCGCTGAGTCCCTTTTTGGCACCCATCTTGGTGACAGGTCATGGTGACCTTGATCCTTTTCATTCTGGGCTCTACTTTCAAATCACGTGACATATTTCCGCAGCTCTTACACTTGGAAGCCATTTTAGCACTTGCGCATTAAGCCCATCTGCCTCGGCAGCCATTTTTACAGCGCGGCCTAGCAGGCCCGAACGAGCTATTATGAAAACAAACACAATAACAGTTAAGAATAAAGAAAAGCCTTTTCGTTTCCCACCCGTCATTCTACGTACCCCAATTAGGTGTTACCTAGCAAAAGCGACATATAAAGCTATGTTTACTTACCATCCGCATACTTTTGCCACAAATACAATTTACTACATAGCACAAATCATGCAACATTATTTTAATTAGTACGCAAACCATTAGGTTAAGATTATTTCACGTTGACAAATGTAAGTAGGTTAGTTTGCACATAAATTGCAAGTTAACAAAAATGTCTATAAAAAGACGTAAAATATTGATTGTCAAACCAATTAATGACGTTAGTTATTAATCATTAATATTAGGGGTTCAAAATTCTCGTTTACCTTGCACCATCACTACCTTCCTATTGCATGTGCAATACTGAAAAAGACACAACGGAGTTTTATTTTACTCAGGTGGGGAGGGCATATCCATTGCATAGGTTAAAAAAAAACATTGGCATTCATAATGGCAATAGCTGCAACTCCAACAAATGCGAGACCTATTGCATTTCCAATAGCTTGTTTTGATTAAGCATGCCATGAGAGTAAGTATTTTCTAGCCCCCCATGATCCCACTAAATACGCCCATATGATCCCATCAAATACGCCCCCATGCTGCTTGTTTCTCCTTTAAATACTTTCCCCCACTCTGTGTTCTCTGTTCTCTCTTCCATGCGCTTCTCTTCCTGCTCCCCAGGTTGCGGTCACCCTTGTGTGGTATTTTTCCACTGACTCCTGTGCTGAATAGCAAGGGGCAGAGATGTGTGTGGGGGCAGCCTCCTTTGAACAAGGCCGACATGGCACCGCCTAGGCACGGTCCCGTGGCTGGGCAGCAGTTCATTCAGCAAAAGTGCAGTGGTCAAAGCATCATGGGCAATGTAGTCCAGCAGGAATTTTAAGCCCCACTGTTGATTATATGGTAGGCAGGAGTGTCACTGATGGACGTTTTGCACAACAAGGGGCAATGAACTGGCATCAGGGGTGGTTGAGGAGGGAGGACACTGAAGGGCAGTAGGTCAAGTTGTTGGAGGGGGGAAGAGAACATTGCTAATCAGTAGGAACTTTATTGTAGGGGCTCCAAGGGCATGAGGAAGAAAGATGAGAGGAAAGGAGTTATGGAGAGCTAAATAACGCAGAGGTAGAAACGACTGGCATACCCTCAGACACGAACCGCCTCAAGGTTCCTCACCCCATATTACCAGCGGAAGAGGCTGGGTCACGGTTATCGCCCGGGTTATTTACAACCTAATGCTGGCAAGAAGTGAGGAGGAGGTTATGTGCAATCCCTCAGACAGTGAGGGAAATTTTTTTTACGGTTCCTCTTTGTTCAAAAACTGCACAGGAATGGACAGTGCATGATGGGAGAGTAGGTAATGACGAGGATCCGGGTATGAGTGGGAGTATAGTGCTAAAGGAAGTAGAGAATGAATTGGTCTTGGATTTATGAGGATGAAAGTAATCATTTAGAGGAAGGTGAGATTGTGGATAGTGCTGTGACATGGAATGTGGAATTAACAACATATGGAACGGAGGTTGAGGTAATTAACAGTCAAAGGAGCTTTAGTACATTACAGAGGTCAAGTGTGGACAGGTCGGCAAAACAATCAACAATACAGGTGGACAGAAGATGTGTGTCCGAAAACAGGGGTTGGAGAATTGGAGGCAGAATGAAAAGCCAGTTGAAACCATTTATGAGGCGGAGGTGGCAAGTGTAGGATGTTAAGGTGCCTAGGGAGTGAAGGTGTGAAGTAAAATCAATTGGAGTAGAGGATGAAATTATTGCAATAATGGGAAAGGCGAATATGCAAGAGTTAAAAGGAATACAGGACAACAAGAAGACAGGTGCAGCATCGGATAACAAGACTGTTGAAAGGATTAGCGCTGTTGGAGAAGTAAAGTCTGTGGAAAAGAAGAAAGTTGTGGGGATTCAGGAAATAAGTTTGTAAAAGACAAGAAATTGTCTTAATTGGGGATAACAATGCCCTTAGCAGTGCATTTATTAAACAATACATAAGAGAGGATATGGCAGAGATAATTTGTTGTTAGTTCTGATGAGCAATTAAGAGGTTGATTAGGAACTGTGGTAGCATGGATGGCTCCCACACAACCAGTGCTGGCTGTGTGTAAAGCAAATGGACTACCAAACCATTTTCAACCCTCTGTGTCGTCCTGTCTGGGGTGGGGTCTATATGAGAGGACACAATGGAGTGCATGTTGGGGATTTAACAGAGGATCGCGTTTCCTCCAGCTCTGCCGCTTTCAGCATGACTGTGGAGGGTAACACCCCCTTACACAATGCTTTGGGTAGCTGCAAGTTGATGCAAAAATGGACATCGTCTTTGGTTAGCGGGCAACAGCTTCAGCTTTCACATAAGTGGGGCCAGCCTCCCCCATACTATTTCGGGCATGTGAAACTGGCCAAGGCAATCGGGAAGGGATTAGCTAGGGTTATCAGAGGGGGGTGGGCTTACAGTCATATGTGTGTATGTATATCTATATATATATATATATATATATATATATATATATATATATATATATGGGGAATCAGGAGCTCAGCCTCCTTTGGATGACTCCTGATCCATGGTCAGTGATTTAGGTAAACCGTTTTTAATTAGTGCGTCCAACAATGCTGCATCGGCAGATTTGGGGAAGTGCATTTGGGATTTTGTTTCTATGTATGCCTTATGGTAAGTGATGTAGAAGTTTGACTGAATATAGCCCATTTTTGCCACTTTAGGACAGGCACTTTCCTCACTGGCGGTAGTTGGGGGGGATGGAGAGTCATGAGCAGGCATATCCACACCTTAGGGTGGGAGTGGAGCACGGCTCAGGGGCTGAGGTAGAAGTCTGGAAGACTTGGGTGAGTCAGCTGTTGAAAGAATGGCTGTGAGAGAAAAAATGTAAGTGTGGCGTGCGAGTCATTTCTTGGATATTTTTTGGCATTTTGGGCAGCTTTAAGGGGGGGGGTCACTCTGTATTAGTGAGGCCCGTTTGTACATTGTATCGGACTGTTAAAGTAACTACAGACCTGTCGCAATAAACGTGGCCGTTCTCACTATATGGCGGTCTGATGATTATGCGGAACCATGCCCAATCTGTGTGAATCCGATGTTGGCAGGTTCACTATTGTTGTATGTGCTGTGCTCGATGCCTGCAGCTACAGCTACCACTAAACACAGGTCAGCCTCGTACAGGTGTCATGTTTGGTGATCTCACAGAGCAGCAGGTAAGGAGGAAGGAAAGGGAGGAAGCATTCTTTCAACTCTAATCTCTAGGCAATCTCAGTGAGGGAAGAAGTGGAAGACAAGGGAAATGTATTCATAACTTGTTTTTTTATCGCTTCATACCACGTGTTGATTCTAAGCGCTATAAACAGTATGGTAGTACAAAAATTTCCATCAACAGCAGAGTATCTCTTGTCTGGATTCTAACTTAGATCACCCTATTTGCCAGTACAGAGCTCAACTCACTGAGCCATGCTGATGACTGCTACAGAAAAGAAAATCCATTGAACAGTAAGTGCTATTTATCTGGAGACTGAATAAACCAGTGACCATTCCTCTATGCCCAAAACAAAAAAAAAAACACATGCAGGACTGGGTAAGGTACTAACACCTGACAGAGCTTGAGAGCCCTGAAATTTTACATACATACACAAAATATAGGGTAAGCGTACTGGGATGTGTAGAATATTTGTTGAATAATAAGCCCTCACGACATGGATTTTGGCAACTTTTATTTGAAAGCAATCCTCGGATAAAGTAGTACTCTTATTCAGGCAGACTAATTGTATTTTTTTTAACTGAATCAAGCTGCTTTAGTTTATTACAACCTGACTGAACAACATCCCTTAAAAGTGGGGAACATTTGCAAATAATTTCATGGTATGATTACCCTCTTGATTAAGAGCGAATGACAAAAAGAAATTACTACTTGAGAAATCCGAAACCCATTTATCATGTGCTCTTCGATAGAGCAACGGTGGGGTATGTTTTTTCTAATAACATACTATACATTAGACCACTTAGATATATTTAAGTGTCTGAAGCAAATGTAAAGTAATGGTTGTATTTGGTGTAGGAAGCTGGATCTGCATATACTATACCAAAGTAAGGTATAGTGTGCACAGAGTCCAGTGGTTCCCCAGAAACAGGGGCTAAAGTAGATAATACCGTACTCTTTTGTGATAGGGTGGTTGAGCAGTTAGGCTTAGCAGAGGGTTGTGTTAAGCATTTGTTGTAGACAGCCAAGAAATGAGGCACGCACTCAATGACAAACTCCAAATCCAAGGTTTGTATAGAAATATGACTTACTTTTATTTTAGAACCAAGAACAACTCAGTTGCAGGTCAGTACCAGTTTAGAAATAGCAATACTTTCAGGTAAATTAGAAATGTGTTGCAAATAGCAATAGGAATACTTTACAGTAGTATTAGAAATATTTTGTGGTGTCAATCAACAGTAGCAATACTTTGTACTGTCTATTTTTTACATTGCTGATAGCAAGAAATACAATGTAATCCTCTGGGAGGAAAACAGTTATGCACACTAACAGGTAAGTACATGACTTACAATCCCACTCTTCGGGGGTTTGGACCAACAGGGTAAGGTTCAAGTGGGCACAGAGGCAGCCAGGTGCAGAGGTCAAAGGTGGTGCCTGGAGCCCAATGTTAGTCAATGGAGACTGGGGGTAAATTTGAGATGCACGGTTTGCAAGTAGGTACCCGTGGTTTAAGGGCACAGGACCCGGGGGGTTAAGCAAGCATGGGGGCCCACAAGGCGGCACCAATCATACACCAATGGCGGCACAGGGGTGGCCGGGTGCAGGGTGCAAAGACAGCGTTGGGCGCCCAATGCAAGGGGATGTGAAACTGTTACACAAAGAGCAGTAGCGGCTGCTACCAGACGTGGATGGAGAGACGGGGGGATGCAAAAAAAAAAATAGGAATTACCTGAAAAGGACAGATGTCCGACTCTCCTCCGTCCTCTTCATCTTCCGATCTCCAGTCCCGGTTGTTGGTAGCAGCAGCAGGAAGCACCCAGGCACACAGGCCAATCACAACATTGCAATGCAGCGTTGTAAATGGTTTGAGCGCCGTGGTTAGGCGCTTATACGGGGACAGGGAGGCTTTGCATGTTTCTCACCAGGCTGTGTAATGCAGCCTGGTGGGGAACATGCAAAGTGCGCAGGACTGCTTGGCCAGCCAAGCAGTCCTGCGCACTTAGGGAGTGCAAACCACTCCTCCCCCTGCGCTGCCCAGCCCCTCCCCACGAGCCATTCCTTCCATAGGAGAAAATACAATGATAACGATACGTTATTATATTTTTCCTTTTGAACAGTGGGGCGATGCTCCTCCGCCTTAGCGTAGGAGCGGTCACTGACAAAGAGGCTGCAGACTCGCACCGGGAGGCTAGACGAAGGTGACCGACTGGGCAGGTACGTTGGGATGTTGGCGCATGCTTGGGTACGGTCAGCTTGGCTCCCCAAGGTCGGGGAGCTGAGGATGCAAGGGTGCCTATAGACATTGAAAAATCTTCACCGGAGTCGGTCAAGGTCCCGGGGACCCCTTGTGTAGAGGCTGCAGGTATCTTCGTGGGGTCCAGGAGAGGTCAGCCACAATGGTTTTGAGGTCAGGTTCCCTTGGGAGACTTCACTGGACTAGTGGGCCACTCAGACTCTGGCCGTGGGTGTCGGGTGCAGAGTGGGTGGGACTCACGGATCCAGAAGGCAAGGGAGTCCTTGGTGTTGGTTTCTTTGAGGGCATGGCCACTGTCCCCGGGAGTTCTTGGTCTTTAGGCAAGGCAGGCAGTCCTTCCAGAGTGGTGGAGGTCGCTGGGCCTGCAGGACATGTCGCTTCTTTGAGCAGGTTTCTCAGAGGGCTGCAGACAGGCCGGTATGGCTGGGGACAAGTCAGTTGTCGTCTGGAGTCTCACTGCTGCAAGGCTCTTCAGTCCTTTAGGTCGCCAGGATTCTAAGGATCAAGGTTCAGGGGTGCCCCTAAATACTCAATTTAGGGGCATTACAGTTACTGGCAGGTGGTAGCCAATGGGCTACTCACCTTTTAGGGCGACTACACCCTTTATATGTCCCCGCCGTTTGGGGAGGGGCATCCCCTAATCCAATTGGCTAAAATCCTTCCATCCAACATGGAGGATTTTCTAAAGAGGGGGGGGGGGTCACTTTAGCTCGGGACACCTTAGGGGTGGTCCTGGCTGAGAGGGGACAGCTCTCCTGCTTACTAATTTTCCAGACGACCTTCCTGACAAAAGGGGGCTTGGTCAGGGGGGGAAGGCATCTCCGCTAGCTGGAGAGGCCCTGGCTAGCTTAAAGGGCAGGAAGCCTTTGAGGCTCACCGCCCCGAATGCTGTTTCTGCTTGTGGGTAGGTGAGAAGCACCTCCACTCCAAGAAGGCTTTGTTTCCGACCCACGGAAGCACAAGGCTCCCACCTCAGGGGGTCAGAAGCATGTCTGAAAGTGGCAGGATGGTGCAGACCAGTCAGATGCACACCAGAGAGTAGGTCGTTTTTCAGGGGACACCTCTAAGATGCCCTCTGAGTGCCTTTTATAATACATACAACACTGGCATCAGTGTGGGTTTATTATGCTGAGACGTTTGATAAACTTCCAAGCATTCAGTAAAGCCATCATGGAGCTGTGGAGTTCGTAATAACAAACTCCCAGCCCATGTACTCAATATGGCTTCATTTGACTTACAATGTAGCATTAAACACTGTAGGGGCATATTGCTCATGCAGCTATGCCCTCACCTGTGGTATAGTGCACCCTGCCTTAGGGCTGGGAGGCCTGCTAGAGGGGTGACTTATCTATGCCACAGGCAGTGGTGTGTAAGCATAAAAATAATTCCTATTTGTAAAGCGCGAACATATCACCCCATTAAGGGTTTCAAGACGCTGGCGGGCGTCGGGGAGATTAAGTGAGCTATTGCCCAGAGTCACATGATGCCGAGCTGAGCTGCCACAGGCGCAGGAGATAGAACCGTGAGCCCCTCACTCCGGAGTCAGCCGCTCTGGCCACTGCGCCACACCACATGGATGTGTGCCATATCGACTCTTCAGTGTTAGCTGCACCAAAACACAGTCTGCTATGGCAGTGGGTATGTGCTTGGTGAGGGGTGTGAGGGTGGCACAATACTTGCTGCAGCCCTTTGAGACCCTCTCTGGTCACAAGGCCCTTGGTACCAGTGGTACCTTTTCCAAGGGACTTGTGTGTGTGCCAGAGGTGTGCCAATTGTGGAAACAAAGGTACAGTTTTGTGAAAGAACACATGCAATGGGAACATGATTAGCAGGGACCCATTCACACATGTACATTCAAAGTGCATCAGAAATCAGGCAACAAGTGGGGGGGGTACCATGCAAAAAGGGGCACTTTCCTACATTTGGTTGCTCGATTTTTATTTTACTGCACAGCCACAAATACAGACTACCAAATAGGAGAGCACTGACATCAGTTTGACAATGCCACATTTAATCTGATCGCATTAAAAAATTAGCAGAAGAAAGGGCTTCTTTGTAGAAAAAAGTCGCAAATCAAACAAAAAGTATATGGATAAGCTTTTCAATGAAGTCCTTTGAGACTGTGGGTGCGTTTTTAATGAAAAGAAAATACTGCTTGATATAAATGTGTTTAGTTAGCATAACCAGGCTTAAGATAACATGACGGCAACCTAGTCAACCTGCACTCATTTATTTTACAGCATCAGAAAGAAATGTGGTTCTTAAATTATATGAACAAGCTTTCTATGTGGATGTTTCTCTTCTCTTTCCATCTTAAAAAATTAAGTGAAATAGAATTATTTTCATTGTGCTGTTTGAGTTGAAGTTTATTCATTTGTGTTCCTCGGCCTGGGAAGTGGCCCACTGCATATTTTTCTGTGGCGATTATATGGTCTTCTTGGGCAGTAACTTTGCAGATGAAGTTGCCTGTGCCGTTTCTTGCGTCTGGTACATTACAGCTAAATGGAAATTCTGAAACAGAAGAGAGTAAAATGAACAACTTTTTGCCAGTGTCAATTCAAACAGTTCAAACATTTGAGAATTGACAAATGTGCAGAGGTATAGGAAGAGGAACGAAAAAGTTGGGAAAAAGCAGGATGGTATCAATACAAAGATGACTTGTGAAGTCAACTGAGTGGAGGGTTGTGTTGCCAGATTCAGTGCTACTGTAGATGGAGAGATATGCACAGACCTACACATGAAACGTAATGGGATGCTAGCTAAATTTTAAAAGTTTTGGTATAATCTTCATTTTAGGATTATTGCTGAGATGTAATATCTGTCTGTTGGTAAATGTTGGCAAATCACAAGAGTGACCATACGTCACATGAGAAAACCTGAAAGTGCTTTCATAACAGTACAAATAGATTTTGTAGAAATGCATCCATACAACGGTTTTAGGTACATTTTAGTGATTATCTGTCTTTTTAGTAGATGGATCGAAGTATACCCAACTAGGCACTGCAATGCACTTACTGTAGCCAAGCTATTACTGAGGGAGTTGATTTCTAGATTTGGCCTGCCAATTCTTTAGAATCAGATAGATGATCTCATTTTAACAAGCACTGGCAAAGCCAACAGGGTTCGCCTATGCAAATCTATTGACTTTGTCAATGTTATGCTGTGCAGCAGCACGATCTGCTCTGCAACATGGCTTAAAGAAACAAAATAAAAGCACTTTGACCTGGCCAACACTGACCCAGTCATAGCGCTTTTCCCCCCACTTTAAGCCATGTTACACAGCAGCCTGTGCTGCAGTGCAACATATAAAAAAAACTGTGTGGAAGTTGGGACACGAGGGAGCAGGGTGGTAAACACAATAGAGAGCAGGAGAGGGGGGTGGGATGCATTTTGAGTCAAGAGAAAAACAGACTGCTACAGTGCAAGAACAAAATAAAGTACAATACAGAGAGAGATTCCTTTTAAAGTACAAACTACATACCAAGCAAATTCCCTTATTTGCAGTTGCTGCTGGTAATGGGCCACCACAGCTCATGCATGAGAATGGGAGGCGGAGGGGAGGGGTTAAACTGGACAGCGAGAAGAGGGCAGATGCTGGGAGGGTGAAACAAACAGAAGGCAGGTGGGCGGGGGAGGAACAACAACAGGGGAGGAGGTCGAGCAGGTGAAGGAGAAATAACAACAACCTTCTGCTATATATAGCAGGAATGATGTGGGAAGAGCACCGGGGAGGGATATAGAAGGAACGATGTGGGAAGAGCGCCTAGGAGAGAAGAATCCTGCAGATGCACTCGTAAGGAGTGCTCAATAGCAAATTTTAAAAAAGAAAGTACCTTCAGAGTCCGCAGCCAGTGGAAGGGCACTGGCCACTATCCAGTGAACAGGGACTGGAAGCTGTACTTGGGTCAAGCTCCACACCATGAGATATACTGGCAAAGCAGAGCAGGAACACATGCAAAGTGAAAGCAGACGAGGTGCTGACCAATCAGAAACATGTAAATTAGAGCAACGTTGGAATCAATTAATGGTAAATAAAGGTAAGTATTGGGTGGGCTTTAAGCCCCTTTTAAGATTTCCTTTTTTTTTTTTATTACAAGAGATTTTGCAGGCAATCTAAAAATGAGGTAATTGGTACTTTGCATGGCTCGAAATGTGGTGCAGAAATTCCAAAGCAGTTATTCTCCCGAAGCATCTGGTGTGGTGAAGAGGGCCAACAGTATAATGAAAGCAAAATTGACTCAAATTTGTGCCTCAGCATCACTGACATGATGCCCTTCCTCTTGTTCTAAGTTTGAGAATCCCATACCCAAACCCAAAGCATATCCAAGCACCTCAAAACCCTCACGGGTGATTAGCCATGCTAGACAAATCCACACAGCAGAATATACCATAACAATAAAAGCACAGGATTTACTCCACACAAAGTTGACAGGGCGTGCCGTAAGGATTCCTGGTATTCCTTCATCTGCTCTTCTGAATATACCAAGTGACCTGTTGTAAAGTGTAGAGCCTTGCCGCATTGGATCCACGCATCTCACATGAAGAGAATGAAGACTGCAGATGAAGTCATTAAGTTGTGCAAATCAAGAAACAAGTGAAGATGAAAATGAAGCAAGTGGAGCAACTGACAGATGATAAAAGCTTGATTGAAGCGGATTGGTCTGAAGGTGTTAAAAAAAAAAAAAAGCACTGCAAAGATTTGACAGTCTGATCGAAATGAAGCAAAATGAGCTCAAGCAGTGACAGAACTAAATGACAAAGACTTTGCAAATCCTGCAGTCAGAAAATCAGCAACAAGAAATACTCAACTCCTGAATGGGCTTATCTAGTGTAGATTGAACCAGAAGAAAGAGTTTGATCTGAGAGACTATTTGTCTAAACAATCTCCACGAATTGGCATGAATAATTTTCTGATGGAAAGATGGAACATAATTTGAGTTTTTAAAAAGAAATGCTTAGTTTTAATTTTTTTTGTAAGTGTGCCTACTTAACTCTTAGGTTAGAATTACAATTTTGTTTTTGTCTATGCCCGCATTTAAAGATTGATTTTGCACTTATTTAGGTATCCACTTGAAGACAGATGTGTGTCTAAATAAGTTTCATGGTCATTTCATCTGAACTTAGTGCTATATACAACAATCTTTTTCTCATGCTCGGTTAATGAGAGGATCATTTGAATGAATGAGTGTCGCTATATTTCTACTTGCTTGCAACACCTTAAATATCTATATCTTCCTCTTTCCTATGGTCTTTCTTGTACTGTCTGCTACTTTTTTGTTAGGACAGGACTTAATCAAGGAGTATCAAGTGGATTATAATCTTACTATAAATTGCCTGATGTTGAACATTTGGATGTTACTAAAACAGAGCCATTATGGTCTATAATTCCAAAACGGATAGCAGTGATGAGATGAATGTCTGTAAACTGACTGATGTAGAGTGTAGTGTTATTAGAGAGTATAATGAAAAAGAGTGAGAATTGGTACAAATGCTACTGAAGCAATGGACATACAGTTAAAAGATGATGAGTTTAATGTTAGAAATCCACAGGTGCAGTCTAAATTTATGATTTACAGAAGAAGAAAGGAGTTGTGTGATGCAAGAGAAATGTGACAGAACAAAAGCTTCAGTTATGAATGGAATGTGTGAGTAGTTATATAGTTGATAGAGATTTTATGTTGGATGATGCCATATCTTGAGGTATTTATCACAGTTGTGGTAAAATGGCTAATTTTAGAATTGCAGGTAACTGGGTAGGTTCTGGTTATCAAGCATTAGTGTTGCCCAAAATATATCATACCAATGAGTTGAGTGAAATTAGTTAAGTGAGTTTTAAGAGAGTGAAACTTGAAATGTGGATTTGGTAAAGTGCTTATGGATATGTCTGGTATGTTGATTTCTCCCACTGGTGTACCTTTGAATGATGTGAAGATTAGAAAATTGTTTAAGCTAGTAGATCGCTTAGGTACTATTTCTTCAGGAGTGTTAACTAAAATGAATGGGGAAGTGATTGCTATTTGTGCAATGGTAATATAAAATAGATCTGGTTAAGACATTTTTGGAAAAGGAAGATGGAGTGTGCCGTGTCATTAAGAGTTGTACATTTGTGCCGGATAACAGCATAGAAATTAAAAAATATATTGACAATATAACTAATATTGCGAGTGAAGCTACAAACTTGGGAATGAATGGTATGTGGGAAACAGTTTGTTCATGGTTTAATAGGATTGGAAAAGGAACTGGAAATATTGGGGAAAGGTTTGGAGACGTAGATGGTGGCTTACTAAGAAAATACTAACACCAATAATAACAGTATAATTGATATAGTTCTAATATTAACATAAAAAAATTAGAAGCCAATTGTTTTAAAGATGATTTCCAATGTGATGGTAAAAAACAGACAACAATAAGAAAGAGAAGAAACTGAACTTTATGACCTCAAAGTCAGAGTTTGATGAAATGAAGACTTTGGAAAAGCCAAAATCGAAGAAGCTGAGAATGATTTATGAAGTGTTGTAGAGTAGTGTAGAGTAATTTGGTAGGATTAAGAAATCAAAGGAGGGAAGTATGAGTGTTCTAATTAAAAGACAATATTGCTAGATATAAATGTGTTTCAGTTAGCATAGACAGGCTTCAGTTAACTTGATTGTGACTTGGTCATTATGATATACTTTCATTTTACAGTGACAAAAACAAATGTGTCTTAAATTACAAAAACAAGCTTTCTACATACATGTTTCACTTGTGTGGCTTTTCATTTCAGATAAGCAAGATTAATTTCACAACACTTTACCTGTTGAGCTGAAACCCATTAATTTGTGTTCCGCAAGAGGTAAGCCATGTGCAGGAGGTTTCTGTATTTGAAACAAATTCAAGTTTCTTTATCCAAGTCTGCTCTAGGAATACTTCATCATTTGTACTGTCTATTGTTTTTGTTTGTTGCACAAACACCATGTCATTTCCTTAATTTCTTATGTACACCTTAATATAATTATGCATGAAAGAAGGTGTTCCTAAATGTTATTTGATGTATCATTTTCTTGCAAAGCAATAATATTGGTTTAGGACTATGTAGTTTTATAAATACAGTCCTATTATGTTATATGTCAACATATCGAGTGTGTGTTTTTCACTGCCTGAAATCTAGAAAATATGCCCTTTTTGCGAGTGCACCAGACCTTTTACTTACTCTCTCGAAGACAACCTCCACGTTGGTCTATCTGTTTAGATTCAGACTTATTGCTTTTCGAACTGTGTAGACTCAGCGCTAGTCTGTCTGTTGACTTAATACTTAAACTAAGGGAACAGATTCCATATCAGTCCTCTTGCTGAACTATACTTTGGTCCTGGCTATTCACTTGCTTTGGAGGTTGATCTTATGTTGAATCCTCTCACAGTTTCAATATTTGTTACAATATTTATGCTGATATGAATTAGACTAAGTACTTTGTGCCTTCTGTAATGATTCTTAAATTGAACACACTTCTATAGTTTTGACTGTGAATTTTGTTCTGTGCAGGTTTCTTTTATTTTCACAAGTGCCATTGTTCTATGAGACAGCTCGGTTCTGGGTCTCAACTCTTTTCATTCATTATTTAAAAGCATTGACAGAATGAAGACTGGGAAAAGGCTTCTTTGCGAAAAAGACCTGAAAACCTTTGCAAAAAAGACCTGAAAACAAACAAAAATGCAAAATATCTCAGTAACCTTTTCAATAAAGTTCTTTGAGAACTGTGAATACAATTTGCTGTTGAAAATGAAATCATACGTGTAATGGCATTTACTGAAGTGCTGGATCTCAATAAATGACACCTGGTTTCATGTTCTAAAACTTTGCACTGCAGAAAACCAAAAATAAGTAAACAAGGCAAATCATTGTGTTGTTTTTACAATTAGTTTTTTGCGCTAGAGCCAACATTGCACAAGCTGGTGTAAAACAATTTGTGATGTTTATATAAGGAGAAGACATTCATGTTTCCCACTATTAAATGCGAAAGATAAGATTTAATCTGTGGCAAAAGGTTTGCTTTTTAAAACCGGTTATTCATGGTCTACAATTTCTTTGTTAAACTAGTCTATTGTTCTTTTAAAATAATTTAGAAGGAGAAATATACATCACATTTCGTTTCACAATCGATTTCATTTCTTTTATAATTAGGGCTCCCAGCTTTCCGTTTTTACAGATTTTGACAGAAAAATACAGACCGAAAACTGTCTGTATTTTTTTTTTTTTAATTCAGAAAAATACGGAAAATAGACCTTCTTAGTATGCTTTTTTTCTACTGTCAATCATGAGTGCCAGGTCAGTAGCTGTACAGATTATGAGGTGGGGGATATGAAAAAAAGACAATAAATTTCTTAAATAAGCTTAATTACATGCAGATCTACATTTATTTATGCTATTCTTCAATGCAACCGTTTTCAGATAACGCTACTGCACTGTATACCCTTGAAACCATTAGGACATTCAAATGCGAGTATACATTTATCATTTAAATAAATGTGGAAAAATACCCATTGCAGCTTCATTTATACAGTAAATACAAAATAAAAATGGATAAATACAGAAAAAATGAGCAAAAAATAAATATGGATAGATACAGAAAGGAAATGTTGAAAAAATAAGTACCATAACACTGGGAGCCCTATTTATAATACATGCAAAACAGTTTCTGTACTATGGACTGGAAGAAACCCAGTTTGCTCTTTTCTGTATTGTACAAGCAGCACAAATGTGCTGAAATGTGCTGTTTTTATAAGCGCAACTTCAAACTAAGGAAAGGGCAAATGCATAGATCTGAATGCAACAAGAGCCACTGTAATGCAAGTTGTTTTTTGTTTGATGAAACACTGAAATTGAATGCATCCATTTCGTTGGAATAGTTTAGGCTCATTAAATACACAGTAGATAGGGAAGATGTGCTCACTGCAAATACTAGACATGGCAGCCTGAGGCAGTTTCAAAGAGAAGACAGTCTGAAAGATCGTAACCTCACTGCTGTTTGTCTATGCCTCAGGATAGAGGCAGTTGTCTGAATTCACAAAAGTATGGCTCAATTCACAAACATCTGTGGGAAAAAGAATCAAATGTACTTTAGATCTTGCTTTCCAGACAGCACACATGTAACAACTAATGGGGAAACGGTGTTCCTCAGAACCTTGGTAGATAATCAGTATAGTCACAATTTGTTCTGTTGGAGTTATTTCAAATGCATTTACACATTGTTAGGAAAGCAGTAATTCGTCCTCCATATTAATTTGCTTCGATACAATCAATTTTTTTTAAAACAGATTTTATTGCATTTAATATTCACACAACGAATACATTAGCAATGAGACTCCTCTTGAAATGTTGATAAGTAAAGACACAGTACATCATGTACAACAGTATGTATCAACATTATTCGTTCAAAACATTGCTTCTGCAAACTCCCCCCCTCCCCTCCTGCAGTTCACAGCTGTACCTTAGAGATGAGAACAGGATTATTCCCACTCTGATCCCGGATATTCTCCTAATTGTGATCTCTCCTAACTCACCAGTTTGGCTATTGACTACTCTCAGATTCTCCTGGGTCTCCACCAGATGCCCCTCCCCCAGGGTCATGAGGTGTTGGACTCCCGGGAAGGGATTGCATCAGTGGCATGGGTTCCCCTTATTCTGGTTCTTTCACGGTATCCACCAGTGCCTCCCAGGCCCTGGCCCTCTCAACCGAGCCGATCCCCCTTCGAGCATTTCTGAGCAAGAGTCTTCCCTCACAACCCGCCCATCTCTCTAGGTCCCTCCTCCACATTGTTATTCGAGGCCCTTCGGATACTTTCCAGTTTCTCGTTATTTCTCGTTTAGCTAGGATAAAGGCCTGGTCTTGGAACCCGCCGGTGACCCATGTTTTGGAGGTGTCAGGGAACAGGCCCAGTGGGCTGGCGAACAAGGAACAGACCGCTTAACGATTGCCGCTACCGTTTGTCAGTTCGTCCCAGCAACCATGCAATGTCGGGCATGTTCAGAGGATGTGAAACAATTCTACTCTGATTTCCTCACACCGTGGGCATCCTGCGTCTTCCCTGTAGAAATATTTGTTAATGCGCCCCGGATTAAGGTATGCCCTGTGGAGGATAAAGAAGTGAATTATCCTAAATCGGAAATTTCTCCATACCTTGGGGTTCCAGACTTAAATATTCCCCAGTCTTTGTCATCTATAGGGGTGCCCACGTCAGTCGTCCAGCGGTCCTTCAGTGCAGTCAGTGGTTGCAGGGCATCCTCACCCACCCCTTTATAGAGGCATGTGACGGCTTCAATTCTGCCTCCCGCAGTGCCAACATATCTGCAAGTGTTGTGAGGATTTGGTTCTAAGGTGCCCGCCCTCCAATGCCATCGGATAGTCACCGTCACTCCCCTATGTAATAAGAAATGGCCATGGGGAAGGTCCAATCCCTCTCTGAAATCCTCAAATGGGAGTTACCAATCTCTGTACAGGTCCCAGAGTCTAGTTCCACCCACCTGTGTCCAGTCTCCAATGCCCTCAGTGTCCCCCATGTGGCAGTACATGTAGTACTGTCATGGGGAAGTCCGGTGATTATGGGATTTGACTGCGTTTTTTGGAGGCATCTCCTCCAGCAGCATCTCACCACTTGTACCTCGTCGGAGCAGACAGGTGAAATTTCACCCACTTTCAGTGGAATTCGTAAAAGCACATCAAAGTCAGGTACAAATAGGCCAATATTGCATGTCTGCGCCTGTTGTCCCGCCACCCATCGTGTGAACCACTGCAGCTGCCCTGCTAAGTCATATGTTTCAAAGCCAGGGACCGCAAGGCCCCGTCGGGCACTTCATCGTGCTCAAAGCCACTCGTTTGCAGCAGTTACCCCAGAGAAAGGCTGTCACAAGGGAGTCCAGGTCAGTGAGCCATTTCCTCTGCATCCATATAGGAAACATCGTGAAGAAGTATAACAAGCGTGGGAGTGGCACCATTTTTAAAAGCGCCACCTTCCCAGCTACTGACAGCGGTAGGTTTTTCCAGAAGTCCATACTGGTCTTCAAGGATCGTACAGCTGCCCCCATATTCCCTTCCAAAAAGTCAGATTGGGAATGGTATATCTTCACACAGAGATAGCCCAGACAGCTAGGTTCCTACTGGAGGCTTCTCAGCCCATGCAGTGGGTCTCTACCCTCAGTCAGTGGGAAAAGCCTAGACTTCTGCTAGTTGACCTTAAGTCCCGACATCTCCCCGAATTCGGTCATTAGCTCCCTGGCTCCAGTCAGTGCTCCCTCAGCATCTCTCAGGAACAACAGTAAGTCATCAGCATATAGTGCTATATAGTGATTATGTCCCCCTATTTGTATGCCACGGAATCTATTGCCTGTCCGGGCGAGACTTGCCAACGGCTCCATGGCCAAGGCGAACAGCAGTGGGGAGAGGGGGCATCCCTGTCTCATTTCCCCTCTCCACCCTATAGTGCTCGGAGATTATGCGACCTGTCCGGACTCTGGCCAAGGGATCCAGATACAACAACTTGACCCATCTCAAGAAGCCCTGTTCCAGCTCCATGCATTCTTTGACCGTATACAGGAACTCCCATTCAAGGCTATCGAAGGCCTTCTCTATATCAGTCGCTAAGACAGTCACCATCCCTCTCACCCGGTCCTGTACCTCCATTGACAGGGGGTGACTTATGTTGAGGGCTGTATTACGGCCCGGGATGAATCCCGCCTGATCCGGTTGGATGAGGGCAGTCATAAATGGTAAGAGCCTCATTGCTAATATCCTACTAAGTATCTTAAAATCCAGATTAAGCATGGACAAGGGCCTGTAGGCCTTACAGTCTAAAGGGGATTTACCTGGTTTGAGAAGAGGAACAACTAGTGCGAAGCAAGCCCTCTACTGCTGCCTCAAACATGTCCACCAGCTTAGGGGCTAGCGCCTCTATATAAGCGGCATAAAACTCGACGGGGATCTTGTCTGTCCCCAGTGTTTTGCCTCTGGCCAGCCCTCTAATAGCTGCTCTAACCTCCTGCACGTCTATAAGAGCCCCAAGTGCCTCCGCATCCACCGCTGTCAGGCCAGGGAGTGGGAACGGTGCCAGGAATTGCCCGATCGCCTCCTCCCCCTGTCTCGTAACATTCTTATATAAGATAGCATAGAACCCCAGGAATCTCCGGTTGATTTCATCCTGCTTATATATCCGGTGTCCATCACCGTCCTCAATTTCTACGATTGGTGAACCCCTCTGGGCCAGGTCAGCCAGCCAAGCAAACAAGGATCCTGCTTGATCCCTTTCTGCATGGGTCCGATGCATATATTTTTTATAATCAAAAAACCTCAACCAGAGTGCCCACCCCCTCTTTAGCATTCAGGAGGGCCTGACCCAGCTCAGGGGGCCCCAGTCTCAGTCTTTCTAAGGCCCTTAGTTCCCGATCAGCTGCCTCCAACTCTGTCTCTAGGGTACATCGGACTCCTATGGATGTTGCCATCCATCTACCCCTCAGTACCGCCTTAAAGGCATCCCATTCTGTCAATCTGGGCGAGGCTGTGCCGGCATTCTAAAGGAAGTAATGTGTGATGAGTCCACTAATGTCTTCAAGGAAGATCTGGTCTTCCAATGCTTCCGGTTTGAGCCGCCAAGTAGGTATGATTTGGCGGGAAGTCCCCCACTGTAGGTGCAAAAGGTTCGGGTTATGATCCGAAACTGTGTGTGTCAGGTATTCTACATAATAGGTCAGGGCATGGATATCTGGGGAGCACAGGAAGGTGTCCAGCCTAACATGGAGGTCGTGCATGTGGGAGAAATAAGAATAGCCTCGGATCGTAGGATGGAGATGTCTCCAGGAATCTATCAGTCCCCATCTACTCTGCCAGGCTGTGAAGGTCTTCGCCACACGATGGACAGTCGTATCTCTAAGCGGGGGATGCGAGCGGTCCATTGAGAGGTCAGCTATACAATTAAAATTCCCTCCCAGGATTGTGGAGTGAGGTAGGTAAGTTGCCAAGGTGCATGAGAGCTTACACAAGAAAGCTCCCTGGTCAGCATTGGTCCCATAGACAATTATTGCTACATATTGACCATATAGTCTGCCCGTGACTACCACATGTCGGCCCTCCGGGTCTCTCAAGTCCCCAGTATGTTGGAAAGGGACCCCAGTTCTGATCCAGATCAGCACTCTTCTAGCAAATGCAGAGTACGATGGGTAGTACACCTGACCCTGCCATCTGCTTTTGAGTGCAGTGCCCTCCTTAGCCAGAAAATGTGCATCTCTCTTGCAATAGAACGATGTACACTCCACGTCTATTCAAATAGGAGACTATTTTATAGCGCTTGGACATGGTGTGCATACCCCTAATGTTCCATGTGGGAATCTTGTGTGGTGTGAGGTTAGCCATTGATGTGTTTCAGAAAAGGCACGGAGTTTCCCCTCCAGACATGTGCTCTCCGCTCGGAGAGGTGGGAGCCCCACCATCATTCTCCAGTATGTAGGTCCCCGGCATACATCATCTGCAGATCCCTTAACTAACAACCCTATAACACCCCAATGCCCCCCACCCAGGACAAGAGAGCAAATCCCTCTTATCCAAACATATGCAAACAGTGCAACAATAAAAAGTCTGTGGGGTTCTTGCAAGCCTCTTAAGCAAAGGGTTAGTCCATCGCCCCCAGCTCCTTGGGGCCTCTCCCACCCAGTGAATGGTATACTTGCTGAGAGTGCCAGCCGTAGGGGCCCCACTCAGCCATTCAATCGTAGCCCAAGGTCTTTTGTCCACGCAGGTCTGACACACTCACCCTCTCCACGGTCCCTTCATGATACTTCCGATTTAGGACAGTTTTCAAATGATCGCATCGGCAGTTGTGGGAGTTACTATCTGCAGTTCCTGGCTGGGTTTCCCCATTGTACTCGAGCTGTGGTAAGAGTCCGGGTCTTTAGCGTAGTCTCCAGTCAACGAGGACGTCTCACCAGTTCCAGAGGCGCTCAGTGAAGCGAACACCGCCACCACTTTATCTCGTTCCTGTTGTGTTTCAGGAGAGGGGGCCGCCAAGGACCTGCCCCTCCCTCCGCATTATCGACCTCTCCTCTTCGTGCGTTGCTCCCTTGGGGTCTGATCAGGATTCTGGGGAGCCTGTTGATCAATCCAGTCCCACACCTCCTGTGGTGAGTTAAACAACAGCGCACCAGTCGGAGTCACCACCTTGAGCCGTGCGGGGAACATTATTGCATATTAGATCTCCATTTGGCATAGCTTTTTCTTTGCTGCCAAATAAGATGACAGTTGTTGTTGGACCCCCCTTGAGAAGTCTGGGAATATCCGGACGGTGTTGTTGTCGACCACCAGCTCTTCTTTGTCGGGCCCGTCGGATCACTTGGTCCTGATCTTTGTAGAACAGCAACCTCACCACCACCGGAAGTGGCAGGCCTCTCGGAGGGGGGGGGGGCCCCTCGCAGGCACTCTATGGGCTCGCTCTAGGGCACAGTATGGGGACAGGCCTTCCTCCGCTACCTTCTCCCGAATCCATTTCTCCAGGTATTCCACCATATTGCCACCTTCCACTTTCTCCAGGACACAGATTATTCGCACGTTGTTGCGCCGAGACCCATTTTCCACATCTTCGTCCCTTAGTTCGAGAATGCAGACTTGTGCCTCTAACGCTGCTAGACTGTTGGCCTCATGTCCGCTATATTAGTGTTGGTTGTAACCAATTCTGCTAGTAGTCTGCCCTCAAGAGCCCCATATCTTCCCTCCAGGTGGCTGTCTTAGTTTCTACGGCCATCCTGGAGGCCGTGATTGCCTGGAAGAATATCCTGTAGTGTTGGCCCGGCATCAGAGTCTCGCTACGACAGGCTGGTGAGCTTTTTTGGGGAAAGCTCCTCCATATCCTCCACAGTCGGGGCTGTGGGTTCAGGATCTTGTTTCCTGGTAGTCTTTGCCATTGCGCAAGCAGCCGTGGGGAGAGCCCCAGACCCAGCAGCACTGGCCCCTCCGCAAGGGTCAGAACACTTCAACACCTAAGACACGTGGAGGTCGGCGTGGGCGCTAAGACAGATCGGGACTCAGGGTGCAAGTTGTGGGTTCCAGTATCATCTAGGAGTCCGCATGACCTGGAATAATATCCTGTAGTTTAGAGCGTCTATCTGTCCCTGATTGCTAAGGAGATTCCCACCGTCTAAAGCATATACCTCAGGCTCTTCAGGGCCAAATTCTCATCCTCAGGGGGGACCCGTCCACGCCCCTGCGATCGAGCCTCCACCCCCAGCTGCAGGATCAGAGTGGCATAAGGCACGCAGTCTTCATTCACTTCGTATATTAGAGCGGGGATAAAGGTGATGTCACTGGGTTATTCAACAAAAAGGAAGTTAAGCAAGCAGGTCCTGATCCCTTTGCAAGGTAAATTTCACTGGTGGACGCGTCTTGGTGGCAGTAGGCCACCCCTGCACCTCCATATCTCCTCACTGTGTGGCTGATCCCTCCAAGGGGTCCCCACCCGCAGCAGCCACCCTGACAGGCCAAGTTCAGGTATCTCTACCACCCCAGTGTAGGGTAGGCCTGTTGGTGCAATCTATATGGCAGTTCCAAGGCCGCCACTGGGCAGTAGGTTGGGAGCAAGTGCAAAGGAGAGGCTCCAGCGCTGCCTGTGACCCCTTCCACCCGCTGACTCCATCCCAATAAGTATGGCCCGCTGTTATCTGCCTCTCGGGTGCCTGCCACTACGCAGGCCGAACATGGCCCAACCAAGCCCCCCACTCATCTCACCTTGGTCCCGGTGGCACCCTGGGAGCACTCATCGGTCTCTGCTGGAGTGCCGCTCCCCACCACGGAGTTGAGGGGGGATACAACTAAAGGGGCTCCAGTGCAGGACGGCCCCCCGCGGGCAACAGCCCCCCCCGTACGCCGACTCCGTCCAACCTGTGCTGTTATTCGCCTCTTGGGCTCCTGCCGGTACACAGGCCGAATGTCCCTCAGCTGAGCCCCGCACTCCCAGTCTCACCTCTGTCTCGGCGGCAGTCAGACTCCATGTGGGAGCTGCTCCAGGTCAGGGGGCTCTAGGCCGCGCATGGTCTCAGACCGCGCTCCTCCGTCATAGGCAGGGCCAGTGTTGCGCCACATTGTAGGGGTGGTCCTTCTCCTCCAGGCTGCCAGAAATTGGGTCCGGGCAATCTGCTCATTTGTGCCCCAGGATATCAGGGGTCACCCTCTAAGTCATCCCCCGGGGCCCAAGGGGCGCTGCTCCTCACCACTGCTGCCTCTTCGCTCTCCAGAGCAAGGCCGTGCTCCGCAGGCATGGGCTGCTCTTTGCCTGGGCCCCCCCAGCCGGAGGTCCCAGGAGTAGGCCCCTACCACCACCGGGCACCCGGCACAGAGCAACCAGAAACAGAGGCCACCGACCGGCTTACCGCTCTTCCCAGGCTCCGCAGCTTAAGATGTAATGTTCATCTGCACCCACCATAGGATATGGGGGCATCGGCTGCTTCCCCTGTGCAGCAGCAGTCTCGGGGCGAGTAGTCAGGGCCCCCAAAGCGGTCACAGGTCTGCAGGATGGCACTGGGTGGGAATCAGTTAGCTGGAGCAAAGCCGCCTACTCTATCGGCTGCTTGCCACGCCCCCATGTTGAATACGATTCATGATTATCAAGCTCAATTTTCATTAAAATATATTGTCTAATTAGCTTTAACAATATTTGCTTCTGTGAGTAGAACACATTTTTGACAGAAAAAAAGCTCTTGGACATAGGGTGTCCAGGTGCAATAGTGACAAATTAGGTGCATGCGCAGTGTAGAAAAAGAGCTCAAATTCAACCAGTAGACACATTCTTCAATAGAAGTTTACAACTTTGTTTATATAAAGACCTGGCTACAATCCATTTGCCAACCCTCTGAAAATAGTCAGGGCACTGATGTTGCCTTTCTCCCAACTGGGTGTTTGTAGGCCACGTACTGTTCTCTAAGGAGTCAATGTTTTGACCCCTTGCTCAATGTGTGTGACTAGGTACATCCACTGCGGTCTTCACAAACCAAAACCAAACCAAAGAGCAAGCCCGTCCTGTGAGACAACATATTTTCAAAAAGCCTACATGAGCCATAATGTGTGACTGACGAAAAGTACGACTCATATCCATGTAAAGCAATCACTCTCCAAACCTTTTGAGTATAGAGAGCCCTAGCCGGCGGCCTAATAACTTTGACAAAACCACTTATCAGACACCACAGTCAGGTTGTGAAAGCTTATTATGAACTTGCAGGAGGCTTACAGCCTGCCCATTGGTTGGCTTTGTCACTCATTTACTTGCTTCTTAGTTGATGGCTTGCCTTCCTCTTCATGTGTTTGTTCCTCCCTGGAGTACCACCTCTTTAGATCTTTTTGATTGGCCGACATATCCTTCCATGATTCATGAGGGAACTATTTTAATGTTCATACACGACTATGAACCTGCATTTGTTTTCTAGCTCTTGGCCTCATGTGCTACTTCCCCCCTCAACCACCTGCTCCACCCAGCCACGCTGTGTTGCTCCCATTCCTCCAAGCTGGTCTGCAAATAAGAAAGAGGGATATTTTTGCAAGTGTATGGTAGACTAAGGGTTGTCTTTGGTTTATCTCCCTTTATAACTAATGGGGTGACCTAAGGTAAACCACAGGACCTGGATAGCATACGATACAAGCAACAGTATGATCTTACTGCCAATTATTTAAAAAGAAAAATATATTAAATTACATATGCAATCATGGCGAGAGAGAGGAGGAATAGATCAAACGTGAAATTTTCAACAAATAATTTATATTTTTCAGGAACTTTATAATACATACATATGTTAAGAAGTCTTTATCACAGTTGCTCGAAAGAGGGCATAGAAAAGTGTTATAGAAGTGCTCATGTGCAAAGTGATCAGGAAAAGAAGAATAATGGTTGTCACAATATACTTTTGTACAATTTATAACACTGGCTCAAGCACTTCCAGTCAGCCAATGCAATAATGTCTGTTTGAAAGACCAGTCATCAGCTCAAAGGCAATGGTCCATAGATAAGAACTGGTGGTAACTGAATGCTAACATTCATAAGGATCTTTGTATTCAATTCATGCTTGAAAATCAATGTTGACGTTTTGACTAGACTGTTGCATGAGGTGAATTTAGACTGTTGCATGAGGTGAATTTAACCCATGCATTCGGGACTTCATCAGGACAATAGTGAAGAAATGAAATGGCAACCTAAAATAAGACAACCTAATTAATTATAGGGACCAAATGCTATATTAACACTTAGAGTTTTCTTTTAGTCGCCAAAAGGGGAAAGTATCTACTAACCTATAGTAGGGCACTCGCAAGGTTGGTAAGTAACGGGATCCAACTCAGATACACCTGTGAAGCTCCTAAACTAAAAATGTCAATGTAATTCAATTATTCTGAAGACAAAATATAATAGTTAACCAAAAATCAATGAAGGCTGGTTCAAGCCCTCTAGAGAAAAAAAGGAGGAAGCTTACCTCAACCAGCTACCAACTATAAATCAGCTGGCGGACATAGGATACATGTCGGATTTTCAAAGATGATTAAGCTGAACTAATCAGGCTGTGGATAAAAGAAATAGTAGGGATCAAATCTTCATATATTAAAAAAGTTTTGAAGCAGTTTCAAAAACGCACCCATGGGAAAAACTCACCCTCAACAATTATAGCCAAATGAATTGAAACTGCGCCCAGAAAAATGAACGAATCGTAATGGATTCTGAAAGTATAAAAACAACAAATCACAGTACCGTCGGTCCCCTCCGACTGGTAAGGAAACTTAACAGAAATAACAAAAGGCAAATATCCAAATAAGCGATCTTAACTGTACGCTCACCTCTATGGGACATCTGACCCAGACTTTCAATCCGACCGCCCGAATGAGTGGGTCGCGAGATAGAAAAAGAACAGATGTGGTCGCGTCTGCGTGCACGTTCGCCTGATCGCGTGTCAACAGTCCAAATGCCTCAATTAATCAACCAATTCGGGAATTGTAAGCGCGCTACTCACCCATGAGGGTCTCAAGGGTCTCCTTTCAATATCGTCATGGTCCGCACTAGTGCTTTGCGCACCGGAGACCCGAGGAAAGGGCAGAGATTAGCAGCCCGTAGACTTGAAACGAAGAGGGGTAAATCTCAATTTAAAAAACTGATAGTGATGTATATATAATCTGGGTAAAACTACCTACTTATATAGTGAGAGAAGAGTAGAAATGACAGGGAAGTGTAGGAGGCTGGCTTAGTATATGGTGCACACTTATTTAATTGAAGCACCCTGCACTAATCCAGACAACCCTTATGGTGATTTTAGTGTCTTAGACAACCATAGAAAGCTCTCTAAGTGGTAGCTGTGGAGAGCAGCCTACAGGCTTAGTCCAGAAGGAGTGTATAACAGCTTGCTTTAACCAGTACTAATCATATAGCGTAGGTTGAGTGAAAAAAACCACAGTGTAGTAATAAAAATATGTATTTATTATAAACACTCACTAACACATTGCTATATATCCTACCCGGAGATAGAATCACAATACACACAATACTTCAACAACAGAACAGGTAAGGAGCACAAATACACAGTGGTTACCAGGGGGAGACCAAACCATATACTAAGAAAGTGGAATGCAAACCACGACCAAAGTCGAGACCGGACCCAGAAGACAGACGAGCCAGGGACCCAAGGAACCACCCAAGGTGGACCGCGTGTTCAATACAAGTCAATGGGGAAGTCGCCGTTTCAGTTTTCAAGAAGGACCCTTCCCAGAGGACCCTGAAGAAACCCCGTGGAAGATGGAAGGTTGGAGATTCACCGCACCTGTGGATACCCCAGGAACCGGGATACCTACACCCAGGGCTTTAAGTGGGCCGGGTCTGTCCGGGACTGAGCACCGGCAGTTATTTTCAGGGGCCCTCGAAACGGGTCTTTATCGGGCTCTATTTTTGGGCCTCTCAAAGGTAGTCAGTTTTCTTTTTTTTTTTCTTGGACTGCAGTGAGAGCATGCACATCGATGTGCGCATGCTCATTTTGCTCACTACTGAGTAGTAGAGGTCAAGGCATGACGTCATGCCAGGTGAGCCGCGTTGTAGGAGGAAGGGAAATACTTTAAAGAGCCATTTTCTCTCAGGATTTCCCTTCTCTTTTAGCAGCGCAGAAGCAACGTCGTCGTGGTGCCAGCCTTGACATTGTGGGATGATTAGGAGAGACGACCACAGGCAGCCTGCTCCAGCACGACCCTGCTCTGACCTTTCACACTGAGCATCAAGACTGCAGTGTAATCCAGCAACAAGTGAAGTGCAGAGAGGAACTAGTCTGCATGATCCTGCCCCAGCCCTAACAGCTCCAGGAAGTTAGAAGTTAAAATCGACCAACACTTTGATTTGGACCCCTGCTTGCTATTTTTAGTGCTCCTCCGCCCATTCCCCATCACATTCTGCAATATTTGTTTTTTTATTTAATTACGGAGGGATTGACAGTTGCTAAGACCTATAGGTCTGCAAGCATCACTTTTGATTGCATTATACACATTTTTTTATTTTAGTTTAGCATTCCAGCATGGCTGACGGTGATGTGAACATGGTAAAATAAAATTAAAAATGTCCGTCATGTGTTGTGATGTTTCTATGTACATGCGTGTGATGCCTACACGTGCATGCTGCTTCCAAGTTCTTGCGCACACATCGGTCGTTTTTGAATGGTAATCAAGATGGCCGATGGCCACGTCGTAACAGTAGCAAAAAAGAACACAAACCAAACTTAATTGTATGCTGAATGCCAAAGCAAACTAGTGTTGGCAGAGCCATTAGGGAGGTACTCATCTTCTAAATGTTACTAATCCTTATTTAAAAATAAAAGTTTAGCATTTGTATAGTAACTTAAATAATGTGAATTTATGTTTCATCGTGTTAGAGGGGACACAGACTGCCACTCGGGAGTGACCAGGAGGCACGGAAGACCAATGGCCACCAATGAACGAAGATGCAGGAGAGTTGACTGTGACCTGGTCTCTGAAGCTGTGAGGACCAGGCGACACTGGAATACCAGGAGCCGTTCACAAGCTGTCCCACGTCAGAATTCGAGAGCAAGCGGGTCAGTGTCCGGCGGGATCACCAACAAGCCATGGCAGGAGCAACAGAATAAGAAAGCAAAGAAGGTGCAGTGTTGGGACCAGCAAGGTCCAATGGACTTACCAAGTGCAGGAGAGTCAAAGCAGGCCAAAGCAAGCAGGGGAGCCCATTGGAGCCAAAGAAGACCCTTAAGAGGACCCACAGGCCGAAGGCAGAGGAGTCCCTCCAGCAGCTCACCAAGAATGCAGGCCCACGGTGCAGAGGATGCGGGGAGGACAAAGATCTTGGTAGCAGGAGATGGAGACTCAAGCTTCTTGGAGCCCAAAAGATCTCTGGCGGAGAGAGTCAACAAGCCTTAGCAACAGCAAGTCTACGCAGTGCACAAGGGTGCTGCTCCAGCAGTACCAACGAGGGAATACGGACTTCAAACTTGCTGCGAACACAGGGCAGGCCTCGAGGGAGTTTCAGAACCACCACCTGTGTTGCTGTACCTTTCGGAGTCCGTGGGAGCTCAGGAGCAGCAAAAAGGTCAGCTTCATTGCAGTGTCTGCAGATGCAGGGGATGGACTCCTTCACTCCAAGGGAGATTCCTTTGGGTATCTTGGATGCCCACAGGCCTGGAGAAGGACCTATATGGAGGACCAGCACAGACGACGCAGAAGTCTGGCAGGACGATGAAACCAGGAGCAGCAGAAGTCTTCCAGATGCAGTCTCGGTTCCCAAGCAAAGTCCAACAAAGTCCAAAGTGCCCAGACGTTGAAGATGAAGTGGTTTCGGATTTTAATCTTGTCCCACAATGAATCTAAAGACCCACCCACAGGTAAGCCCTTAAGTACCCTAAGGAAAGGGTTGGGACTATTCAGGGAGCCCGCCCATGGGATGGGCTGGACAGAGGTGAAGATACTCCCATGTCCTTTGTCCAGTTTCGTGCCAGAGCGGGAGCCAACGGCTCCCAGAACTGGTTCCAACTGGAGTATGACAGGGGGGGCACCAAATGTGCCCTTCAAAGCAGTCTGGTGTCATAGTGCCAATACACTAAATCCTATCTGGGAGGTGGTTACACCTCCCTGTGACAGAAACCCTATTGTCCTACCTTCCCCTGCTTGAGCCTGGCTCAGCAGCAGGAGGGCAGAACCGTTTCTGTGGTCTGCAGCACTAGCTTGCCGTTAGACCCTGGAAGCGGGTAAAGTATGCCCTGTGGAGGTATTTAAATTGTATAAGTCGAAGACGCGCTGCTATGGCTGCGCCGCACGGGGATTTAAGAGCCTCCACCCAGTCGTCCTCGTCAAGTGGACCCAGGTCGTCCTGCCAAGCCTCCCTAGTCTTGTGAAGTGTATCATGACTATTAGTGACTAAGGTGCGGTATAAAGCTATGATTGTGTCCGCCCATCTCGCCCATGAACATCTTGGCCTCAATGGGGTTAAAATCGGGAATGGTGTCTTGTCGCGAAAGATCAGGGGAGAAGGCATGTCGGAATTGAAGGTATTTGTAGAATTGGGAGCGGGGCATTTGGAAGTCGGCCTGTAGTGGTTGTTGAAATGACTTGAGGGTCTGGCCCCGAAGGATATCGCCGACCGTTGAGATCCCGATAGCGTCCCAGCCCGCGAACCCCGAAGGTTCAAGCAGTTGCCCTCCGCGTCCTCCACCCTAGCCGCCAGTCCGCGTGTTAGTGACTCCAAGTTGGAAACTTTTTTCTGGAGGGTGGTAACAGCGTCTTCCATCGCCAAGATTTGCGTTTCTGTTTCGGTGATCCGTTGCACCGCATTACAGAGGTCCTACTGAAGGAGCATGACGCCTGACCCCACAGCACCAATTTTGGCTTCTAGGGCATCCCGAGATTGCGTGATAGCCGCCAAGAGTGCGGCATTATCAGGGATGGCAGGCGCCGCGGCCTCCAGGCCGAGAGGTTGGGCGGTGGCCCAAGTGTACTTGTCCATGGTAGATTGTTTGGACGTGGCTCCGGTGGGCTTGCCCTTAGCCATCGTGGACGATACTGGGGAGGGACAGCCCAATGGGGGAGGTTACTGGAAGTGAGAGAATAACAGTCCCCACCGCAGGGACACCACTGGTCAGCCAAAAACAGTCACTGGGGGAGGGCCCGACACCCACAAGCCACACTGGGACCTAGCCCAGCCGCCTCCGCAGGTGGAGACCTCCCAACCCCCCTAGCGGGCAGATCCAGGTAATGGGCCATCCAGTTACAGGGAAAGCCTCATGTCATGTAGAAAAGGCACCCCCCCAGGCCGGTGTGACGCTGTAGGCAATATGGCAGTCTCCCTGGCGTAGGGTAGTATAAGGTGAGCAGGGGCCAGATCACTCACCAGGACGACGGCAGGAGGAGGTAGGTCTCCCGGAGCCACCACAGGACCTACAGGGGGCGCAGGCGAACCAGCCACCAAAGACCAGGAGAGGCCACCCGCTGCGAGGACCACCACCGAGGCCCCGGGCCACCAGGTGTACAGCGCCGAGAGCGGGCGGACAGGGAGGCAGAAGGTCGCGCCTGCCAGGCCCCGTCACAGGCAGGAGGAAAGGGGGCGGGGAGCCGCACGTCTGGGTCCTTTCGCGACTCCCCAGCCACACCCGAAGCCGCATAGGACGACTCCGGGAGCCCAAGGGTGTATTCCGGGTGCGGGGAGGGAGGCGGCAACGTTTCGGCCCGGTCCAACCGCCAGCACCGCAGGCACTCACAGCCGGGAACTCGGGGAAGTAGCGGAGCAGGGGGTCCGACCAACCGCTCACAAAATGGCCGTCATCGACCGTCGGCTGCTCACTCCCCAGGAAGCAGGTTGCCGGAGCACTCTGGTGCGAAGGGCAGTCCCAGCCACACCCCAGGCAGCTTCCGGATGGGCCCCAGCAAGCAGGCGGAGCACACAGCCTTCCACAACCAGCGGCGGCAGGTCCGCCACACCGAAGGCACAGCACGTATAGGGCGAGTCCCAGGCCCAGCCATACCAGCAAATACAGCGGTTCTACATCGGCAGGAGGTGCCCGGTGCAGGTACTGCGGGTACCCAGTCGGCTCGCCGTGACTCGTGGGAGGCCGATGTAAGGGTAGCTGCGGTAGGATGGCAAGATTAATGGAGGATTGGCAGTGGGCTGTCGGAGCGATGTTAATGCGCGTCCGCCATGTCGGACCGCTTGGCCACGCCCCCCGGATTCCAACATGTTTGATACCAAACATGACCTGTTTCGGTGCAGCCGATGAATAGTTAGACATCTCGTGATTGACTTGATGTCCACTATATATCTAAAATGGCTGACCGCACTAACAAAGCCTGTAGAATCTACTCTGGGGTTTGTAGGGGGTGTCCTGCTCATGCAGGGCACCCTCATACTTAGAACCAAAGACCCTGCCTTCAGGATTGAAAGGCCTACCCTAGGGGTTACTTATAGGTTAAGTGCAGTGACCTCAGATATAAGGAAACCTATATTTGTGGAGAGTGGTGCTAACACCATCTCACACAGGTTCCAATGGTAGGCCTGTAGTCAGTTTGAGTGGTCTCTCATGGGTGGCATAATACATGCTGCAGCCCATGGGAGACCTCTGGTGTACCTATGCCCTGGGTACCTTAGTACCAAATACTAGGGACCTAGAAGCGTACACCAGTAGCCAATTGGTGAGCAACAAGGACAAATACAGCTCAGCAACGGAATGCCTAAAACAACTCCACTGGCTGCCCATGCGCCAAAGAGCACGATTCAAGCTCTTAGGACATACACACAAGGCACTCCACCACACGGGCCCTAAGATTCTGCAGAATAAAATACAATTCTACATCCCTACCAGATGCCTGAGATCACATCATCTAGCACTTGCCGAAACAAAAAGGATCAAAAAATCCAGGGCAGGAGTCGTACCTTTTCGTATCTCGCAGCACTACACTGGAATGAGCTTCCAGTCGAACTTAGGCTGACTAAAGAATACTCGACTTTCAGGAGGAAACTCAAAACACACCTATTCACTAAAGACTGAAATTATACCCAATAACTGCACCGATCTTACGCACCACTATGCCGCTACTTCAGCGCTGTGATATCTCAATGGGATAAATGTTGCACTATACAAGTAAATAAATAAAATTAGGAAGGTACCAAAGTAATTACCATAGTCCAATTTAGGGACAGAGCACAGTGACTGAGGTCCTAATTAGCAGGATCCCAGTCAGACTAGTCAGAAAAACAGAGTGACACCAGCAAACAGTGGGGGTGACCATGAAAGCAGATCCTATTTTATTACAGGAAGATTGCTTATTCTAAGTGCACATTTAAAAAATACATATACATGGATCCAATCATTTTTGACAAATACATAATACTGTACATCGTTTATAAAATTATAACTGCATGCACTACATAGGTAGTTGCCAATTATATGTTGGTAAATTATACAATTTAGGTCATCTGTCAGAACTAAGGAGGGATTCTCTGAGCAAATTGAGTGCAAATAACGACAAACAATGAGGTCATGTACATAATCAATCAGGTGTCTTGTAAAGCGCAACTACACACCCATAAGGGTCTCAAGGCACGGGGGGGCACTGCTGATCAGTCTCAGCCACTGTGGTTCAGTCGAAGAGCCATGTCTTGAGGACCTTCCTGAATTGAGGCAGTGACGGTGATTGCCTGAGGTGGAGAGGCAGGGTGTCCAGGTTTTGCTGCGAGATAGAAGGATCTTCCGCCTGTGGTGGTCTTGCGAATGTGTGTAATGGCAGCCAGGCCCAGTTGGGCGGAGCGGAGGTCCTTAGTGGGTGCGTGAAATGCGAGGTGGTGGTGGAGGTATGCAGGTCCAGTGTCGTGTAGGGCTTTGTTGGCGTGTGTGAGGAGCTTGAAGGCGATTCTTTTGTTGACTGGGAGCCAGTGGAGGTCTCAGCGGGCCGGTGATGTGGCTGCGGCAGGGGATGTTGAGGAGTCTGACAGTTTCTTGAGGAGTTTCTGGGTGATGCCGGGGTAGAGTGTGTTGTCGTAGTTGAGTCTGCTACTGATGAGTGTGTGGGTGACCATCTTTCTGGACTCGGTGGGGATCCACTTGAAGATCTGTCAGAGCAGATGTAGCGTGTGGAAGCAGGACGGCGTTGCTCTGGCGGTTCATGGTGAACGAGGAGTCCAGGATGATACAGAGGTTTGGTATGTGGTCTGTGGGTGTGGGGGGGTTCCAAGTGCTGCAGGCCACTAGGAGTCGTCCCAGTCGGAGCCCAGGATGAGGACTTTGGTATTCTCGGAGTTGAGCTTGAGGCAGCTGTCCTTCATCCAGGTGGCGACAGCCTTCATCCCATCGTGGAAGTTGTTCTTGGCGACTGTGGGTTCGTTGGTGAGGGAGAGAATCAGCTGGTTATCAAATGTAGGAGACTATGTTGAGTCCGTGGTTCCTGACGATGGCTGCAAGCAGGGCCATGTAGATGTTGGAGAGTAGGGTTCAGGGAGGAGCCCTGAGGTACTCCGCAGCTGATCTCTGTGGGTTCAGAGTGGAACGGTGGTAGTTTCACTTGCTGTGTCCAGCTGGTGAGGAAGGAGTGGATCCATTCCAGGGCTTTGTCGCAGATGATTGCATCGTGGAGTCTTGTGGAGTGTGGTGAGAGGCCGAAAGGTCCAGGTGGATGAGGGATGCAGTTTTGCCTCTTCGAGGAAGGTGTAGACATCTGTGGCGAGGAGGGTGGTCTCTGTGCTGTGGTTGCTTCGGAAGCTGGATTGGGAGAGGTCCAGGAAGTTGTTTGCTTCGATGAACTCAAAGTTGGGCATTGATGGCCTTCGATAACCTTGGCTGGGAAGGGGTGCAGAGAGATGGGTCTTAAGTTCTTTAGGTCTGTCTGGTCAGCAGAGGGTTTCTTCAGCAAGGGGTTGATCGCTGCATGTTTCCAGTCTTCCAAGAAGGTGGCAGAGTTGATAGAGCAGTAGATGGTGTGGCACAGTTCGGGGGTGATGGAGGTGCCGGTTCTGTTGAAGATGTGGCGTAGACAAGGGTCCAAACGTGCTCCGGAGTGGATGCTCTTCATTATATTGAGGGTGTGGTCAGAGGTGAGGGGATTCCAGATGACCAGGGTCTTCTGGGGTCCGGTGTTTTTGGGTGCGGTGGTTGCGGGTGGGGAGAGAGGGTCTTGGGTATTGAGGCTGTCGAAGCGGTCGTAGATCTCTTTAATCTTGCGGTAGAAGGTGCCAAGGTTGTTGCAAAGGTCTTGGGAGGGTGGGATGTCTGCTGTTTGTGCTGGGTTTGGTGAATTCTTTGACAACAGCCAATGGTTCTTTGCTATTGAGTGCTTTGACATGGATCCTTTCTTGAAGGGCCGCTTTCTTTGTTATTCTAATGAGGTGGTGGTGTTCGGTAACAGCGGGTTAGAAGGCGGAGTGTTCTTCTGGGGTCTTGCTGCTCCTCCAACTCGTCTCAAGCTGTTTACAGGTGCGTCTGGACTCATGAAGGGCAGGAGAGAAACAGCTGGCTTTCTTGAAGTGTCGCTTGCCTGGGGCTTTCTTGAGAGGAGCCAGTGTGGCGGCGCAGTTCGAGATCCATCGGTGGAGGATGTGTGCTGAGCTATTGGAGTCAGAGGATGTCGGTGGTGGGTTTTTACTAAGGGAGGTGGTGAGCTGTTCTTCGGGGACTTTGTTCCAACTTCTGCAAGGGTAGTGGTGGGCGTGGTAGTGTACGGTGGGTTTAGTGAAGGAGAAGTGGACTCAGCAGTGGTGGTCCAAAGGAGCTCAGAGGTGTCACTGAAGGTGATGTCGTTGGTGGAGAACATTGGGTCGAATGTGTGTTGTGCTGAGTGGCTTGGGGGAGGTGACCAGTTGTGTGAGTCAGACGGTGGAGATGTTCTCCAGCAGGGACGAGGTGTTATTGTCATTGGGGTTGACCAGGTGAAAGTTGAGATCGCCGAGGCGGATGTAGTCTGTGGAGATGAGAGCGTGGGGTGCGATGAAGTCGATGGAATGTAGGGTGGGCGGAGCCCGGGGGATCTGTAGATGAGGGTGCTGCAGAGGGTTGGTCTGGACCTGAAGTGGAGGTGCTCCATGTTGGTCGAATGGTCGTCTGCGTGTGTTGTGAGGCGGAGAGTGCTTTTGTGTATGATGGCGATGCCTCCACCTGGTCCTTGTGATTGATCTTGTAGCCGATTTGGGATGGCTGTGGCGATGTATGGGGCAGAGGTGGCGTTCGAGGTTTCCGTGAGGAACAGAATGTCGGCGTGGACTGAGTCGAGTAGGTCCCAGATCTCCATGGCATGTTTATGGAGCGTCTGTTGAGCTGGATACAGCTGAGGTGGTCTAGTCCGGTATTTGTTGGTCATGCCGTGGGTGGGACTGGTGTGCGATGGCAAGTGAAAGTGCAGCTGCAGTTTCGGCAGGAAAAAGGGGCCCTGGGTGTAATTTGGCGACACCCGGCAGTGCGGCGTCCGGTGTTGAGGGTGCTGGCATCGTAGAGGTGGATAGTTCGGGGACCAAAGTCCGTGGAGCTGGGCGCGGATGGGCTTGCCATTGGTGCAGCTGCCATTAATTAGCGTGAGGCGGATGTCTGGACAGCTGGGAGGTGGGAAAGCGGCACTGAACGGGGGCTGGGCCGCAGGGGGTGAGAAGCAGTGGGGACACGGAGAGGAAAAAGCGCAAAAGTGCAGAAAAGAAAAGGTGAACAGAAAAGCAGAAAATATAAAAAAAAAATGTGACATTTAAAGAAAAACAGAGGTCAGAGGAGAAAGGCAGAAACAGAAAAAGGCAGAAACAGAGCAGAGATGCTCCCCACTGGACCGTAAGGGTCAGGGGGCAACAGCTACCAGGCGGACAAGGTCCATGAGATTGCTCCTTTACCGCGGAGTGGCCGCCTTTAAGTACCGTGAGGCGGAGCTGGACAGCTGGGAGGCAGGAAAGCAGGTAAGCGGCGCTGGAGGGGGCGAGGGTGAGCAGCTGCGGGAACACGTTGGCCATTGTTGGAGGACACATCACAGGTCCCCTATCATGAAGTCAGAAGTTATCTAAGAGGGATGACTCAAAAATTACTGAGTGTAGACACCTGTCTAGAAATCTCCTTGAAACGTCGACAGTGATTTTCAAGCCTGGATTGAATTCATAGATCCTTATGAACGATGCGTTCGGATTCAGGTACCACCAGTTCTTAACTATGGACTATTGCCTTTGAGCAGATGACTGGTCCTTCAAACAGGCATTCTTGCATTGGCTGACTGGAAGTGCTTGAGCCAATGTTGTAAATTGTACAAAAGTATTTTGTGACGACCATTCTTCTTCTTTCCCTTATCACTTTGCACATGAGCACTTCTATAACACTTTTCTAAGCACTCTTTGGCGCAACCGTGATACAGACTTCTTAACAAATATGTATATTATAAAGTTTCTGAAAAATATAAATTGAATTTTGTTGAAAATCTCACGTGTGATCTTTTCCTTCTTTCTCTCTCGCCATTATTGCAATACGCAATTTAATATTGTATTTTTCTTTTTAAATAATTGCCATTAGGACCATACTGTTGCTTGTATCCTATGCTACCTAGGTCCTGTGGCTTACCTTGGGTGACCCCATTAGTTATAATGGGGTATCAGACCAGGTGCATAACTGCAGGGGATTTTCTTGTGATTTGTGTCTCTAGATCATTGTTTTGTATCGTGATTGATTATTTCTCTTTTGTGAATGTTTTGTTTACAACTGTTTTTTGATTTATGTTTGTTTTTATTTATTTATTTTTATTTATTGTGCAGCTTGTAACAGTGAAATTATACAACCCCAGTATGGGGCACAGCAGTTCCGCTAGGCCATATATGCAGTACAAGCAATTTTCATGAATTTAAAACAAAACATTCAGCAATAGAAACACACCCCTCTACCACCCCCCCCCCTTAACCCTGGCACTTGAATGTATCTATGGAACCCCTTGATAAAGGTAGAAAAAACACTGATTAGATCGGCCCCCTCCCACCGCTTCAAGTATTTAGTACAGTAGTACAGTTCCTTACTGTAAATCTGGCTTGCCTAAAAGGTACCCAGTTAGTGGGGCCCAGAAATCCTTATGGCGCGAGGCTTCGGGCAAGTCCTCTGCATAGATCCCCAGTTGGTCCCTGCAATACAGTAGGTCTCGGATCCAACTTTTTACTGTTGGCAAAGTCTTGGCCCCCCAGCATTGCGCAATTGCCTGTTTGGCAAACAACGTGGAGATTGCCACCAGACGTCTATTGCATGGCTTGAGATTTTTTACCCACCCCAAAATGCAGACATCAGGCGTACACGGCACAGACTCCAGCACCACCTCCGTGAGCACATTCACAATCTTAACCCAGAAGACCTGAATGCCAGCACAGCCCCATGCAAGATGCAAGAAATCCGCATCCTCCTGTCCACACCGCATACAATTAGCACTGTCCCGCAGCCCGAATCTGCGCAGCTGAACGAGGGTATAATAGATCTGATGTAAATATTTAAAGTGTATGATGCGGAGGTTACAGTTCGCTGTCAGGCGTCCCGTTAGGTTGCAGCAAAATGTCCAAACATCCAGGGAGAGGTTGTCCCCTAGCGCTGTGTTCCAGTTAGTATAGGAAGGATTGTCTAGGGGGTCGCGCTCCCTCTGAGAAGCATTATATAGTCTGGTAATCAAGCCACTTCAGGAGTCGCTGGCTAGCAACGCCTGTAGTGCCAGTAACGTTTTCGGTTCAGCTGGATAATCAGGATATACTGCACGGACAGCCTGTCTCATACGCACATAAGTGAATCCCAACATCAGATCCGGACCCCGCCCCTCCTGTATAGTGGTAAGAGATATGAACTGGCCGTGTCGATACAAGTCACCTAATTTCGCAATTCCTACGCCTGCCAGTGTACGCAGTGCCGCCTGCTCCTGGGCGGCAGAGATGTGTGGGTGTGCCGCAATCGGTAGCCTCGGGGCATAGAGGTAGTTAAGCTGCGCCCGCTTAGCCAGGGCCTGCCAGGCCCACGCTGTGCAAAGTACCGGATTTTTCTCAGTCCGCGGTCCGCCATGTCTGCCCATCAAGGTCGCCGCTACCAGCGGCACAGGGAGGATTGAGTCTGCCTCCACCACTACATGCGGCTGGAACCACTGCGGATAAAACCAAAAATGCGCAAATTGCGCCTGAGCGCACAAATAGTAAAGCCACAGGTCAGGGGCTTCGAATCCTCCCCTCTCAAACGGCTGTACCAGCACTTCCCAACTACAGCGGGGTTTCTTACCGCCCATACAAAGGAGAGCAAGGCTGATTGAAGCACGTTAAAAAGTGCAAGGTTGAGGCGAATCGGGATATTAATAAACAAATAGAGTAGCTTTGGCAGGATCGTCATCTTGACAACCGCTATTCGATCGGCTAAAGGCGGCGGCAATGCGGCCCACCGTGCCGCCCGATCAGTGATTTTAGTGATGGCACGGCCATAGTTCATGGCAATCACCGTTTCGGGGTCTCAAAGCAGCCACACACCCAGGTACCGAACCGGGTCAGTAGACCACGCAAGGGGGAAGTCCAAATCCACTTCACGTGTACCAGCCATCAAAGGGAACACCGTTGATTTTGCCCAGTTGATACCCAGGCCCGAGTACCGTTCAAACTTTACGTACTCTCGCAGCAATACAGATAAATATGTGGCTGGCTCTCGGACATATAACATGTCGTCCGCATACAACAAGACCACCAACGGACGTTGACTGAACCGCAGCGCTGCCTGAGCATGCCGCTGACGCAATTTACAGGCCAGTGGCTCAAGTGCGAGCGCGAAAAGGATTGGCAACAGGGCAGCCCTGTAGAGTGCCCCTGTAGATCGGGAAGGCGTCAGACACCCAGCCATTCACGCGTATTCGGGCCCATGGCTCAGAGTATAACAGGTGAACCCACTTAAGGAAAAAGGGTGGCATACCCATGCGCAGTAGGACGGTAAACATATATTCCCATTGCAGGGAATCAAATGCCTTTGCGGCATCAAGTAAGACCGCCACAGCCTGGAAGTAAAATTCAAAGTAGTGCAGGGTAGCAAACAGTGCGAAGGTTGTGCATGGTTGATCTAGCAGGGACAAACCCCGACTGGTCGGGCAGGACCAGATTAGGAACTAAGGACTGAAGCCTACTGGCAATCATTTTCGCCAGAATTTTGGCATCAATGTTGATCATGGAGAGCGGCCTGTAGGAGTCACAGGCATTGGCCGCCTTGTCCGGTTTCAAAAGCGTCACTATAAGGGCCTCCCTAAGAGTGGGCGGGAGTATACCAGAGTCATATGCCTCTGCAAAGACATCCAGTAGTCTAGGGGCTAGATCTTCCGCATAGGCCTTGTAAAACTCACTCGGGAGCCCATCAAGGCCCGTGGCTTTACATGTTTGGAGTGACATGATGGCTAGTTTGACGTCGACATCAAATGGCTGCTTGAGGTATTCATGCTGGTTTAACGATAGCCAGCCCAGTGCGATATCATCAAGATAGGAGTTAATATCTGCTGCCGTAGCATGCGGTCGCCTGCCATAAAGTCCTGAGTAATAGGCCAGCACCACCTTGCTTATCTCCGGTGTGGTGTAGTGCGCCTTGCCCTCAGTATTTCAGTAATGTAGTCTTGGCTTCGAGGCGCCGCAAGTTTTTGCGCAAGAGAGCGGCTAGGTCTTCCACCCCTCGCCGTAATAGCACGCCGTGCTGCGACGCGACCTATGGGCCATTTCCTGGTCCACTGTGTCATTGTGCTCGGTGACCAGTTCCCGTATCGCAGCTAGCTTTTCTGGAACCGGTTGTCTATCATAGTCACGTTCCAGAGTGGATATTTCCGCCGTTAATCGATCTATTCTGCGATGGAGGTCCTTCAAGACCCCAGCCTGCGCACCAATACACACGCCACGTATTGTGCCTTTAAACGCTTCCCAAAGCACGCCTGTGCTATCTACAGTGCCCTCATTTTCTTTTAAAAAATTGCGAATCGCCTCTCCCACATCACTCTTGAATACCGGATCAGACAATGAAGATTGCTGCAGCCTCCACATGAACGGGGGCCTTTCACACTCAGGGATGCACAGCTTGAGTAATACTGGAGAGTGATCGGATAAGGTCTTCGCCAAGTGCCGAACGTCAGTAACCCACGTGCAGACGACCTCGGACGCAAGCCAATAGTCCAAGCGGGACCAGGTACCATGGACTGTAGATACAAAGGTGCTCTCCCGTGCCCCAGGATGCCGCAGCCGCCATACGTCGTGTATGTTCCCGGCCTCTAATAGACCTAGCAGTGCATCCGTCGTGAGTCTGTCGGGGGACTCCACCACCCAACCTGTCCACCTGCACATCTAGACAAGTATTAAAGTCACACCCCCACAGAACCGCGACAGGAGGGAAGCTGGAAATACAGCGCCACACATCCGCAAAGAAGGAGTGGTCATCAGCATTCAGTCCATACACATTCACCAGCAACACCTCCGCACCGCCAAGCCTGCCATGCACCAGCGCGAGCCTACCTTGATCGTCAATGTCCGAGCCTAGTATAGTGAAGGGGACCCCTTTCTTGATGAGAATGAGCACTCCACGGGAGTATGAGGATGCAATACGGACCCCCACCCAGCGCGCGCCTATATTCTTATCAGTGTGTGATGTAAGATGCGTATCTGGTAGAAATGCTACCTGGACACCTAACCTGTTCAGATGGGCTAGAACAGAGCGAATTTTCTTGGGGCTATTTAAACCACGCACATTCCATGTAAGGAATTTTACGTTACCACCCATGTCCTGTGGTGGAGGAGGTAGTTAGAACAGTGTAATGTCGAGTTACCGTAATGTGTCGCCAGGGTTCAACAACCTTGCCAGTCAAAAGTGCCATCCAACCTTCCCCCTCATTCCCCCCCACCCACCTCCCACCCACTTCAGCGGCCCCAACGTGCGGAAGCCATCCCTCCCCAGAGCAAACAAACCCCAACAATAAGATCTAACAGCTCGAAACAAGTGGGGTACTCCCATGTGGGGAACGCCAGAGAGCTACTTGCCTCCCACGAGGTAGGAGGTGGCTGATCAGGACTATATACCTGTGCTAAATGAGAATGGACATGAAAAAAAAATAGAGTGCATCAGTTGCAACCGCCTTGTGGGGGTCAGTGCCCCTGCAGCAGGCCTATAAGAAAGAACACTAAATGTTTGCAGCATAGTGAGAACAGCTCATAAACCAACATATAGGGCAGCAGACAGAAGCCCAGTCAACTACCACGGGACAAATCACTGCTCCTCCTCTTCATGATCAACTTCGGCCACTCGTCAACGTCATTTCAGTTACTTAGCGTGCCCCATCGCCGCCATGGGGGTGGAGAAGATTTTTTACTCTCCCTCCTGGCCCATACGTAGGTGGGCGGAATACAGCATGGCATTAGAAATACCCTCAGACTGGAGAAATTTTGTATCAAGAACCTGTTCCTCCAGAGGACCAGCGTCACAATAGATAATCTGCTGTGGAGGGGGGTCGTAAAGGACCGTACACAAGTTCGTGCCCCCCGCGTGTAGGATAGTAAACAAAGAAATACAGTCCATCACCACTCCGCTAGCAGTCACCTACTTGAGGAATAAAATGACACGTGGAGTATGATATAACATAACCCTCAGGGCCAATCCATCTACGCCATTGTGACGACCCCCTGAACAAAGTAATGACATCTAGCATAAGCCCAGGGCCAGATGTGCCAATATGGTAGGGAGCAATAATCTTACTTAGTGTCAAGGTGTGACCCATGATACAGGAAGCTAGCATCGACATAGTACATCACCACTCAGTCCGTTACTGCTCATCCTCGTCCGATTCAGCCGGGGTCTCACGGCGCTGTCTCTTCTGCTTTTTCACGTGCTCCATCGCTGCCTGGGGGGGTAGTGAAAATTTTGAAGTGTCCCTCTTGTCCAATCCGTAAGCGGGCAGGGTACAGCATGTCGTAAGGAATGCCCTTGGATTGCAAGAGTTTCTTCACAGCACCAAACTCCCGCCGCGCCGCCTGTACCGCGACGGTAAAGTCAGGGAAGAAAGACAGCGAATTCCCCTGATGGGTGATGGTACCCATGTCCCTGGCGAGTCTCAGTATAGCGTCCCGGTAGTTTAATAGGGGAGCAATTATAGGGTGAGGTGGGGCGCCCGGTACCGGCCTCGCCGCCATGGAGCGGTGGGCTCGCTCGACAATAAACATTGCGGACAAGTTCTCAGGGCCGAAGATATCCTTGATCAGCGCCTCGATGAAGGTCTCCATCCTGCTTGTATTGGTTGACTCCGGCAGGCCCGTAATTCTAATGTTATTGCGACGGGACCGAGCCTCCAAATCTTCATTTTTCGCTTGTATAAGCGCCAGTACCTTTTCCATGTCGGCCTTGTCCGTGACCATGCTGAGGCCGTCCTCGTTAGTGGAGACCCTCTGCTCTATCTCCCCCATTCTCGCGTTCTGCTTTTCCAGCTGGGAGGACATATGGTGGAGTGTGATTAATTGCCGACATGTTCCCCTCTATAGCCTGAAGACTTTTCTGCATGGCTATCAGCGTCGTCTCCAGTGTGGAGGGGCCATCGCCCTGAGTGTCCGCTTCAGAGGCTGCTTTTTGCTGCGTTTTGGTAGTTTTGCGCACCTCAAACGTGAGGCGGGTTGTGACCTGTCTGTTTTCCCCATGTTGCCTAGTAGTCCGGGCAAGATTTGTAAGCAGCAGACTGTTGCGGCCTGGCACTGGCGCGAAGATCTCGGAGCTCTGTGCTGTTAATAAGTTCCCGCAAGCAAGTGGCAACGTGGCATGTAAGTTCTATGCAGCAATCACACAGAGTGCCTGGGCCAGTATAGGGCTATAAGTGCCAGTCTGTAGTATGGTGAACACCTCCGCGTTAGTGGTGCTCAATAGTGCCAGTGTCTCATGTGTCAGCGGTTGGGTGCTGAGATCCGCCACCTGAGGGTGACCAGTATGGAAGGGCCGGTCTCCACGAGAGAGGGGCTCCAGTAGGTCAGCCACACCACCTTGTGCACGCAGGCCCCACGACCCCACCGACCGCTGCGTGTATTTATGCCAGTATGCAGTTGCGACGCAGCGCCGCCCTCTTCGCCTCCCGCTCCGCAGACAGGCCGCAGCTTGCAGAGCACGGACCCGCGCCTAGGCCCACACCCGCCGCCGCAGCCCTAAGCAAGGCTGCACCCCCACTCACCACCACCCACTGCGAGCACCGGCAACCTCCAGGGTAACGATCTGGCCTCTCCGGGGGCCCAGCGGCCGCGAAGCTCCAACCGGCCTCCCTCAAGTCGTCAGGGCCGATAAATCAGCGATGTGTGGGTCGCCAGCCCTCCAGATAGTCGGAGCCCCGGGGGCCCACCGCTCAGTCTCTGCAATGTTGTCCCCAGTCGCAAAAGCTCTCCACAGGGCCTGCCGGCCCCCCGCCAACGGATCAGAGGCACGGGTCAAACAGCGCGGGCAGTATCGGAGCCCCGCCGCCAGCAGTTGTCCCGCAGAGGCCCGCAGCCAGGCACGCACTCCTCCCGCCAGTGTCCAGTTATCACGGTCGAACGGCCGCTGCAGCCTCCGTCCAACAGCTCACCATGCAACTCCGCTCAGCTGAGGCTTCTCGTCTCCGGCTCTCCGCACTCCAGCCAGCGGGACGGCTCAGTCCCAGATGCTGTCAGCCGCCATGGCGTTTGCCGCCAGGGGGGTCCAATCTTCGCCGATAGCAACCACTACAAGGGCCCCCCCCCAAGTGTCAGCGGACCCCCAGCCGGAGGTAAGGGTGTCGTGCCGTTCAGGGCGACCCTTTTTAGGAATGTGATGCGTTATATTGGCGCGGATAGTGGTCGGATTGAAGATCAGCCGGGCAGAGCGGCACTAATGTGCGGCCATCTTGCCTGGCGCCCTCTAGCACCCCATGTTTGTTTTTATATTAGTAATATTTATTGTGACTATATGCCTAAGTGAGCATGTCAGATAGGGAGACCCTGTCTTACAGTGAGGATTACATCAATAGATTAGTACAGGTAAGCTCCAGCTTTTTGGGTACAATGACTGCCAGCATTGACCTTACTTAAAACAACCAGGTCAGTAAATTGGTAAGCCTGGAAAAGAAATTAGTCCGCACAAGACTGCATGGACACGTACTTGCAGGCAACTATCATCCTGGTAGGCCTTCAAGTGAGGAACGAACCGGCCATTTTTATTGATAACCCTAAGTTTAAGGAACACTTTAGTTTTGTGGCCAATAACTGCTCTCGATACTGGATGGTCTTGGGCATGGAAACGGCCCTGGAAGAGGTGCAAAAACCTTTGAAGGAAATAGCTGATCTCAAGAAGGAGATTCTAGACAATAAAGCTTTAGTCAATAAACTGGATAGATTAGCCAGAGATATCAAGTGCTACAACAAGAAAGTGACTTACCCATATTTACACAAGGAGTATATTAAACAAGATACCCAGGGTAGATACACCACCAGAGGAAGAGGAAGCTATAGGAGAAGCACAACATTCTCTGACTCTTCCATTGCTGGTAAATCAGACAGTGATACGGAGAGACTCAGCACTAAGCACAGTAATATACGACCAGAGCTACACCTATCAGGAACAACAGGGTCCTTTTTTAGGGGATGACCAATGGACCACACACAGGAGACAGGGCCAACCTTGGAACAGGGGCCGTGGCAGAGAGGAGGGCTGGGGGAGAGGCAGGACCAGAGGGAGGAAACAAATGAGATTCCCAGAGGAGACGCATGGAGAAATTCAGGCACAACACTATTACAGACGGTAAACCCTCCCCGTTCAGACAGCAGACTCTTGAGTCCCATTGTAAATATTTTAGATTACACCCTAACACAGAATGAACACAAATTATGTAAAGGCCTCTCATTTGTACCTACGACCCTGCCCAATGCTTTCAATCTTAAAATGGAATTGCATCAATTCTTTCGCAAGGCACGTCTGAGGCACTATTTCAGTAAAGTCCCTTTTAGAGCTATGTTTTCCAACACAGGACTGAGACCACTTTCCAATTTCACACCTCCATCTCACCTCATGCCCCACAAAGTGCTTGCATTCGAACAAGTGGTGCTAAGAGACATGATGAATCTTTCCAAGAAAGAGTATGTGAAATACAATGTATCCAGAATGGAATGAGAAGCCCTAGAGTAACACAAGAAACAGGGACATAGTGATCAAATCAGCCGACAAGGGCAGGGCAATAGTGTTGCAGAATACCACGGACTACAAAACAGATTCTCCCCGAATTTGAGGCGGAGACCAATTTTGGAAAACTCAAAGGCGACCCCACAGGAGAGAGATCAGAATCCATTAAGAGAGCCAAAGACCAGGGTTTAGAACAAGGTTTCCTAACCGAACTAGAATATCAGTTTTTGAACATGAAGCAAGCGAGAATGCCCACTATCTATACTTTGCCCAAGATCCACAAGGATATACAGAAGCGACCAGGGAGACTGATAGTCTCCGGGTGTTGTTCAATACTGGAACCCCTTTGTAAATACATGGACATTTTTCTCAAACCCAGTGTAGAATCCACTATAGCCTATTTAAAAGATACGATGGAAACCATAAAACTGATTGACAATCTTGCATTCAATCCAGTAGAACAGCTTCCGGTGACAATGGATATTACTTCACTTTATACTAATATTCCCCAGAGATCAGCTCTGGATGTGATAAGAGAAGTACTGGATAGTAGACCCCAACCTGTACAGGCTCCCCCCGATTCCATACTCGATCTTTCAGAGATTGCCATGACAATTTATTTTCTTTTTTTCAAGGGAACTACTATATCCAGATCAAAGTGGTGGCCAAGGGGCCAGGGTTTGCCCCAGATTTGGCAATCCTTTATATGGACAACTAGGAGAGGAATCATATATTCAATGCAAGCAACACACAGTAACAGCATTGGGTTAAGGAGATGCTATATTAACGATGTATTCATGATATGGTCAGGAAATAAACCTTGAACACTTTCCATATTTGGCTCAATGCGAGATCCTGCGACATCCAGTTTTCCCTTGAGAACAATAGGGCCATACACTTTCTTGATACCATCAAAGAGGAAGAGGGTCTACTCCATACCACACTATATAGGAAGAACAGTGAAAGGAACACATGGCTGTGCTATTCAAGCCACCACCCTATGAGTCTAAGGGACAACTTAACCTACGGGCAATTTCTCAGACTCCGGAGGAATGTTGGAAAAAATCTGACTTTTTTTTTTTTGAGAATTTGATGAACATATTACTCGGCTATCAGATAGAGGCTATCCCACAAGTTTACTCAAAAAGTCATGCAAGAGAGCATGGTTCTGCCCCAAAGAGATTATCCTGGATCTGAAACATACAGATACACCCTATGACAAAATGATTTGCATGACTACGTTCTGCACTCGCAGTAACGAGATCAAGAAAATCATAAATCGACACTGGTCTTTGGTAGCAGACGAGGTGAAAACCGCTAAAGTACTGATGCATGCCTTCAAAAGGGGTAAAAGAGTTAAGGATCATATAGTGAGATCGATGCTGAGTGGACCCATAAGGACCAATCTACTGACCCAGTGGAATATGCCCCTGATCAAAGGGCTCCAAGTGTGGGTGCTTCAAGGTGTGCTTTTTGATTATAGAGACCAAGTCCTTTACATACAACAACCACACCTATAAACTCAAAGACCACACTAATTGCAACACCGTTGATGTGGTCTATATAATCATGTGCCCATGTGACTTCTTGTATGTAGGGCAGACTAGACAAAAGGTAAAAGCACGCATATTACAACAATACAGTAGGATTCGATGCAAGTTCCAGGATGCACCACTGGTCGAACATTTCAATACGTTTGGACATCATGCAGAAAGTTTGAAGTGGTTGGTTATAGACAAAGTCAGGGCCAATACCGGGGGGCGCGGGGGAGAATTTTGACAACATCCTGAGTTTATGAGTGCAAATGAATACACAATTTGGACACAGTTACAAGGGGTTAAAATGAATAGGAGGAGATTTCTAGACGGGTGTCTACTCAGTAATGGTTGACTCATCTATCTTCGATAACTTCTGACTTCATGATAGGGTACCAATAATGTGTGTCCTCCAACAATGTACACAACCTCATTGTTTGTCGTTATTTGCACTCAATATGCTCAATGAGAATCCCTCCTTAGTTGTTCTCTATGTGACAGATCTAAATTGTATAATTTACCAACATATAATTGGCAACTACCTATGAGGTGCCTGCAGGTGTAATTTTGTAAACAATGTACGGTACTATGTATTTGTCAAAAATTAACCAGATTTATGTAGATGTATTTTTTAATGTGCACTTAGAATAAGTAATCTTCCATGTCCTTTCTACTCATCTCACTATGCAAGTAGGGAGTTTTACCCAGATTATACATCACTATCAGGGATTTATTTTTTTTTTTTTTAAATTCTTCGTTTCAAGTCTATGGGCTGCCAATCTCTGCCCTTTCCTCGGGTCCCCGCTGCGCAAAGCACTAGTGCAGACCGTGGCCATATTGAAAGGAGGCATTTGGATTGTTGACACGCGATCGGGCCGCGACCTCATGTGTTCTTTTTCTCTCCCGCGACCCACGCATTCGGGCTGTCGGATTGAAAGTGGGGGTCGGATGACCCATAGAGGTGAGTGTACAGTTAAAATCGCTTATTTGGATACTTGTCTTTTGTGATGTGTTACGTTTCCTTACCAGTCGGAGAGGACTGACAGCATTGTGATTTGTTGTTTTTATACCTTCAGAATCCATTACGATTCGTTCGTTTTTCTGGGAGCAGTTTCAATTCATTTGGCTATAAACGATAAGGGTGCGTTTATTTCCCATGGGCATGTTTTTAAGACTTCAAGACACTAAAATATGAAGATTTCGATCCCTACTATTTTTTTTATTCACAGCCTGTTTAGTTTGGCTTAATCGTCTTTGAAAATCCGACATGTACCCTATGTCCGCCAGCAGATTTATAGTTGGTAGCCGGTTGCTGAGAGGTAAACTTCCTCCTTTTTTTTCTGTAGAGTGCTTGACCCAGCCTTCATTGATTTTTGTTAACTAGTATATTTTGTGTCTTCAGAATTGAATTACATCCACATTTTTGGATTAGGAGCTTCATGGGTGCAACTGAGTTGGACCCAGTTAGTTATCAACCTTGCAAGTGCACTAGTATAGGATAGTAGATGCTTTTCCCTTTTGGCAACTAAGAGAAAACTCCAAGTGTTGATATATTATTTGCTCCTTATAATTCAATCAATCAGGGAATTCTGAAGTGCGCTACTCACCTGTGAGGGTCTCAAGGCGCTGGGGGGGTGGGGGTGCAGCTCCGTGTCAGCCGAAGAGCCAGGTTTTGAGGCTCTTCCTGAAGGAATGCAGAGTGGGGGAGCATCTGATGTCAATTGGGAGCTCGTTCCAGGTCTTTGCCACGATGTAGGAGAAGGCTCTTCCACTAGTTCTTGCTCTGCAGATGCACGGGTTTTCGGCGAGGTCGGCGGAGCGGACGTTTCTCTTGGGTACGTGGAAGGAGATTCTTTCATTGAGGTATTGGGGTCTGGTGTTGGAGGGATTTGTAGGGATGGGTGAGTAGCCTGAAGGTTACTCTCTTCTCGACGGGGAGACAGTGGAGGTCTCGCAGGTGTTGGGTGATGTGTTCAGGTCGTGGGATGCAGAGGACGAGTCTGTCCGCTGTGTTCTGGATGGTCTGGAGTTTGCAGAGCAGGGATTTGTTGATTCCAGCGTAGAGGGAGTTTCTAGTCTGCTTGTTATGAGTGCATGGGTGACTGTCTTTCTGAAGTCGGTGGGGATCCATTTGAAAGTCTTGCGGAGGATGCGGAGGGTGTTAATTAGGTTTTATTTTAGGTTGCCCATTCATTTCCTCACTATTGTCCTTATGAAGACCCGCATGCAAGGGTTAAATTGACCTCATGCAACAGTCGGGTCGAAACGTCGACATTGATTTTCAAGCCTGGATTGAATACATAAATCCTTATGAACGGTGCATTAGAATTCAGTTACCACCAGTTCCTAACTATGGACTATTGTCTGAGCAGATGACTGGTCTTTCAAACAGGTAGACAGGAAGTGCTTGAGCTAATGTTGTAAATTGTACAAAAGTATTTGTGACAACCATTCTTCTTCTTTTCCTCATCACATGAGAACTTCTATAACACTTTTCTGTGCACTCTTTGGAGCAACCGTGATAGACTTAACATAGGTATGTATTCTAAAGTTTCTGAAAAATATGAATTGAATTATTTGTTGAAAATCTCATGTGCGATCTTTTCCTTCTTTCTCTCTCGCCATTATTGCAATACATAATTTAATTCAGTTTTTTTCTTCCTAAATAATTGCCAGTAGGACCATATTGTTGCTTGTATCGTTTGATTTATCTCCTGCATTCCACATATTAGACCTGCCAACTCAGACTGTGCCACATGGTGGCAGGGAAAACGAGGTGAAAACCATTGTAAACAGTGGATTTCCAGCTTATCAGAAGCTTTGAACTGCCATCGTCTATTACGGTCTGTGAAAGCAGGCCACGACATCGGCACTAGCCTCAGCAAGCTTTCTTTCAGAGGATGGGGTTTGGGGACGGGGTTGGGTTAAAGTGCCTCGTCAGTACTTCTAGGCATGAAACCCTGCCACCTGCAAGGCTCCACCCCCTCAGACCCCGCCCCCAAGGCTCCACCCCCATCATACAGTGACATTTCTGTTTTAGTTGGCAAGTCTGATATTACATGAAAGCACAAGCTTTGGCGCACACAGGCTTTTATAGCGCTGGGGGAAGAGCCAAACGCTGCACTCCCTCAGCTGGTGTACTTAGCAGGACACTTCGCCAGGAGACCCACAAATGTGCACTCTGCGCTACAACAAAAGACTACATGACAGAATCCTGTGGAAAACTAGGGCTTGGCAAGCGTTTCCTTTTACATTCCGACACTTCCTTTTTAAATTCGGTTTAGTGGTTCTTGAGTGAAAAGCATTTGAAAAGTGCCATTTATAAAGAGACAAATTTTGATCTTTGAAATCAAAGTACAGTTTTGAGATACATTTCTAATACAGCTATTTGGAGTCCCACAGTGGTTTTGTAAATACATTTATTTAGTATACTTAGCATTACTTTAATTTAAAAAATAAATAAAACAGGTTTGTTGGTACGTAACAGACTTTCCTTCATCTCAGTTGAATGTTCGTGTGAAATTTTACTGTCCATGGCGGAGAAAGTTTGCTTCGTTAAAAACCTCTTGATCACATGAGACTTCAAGTTAAAACGTTTCAGCCAAACAATACATTCCTTTGGAAATCCATGATTCAACTCCCTAGGTCCAACACAGAAAAAAATTAAATAGAGTAATTATGTTTAAAAATAGCCTTCAAAATTAAGCATGATTCTGCAATATCAAATGTCAAACCCAATTCCAATCACAAATTCAGTGCTCAGAGCTAACACCTTATAGAATGACAAGGCAACGACCGCAGCATCCGCAATTCAATTCTGGTGCCCATATTTTACATATAACAGAGACCAGCACACAAGAAGCATAGCTCCGCAAGGGGATTACCAGGTTATCTGCAAGCTAGCATTACCTCGGGGAGACAAGGCCATGATGCTAGTTTTCTATCACGTTTAGAAGTCTGAGCATTGCATACACACCCGAAGAGTGGCATGACAGCGTAAAATATACTGCTATCTACAGTGAAAAATGTCACAAGAAAGTCTAGAGAAATCTAAATTTGATTTATGCAGGGTGTGGGTCCCATTTCTGAACAATATCCTACAATGTCATAGGAAAAAGTCTAAAGATCTGCCCCTCGGTGTAAAGTCTTGCTTAAATAGGTGTAGCTGGGTAGTGAAAAAAAATACTGTACAGTTATCAATGTTTTATAACGAAAATAATTTGTATTTATTCTTTAGACATTACTAAAGTATTACTTTAAACACCATCTACTGTGTGTCCAGGAGAGTTCAGTATCGATATTTCCATAGCATAACCCACATGAATAAAATCAAATATCTTCTAGGTAGATATCTGTTACTCACACAAATCATACTAGTTAGTGGATCCGCCTTGAGTTTGGGGCGGAATGGGGCAGCTGGGCAGGTGTGAAACAAATTCAAAATAAAGTAGCCATGGCACCCATAAAGTTTCAAATTTCTAGATCACGTTTTCTGCAGCCATGCGCCAGTACACCAGGACTCCACTCCCTCATATTTGCAGAGGCGCAGCTTCAAGGGGTGGATGAAAAAAAATATATATACATGCACACACACTATTTTTTTTTTTTTTTACAGAGTGGCAGTAGCCACTCTGTAGTTCTAGTTAGGGTTACTATAGACAGGGATTTTTTTCCCTTAATAACTTTGTACCAGTTTGACGAATGGCCGTGAAACTTTACAGACCTGGTGCACCTGTTTCATTGTCACAGGACTGAAAGTTTTACACCGTTTGGTCAAGGGGGTGGAAAGAAAAACGGGCTCGAAATCCAAAACATTTTACATAGACGTTTATATTTCGCGTAGTGCAAAAATGGGCAGTAGGATTTTGCTGAAATTTGGAAGCATTAGCTATTAGGGTGCACAGATTCTTTTGGGTATTGCAGGTAAGTAGAGTAAGTGTTTAATATTAAGTTTTATGGCTTTTCAACTTGGTGATATATTGCAGCACAATACTACTAAAAGTAGAAAGGCAGCCCAGAGAATAAACTAGACTGCATATGTAAAGTTTCAGATTTACTACATGAACTGAAAGACCCATTTATGCTCACATGCTAATGGAAATCAATACATAACAAATAGAATACATCTTAATCTACATAAGTTTTCTTTGCATGCTCGCTGGCTCACAAAATAAATCTGTGACCAACAAGCCAAACAAAAATTATCTTTCATGTGTACTCCTGTGAAACAAAACGGAACAAAGTGGCCTAGCAGTGAGCTACACAAGCTACTATATCGAGGACATGATAATTGGCCATTAGGAAAAAAATAATCTACATTTTTAGAACAATGATTGGCTTTCTTTCACTTTGGGCTTCATATGTGGCACAGTACTACTAAAAGTAAAAAGGAAGCCTAAAAAATGAACTAGACTGCATATGTAAAGTGTCAGGATTTCTACACAACAAATAAAAAACAGTTATGCTCCCATGATTATGTAAATAAATCCATAAATATATTCGATAAAAAGAAAACACTAAAATCTGATTGCCACTCTGTTGTTATAGTTGGTATTCTCAAAGATAGGAATTCCTCGGATATTACCTCCCTAATAACTTTCCACCCGTTTGACGAATCACCACAAAACTTTCCAGACCTATAAAATTTTCTACTTTTTGAGATGGTGCAAATTTTTGTGTTGAATCATTTAGGGGTGCAAAGGTGAAAGAGGGTCCCAAAACGCGTTTTTCTACCAGTGCATTTTCCATAGACTATTGTATTTGATGTAGTGTAAAAATGGCTAAATGGATTTATATGAAATTTGGCAGGATTATACATTATGGTGCAGAGAGGATGCTTTCTGGGTACTGCAGTTAAGTAGGGTAAGTATTTTTCAATTTATAAAGGCATTTAAACTTAGTGATATCTGTCACTGCTGTAATTTTGCGGAATTTCACAAACTTTTGACAAACTACCGCAGCACATGGCGGTAAACGTATTTAAAAATAATAAATGCATTTCCCTACCTATTGGACAAGTTACATATATTCGGTAACGTCTTATCTGGTAGAGACATGATCCAGGCGCAGATTCCTTACCTTTGAACTTCCAGGCGTCGGGCTGGATCCTTAAGATTTTTAGTATCAGTACCCCTGACGTCGGTCGGTGGCGTCTGTTAACTCCGCGTGACATCGTCAGCCTAGTGTTCGTTGTGACGTCCGTGTCGTCAATATAACTGCGACTCCAGCGCGCGGACGTCCGTACTTTTCACGACTTTCCACGCCAGAAGTATGGAGCCATGAAGTAACCGACCATGGAGTGTTAAAATGAAACTAGGGATCACAAAAAGAATTCCGCAGTGTGGGGAGGATAGGTGGGTTGGTAAGGAATCTGGGCTAGATCCATTTCTCTACCAGAAAAGGCATTACTGCAGGTAAATAACTTGTCCATATGATAGAGACATCTAGCCTCAGATTCCTTACCTTTAAACAGATACCCAAGCAATATCTTCCCCAGAGGTGGGACTGCGGATAGCTTTAAACCAGGAAATCCTGCAATACAGAGCAGCCAAAAAGGCCCTCCCTGAGAGTCCAGCCAATAGTGTATGGCGAAGGTGTGCAGAGATGCCCACGTGGCCACTTGACAGATGTCAGAAATATGAACACCACAGTTGAGGGCTGTGGTGACTGCTTTCGCCCTGGTGGAATGGGCCCCAAGACCTTCAGGAAGCTGCTTCTTTGCCAAGGCATAACATTTTGATGCAGAGGATAACCCAGCGTAAAATGATCCTCTCTGTTGGACAGCATGCCCCTTCTTTGCTCCTACATATCCTATAAAGAGTTGGTCATCCACCTGGAATTCTTTTGTGCGATCAAGGTAACACGATAATGCTCTTTTTGGGTCCAGACGGAGACGCTCCTCTTCCTTGGAAGGATGCAGAGGTGCATAGAAAATGGGTAGAGTAACAGACTGTCCCAGATGAAAGGAAGTTACAACCTTGGGCAAAAAGGATGCCCTAGTTCTCAGTACCACTTTGTCCAGGAAAACTGTCAGGTAAGGAGGCTGTGATGACAGTGCCTGTAGTTCACTCACCCTCCTGGCAGAGGTAATTAATTTTTTTTTAAAAAGCTGTTTTGATGGTGAGCAACCATAGAAGAAAGTTGTGCATCGGCTCAAACGGTGTGCACATCAAGAAAGTAGACGGGGGAAACAAGTGGGTTAACCCCTTCAGAAATCTCTGCACCAGAGGAGACTTAAAAAGTGAAGGCTGATCTGGTAGCCAAAGAACAGCCAAAAGGGCTGAAAGGTAGGTCTTCAAAGTGCTCAAGGCAGAGCCCTGCTGGGCCAAGGAAAGGATAGACAAGAGGATATCTGCAAGGGAGGCAGATAAGGGGTCAATGGACCTTTCTGTACAATATTTACAAAATGTGTTCCATCTGCAGGCGTATACAGATTTCGTGGAGCGACATCTGGCTGCCAGAATAACAGAGACTTCAGGAGGAAGGTCAAAAGCTGTCAACTGTCACCGCTCAATCTCCACGCAAGGAGGCAGAGTGGACAGGTTCAGGTGGAGGACCCTCCCCTGCTGTTGCAACACTGAAGGGGCAACATATTCGGAGGATCGATGCCCATGTCTAGAAGCTCGGGATACCAAACTCTCCGTGCCCAGTCCAGAGCCACAAGAATAACGTGCCCGTTCGCTCCTGATCTTCTTGAGCACTCTGGGCAGGAGTGGTATGGGCGTAAAGGAGGCCTGAGCTCCACTCACGATGAAAAGCGTCGCCGAGCGAAAGCCGCCTTGGAAACTCCAATGCGCAGAACAGCTGACATTGCACATTCTCTTCGGAGGCGAACAGATCTAACAAAGGCTCTCCCCACCGCTGAAAGAGACCTTGTGCCACCTCCGGATGGAGATGCCATTCGTGATCCGCAATGCACCTTCGGCTGAGCTCGTCCGCCCTGGCGTTCAGAGAACCGGCCAGGTGTTGAACCACCAGGGAAATACCATGTTGTTCCAGCCAAGTCCAGAGACGCAGGGCCTCTTGACAGAGTCCACAACCCCACTCTGCCCAGTTTGTTGCAGTACCACATAGTGGTAGTGTTGTCCGTGAACACTTGGATTAGCCTTCCCTTTATTGATGGTAAAAAAGCCTTGAGTTCCAGTCGGATCGCCCAAAGCTCCAACAGACTGATATGGAGCCTGGCTTCCGCCTGAGACCAGAGGCTCTGATCTCCACCTCTCCCAGATGGCCACCCCATCCCAGAAGAGATGCATCTGTCACTACTGTGAGATCTGGGTGGGGAAGGGAGAGGTGTCTGCCCTTGACCCAATCGCTGTCTGTCAGCCACCACTGCAGGTCTATCGCAGTGCCCTCCAAGATCTGAACCAGGTCGTGAGATTTCCTCAATGCTGTGCCCATGGGAACTTCAGGCCCCACTGCAGTGTCCCCATGTGCCACCGCGCATGGTTCACTAGCAAGATGCAGGAGCCCATGGGGCGTGGCTTCCAAGAGCATGATGGCGGACATGATGCAACACTGCTCCGCACAACATCTGAATTATCCGGCAGTTATGCAACCCGTGGTCGCCCATCGGATGACCCGAGCTGTGCTTGATACCAAATAGTGGGCACCGGACCGAGCGGAAGCTGTGCTGACGAGCAGGGCACTACGCCTCTGGGCATTAGAGGAAGCTGTAAACACCCGGCTTGCACAGATAGCCGGCTTCGGCGGGGTCCGCGTACAGGCCCAATGCGATGGTAGTACTGGAGTGCTGACTCTCCTTCTGGCCTGCTGCTACATGTGAAGAGGGCAGCGGAGTCTTACCTGGACCCCCGGGGAGGAGCGGAGGGACGCGGGAAACCGGGGGAGAGCCGAGAGACCACATGGCTGGAGGGGGCCCAGACATCGGCGCACGAGAAAGGAACCGTGTGGAAACCAGGCACATAGGCTGCGTGGGGAACACCCAAATAGAGGCCGACTGCTCCTGCAGATCCTGCTCTGTAGCGGTACGGGGGAGATTGCCTCTCTTCCCCCCCCTCCCTCCCATCCCTGGGGTTGCGCAGTGCATGATCTGAACCGTAGGCGCTTGTCAGACCCCCGGAGGACAGCGTGCTAGAGCGAAGATTGGAAGAGAACGCGTGTATCGGTGCGGCCTACGGAGACGCAGAGTACAAAGGAAGCAGTAGTGCCTGCGAAGTGACTGGGCGCAACAGGGCCACACAGGGGTGGGAAGCAATTAGAGGTAACACGTCGCTGGAGCGGTGAGTGGCTCCTTCCTTTGCATGCTGGAAGGGCAGTGGCTGGTGGCCTGGGCCTCGGGAGCGGAGAGTTGTGCGGATCAGAGAAGGAACCCCCACGGGTCGCTGGGAAGAGGTTGCCTGAAATTCAACAGAGCACGCCGAGTGAGGCCAGAATTAATGGAGCGCAACACGCCCTAGGAGCAGACACTGGGGGCAACACTGCAGCTCTATTGACACATTGGCGAGCCAGACCACGCCTGAGGCCCATGTCGCTGCCCCGACTGCGCTCCGGGGTGCCCCCTTTGTGAACACTCATACCAGACGTTGTCCCCGATACTAAAGCAGACTGCTGGGCTCGGGAGTGCGCTCATACCAAAGCAATACACGCACTGAGCTTGTACACCCACTAGCCAGGAGGTTGGACTGGATAGCTGCATTGTATGATCTCTCGGTGACAACCCGAGAACTAGACATATTGCAACGGGGGAGATCAAACTGGTGACCCATTGACCTCCTGCGTGTCAGGCATTGCGCGGGTGGTGAGACAGTTGGATGGGGAGGAGACGCCGGGACTGCGCTATTGTGAGTCTTAATCGCAAAAACACCTGGAGTGGGGGGGCACTGAAGAGCCCACCCATATCAGGTAGTTCCCTGGTTTTTATTTCTGAGAACTCCCCCATCTTCTATAGTCAACCAAAGAAACCAACTTCGAAGGTTGGGGCAGACAGAGCAGAAACTACGTCCGGAGTGGCTGGAACTCGCAAATGGGACGCACCAGGGGGACAAGCTCTAGGGCCTCCTCCAGGTCCTCTTCAGTCATGGAGGCAGATCAGCAGAACTCTCAAGACCTGCAGGCCTCTGGACAGGGAGACAGGTTTGATGCGATATTTCAAGCAATAGAGAGGTCTCGAATCTCAAATTGATAATGTAGCAACGGACCAAACGCTTCTTCATGCCGACCACAAGAAATTGTCAGCGTGTCACCACTGTCGAGCAAACCTTGATGGAAGTACAACCAATTACGGACACGTTAGAAAAACAGCTATGGTAATACAAAAGCAGACTAAGCTGTCTGGAGGACAAGGTAGAAGGCCGGTCCATGTGAAATAATATACGCCTTATTGGACTACCCGAGGGAACTGAAGGTCAGGACGCAGTAGGATTCACTGGAAAATGGATGCGAGAACTTCTGCCAGCAGCACCCTTGTCACCCTTCTTCTCGGTCGAAAGGGCACATTGAGTACCGACCAGGAGGCCAGCAACTGGGTCTAGCCCCAGCCTGCTCCTCTTCAGGGTGCTGCACTACCGCGACAGACTCCATTCTGAGAGAGACACGGAAACTCAAGAAAGTGAATCTGGAGAATGCCAAAGTGATGTTCTTCCCCGACTATAACGTTTGAGTACAGCGCCAAAGCAGTTCCTTCTTAGCAGTTAAACACCTGCGGCAGCTGTACATCCAATATTCCCTGCTCTTTCCTGCAAAACTCCATATAATGGCGGACGGTAAAACCCGGTTCTTTGATACACCACAAGACACCTTAGACTGGCTGGAAGCTGTCGGGAAATTCTCAGGTCCTAGGCCAACGGGCAGAGGTCACACACAAAGACATAGCAAAACCACCGGAACGGCGTAGACAACGGAAATAACCCATGCGTCAAAGTTGGCTGCAGTACCAAACTTAGAGCAGATTAGAGAACGCCAGCAGGCTGTGCGAGAAGCAGAAAATATATCAGACCTAACTTGACACTGAGAGAAGGACTATCAGCTAGGTCTTCTGATGAAGACAGCTCATTGATCGCTTGCCCATCTGAAACAAACTGATTGACGCTACTGGATTTTAACCCGCAAACGGCAGAAGGACTCCTATGAAGGAACACGGGAACTATATCCTTTTGAAAGGCTGTACGATTATACATGCAGTGTCCCATATTTATTTGCAGGGTGTGTACAGGGGGTTTCGGTGACGGACGGGGGGGGGGGCACAGGATTGGGAGGGAGCAGAGGGGGAGGCGGTATCCTTAAATACTGACACGCTCGGTGGGGTCATCTACACTTATAGAAGAAAGAATCACAATGAAGGGTATAGCTAACTTGACAAAGCGGATGAACGTGTTGTACTGATACACTTTGTAGGCGGCGCAATCCGGATCCCATGCACTCTGAGGGGTAATTGTTGTTTTGTCTGAGCTCTGCTCAAAGTTTGGGCAGCCCCGCGCTGTTGTGAGGCTTGCTCTTTTGGTATTACAAGATAGCCATGTTGCCGTGGAGTTTGGTATATGGTTCTTCCCAGACCCCATTGCGTCCCAAGTATATTACCCCTGGTGGTGGCCTCTAGACACTAAATGGTGTCCACCCACCCATGCTCTAATTTTAAAAGTTGATTTCACCTCACATGGCCACACAACGCATAATGACCTGGAATGTCCAGGGTTTACGCACTCCATCTCATAGATACGCAGTAAATGCAAATCTCAAGAGACAATATACAGATAGCCCTCCTCCAGTAGACTCACTTAACCCACATAGAAACTAACAGGCTACAGCGTAGATGGTGAGGGCAAGTAATAGCTACAAGTTACTCCCTTGTTTGCTCGAGGGGTATTGATCTGGATCCATCCGAGTACCCCCCTACTAACAGAAGAAGTCATTATAGCCCCTGACGGTAGATACATATTTCTTAAAGGTACACTGGATGGGAGGTGCCTGGTACTGGGAAATATATATGCGCCCAACACGGAACAGGGTCCTTTCAGGACATCGTTATCGTTAGTACTCGAGATGGCACGATGTACCCTGGGTAATTGGGGGAGTTTTAATAATTTAATGGATGTAATCTTAGACTGTTCATTCCCGCCATTGCGTAGCACAACAGCATCTGTTGGGGCTCAACTGCTAGTGGAATGGGCAGGGAGCTGGGGACTAACTGATGTGTGGAGACACCATAACCATAACACAACGGTATACTCTTATTACTCTACTCCGTATACTTTACATGTCTGACTAGACAGATTCCTAAGCACACTTAATCTACTACCATACGTAAAACAGACAGAATATCTAGGTCGCACGCACTCCGCTCATAATCCACACTTCATGCCGTTCGCATGGGAAACGCTACGCCCCCCCAGTGCAAACATGGTGTCTTCAACCTGCATTGCTTGAGGACCCACAGTTCCGAGAGTCTGTCCGCGGGGTAACTGAGGACTACTTCACTCAACGCAGGTATGGCATCTCCACTGGTAGAATGGGATGCATTTAAAGTGACGATACGAGAGAGCTGTATGGGGCTAGGATGTGGAATGAGGAGACAGGTGGAGGCTTAGTTCTGCAGACTGAGAATTGAAATATACCCAACATGAAATACATAAGGAACTGCTGACACTTCACATCGTTGTATAGAACGACCATAGAAGCTTCGGACTCTGAGCAGAACAGTTTCTTAAATAACTTACCATTCAGGGCACCGACTTTCGAACAATGCCAAGAACTAGATACACCCATAACACCTAGCGAGATACAAGGAGCAATTAGATCCTTGGCCTCAGGAAAGGTACTGGGCCCAGACAGTATCCCACCTGAATTCTATATGGCATACCAGGATATCGTGACACCAGCGCTGCAGAAGGTATTTGAGGAGGCAGTACAGTTGTCACATCTGCCAAACTCCATGAAAGAGGCCGCACTGGTCACTGCCACAACCAGATAGAGATCCCACCCAACACAGAGCCTACCGCCCATTGGCGCTACTAAATGTGGATTATAAAATACTGGCTAGTATACTCGCAGGACGACTGGCTCCGTTGGTACCGGATCTGGTACACACAGACCAGAATGGCTTCATCCCGAATTGATCGACCTCCCTTAACTTGCGCAGGCTGTTCAGAGTCATTCAATATGCCCACTATGGATGGCCTAATTCGGGCTGCATGGTGCTTGATCTCGAGAAAGCTTTTGATACGATAGAATGATCCTTTCTTTTCAAAGTACTGCATAGACATGGCCTGAGCCCTAGCTTTATCTCACTGATCAAACTACTAAATAGTAACCCAACTGTGAGAATTAGAACTGCTGAATTGATCTCCCAATCAGTACCGATAGGCAGGGGTACTAGACAGGGTTGCCCCCTCTCCCCCCCTTCTATTATCGCTGACCATCGAACCGCTGGCTATAGCCATGAGTACTTCGGCTACAGCATGGGGTATCCTATCCCATTGGGAGAGGACGCGCATACTACCTCCCTAAACACGGATGACTACTCCTTTACATAAAAGATATCGGGAACATACCGGACGTCATATCTAACACACTCGCCCAGTTTGTACACATATCCGGACTGAATGTTAACTGGGGGAAATCATGTCTGTTCCCATTTACCACCCACACCCCTAACCCCGCTCTCAGTCATTGACATCCCGGTCGAATGGCAGCCAACAATGTTACACTACTTAGGCATCAGGATATACTGCGAGGAAAGGGACCTCCTGGACGGCAATCTTACTAGGGCTATCACGTCATTATCGACGCAAATGACTTACTGGAAGTTGCTTGCCCTTTCCGTCGCAGGAAGGATAGCACTCATTAAGATGGTAGTCCTCCCGAGGCTCCTTTATTATTTCAACAACCTACCCTTATATTTGCAACCACCCTTTTTCCGACCGCTCGAGCGCATGCTCCGTGATCTAATTTGGAATACATCAAGGCATAGAGTTGAGCTCACAAAACTGTACTTACCCAACGATCAGGGTGGCATGACAGTACCCAATCTAAAACACTATTACCTGGCAGTGCAATTACAATGGGTGGCCCGGTGGGTGACGGGTCTAAGCCTGTCGGACACCGCAGGAGCCCCATACACGGTACAAACCTTACTCTCAATATTCCATCCTTGCAGTAGCAAGCCTGGTCTCTTGCTGCTGTTACAAGTAGCAGTTCGATGCTTTTGTAGATCTTTGTATCTCACCAAAAACACCACACCATATGCACCGGCGATCCCGCTCCTGGGCATGCACAGAGGAAAAGAGACAACTGCAGTAGATTTGATAACCTGGCATGCGGCTGACATGCACACGTTGGGGGACCTCTACCATGAAGGCTATTCCATCCCATATAACGAACTGTCACAAGAAGAGGGCATACCTGCAGGGCAGTTTCTCACATATGCTTCATGGACAGGCATACTGTGCGAAAAATGGGGTGACTTGTCGCAGGAACTGACACACTTCGTGCTCCAATATATTCGTGTTATGGGTAACGGAAGCCTTCTAATTTGCTGGTTTGTGGATGCGCTCCGTATACATACGGCAATGGATCTCAAAACTCTTCGATGGAAATGGCAGATTTTGGACATCCCTACACAACTAAAGAATGGAGTACCATATTAGCAGGGTCTACAAATATCCTCCGTAATGCTAGGTTCAGATTGATCCAATTATATATTGTACACAGGGCATATATGACCCCAGAGAAAATAAATCGCTACTTTCACAGAGACAAGCTGCCCCCGATGTATTTTGCGGGATGAGGGCATAGTACACATGTTATGGTCCTGCCCACATTTAGGACTTTACTGGGAGGGAGTAACTCACCAGCTATCCACATGCACAGATAGATCCTTGCCAAACACATGGGAAACATGTATACTGGGTGTGTACACGAAAGACCAGAGCTCAGGGCCACAAATAGATTCCTGGAGCTGGGATTTATCGTAGCCAAACAGCTCATAACGAGATGCTGGAAATCCAAAGAACCACCAGTTATAATAGCATGGGAACGTTCCCTCGTAAACTGGGCCAGAGCCCAAGGGGACTCCCTCCGCAGGGGGGGCGACGTTAGGACTACGCAAGTTCCCGATAGCAGAAAGCTGGAATGCGATTCTCAGATCCTTACAGGAGACTGCCTGGCCGGACAATCAGATACGTCCCTGGGGGAGGACCAGACATAGGACAGGGTAGGGGAAACTAAAAGAAACACGTCAGTCGTATCCGGTGTGAACAGAGCAGTATCTAATATGCTGCGAGTTGGCAGGGGTGAAGACCACAGGCACATCAAGCAAATAAAAAACCATAAGCTAGTAAAAGCAACCCAGGGAGACGCTGGGGTCTAGATAAACCGGGAATAAGTTGATGTTAATGGTTGAGAAGTTAAGAGAGTTTGAAATGTATCGGCCACAGGTAACTACACACCTCGCAGGCGATACCACATGGCTGACTTGATTGCAAAATAGTGCAGAAAAGATGCTCACACAATCACTCACAAGAGCAATAGCTACCCCTGTATTATGCACTCCCAACAATCCCAATTCAACTAGCGAAGAAAACTGAGGAAAGATGCAACGTGCGGTTGTTACGAACATAAATTATGTACACAAAATGCACAAGAGATTGAAGGGAGGAAGTAAATGGTAACAAACGAAACATGTAAGTGTGAATGTGCTGCGATCATTACTGCTCAGGGGATATGAAACATTCTTGCAAGAATATGGCAATTGCAAATATACTGTAACTGGATGTAACTGCTCAGGTTTGATTTCTCATATAAGAAACAATACACAGATTAAACAACAAAAAAAGATGCAGGAGGCAAACAGTCTCAGAGTAATTCTCACCGAAATTCAAGATAGAGGCTGAAACATAGGTATCATAGCCTGAATTTCCTGGACGCGCCGTTCGGGAGGATAAGCCTGAAACTGCACTGTGTCCAGAACCGCTCCAATGAAAGGGAGCGTCAGAGAGTCGGGTGTGGATTTGGCACGTTGATAGTGAACCCCAGCAAATGTAGGAGGTTCGCCGTAGTCTGGAGGTGGGAGACGACTGTTTGGGATGAGCCTGCCTTCAACAACCAATCAGAGATAGGGGAAGACTGGAACCCCCGATATCTGCAGATGAGCTGCGACCACTGCCATCACCTATGTGAACACACGAGGGGCGCTGGTGAGGCCGAAGGGGAGCACCGCAAATTGAAAGTGCTTGTGGCCCACTGTAAACCACAGGTAGCGACAATGGGCAGGCAGGAAAGGGGATATGAAAATAGGCATCCTGCAAGTCCAACGCTACCATCCAGTCTCCTGGGTCCAGGGCAGACAGGACCTGATCTAGGGTGATCATCTTGAACTTCTCCTTTCTGAGGAAGTAGTTGAGGGCTCTGAGGTCTAGGATAGGACGATGGCCTCAGTCCTCCTTTGGGAACAGAAAGTAGCCAGAATCACAACCACAGCCCATTTCTGGCCCGGGAACCCGCTCTATAGCTCGCTTGGCCAAGAGAGTCTTTACTTCCTCGCGGAGCAGATCAAGGTGATCCTCTGACAGCTGATCTACACTGTAGGCATAGATGGAGGGATAGTCTTGAAGGGGAGGGAGTAGCCCCTTCGGACTATTTGCAACACCCACCTGTCTGATGTGATGTTCCGCCAGCAGTGGAGATGATGGCGTACTCTGCCACCGACTGGCCGTGAATGATCCTGGGGGAATCGGACTAGGAAGGTTTTTTGGTGGAGGAGGGGATTGTGGCTTGGCTCGACTTCTGGCCTCCACACCCAATCGGTCGGGGTGAACCAGCTTCCACGGCTTCCTGGATGAAGTGTTGGCAGCCAATCAGATTTCAGCAAGGGGACTGTTGGATCCTCAGAGGACTCACATCCCTATATATACAAATTTGTTTTTTTAAATCATCTCAAATATTACTGAACAGATTCACACCAATTTACAAAAAAGGTCACTTTCTGGACCAACAGCTACCCCTCTGCCAAATTTGGAGTAATTCCGTTCAGCAGCTTGGGCCGCAGTCGTGTCTAAGATGGACGGATCACCCCGAAACTTTCCATGCACAAGAATCACTGGGCCACTTCTCTGGGAAAATTGTGAAGATTCGTCAAACGGCGCCAAAGATATAGGCAAGTCAAAAAATGCTTCCCCATCGAAACTAGGTTCTAAATAACTTACTGGTGACCACCAGTAGGTAATATATATATATATATATATATGATAGGAAATAAGTCAGTGTAGTAATAGACAGAATAGGAGCTTTATTTAAAAAGATTCCCAAACAATTCCTGACATGCTTTAGCTTCTGCTTGAGCATGATGCAATAGTATAGTGAAAATGCAGATCGATTTCCATTTTGCAGCTTTACAAGTGTCTCCAGTAGAACATTTCTTATCCATGCATTAGTAGTTGTTTTCCCTCTTGCAGAGTGACCTCTGGGGTTCCCTGGCAATGGCTTGAGATTTGGTAAAATAGTGAAATACTAGCCACTATCCATCTTGACATGGGATGTTTAGAAGTAGCCAGTCTGAGTCTTACATGACCATAATTTACAAACAGTTGATTTGTTTTTCGGATATCCTTGGTTTTGTCTTTAAAAAAAAAATACAAACACAAAGTACCTTCCTAATGTCTAATGAATGGAGAGCACTGTCTGCTGGTTTAATAGGGGAAGGAAAGAAGGTCGGTAAAGTGATGGTCTGAATGATGTGGAATTCAGACACAACTTTAGGGTGATATTAAAATTGCGTTCTTAAAACCATCCTCTGAGTGATAAACAGTAAATGGATCTACTGCAGAAAAAGCCTGTAAGACAGTATCATTCTAGCTGAAGTGACAGCAACTCAAAAGGAATTTTTAAATGAAAGATGCTGCAATGTGTCAATATGAATAGGTTCAAATAAAGCACCCATCAGCTATGAAAGTACCAAGTGCATGCTACCAAGCTGGAGATACATTTTCAATGGAGGGAAAACTTTAAGTCCTTTATGATGAACTTAAAAAATTGTAATTTGCTGTGGTGACGAATTCTATTCTGTTTAGCAGCCACATGGACCTTTATAGAGATGTTTTGTAACTTGGCTTTTGCTAAATATTGTAGGTGAGGTAGTGCTTCTTGATATGAAATAGAATCATGTCCTTTACTGTGGTGCCATAAGCAAAATCTTTCATTTTAGGATTGTAACTTTTTATTGGTTTTAGAAGGGAAAGGGATAGGGAACATCAGCTATCGTCTACATCCAGTGGCTGGCGAGGAATAAGCACTAGTACTTTTAAATTCAAATTACAGCATCCTGCACCTACATCCATTGGCTGGTGCGGTAAGCATGAAAACAATAAGAAAATAAGGGGGGGGGGGGGGAAGAGAAGGGAGGGAGAACATACTTCAAAATCCCTTCCAACATGGAACTGGAAAAGAAAGAAACAACACGTTCTCATGGTGCTAATGCGTAGACTTCACTCTTTCGTCTCCCCTGGGTCCGCGGGGTGTGTGGGTGATATAATCTGCAGTATACGCAAGTATATCGGGCAGGATAGTTGTTGAAATTCTCCCGAGAGGTGTGATACAGGTGCCCCATCTTTTATTGAATTTGGGTAAGGTGTGGTTAACCGTAGCTGTTAATTTCTCCATCCCTAAGAGGTCCCAGAGTTTATGGAGCCAATCGGTATGAGTCGGGACCACATCAGTGCCCCATTTAGCCAGCAGGACCTGCTTCGCAGCACACAGCGCCAGTGTAATGGCTTTGCCCCGTTCGGAGTGTAGTGGATAGGTTAAGGCGTTGGGCAACCCTAGTAGAACATAAGCTGGAAAGCGCGGTATTTCGGTGTTGAACATTGTGTCAATATCCGTTAAAACTTCCTCCCAGTACCTATGAAGTTTGGGGCAGTGCCATAATAAGTGGGTAAGTGTGCCTGAGTGAGCGCAGTGTCTCCAGCACTCATCCAGTCTCCCCTTTTGCCATAAAGCTAAGCGGGCCGGGGTGTAATACCAGGAGTGTGCCAACTTTAAGAGAGTCTCTTTGGCTGCGGCACTCGTAGCGGATGTGCGTGCTCAGTGTAGAATATCTAACCACTCCTTATCCGTGAAACTGCGTTCACATTCTCGCTCCAATCTCTTCCTAAACAGTTGCTCTGATCACCGGCGAGATGTATACACCCGGTGGGCGATATTTACGCTGCAACCATGGGATCTTCCAATTATGGATGCCCGCTACAGCCTGGTCCAGGAAGCACCAATGTTTTTCGGTCATCAGGCGCTGCCATTCGACGATGTATCGTAGCTGGGCGGCCTGATAATATTTCTCCAGATTTGGTATTCCTAATCCCCCCTTGGCCAGCGGCAAGTATGTACGCTCCCTCGCCAGCCGAGCCCGCTTACCCGCCCAAATGAAGGCTTCCAGTGCCTCCTGCAATTGTCTCAGAATGGCTGGGGGAGGCGACAGTGGCATCACCTGCATAAGGTAGAGAATTTGGCAGCAAGGTCATTTTTTCCCGCCGCAATACGACCCACCCAAGAGAGGGGACCCCCCCGCCATGACTGAATAAGAGATCGCACAGTATGCAACAGGGCCACATAGTTATGGGTGATAGAGCTTTCTATCGTCTGCAGTATTTGAATGCCCAGGTATGGAATACCCTGCTGCGACCACTGGAAGGGAAGCGTGGACTCTAGATAGGCTTGTTCCTCTCGAGGGATGGTGATGTTCAGGGATTGCGTTTTAGCTGCGTTTACTTTAAAGTCAGAAATCTTCCCAAACCGAGCCAGCTCCTCTAGGGGGGGGGGGGAGGTAGGGAACCACGCGGGTTGGTGACAGTTAATAAGACATCATCCGCGTACAGGGCTATTTTGTGAGATTGGCCCCCCATCCAAACGCCCTCTATCTGTTGGTGACGACGGATGCATTCTGCCAGGGGCTCCATGTAGAGCGCAAATAGAAGAGGTGAGAGAGGGCAGCCCTGGCACGTCCCTCTTGCAACTGGAAAGATTGGGGATAAAGTGTTATTTACCCGTGCTTTGGGATCCGCATAACCCGCCCCGACCCATCTCCGAAACCTGGATCCAAAGCCTACCGCTTCCAGCACGCCGTGCAAAAAAGGCCAATGCACGCGGTCAAAGGCCTTTTCGGCGTTGGACAGAAACCGCGTCGGGACCCGAGAGCGCCGAGTCTTATCCAATAAATTGAAAAGCCGCTTGGTGTTATCGTTGCACGTTCGACCCGGTATAAAGCCAGACTGATCGGGCTCTAGCAAGCCCGGCATATGCCTGCCCAATCGCCCTGCTAAGATCCCAGTGAATATTTTAGCATCGACGTTCAAGAGGGAAATAGGACGGTAAGAGGCACACAGTTGTGGGTCCTTCCCCGGCTTTGGTAACACCGTGATGACCGCCATGCGCATCGATTCTGAGAGTTCCCCCAAGACGCTAAAGGAATTATAAAGGCGAGTCAAAATGGGGGCCAAAAGAGACGCATATTGCTTATAAAAGGCCACGATAGACCAGTCTTGCCCCGGCGCTTTTTCTACTTGCAGGCGACCTATCGCATCCAACACCTCCCTAGTCGTTCTCCTACTGTTCAGCGTGAAAGGGTAGCAGTTTTGTGATGGGAGCCTGTTCGATGTACGGTGGGCAACTGCCTGAGGAAATGTCTTCCGCCGTGTACAGTTGCGCATAAAAGCGGCCGAATTCCGCTGCTATATCTTAATCCCTCTTGAGAGGAAGTCCGCCGCTATCAATGACAGTTTGTACATGTCTAGAATGTGCCTGTGCCCTCAGCCTATGTGCCAGCAATTTCCCCGCTTTGTTGCCCCCCGCATAGTACTTCTGCTGTGTTCACAACAAAGCGATACAAAAGGGGATGATGGACGGAACGTTTGAGCCAATCAAACACTCACCCCCAGTCAACTGATCTGGGTTTAATCCATCATCATTCTTTAGCTCACTCCACCACCCCAGTTCAGACATGGCCATATGCAAATCAGTCTGACCCTGTGCCTCATGGGAACAGTCCAGCCCGAACTGCCAAGCCATGTCTTCCCTGGACCGGAAACAAGCATCCTAGGACCGGTTTCTGGCATTCCAGCCGTCATCAGCCAGGCTTGCTTGAATCCAGTGGCAAAGTGAGCAAGGGACCCACGTCTGGGCATACCCCGCCAACTTAGGGCGAACAAAGCGATACAAAGGGGATGATGGACGGAGCGTTTGAGCCAATCAAACACTCACCCCCAGTCAACTGATCTGGGTTTAATCCATCATCATTCTTTAGCTCACTCCACCACCCCAGTTCAGACATGGCCATATGCAAATCAGTCTGACCCTGTGCCTCATGGGAACAGTCCAGCCCGAACTGCCAAGCCATGTCTTCCCTGGACCGGAAACAAGCATCCTAGGACCGGTTTCTGGCATTCCAGCCGTCATCAGCCAGGCTTGCTTGAATCCAGTGGCAAAGTGAGCAAGGGACCCACGTCTGGGCATACCCCCGCCAACTTAGGGCGAACAAAGCGATACAAAGGGGATGATGGACGGAACGTTTTGAGCCAATCAAACACTCACCCCAGTCAACTGATCTGGGTTTAATCCATCATCATTCTTTAGCTCACTCCACCACCCCAGTTCAGACATGGCCATATGCAAATCAGTCTGACCCTGTGCCTCATGGGAACAGTCAGCCGAACTGCCAAGCCATGTCTTCCCTGGACCGGAAACAAGCATCCTAGGACCGGTTTCTGGCATTCCAGCCGTCATCAGCCAGGCTTGCTTGAATCCAGTGGCAAAGTGAGCAAGGGACCCACGTCTGGGCATACCCCCGCCAACTTAGGGCGAACAAGCGATACAAAGGGGATGATGGACGGAACGTTTGAGCCAATCAAACACTCACCCCCAGTCAACTGATCTGGGTTTAATCCATCATCATTCTTTAGCTCACTCCACCACCCCAGTTCAGACATGGCCATATGCAAATCAGTCTGACCCTGTGCCTCATGGGAACAGTCCAGCCCGAACTGCCACGCCATGTCTTCCCTGGACCGGAAACAAGCATCCTAGGACCGGTTTCTGGCATTCCAGCCGTCATCAGCCAGGCTTGCTTGAATCCAGTGGCAAAGTGAGCAAGGGACCCACGTCTGGGCATACCCCCGCCAACTGAAAGAATGATGATGGATTAAACCCAGATCAGTTGACTGGGGGTGAGTGTTTGATTGGCTCAAACGTTCCGTCCATCATCCCCTTTTGTATCGCTTGTTCGCCCTAAGTTGGCGGGGGTATGCCCAGACGTGGGTCCCTTGCTCACTTTGCCACTGGATTCAAGCAAGCCTGGCTGATGACGGCTGGAATGCCAGAAACCGGTCCTAGGATGCTTGTTTCCGGTCCAGGAAGACATGGCTTGGCAGTTCGGGCTGGACTGTTCCCATGAGGCACAGGATCAGACTGATTTGCATATGGCCATGTCTGAACTGGGGTGGTGGAGTGAGCTAAGAATGATGGATTAAACCCAGATCAGTTGACTGGGGGTGAGTGTTTGATTGGCTCAACGTTCCGTCCATCATCCCTTTGTATCGCTTTGTTCGCCCTAAGTTGGCGGGGTATGCCCAGACGTGGTCACTTGCTCACTTTGCCACTGGATTCAAGCAAGCCTGGCTGATGACGGCTGGAATGCCAGAAACCGGTCCTAGGATGCTTGTTTCGGTCCAGGAAGACATGGCTTGGCAGTTCGGGCTGGACTGTTCCATGAGGCACAGGGTCAGACTGATTTGCATATGGCCATGTCTGAACTGGAGTGGTGGAGTGAGCTAAAGAATGATGATGGATTAAACCCAGATCAGTTGACTGGGGTGAGTGTTTGATTGGCTCAAACGTTCCGTCCATCATCCCCTTTGTATCGCTTTGTTCGCCCTAAGTTGGCGGGGTATGCCCAGACGTGGGTCCCTTGCTCACTTTGCCACTGGATTCAAGCAAGCCTGGCTGATGACGGCTGGAATGCCAGAAACCGGTCCTAGGATGCTTGTTTCCGGTCCAGGAAGACATGGCTTGGCAGTTCGGGCTGGACTGTTCCCATGAGGCACAGGGTCAGACTGATTTGCATATGGCCATGTCTGAACTGGGGTGGTGGAGTGAGCTAAAGAATGATGATGGATTAAACCCAGATCAGTTGACTGGGGGTGAGTGTTTGATTGGCTCAAACGCTCCGTCCATCATCCCCTTTTGTATCGCTTTGTTCGCCCTAAGTTGGCGGGGTATGCCCAGACGTGGGTCCCTTGCTCACTTTGCCACTGGATTCAAGCAAGCCTGGCTGATGACGGCTGGAATGCCAGAAACCGGTCCTAGGATGCTTGTTTCCGGTCCAGGGAAGACATGGCTTGGCAGTTCGGGCTGGACTGTTCCCATGAGGCACAGGGTCAGACTGATTTGCATATGGCCATGTCTGAACTGGGGTGGTGGAGTGAGCTAAAGAATGATGATGGATTAAACCCAGATCAGTTGACTGGGGGTGAGTGTTTGATTGGCTCAAACGTTCCGTCCATCATCCCCTTTTGTATCGCTGTGTTCACAACAAGGCGGACGCAGTCGCGTCCATATCTAGTGCTCCAAGTTGTTTCCGCGCTACATTGAATTGTCTTCTATTTTTATGCGTGGCTACACGCCTATGCTCCTCTTCCAGCTCCTTGACACTGGCCTCAAGTGCGGTTCGCTTCGAGGCCCGCTCCCTATTAAGCCTGGCTGCTATCGCGATGTACGTCCCTCTAACGACCGCCTTAAGAGCTTCCCAGAGCGTCGTAATCGCAGTGTCTGGTGTGTCGGAGATATAATCTACAATGGCCTTCTCCACCTCCTTTACCGCAGCGTCGTAAGTTAACAACTTAGGGTTGAGACGCCACATTTTACTGTTCTGGTGTGCAGTCGGGAGGCTAATATCTAACTGAATCGGGGCATGGTCAGATATGGCTGCTACATCGATCGTGGCCCCTACTATTCGTGGACATAAGGAGGCCGAGGTCAAGAAGTAATCGATTCTAGTGTGAGATTGGTGGGCCGCGGAGAAGGAGTAGGACCGTGACTGGATTCAATACCCGCCAAATATCAGTAAGTCCCGCCTCCGCTAACCAGCTGACCCCCTGTGAGGAAAACATCCCCGTAGGCCCTGAACGTGGCGGGGACCTATTTATAGCCGCATCCATGACTAAATTAAAGTCACCACCTACTACTAAGTTGGAGTCGGGAGACGCCAGTACCTCACCTAGGGCTTGGCGAATAAAGGATTCCTGCCTTTCATTGGGGGCATAGAGGGTAGCTATGGTGAGTATATGCAGAAATCTTTCATTTTAGAGCATAAAAAAGATCTGATGGATGGCTGTTTTGCCTCTGATGTCCACACAATCTTGAGGAACATTCAGGTATCCGTACCCATCAGACTTCAGGGGCCAGGCCGCAAAATTGAAGGATTGGAGTTTCTGGTATTGGACTTGACCTTAGAGCAGTCTGTAGATCCGGTATGCAAGAAAGTCTCTGGTGGCGTACCAGTGACCAGTCTAAAAGGACCAGATACTCCAACTGTCTTTGCCAGTCTGAGTCCAGCAGAATAATTTTGATGCTGGGCTTGCACAGTTTGACAATTACTAATGGAATTAGCTGAATTGGAGGAAAGGCAAAGACAAATTGTGTTGACCAGTTGATCAAAAGGGCATTGCCCACTGAGTTCTATTCTGATGCCCTAGGTGCAAAGTATGGGTATTTTCTGTTTCTTGCTGTGGCAATACCCATTCTCAAAAGAGGTTTTCTATTACTTTGCCATTGACAACCCATTTGTGATTTTTCTTGTGGAGTTGGCCGAGAAAATGCAACTGCAGGTTCTACTCCTGGGATGTGTATTGCTGTTAGAGGGACTCCCTCTGACCAACTCCCAATGCTACACCACTTGAGCGTGTGGGGATAGTGGTCTTAATCGTGTACACCCTTACTTGTTCGTGTAATGCATGGTGGTGGTGTCAGTTTGGATCATGATGTTATTTGATTCTAAGGGGGGCTAGGCAAACCACCTTCAGCTCTAATATTTAGTCATGAAACGTTTCCTGTTCGGCTGTCCAAAGGACTGATATTGTGGGGTGCCAAGGTGGGCTCCACATCCTGCTAATGAAGCATCGATTTCCATGATTTGCCTCTGTTTTCTTTTAAAATAAGCTCCTTTTAAAAGATGATATTTTTTCCACTACTCCATAGACTATTGCATGCTGCGATAAATATATTTGTTCTTCCCTGCGGTCTCTCTTCTGAGAGACCTGATCTTCGAGGCACTGCTGAAGCGGTCTTAAACAATCTTGTGTTCATAGCTATGCGCATGCAAGATGCCATATAACCCATCAAGGAGGCAACTTGACAAGCCATGGGATTGTTGTTTTTCCTTCAAGCCCGAACACTTCCTTTGATAGATGAGACCCTCTCCTCTAAAATATAGATTTGTTTGTGTGTCCATCTTTACTCCCAAGTCTGTTAGACTTTGGACTGGTTTTGGAATTGATTTTTCTAGGTTGATATTTAGATCTAGTTTTTTAGTTATCTAGGTAGAGATAAACAAATTCTGTTCTTTCTGAGATGGACTGCAATGACTGCCATGCATTCTGAGAATGTTCTTGGGACAGATTTTAGTCCGAATGGAAGCGTCTTGAGTTCCCTTTAGGGCCCACTTACTTCTTCCTTATTTTAGCCTTACTGCACATTGTAGGCCACTTTGCACATATTACACACAGCATGCTCGTTTTTATGCCACAATGTTATGCTACAAACACACTGAACATGGTTTTATAATTCAGTTATCCTTTCTGGGACTCATTCTGAACATTTCGTACAAGGTTGGACAACACTGTGCCCTGTTTTTTCTGTGATTGGTTTGCAACATAGCTTGGCATTTAGACAACACAGGGGAACAGCTGCTGTTTTCAAGTGAGGCACCACTTATCATATACCGAGACTTGCCTTTTGAAAACAGAGGAGTATTCTTGCAGAGGAGAAAGGTCCTGGGATGGATGCACAAGCTTTGCCCTACCTGAGATGCAGACCACCCAACTACAAATTCCAGGGATGGGGGCCGGTTCTAATTCCAGAGATCTCATATCACTGCGCTCACGTAGTGAGGAAAGGCTAAGGCAGATATATCATTCGCTATGGTAGGGATTTTCATTGTATACAGTTTACTCTTAATGCGGATTACTCTGCTCAGTTACTTTCTAATTGCAGCACAGTTCTTTCATAATAGTGCACGATAGCTTCAATACATTTTGTAATTTTTCCTCATGCCTTTCTTTTGTTTATTATAGACATGTATGAGTGAGAAAACAAAAAGGTTGCCCTGGGGACTAGAGAGTGGTGTTCTCTGGTGTCAATTTACTTGTTACTCTGGGAAGGTTAGGAGGCAGGTAAGCCACTATAAGCTAGTCGGATTTGGGCCCATAGGTACCTATGTGGTATGGTGACTGTCCCTACATTCTGACGTCATGTGGTCCCAGGCATAGTTCTGTTTCTAAACAGAATCATTGCAACATGGGGCGACCAATGCTTAGTCTGGTACTTATTACACAAGTCTGAGTAGTGCTTGTGCATGTCCATAATAGCCCTTACACCTACCACCGGAAAAGTCTATGGTGCTGGGGATTAATCCTCCACAGTATTTTAGGAAGCAGCAAATTCTGTGGTTTTTCAAGCTTGAAATTTTAAAAGGATATCCCATTTTTGTGTTTTCAGTTTTACATTTCTATTCTGTTAATGGTTACACCAGCACCAATTGCCATTGCAGTTAACTGCAGACCTGCTGTCCATGCATATGTAAGATACCATGGACTTACCAATGCAGGTGGGGCCAGATGTACGACCATTCCATTTTGGAAGTCGCAAATTGCGACGTATTGCGAGTCGCAATTTGCAACTCGCAAAATAGAATGTACAACAGTGTCTCAGACACGGTTTGCGATTCCTAATCGGGTCGCTAAAGACCAACTTCATTAACATTAAAGAGTTAGGTCACAATTTGCAACCCCCTTAGGAATCTCGCATATCACATGTATGGTGGCCTGCTGGGGACTGCAGACCACCATGTCTGTTTGCGCTTTTTAAATAAAGCAAAGGTTCTTTTAATTTAAATGCAGCTAGTTTTCCTTAAAGGTAAATAGGATAAGTTTAAAAGAAAAAAATGAAAAGGTTTTTTTTCATTTTCTAAGTGCAGGCAGTGGTCCAGCCAGCAAGTGCAACCACAATACGCCATTAAGCGGGATGCTAAAGCACCCGTTGGAGAAATACTTTCCCAACTGGAGTACCAGAGAGTAATTGAACCGTGTCTCAGATGAATAATAATCTTTTTCCTGTTTTGAAACCAGATCATTCGTATTGTATAGTCTTAGACTACAGACATTTAAACCGTTAGACACGCACTTTTGCAATACAAAATACACAGTACAGCACTGATTAATAAGATCGTCCGTAAAAAATACCAAACAACCTTGGATTTTCCAGTGTTTTTTTCAGCCAAAATCTAGCGCCTGAAAGACCGGACAGTCTTCTCGGCCTTGGCTTTCAATGTCACTTTACACAACTTGTAATGGGATAGAAGAACAGTCCAGGACTGTTTGCTGCCCGCATAGTGTCAATTATACATGATATTGACCATGACGCATTGTTTTATGTAGATGAACTCTACCTAACGGACGATGAGTTAAACCCACACTTGGCCAGAGTGGATCACAAATTTAGGATTCATTGCATGTGGCTTAAAGGTCAAATTTAAGAAATCTCATATCGCATTTCTAAGTGGCCTTTTCTTAGGATATAAAGTTACACATGAGGGTAAGAGTCTTGCCCCTCACTTTTTGGAGAAGTGTGCACAATTGCAACCTCCAAATACTTTAAACTACAATTCTTATTAGGATTACTTAATTTTGGCAGAACTTACATTCCTGATTATGCCCAACACAAAACCTCTGAATTAATACAGCCTTATTTTTCCACTTCATGTTGGACAGCAGAACAGATGCACTCAGAACTTTACAATCTGACTTGCTTGCAACATGTCACTTACATACACGTATAAATATTACGAACCCAGTCATCTGTGTTTTACCGGGTGCAATTGGATTTACCTATACCACTTTTACCGAAGGTAATACAGTGCCGATAGCACATAAATTGCATTTATATTCCAGGAAATTCATTTTGCCTCCACAAAAAAAAAACAACTGACTGCAGTGCAGATGGCTATTTTTAAAGAGCGCCCACTTGCACAAGGGAAACATTTTCGTTACTCCTGTGCAAGCGTTAGAGGCTGCCACAAAGCGTTCCTGAAGTTGCATCCCCCCATGCCAGATGGATACAGTGGGCAACAACCTTAACAGTGTTGATGAAGACTGTCTTTGACCATTCTTTACAGACACAAGAATTTCTACAATATGAGCAGGTTTATCCCATGCCCAGATTGTCATACCTCTTGAACAGTATAAACCTATTGATTGCACTGATGGTTCAGCCCGCCTGCTATAGGCTCTAAACGACGATATTCAGCGGTGTGTGCCACTGTTGTTGGTGTGCTGTTGGATGGCAAATTCCAACCACAGAAAACTCACCCTGTCCTTAGGGGAATGCACTGCGTGGCTGGTTGACCTAAAAGCTTTGCTTCTTGCACTCAAACATACGAATCCTGACTTCCCCACACTTGTGTGTGATTTGTATTACTGTGTAAAGTTCTTTAATGATAATTTACATTATTGGCATCAAAATGGATCCAAAAATTCTAAATGCAACACAATCGAGCATAAACCGCTTTGGGTTAAAGTGGCAGACCACTAAGATAGGTTGCCACTGGCTCATGTTATACAAACGTTGAGTTGTCAGCGTGTGGGAGCACACATTTGAGGGAATTCTTTGCTGGTGAAGCGGCAAAATCTGCAGTCGCGACTGCTACTGTTGCTGCAATTACTCATTCTAAAATTTGACTAGATTCTGATATTTTGGCTGCCGTTTATGCTAATAAAGACGGCATCCCTTTACCTAAGGGATATCCATCTAAATACACACCACTTAAGTGAACAAAACATTCCCTTTGTAACAATACCAGGGGTTGGTGATCGTTTGGTTCCCAACCAAGATCGCAGTCATAGCTGCCCATGCAAGTGAGGCGCCCACAATTTTGTTGCTACAGCAATGTTAATGGTGGCACGGCTTATATCAACAGGCCAAAAAAGATGACATTTTTCAACAAATTAAAGCTTCCACCGTGGCACGTCCACTGCAGACACCTTTTGATGTCGAACAGCCTTTGGTACTCCTATTTCAGATACAGTGTTCAAATCTATCCTAGTTGCAGTTTAGTCTTGTTCCAGGCTCCTCTGGGTTTGGCCACAGCATTCGGCTGATGCTCGTACTGTTATTAAAGACATGCAAGTCTTTATCTGGACACATGCATGCAGTACATTCCACTTGGACCAGGGCCCGGCTTTCACTTCAAAAGTGTACTGGGATACTATGGCTTCCCTGGGTGTACAGGTGCATTCCCCATATCACCCTGAGGGCAATTCTGTTGAGGAGAGGATGACCTGTGACTTAAAGCAGTCCTTAGCACCTAGAGTATTAGGCACAGGACGTAGTTTGATCCATCACCTATATGAAGTACAACAAGCAATTAATAATCTCCCTAAAAGATCTCTGGGTGGCCGGACCCCTTAAGAGGTCCTCTTTGGCATCAAAATGTATGTTCCAGACCTGGACGGTCCAGACATTGTGGCAGCAGCCACGTCCTTTGAAGTAAATGATTGTTGTGCTGGCTTACAGGATCGACAAAATGTCTGACACCCAGTCCAATGAGCAGTAGAAGATCTCTGCCTCTGCAACAATCAACGAGAAACCAGAACTTTCCGTCTGGATTCCACAGGTTGGGGGATCTCGTGTGAGAGAAGGTGGCGGTTAAGGAGGAGTTTGGCCCATCATACCGAGCACGGTGGCAATCCTTGGCATCCAAGGTACAAGAACTATAATATTCCCACAGCTTCCTGGTTCTAAAGACAATCTTTTTGTCTCCACTGAATGAAGTTACATCAAGAGGCCGAATCTTAACAGTATGGGAGTCCTTGGTAGTTCCCCCATCTCCTCTCGCTACCATACAGGAAATTCCTTTACAACTCGTGAGCACTACTAAACCTGTTTCTCCCCAACCTTGGTGGGGGGAGGTGGAATGCACTACAGTTACTTCCTGCATTTGCTACAACTAGCAGCAACACGACTGAAGTGAGTACTGCTCTTACTACTGCGTCTTCTGGAGTTGATGTTTATACAGATCCACTGCTTTAGGATTTTTCCAGTCCTATTAACATACCTGTGGCACCAGTTTTTCGACGATCTGCTTCTGGGTATTATGTGGGTTGAGATGATTTTTCTACAGATTTATTTGATGAGTCTTCCATTTTAGACACTCCCCTGCCTGGATCTCCATTTTCTTCTCATGGCTAAAACGCACTTATCTGGTCCCTCCTTGGATACATGTTTGGATAACATGTTCCTTGGTTTTTCTTTTGTGGATTGGATTTGTGACTTTTTCTTGCCGATTAATGCCCATTACTAACCAGGACGCTCTGCTACAGAACTGGTCGATGAGGTGTTGATGCCTCTCATCTTCATATAAGCTAAAAAGAGGCTTGTCCCTCTTGAACATTTCAGCTGTTCCAGTAACTGATGGAATTGTTTGGGATAAAGTTCCTTACGATGTATTTGGTCCTACGGAAATCCTGCAGATACCTTATGTATTTAGGGTTTCTATGGGTAATTTAATTGTACCTGGGTTACATTCTGATGATTGGAATGTTGAAATTGTAAACTCCATGCTTTCGGAGCTGGAATACTACACTGTTTTCGAATCAGAGGATCTGTACTTAAATGCACACTTTTTAATTACACAATGGGAAGTCACAAGAGCTCAAAGCAATGATAAATTCACATACTTTTTTGGATAGGACACATCTGGCTCAGAGTCATTATTTTAAACTTGTCCCTACACCACCCAAAAAATATATGCTTACACAAACTAAGCTAATATATACAGACTCATTTGTTACCCAATTAGCTGTAAAAGGCTAGGATTACTGAAAGGATACCATTGCCACAAAATCAATTTGGGTACCATAGCTTGGCAAGTTCAGGGGATGGAAACCTCGTTTCAAAACTGGTTGATTCCAACACAAATGATTTTTCTGAATGACACCGTTCAGCAGACAATGCATCTAGGATTAGCTAAAAATAAAGACATGAATGCACCAAACATTCCTTCAATTGCTATATTTATTAATTGGCAGCATTTAACAAATTACACTGAGGAACAACTCTGGTCCTTATGGGTGGTTATTGTGGCCATCGGGCACAAATGGTTGTGATGCTCGTTTTAATTCCACACCGGGGTTTAAGGCAAGCAGACCCAACCCCTGTTACTCCCACTCATCATTCAGATATTGTCACCACCTATTCGGTGGGGAAACTGTGTCAACAATGGTTGAAACTTTCCACACTGTCTGCTGTAAAACATCTTCCTCTCCTATTGGAAGATAAGGACCGATCTGATTTCTTTTTGGGTCCTAAGTCTCCGCGGCCTAAAAGATTTATGCCACATATGCCATTTGGAAATGGTCACAAATTGAAGCGGCCGCATATTTAAGACAAATTGATCAAGATAATTTGGATAAAGTGCTTGCTGTTAAAAATAGTATTAATACGTTATCTTTGCTCATTTAGAATTTGAATAACATTGTGTCATCTGCAATTGATATCATGCAAAGTGACATGCCAACATTGTACGATGGGCAAAGTCAGCTTAGATCTATCATGCAGTTTAGCTGGACACCTCAAATCCATAAGAATGGTTGCGTCCCATGGAGTTACCTTAATTCTAGCCAGCTATTCTTGCCTTTCAATCATACATGTAAAGGACTCCTGGCTAAGGAAGATGTCATATACACTATGTTACGTCTTGAGCAGTTATAACAGCTCCCATTCACAATAGCAGAAACACCTTTCGCTGTCTGGTTATTGCATGGCGAAATATCTTTGCCAATTTCAACTTTTCAATTTACAGCTTGCATGAAACCTTACCCTGTCGATAGATATGAACCCCTAGGAGGCAGCTTCATTCATGAGTTATGGTCACTCCCATTTTCTTAACATTGTGAACGTGTCAACAAGGAAGTCTCCCTTACTATTGGACATTCACTTGTTTGTAAACACGTTGCCACTCATGGCGCATGTAATGCATCAGTAGCTAATTTGGCCTGTTTTCTAAAAGGAATACCAGCCCCTTCAATTGTCCCACTTATTCAAGTTCTTTCAAATGGAAGCTTTTTAATGTTAAGTGATGAGGATTGTTGTGGAATGAAAGCTGGGATCCCATATTTATTGGTTTCCCAAATAGTGACTTGCTGCTACAACGTGCTTTTCCCTCCAACTCAAAGTGGTTTTGATAGCTCTTTGTGGCCTTCTATTCCAACTTTGAAGGCAGAGTTTAACAAGCTAATCAGACTCAAAGCACTATTGTTTCAAAAAGATGTAGCACTAACCTCTGCTCGAGAAACTTTTGAATTGCAAGTTGCAAGGACATCCAGTGAAATTCAGTCCATGTTAAACACCAACCTCCCATTACATTTCGGCAAATTAGTTAATCACATTTTTAATGCATCTAATACTGCCGGCCTTGCTCACTTTTTTAAAGTTATCAGTTCTTGCTTACTTCGCTCCTTCCAAAAAATCTTTGGAGTAATACCTGCTTTTAGTCATTCCCTTTTTTCCAGGGTGTTCGGGGGCATACAATTGGTGTGATTCCTCATTTGCAGCATTTGAATTAGATTTTTGCTCCTCCGCAATGGATGTTCTGTCTCAAAGCCCCCTGGAGCTACCACTCGGCCAGCTGTGCCGTGAACGCATGCTAAGGTTCTTCGGAATCTTACTGCTCCAAGAACTGGACCTCGACTAGTCATTGACAATGCGACCTGTCTGGTTTACCTGTGTCCAACCCATGGTTCAGTGTCTATGGTGCCCCTTCAAAAGGGCACTGGATATCTGCCTGGCTCTTGCAAACGCTGGTTCCAGTGGACATAAACCTGTTTCGTACTTTAACGACCCATTTTTGGAGTTGCCACTTTGGCTCACAGCTGCTGCGCAATGCGAGGTACGAGCCCCTCCCTTCAGAGGAGAACGCTTCAGCACATGACATATTGAACTTTGGCTCTAATAACACAAATGCAGGTTGCCTGGATACTTCCTCAGCATCGGCTGATAACAAGTATCATGTCTGTTCCCTGGATGATTTAAACTGGGCAATTGTGGAGTCATCGTCTGAGGAGAGGGAATATATCCTGGATTCGCTTTCCATTGAACTCATGGAAGACATCATGGATACCTCAGACATCTTACTTTGGCCACATTTTCGAACTTGACATGTTATGCTTTTTTTAGTATAATTTTTAATGTATAACATGCTTATTAGCAAAGCATTGAATTTGCTTAGCTTGTGCTTTAAGTTTTTATTATCTAGTTAGCTGCTAAGTTACTTCCTGACCAAGCAGGGGGGCAGGGGGGTCATGTGCTCACATTAAGGCTCACTTAGTTCTCCCTTATTTTAGCCTACCTGCACGTTGTAGGCCACTTTGCACGTTACACAGCACGTTTGTTTTTATTCCACGATATTTTAGAACTACGCGGCACGTTTATTATTCAGTTCTCCCTTTTGGGACTCAGTCTGAACATTTCGTACAAGGTCCAACAGTGCCCTGTTTTTTCTGTGATCAGTTAGCAACATAGCTTGGCATTTAGACAACACAGGGGAACAGCTACTGTTTTCAAATGAGCCACCTCTTATCACATTCAGAGACTTGCCTTTTGAAAACAGAGAGGAGGATTCTTGCAGAGGGGAAAGGTCCTGGGACGGACACTAGGTTTGCGCGACCTGATATGCAGATCACCTAACTACAAATGCCAGGTATGGGGTCTGGTTCTAATCCTAGAGATCTCGAATATATCACTGGGCTCACATAGTGAGGAAAGGCTTAGGCAGATCTATTATTTGCCATGGTAGGGCTTTTCATTGTATACAGTTTACTCAATGCGGATTACTCTGCTCAGTTGTAATTACAGGACAGTTGCTTCATGAGAGAGCATGATAGTTTTAATAAATATTGGAATATTTCCCTGTTCCTTTCTTTTGTTTATTATGGACATGCATGAGTGAGAAAACAAAAGGGGGCGATCTGTTTCCACGCTTCCCCTGGGGAGTTGTGTTTTAGGGTGCTAATTTACCAGTCACTCTGGGAAGGTTAGGAGGCAGGTAAGCCACTATGAGTTAGTCGGATTTGGGCCCATAGGTATGGATGTGGTATGGTGACTCAGTCCCGACATTCTGTGGTACCAGGCATAGTTCTGTTTCCAAACACAATCACTGCAACAGAAGGACAGCATACTGGCAGTGAGCCGCTCTTACAAGGACCTGAAGTAGTTTCTGTGTAACTGCAATGTGAAAAAAATGTCTTAGTTCTATGAAACAATGCCAATTGTTACTAATGTGAAAAATTTGATGAAGGGCCAGCGCTCTGAATTTTTCTTTGTGTATTTTTGTGAAATCGTAGGTCTAATATCAGGCGATATTGGACTGATTGACCTTTCTTGGAGATCAGAAAATATCTGGACTTTTTAGTTTTGCTGTTGTGGTAGTATTTTTTCCGAGTGTTCTTTTGGCCAATAGAATGAGATTTTTGTACTAAAAGGGAAGATGGTAATTGTACGTTGGTTTTGGTGGAATAGGTGGTGAAATTGCCTTTAAACAGAGGACAGTCTCTTGTGGTATTGTTCAGTACATATCTGAGACTTCCTTTTTTCCAAGTGAGATGCCACTGCTCTCCTTACAGGAATAGGTAACTGTTGGGAAGGTGATGGCGTATTATTGGCAGTTGCATTATTCTTTGATATGTGAGCTCCTGGTAGGAGAGGGGGAGGCAACTATCTGTTACTCATGTCATCTGCGTTGGTAAGGGTTTTTTTTTACGTAGCTTTTGAGGCTGTTAAGATCTTGGAGGCTGCACTTTGTTGGAAAAAATGACGTTCTTTAGGCCTGTGCCATTATAATTTCTGTTCTTGAAGGCCATCCGTTTTGAGGGCCTCCACTTCGTTTTCCATATAGAGCATCTCTTCCTCTGTATGTTGACCAATGAGAGCTGAACCTACGAAAGTCAAGTTGAGCTGAGTTTCTCGTTTCAAAAAGGAAAGTCTAAGCCACGAAGTTCTAAGTGAGAAACTATGACAATATCCAGGTGCAGAGACTTCTGCTGATTCCACTGCCGCACTGATTAGATACCAGAGAGCCTTCATTTACCATTTTTAGGAAGTCTGTGCTTCAATAGGTCTGCTGTGAAAGACTTAGTTCCGTCCCAAATGCCTGATATTTTCCAAGTAGTGTTGTAGCACTCATTCTTAAGATGTGCAGATGCTGTTTTGCACACCACCTTCCCAGTCAAGTCAAATCTTTTGCTTTCCCTTTCAGGAGAAGTTGACTCAGGGGCTGAAGGATGCTTACGTCTCAGGCGTAATAATGATGGAATCAGGTTTTGGGTCTTCTTTGGGTCTGTACTTTTTTGTAGGCGTGATATTACAGCCTTAATCATTTCTGGAATGAGAAAAGTTTCCTCTGCTATCTCCAAAAGTCCTGGGACCAAGAATAACCGTGGATTTGGTGCTGTTCTAAGCTGCAGTATCTCTAAAATGATTGAGGTATCTCAAGAGGTATATTAAGCTTTGCTGCCCCTTTTGCCAGTACCTTATGAAAGATAATATAATCTATAGGAGACAGTCTGGAATTAGACTGTCTCCAATAGATTATATTAGTACTGCTGATGTAGGAATGTGTGAAGATAGGTTAGTATTGGGGCAGGGAGATCTAGTGTGGAATCTGATGGCTGTTGTAGGAGAGCCCCATAGGTGATTTTACTATTAGGTGCCTGAGTAGTTTCCCTTGGAGGTGAGAAGTCCAGAAGTCTTTCCTTTTTTGTTTTTGGATTTTTATTTGACAGTACTGTACAATACAACATCGATACGGCACAGCGCATTACAGGTAACCAGTAAAGATACAGTATATATTTAATAGATATTTTTGCCAACAATAAGCATAAAAGCTAGTAAACCAGTAGTGACATCCTCTGTGGACTTTCGATTGTTCAGTCTACTTGTGTATCACTGGATGAAAGCAGAACGTTCTGAAATGGTAACCAAATGTACCGTGGCCCAGAGGGCTAAGGCGTCAACTCATTGTACAGTTCCATCTGCTCACTACAATAGGTTTCTTGCAGCCATAGTCCTTTGTCAGTTCTCTTCCTTGGCCCATTTACTTAGCCACTAGTCTCTTAACCAACATCAAGGCAAGGGCTATAAATTTGGGATCAGTGTGGGGAATCTTCTGGACCCATCCCAGCATTGCGATGAGCAGGGATAGCTGTACCCTTGAGCCAATCATTTCCTGCAAAAAATCTATAATCTGGGCCCATAAATTGTAAATGGGCTCACAGTGCCACGCCAGGTGCATGAAGTCTACATCTCCCCTGCCATTGCCTCTCCCCTGCCATATCTATCACAGTCCGAATTGTCCCTCAGTCCCCATTTGTTTAGCTTCTAGGGAGTACAGTCGAGACAGTGTAGAAATCGGAAATGTATTAGATACAGTCCACCACTAGGAAGTAGTTCACTTGTTTGCGCACAGTAATACACCCACACCTCATACGGTATCTTTCGGCTCAGGTCCTTTTCCCATGCCGATCTAGCCAGACACACTGTTTCAGTAAATGATTTCTGTATAGCACAGTAAATTGATTAATTTTTTGGGAGTGCTAGCAGCAGCTAAAATTTAAAGTGGGCCAGATGTGTGGAAATTCAAGGATAAGTTTCTTCTTAGTCATTTTAAGTCTATGGAGTAGATAATGATTCAACAGTGTGGGAGGGTGTTGTGTGGCAATTTGATCCATTTCAAGAATTGCTTATCTGTGTATAGGTCTCCCCATTTGAGTTTGCAAAGTTGGCTGCATGCTTTGGGTTCCACTGTTGCACCGAACTATGGAGGAGCCCAAAGCAGGGCTGTGATGGAGTATAGCAGTGGTAAGGTCTACTCTTGTCCCACGCACGTATAGTGTTTATTTCATTTGTGCTTTGTTCCATAATGTTACATTCAAATGTGTTGGATAAGCTATAACAGTTTCGACAGCAAGATGGGGCAAATATATGGGAGGTTTTAGCCAGTAATAGGCAAAGTGAGCTTGAGCACTATGATAGTAAAGTCCATATCCGGTACAGCGAACCCTCCCATTTGATATGGTAGTGTTAGGGTGGTCCAGGCTATTCGTGGTTGTTTACCCACCCAAGTGAGTCACACAAGTGGTGAGGTGAGTTTTAAAAACTTGTTTGGTCACTGTGATGGGTACATTTACAAAGTAGAAGAGAAACCTCAGCAGTACTACCATTTTGTTAAACCAAATCGTCCTGCCATAAATAACGGCAGTTTTAGCCAGCCATTTATTTGATCCTCCAGCTTAGAAATGACTGCCATAGTTTAGGCTAGAGATTGCCAGTGTCTAGACTAATCCATTTCCCCAAATATTTAATGAGAGATTCTGCCCAAGTCAATGGGTACTCCAGCTCAAATTTATCTGTGCAAGGAGAAAGGGGGAATATGCTTGACTTTTCCCAACTGATGGAGTATCACAACCTTTCTCAAAATTGAATGAATTCTCTGAGAAGGAGCCCACTTTGTGGGTTACGTACGTATAAAGTAATATCACCCGCATATAGCGAGATACAAATTGGTATACCACCAAATCTCAGAGAGAATCTGCTATATTTTTGGCACAGGGTAGACGCAAGGGTTTCCAGCGCTGTAAAAAAAAATAGTATAGGAGACAGTTGACAACCCTTCTGGTTTCCTCTGTTAATCACAATAGACACGGAGACTTGCCCATTCAAGTATAGTCTTGCTATTGGTTTTGTGTAAAGTAATTTAACCAGTTGTAGGAAGGAGAAAGGGATACCCATACGTTGCAGTGTTGTCAACAAGAAGTCTCCATTCAAGGGAATCAAATGCCCTACTGGCATCCAGGAACATTGCAGCAGTTTCCATTTCCGGAGCAATTTGGTGAATTAGGGCAAAGAGTGTTCATAGGTTATGTGTGGTTGATCTTCCCGGCATGTACTCTGCTTGGTCGGAAAGGACCAAGTTCAGTAGCAATGGTAAAAGTCAGTTTGCTTGAATTTTTGCTAGTATTTTGGCATCACAGTTAATCAGCAACAGGGGTCTATAGGAGTCACAATCAGTATCAGGTTTATTAGGTTTAAGCACAGTGATGTTTTTGGCTTCACGCATAGAGTCGAGTAGTCCACTTCTCTCCAGGGGCTTCCATATATATGGAGTGTAGGCCAGGCGCCAAATAGGTCGATGTACATTTTATATATTTCAGCAAGGAGACCATCAAAGCATGGCGCTTGGTTAGGCAGTTCTTTAATAGCATCAGTGATTTTTCCCAAAGTTATGGGACATGCCAGGAATTGCCTCTGGGCATCGCTTAGCCATGGCAATGTTACTTTATCCAAGTAAGTTGCTGTTCTATTAGGGGCGTGTTGCTTGTGTGAACTATAAAATGCCCCAAAGTAGTCCACGAACACTCTCCCTATCAAGAGCATCCTGTAAGTTACCTGCTGAGTTGTGTATTTGCATCACTGCTGTAGCTGCCTAGGGCTCTCTAACCATGTTGGCTAGGGTTCCCCTGGTCTAGCCCCGCATAGTATGTACATGCCCTAGCATATTGACCCATGTAGTTGGCTTCTCTTTCTACAATCTCATATTGCAAAATCTTACTACGCAATTCCTACCGGACATCCAGGGCATTGTTATTAGAGACCCTAGCATCCAGCTGCTTGATGTCAGCTTCCAACCTGGTTAGGTGGGAACACAGCATTGGCAGAACATGTTGCATCGAGATGCATTCCACCCTCAACACAACCTTAAAGGCCTGCCATACAGTTGCATGTGTGTCAACCGATCCCTCATTTTCCCAACAACAGTGCCCAATCATTGGGTGATTGTCTCGAAACATGGGATCCAGTTGTGCCCTAGGCAATAGCTGCGATGTTTGGGCATGCAGGGGGTGCCTCGGGGGCTAAAAGTAGAGTAGCACCGGCGAATGAACAGATAATAACAGGCGTGGTGCGTCACTTCCACTGTCCATGCACTGATATCCTAAGTTACAACCCAAAAATCCAGCCTCAATCACATGTTACGCACCCCTGAGTAAAATGTGCCTTGTTGAAGGTCTGGATTTTTTAATTGCCAGATATCCTTCAAGTAACCTTAAGCTCGGATGCTGTTGAGGGCCACAGCTGAGTTAATGTGACCTCTAGCTAGGGAGTGTGACCCATCTAGTCGTGGGTCCATTGTTGTGTTAAAATCTCCGCCCCATATTATTGAACCTGCGTGTTTTGTTCTTATATGACCCTAAAGTGTAAGGTAAAAGTGTGGGTTGTATGTAGTGGGGCTGTATGCGTTCACAAATATCAAAGGCTGCAGCCCAAACACCCCCCCACAGAATTATAAACTCCCCTCAGGATTAGCTACCGTGTGCACTGGGTGGAATGGTGTTCCACGTTTAAGGTTTGCAGTGTAGGCAATAGTTGCCCATTTACTTAACAGGTGCTCATTTCTGGGCATCAAGTGCGCTTCTTGTAAAAAAAAGCTATATTGACATTGAGTCTCTGTAGGTATGCAGCAATTTGTCTGTGCTTTCAAGGGTTGAGCCCTCATACATTCCGAGTAGAGATTATGTCCACTCCCAGCGACTATTATTGATTGGGTGCATCATTGGTCAAGGGGGGTCATATAATGTGTAGGCTTGTGTAGAAGTGTCTCCTGTGTATCAAACATAACCCGTTTTGTGCTGCACCAGAGCGTTGTAACAGCAATATTGTACATTCCTCACAATCTCACCCTCACCGACTTACGCCAGCGCCCAAACTTCACTGCCGAAATGTATCCCACCCTACCAGGGCCCCAAAATCTAGAACTACTTGGTCTCTGAGATACATAGCTCTGCTGACCAATGCAACAAAAAAAAAAAATAGAAAAAAATAGCTTACCCTGGAGTTTACAAATGGGTGATGGCCATGTCCTGGGGTCCCGGCCAAAGGATCCCCCGGCATAGTGTCATCATGTATGTTGGGTCATTGAGTTATCAATCGACATCTGGCAGGTCCGCTCACCAGCGTAGTTCCCCCACAGGGCCACCAGAACCACCCATCAACTTGCAGTGTATAGCAGCCCTCTGTGACTCTCAGCTCAGAGCGGTCACTAGGCTCCTGATGGGGTCGGAGTTTCAAAATCTATGTCAGAGTCCATAGGGGAGCAGTCTGCACCCATGCTATATTTCTGGGCATTTGGAGATCGAAGTTTATTTTAGGTGGGCAGTCACCTGCTGTGGCTCAATGAAGATTTTTGCTGTTCCTTTATGGGATATTCTCAGCCGAGCCGGGTATAACATGGCATACTGAATGTTAAAATCAGTCTATTCTGCTGGCATAAACGCACCGCACACTCCCTGAACTGCCAGGGTGAAGTCAGGATACAAGGATATACAGTCTCCACAATATTGCAGTTTGTTTCGTTCTCTCGCCATCCGGAGCGCAACGCCTCTATTCTGGTAATTTAGCAATGATGGGGTGGGAGGGTGAGCAGGCACCCAGAGGGGGACTTCACGAGGAACATCTTAGAGAATGATTCTGCACCAAAGAGTGTTAACAAGGACTCAAAGGTTTTCATCTTACCAGTGTTTGTTGACTCAGCCACTCCTATGATGTGCAAGTTGTTGTGCCTTGACCTGGCCCCTAGATCTTCATTTTTAGCTTTAATTTCAGGATTTGATCCATATGTAGCAGTTTCTTCTTGTCTGCCTGCTGCGCATCTTCCCCTGCTGATATGCGATGTTCCGCTTCTGTGGCCTTAGCAGCAATAGTGTCCATTTTAGCACTTAAAGTGTCTATTTTCAGGGGGCGTGGCCAGGCAAGTTGGCTGAGTGGACGTGAGCCACCTCAGCTCCGAGGACACGGACCCGCCGGACACAGATTCCTCTACGTGGAGGGGCTCAAAATACGGTGAAAGCATCGTGAGGGTGGCGTGAAGCGACGGAACGCCTGGAACGAGCCTTCGTGGCAACCTAACCCTAATTTTTCAGCCCTTGTGAGTCGCGAGGCCGAAAGCTGCGACTGAGATAAGATAGCCGCGGCCGCCTCTCCAGCAGAGTCTCGGTACGGCGTAGACCCGTGGCGGCTGCACTGATCGTGGCAGCAACAAAAGCGGCCCACTGACCTTTCCAACGGCAGGCAGCGAGGCGGAGAATTCTGGTGCCCCAGTAGAGACCCCCGGTGTAGACAAGTCAGACGGCACGCGGTGATTGGCGCCGCAGCGGAAGACCAGGGGAGTGCTGCCAGCAAGACCACGAGGTGAGCGAAGGCCTGGGGCACATCATTTTGGCCAGAGGAGGGAGATCCAGGGACGCCAGGCAGGCGGGGCGCGCTCTGGGGGGGGGGAAAAATCGGTAGCATAACTGCTTGAAGGATGGCCAGGCAGGGGCATTGCCTGACCCCAACATGGCGCCCAAAGCATGACCTCAGTGCTCATTTTAAAGGCTTTGCAGCACGTTTGATGGGCAATGGGACTGCTTCTTATCCAGTGCTGCACAACCTCACACTGAACTGTGCACGAAGATTCAGCGGGGTGGACCATTACCCCGGGAGTGCTGGTCCTGAAAGCCCGACCTCAAGATGGCGGTCTTGGCCTGATCCCTAGAAGCTCTGCCACCGGACGCACAGCAGTCTAACAGCAAGTCTCTGCCTGCTTTCATTTTTTGCACGTGGGGCCCACGAGTTGGAAGGAGGGACCAGATCTGGGAGCCTTTGTGGAGGGCCTTTTTGTGGAGATATTGAGCCCGCGTCAGATGAAGATGTGGGAAGCCAACAACCTGGAGATCGAAGGTGCACGAGGGCTGTTTTAGTCAAGCTACACTCGTTCACAACGAAGGAAGCGATCTACAGGCGGCGTGAAAAAAAGGAGACCTCCTTTCAAGGATATAAATGCGCCCTGTTCCAGGATTTGGCCCCCTCTACGTTGGCGCGTAGACAGCAATTGCAACCAATTACAACGAAACTGCGGGACGATAACATCCTTTACAGATGGACCTTTCCCTTTGGACTGGCATTCAAATTTAAATTTAATAAAGCTAGACACATCACCGAGCTAGTTGAAGGTCTGCGCATTCTGGGACTCCCGATACCAGCCGAGGAGGGTAGTTGGGGCCCTAAAAGAGGACTCGAGATATCACAAGGGAGAGCGGCAGTGGCACACAGTCTCTAAAGGCAAGCCCACCCCAAGATGATGGTACAGTAGCTGTGCAGGTTCACACCAGAATGAGACTCTCACCAAGACTCTTGTGTAGCATCCCATCGATATATTTTTAAAGAATGAGACTCTGCTGCCATAAGACTTTCTATACGATTCCCACGATGTTCTTTGACGAAATGGACTCTGGTACACGCCACTCAGAGGATATGCACGACAAAGCATCCGGCACCCGTGTCTTCGGGCTATGACCATGATGCCCGTTACGACATGGTATTCACTCAAGTTCGAACTTGATCGGAGCCCGTTGGCTCTACATCGTAAGGTTTATCTGGGACTAGGTTACTTTCCTTTGTTTTGGGGGGGGGGTGAGGAGGGGGAAGGATTCCTGGTGGTGGTGGTATGGGGAATTTCACATGCACTCCAGACGCGTACAGAAGGTAGGCATTGCAACCGCAGTCGGGGTGGACATGAGGGAGACGCGAGGCAAAGCGGTCGGGACAGGGATGTGAGGAGTAGACTATAGACGTATGGGAGACATTCTTAAAATGATTTCCTTAGCCTCCTGGAATGTGAAGGGTTGAACTCACCCTCAAAAGGCAAAAAGTCTGGAAATATCTTACCGATCATCAATTAGAGGTTGCAGCGCTGCAAGAAACGCACCTTAAAAAGCCTGACGAAAGTAGATTCAGTCACCGAAACTACCCCTTAATTTATAGGTCTTCGGCCAATTCCAAACAAAGGGGTGGCACTCCTATTTCATACAGAGGCTAAGTTCCAACCACTAGATGTCAAGTCTGACAAGGACGGCAGGTCCATAATGGTAAAGGGGAAACTAAGTGGTAGACTCTGTACACTTATCTCCCTCTACGCACCCAACACAGGAGAGGCGACGTTCCTAACCTCACTTCTAGACCAGTTAAGTGGCTTTGCGGAGGGCCCTGTAGTTCTCATGGGGGACTTCAACCTCACGTGGCACGCCGCCCTAGAGAGTACACACCCGCATAGGGCAGCTACTAGCAATTTCCCCAAGGGCCTTAAGCAGAAACTGATGGCCTTAGGTCAGAGATGCATGGCGCTCTCTATACCCCACTACTAAGGGCTACTCATTTTTTCACATGTTCACACCACTACTCCAGACCACATATTCATAAGTCAATCCATGCTGGGCTCCTTACAGGCAGCAAAAGTGCTCCCGATTACTCTATCAGACCATAGCCTAGTGACAATCAACCTCTCCTGGGGCCCCAGGGTACACCGAGAAGGTATTTCCCGCAAACAGTAACGAGGGATAGGGTGCTGAGGGACGAGTTAAAAACTGCCATATCCGATTATTTTGATCTGAACCAGCCCCAAGCCACATCACCTCAAAATAATTGGGAAGAGTTTAAAGCAGTCATAAGAGGCAAAGGTACCCAACTAAATTCCGCACTAAATAAGCGCAGAGCTAAGGAACGAGAAGAGCTAGAAGGGGAACTGGAGAGGGTGGAGAAGGACCATAAGAAGACACCCTCCCGAGGGCTGCAGCGCCAACTGAGCTCTCTGAAGGGGAAAATCAAGGCAATTTATACCAACAGGGCGAATATACCCTGCTGAGACTCAGGCAGGTATCCTACGCGCAGGGTTGGAAGAAGGTGGGCTTGCACTTGGCTCGGCTTTGGGGATCGTTTTCTCAGGATGGTTGGAGCTAATTATAGACATCCCCACTCTAGAGTCCAGATTAATGGTGTTTCGTCCCTCCCATTTGAGTTAAGCAGGGGCACTAGGCAGGGATGTCCTCTCTCCCCCCTATTTGCTCTCAGCATTGAACCTCTAGCTACCAGATTTAGAGCGAACCAAGAGATCAAAGGCATCCACTTCTGGGGTATAGAACACAAAGCCTCACTCTTTGCAGACTATATTCTGATGACTCACGGATCCGGGTCCCTCACTTCAGACAGAACTGGGTGAATTTGAAGGGGTGGCGGGGTTAAAGGTGAATCTGTCAAAATCCTACATCTTGAACCTTACGGTCTCTGAACGGGAGGCCCAGCAACTTCGAGACCAAACCTCCCTCCAATAGGCCAAACGATCTCTACAATACTTAGGCATCCAACTTACACCAAAGAGCACGGACCTTTATAAAGCTAACTATCCCACTTTACAATCTCAGATCCAGCAAGAGCTTAAACGCTGGAAGCCGTTATTCATTTCATGGCTCGGGAGGATAAACGCTATTAAAATGACGATGCTCCCCAAATTACTTTACCTATTCCAAGCACTCCCAGTTGATTTAGACTGCAAATTTCTACCCAAAATCCGCTCCCTCACCACTTAATTTATATGGCAGGGTGTAGGGCAAGGCTGCCATTCAATGTCTTCAGACGTCCCAAGAGGGAGGGGGGTGTTGCTTTCCCGGACTTTGCACTTTATTACAAAGCGGCACAACTGAGAGTGATGGTGGATGGTCCATGCGCGAATCAGACAAGCATTGGCTTCATATGGATAGAGCTATAGTAGGTAGGACGATATGGGATGTGCTATGGAAACCGAAAAAAGAGACCGGCCAACGCCTACATCAGCACCACGACTCGCACTACCCTCAAGGTCTGGTTCGAGGTCACGAAGGATGAGAGATGGACTACCTTCCCCTCACCATACACTCCCATTCACTTCAACCCAGATTTTCCCCCGGCAATGCGGGAAGGCCCATTTGACGGGTGGGGGGCGGGGGGGATGTCTGAGGGTCTCCGACCTATTCCATAATTTTGTGATACTTACTTTTGCGAGCTGCCAGCGGGACTTTCAGGTGCCGAACAGCGAGCACTATCACTATCTTCAACTCAAACACTGGGTTTCCCAGCCACAGATGAGAGAAGCAGCCACCAGAGAGCACACCAAACTAGACCTCTGGATACAGAGGGCTGGCTCAATGAAAGGGGCAATCTCCACACTCTACTCACTGCTATCATCAACCATACATGCTCCAAGGGCACGCCATCAAACATTCTGGGAACAGGTAGTGGGGAGAGACATAACAGAACAGGACTGGCGTCATATATGGACAGACATACCCAAACACAATCATTCTTTATCCTTGAGGGAAGCCCACTATAAGACCCTGTTTGACTGGTATTTATACCCCTCGCCCCCCCCCCCCAGCTCAAAAAGATGTTCCCAGACACTTCCAAGCTCTGTTGGTGTGGCTGCGGTCTCCTCAGAGACTTCCGCCACATCTGGTGGGATTGCCCTGCAATACGACCCTTTTGGGATGAGATCCTATCACATATTAAAGATATGCTGGTGTACCCCATTCCAACTTCCGTAGAGGGGGTGCTCTTGGGAGTTAGAGACCCTGATCTGGAGCACCAGACACGGGCGGACAAAGCTATTCTGTGGGTGTGCCTTGGGGCGGCTAAAATCACCATTGCAGCAGCCTGGAAAAGGAGGCTCCTGCGATATCACTTTGGCACTCGCGTCTCTGGAGCATCCTCACCATGGAGCCGGATGGCAGACATCTTCAGGGACGAATACAAAAATTTTGAATACAAATGGGGCCCGCTGATTACTTTCCTGTCCCAGGGTCTTCCCTCAGATGTATGTCCCCCTGCAGTCAGAGCTATGCACCTCTTTCAGTTTTAAACTAACGATGCTCCAATCCATTTTTAAGGCCACAGTTCATTACGAAAGGCCAGATATAGGGGTATAAGGTCTTGCACATCCTTTTGGCTCACACCTGACAGTTCGTACGCGTACTGAAGATACTCCACCACCACCAGGGAGGGAAAGGTGGGGATTTTCGTATTTTGTTTTCCTGTTGATTTAAGTTGTCTGGGGGCCTCCCCCGATGTTGGGTTTTGGTAAATTAGACAGGACTCGCAAGGTGTAATGGGGGCAAGGGGCCTTTTCAACATTAGAAGCTGAATCTGTATAAGTTGATTCTACACGCGGAAAGTCCTGTATACTTTGCAATGTGTTGTATCCTTTGCAGTAGTCTTGTTGAATAAAAAGAACTTTGACAAAAAAAAGTGTCTATTTTCTTTTTATCTATTGAGGTGAGGCTAAATTGATGATTATGTAGTAATTGTCTGATCTCTAAAGTCTCACTCCATTCTCCGTCTGTTTAGTTGTCTTACGCCCCTTGAACAGCAGCTTTGATTGATTGGTGTCTGTGTTTGCCCAGAACGCTTGGTATAACCGTTGTCACCGTCCAGAGGTATGGCGCATAGCGGAGTCACAGCGCCTGCTTGCTCTCATCATGGAAGCAGTTCTATGCCCAGCTCTCTTAGCTCTCCAGCCCCACCCCAGACCCATCTCGCCCTCAGGCTCCTTTGCTCCAGGAGGCTAGGTCCAACCATCCACACATTTGGACTAGCCAGTCATCTACCGCTCCCTGGTAACAAGTGCCTGGTTCTCTCACGGTCCCTCACCGCTTCGCCAACCTTGATGGTGCTCCATCAGCTATACAGTCCAAGGCCCATCGCCCTCTGCACTTGGGATCTCCTGGTCTGATGCACAACCGGACCCATGCTCCCAGCTCCCATCAACCGCGGGCTCGCAGTCTCAATTTGCCACTCCTGGTCTTAGGAGCCATCTGTCAGTGCCCCCTGTGAGGCTCCCGCCTTGGGCTCAAGTGTCTGCTGTCTCCGGCACAGCGCTTGGGCAGCATTCACTCAGTGGCTGCCATTTTGTTGTATCCCCTGTGGGTGCAGGGCTCAGGCTCAGCTATCGGTTACAAACCACAGCGTGGCTCATTACTTCAGTAGGGGATGTTGAGGGCAGTCCCCCAGACTCTGGAGCTTATTGAACAGGTAAGGTTATAGACCGTCTGCGGATGGTATCTACAAGTAGAGGCCGCGATGGCCAGAGCGCCTGGTTTATGTGGCCATCTATGCTCCAGGCAGGCCAAGCCTCCAAGAAGTCCAGAGGTCTTAACGAAATCTGCGGTGGGTCATTGAATGTGATTAATGGACTAACTTGACGATACAGCAGGGGTGCCAGGTCCGGAGACGTAGCTTATCATCGGTACAGAAGGACGGATGTTGTGTTTTCACTGCGTCTCTTCCTAGGTGTTGTGTTCTTCTACGGCTGAGAGGAAATCCTTACCTGAGACTCTGTAGAATAGATGGTTTGCACTGTGGAAGGAGTTCTGGACCAGGTCGTAGAGACTTGGGAAAAAGAAGTACACAATCTTTGTTTCTTCATTGTCGACGGTGATCTGGTCGATGAACAGATAGTGATTCTACTACTTTTGACATACACAGATGCATGGTGGCGCCCCCTCAATGACAAACCTGTTGAGTGTGTGTCAATGATGTGTGGGGATTGATCCCTTTCTGGAAGTTGAGCAGGTCGGTGCAGAGTGTCTCGACGTCAGTGATCTCGATGTTGGTCTTCAGTAACATCGAGAATGAGGTCATGAGCCGTAGTTACTTCTCTCCGTTTGCACCTTAATCCAATAAAATTGTTTTTCGGAGAGGAAAATACAAGGTCTTCTGGGCAAAATGGTTCAGAGAGGTCCTGAAAGCCTCCTCTTATGAGCAGGAAGAAAACTGTTAGAAAGGCATCTGCCAGTACAGTGTTCAGAAGGGCTGCATCCCAGCTTCTTAAAGCAATAGACTATTTTTTCCCTTCTATCTGTGTCCAATGTAAGCCTAACAGGCTACATTTTAACTTCATGTTCCCTCCTGAAAGCGGTGCATCTTTCTTTGAGTATGTATGCTGCAGAGCTGTTCCATGAGTATTAACTGAAGAGTAATGAGAATATTCATCAAAAATGAGGCTTCAGTTACGCTTCCATTTCAAAAATACATATATTTTCACGGACATGGCATTCTTTGATGCTCTTAACGTGGAAACAAACTAAATACTATTCCAGGATCCATACAGGCAGCGAGGAATTAGTCTAGTGTTTATGACTTCAACATAGATCCTACAATGCAGAAATACTTGTTATACTTATTTTATTTATAATCTTAATTTGATCAATTGTAATATTTTTATGTTTATTTAGATCTATCTTTATAGATGCGTCTCGTCACCCTTCTTGATTTATCGTGGCATGATATATTATAGTTATTCCCACAAAACCAATCTAGTGGACTATTCTAGTCCAAAAATAGAGGGTCTGAAGAAAAAGCAGACCAGAAATCCCATTAGATAAAGGGACCGTCAACCACAATTTGTGGCATATTTCATCATCAGGTCTGATTTTACCCAGGCAATATCCATCCATGGTATGCTCAATGTCTAAAAGGGAGCTCTTGAGATTAAATGTAGGGAGATGGAAGAGAAAGGTCAAATTGACTAGAGCAGTGGTTTGTAACATTTTGACTTCTGTGGACCCCCACTTAATCATTGCTGGAATGCTTGGACCCCTACTGAATCATTATTTGAATCTCTGGACCCCGCTGAATCATTACTGGAAGCTAGTGACTCCGACTTAAGGAATTTGTGTGAATTGAACCTCAAAACAAACAGGCATTTATCAAACAAAAACACAAATGATGAAATATTTTATTTAATTCACAAATACATATAAAAAGTACACATTTTCATTTTAAAGGGAAAGTATGGGCTTTTCTAAATTCAACTGAGGCCGCTCTGTCCATACTAGATTCTGTTTGATGGATTTACACTGTTCCCACAAATCAATCTGAGGACACCAACTTAATTTTCAGCCTAAAATTGAAAATCCCTTCATCTTTACTTAACATTTCAAACTTTTAATTTTACATTTGACTTCTTTCTTTACATACACTTTATTAAACTGTTAATTTTATTTTCCAAGTAGTCAAGCACCTCCTGTGTAAGCATTGTGGACCACAGGGTAAGATTCCGTGTTTTAGAGGACTGACAATTACTTTTATTCAGGCCCTGGCCTAAAGCTTAAAAATACTGGTGGATGCAATATGGCCTCAGTCTCAACACCATCCTTTAGTTTGTCAACATGTTTCAGCCACCAAATAAATCATAGTTAGATCAATGGCTTCTGTCAGGATATTGGTTACCTTCTTATAGCTTCCTTCCTACAGATTTTGGATACATATTTTATATACATATATCTTTCGCTGTAAAAACACAAATTCTGTAGCTCACTCCCATCGAGCATTCACAAATATTCACTTCCGTATCCAGAGGGTACTGCAGTCGTTTTGAAGCAGAGCACAGAAGTTGCGAATCAGTGAGATAATGAATTAAAAACTAAGATAAAGAACCATGAAGAAAACAGCACACAGTGATACACTGGAAATGGTGCACATACATGTCACTCTAGACAGCACGCTAACACTCGCCCTAATGTTTTAAGCTAAATGCCCCATGGTAGTTGGGGAGGGAGAAGATTCCCTGTAGTCACACTAGAACAGAAAAGTGTGTTAGTTATCATTTTGAAAATGTCAGTTATTTTGCCATGATGTTTTTCCCAGAGGGTCTGTCAATTCACCCTTGATACCGAACCATAATGTTTTTGGATCAGCAGCAAAAACGACTCTGCATATGAAGGATAAACCTATCCCATTGTTCTTGGTCCTATCTTACCCTTGTACTGAAATTTTGATATAGGTTTCCCAATTTTCTGGAAAGCTGCAAGATATCGGGCCCTATCCCCTACTTTTCTAGCTCTTCTTCAGTGGAAAAGAAATGTCCCTCATTCTTTTTGGCATCAGGTTCCCACTCAGATTTTTTTTATTTTTTTATTTATTTTTTTAGAGTTTTATATAGCGCGAACTAGACCCGGGAAATCGGGTATCAGAGCGCTGTACATGAGCACCAGTTTTCTTACAGATTTACACATTCATTTTTTTGTTGGGCACGGGGAGATTTAGTGATTTGCCCAGAATCACAGGATGTGGAGCGTCATTGCAGAGACTCGAACCCGGTTCCCCAGCTTCGAGGTCGACCGCTCTAACCGCAAGGCTACATCCTCAAGCCTACATACTCAACGCCCTGCGACTCAAAGGATGATCACTGCTCCTGAGCGTCCTTCCTCCACGCTGAAAAAGTAGGAGTCATTGGAGATCAATTCTCTCCATATTCTCACTGAGAATGATGTTGATGTGTTATTGTGACACTGTAAAAAACGTAAGATGGACACACCATCACATGCTCTTTGCACCATGTGTACCCATCTTAATCTTGGTGTGTTAAAAGTGGAAACAAAGGGGAAAACAATTACTACGATTTGTAAACACGGGGCAATGTCCATAAAAAGGAAAAGATCTATTTGAAGATTTCTTCTTCGCCTAAGCCATTATGCAGGTGTATAATACCAAATTATGTTTAATGAATGGGTATCAATGATTATGATCAAATAAATTATGCTTGTGGAGTTACAATTAGTGCGTTGCTGAAGGGCCAAGTACAGTTCTTTTATTGGCTTTGCAAACTGAAGACACCACAGCTGCCGATTGGATATTGTCCAGTGATGGGGTAGTCCCCATAGAGTTGTCCCTTGCTTTCTTTTCTTGCTTCTGTGACGCAATATGTCACAGGGGTTAGCACTGTTCCTGAACAAGAACATGGGTTTCTCAAATTGAAGTTTGATAGAACATGGAAACTGCCAATGCTTATTGATTTTTTTGACTGTATCATTATGTATTAAAGGTAGCAATGCAGATCAGTCTTTTTCTTTCTGGTATGTTTCAAGTAAGGCTTTGATTGTTTCTAGCTGGTTACCCTTTTCCCTTTTCAATCATCTGTGTAGGATCTCTACAATTAGTGAGTTTCTCAGTCGGGACATATTCCTGATGTGTAGTCAGAGAGCAACAGTTCTGACCAAGACGTAAGAACTGACCAAATGGCAGGTTCTCTTAAAGGCCAAGGGTGGAAGCTATCAAATCGTAATAAATTATTCTTATCTGTTGCTTTTTTTAAAATACTAGTGACTAGTCATCTGTCTTTAGCAGGTATTGACAAATCCAAAAAGGACAGCTCCTTGTAGGATATAGTGTGTGTCAAATTGAGGAACTGATTCTGCTTACTGAACCACGTAATGAAATTTGCTGACACAAGCTCACCCTTCCATATTACGACATTCAAAATAACAGCACCACAGATTTGTTGTTTTTGAAGAGGTTATTTTCGGACCAGATTAGGTTTCATCTTGAGGCAATGTATGTATGTGCAGGCTAATTTTGGGGCAAAAGCACTATCCATCAATGTTCCATGAGTCTGTAAGCAAAGTGCTCCATCAAATTAACAAAAGTATTTTTCAGGGCCAAACTCATCATTTCTACAACAATCCTAACCACAAAGGGGTACCGGTTCCTTAATCACTTTTTAAGAACAAGTTACTTACCTTCGGTAATGCCCTTTCTGATGGATACTCTAACCACAGATTCCTCATCTTGTGAATATCCCCAGTCACCAGACTGGCTCTGGAAACCTCAAAAAGTACTGCTTCTGTGCTCCGATAGTTAGCCTTGTTTGACCCTGCTTTGACTGTGCAGTTACAGAAATTACAAACGGAGAAGCATATAAGCTCCAACATGCGCTGATGTAAGTTTTTCATAAGCCAGTCCATGCATTCATTTGCTGAGCCTTTCAGGTAAATGGAATAAACAATGTGCATATTCCGAAAATTGGGACCTTTTTAGGTTGAAGTAGTCCACAAAATAGGGAGGTGGGAAGGCGGTGAAGAATCTGCAGTTAGAGTATCCACCAGAAAGAGCATGACCAACGGTAAGCAACTTGTTCTGATGGATACTTCTAACCTCAGATTCCTCACCTTGTGAATAGATACCAAAGCAGTACCTCCCAAGCTGTTGGGTATGTGGAAGTGCTCAGACTAAAAAATCCTGCTGGACAGAATGGAAAAATGTCCCTCCCAGTGAACCAGTCTAGGCAGTAGTGCTTCGTAAATGTGTGCACTGATGCTCGTGTAGCTGCCTGACAAATATCCAGGATAGGCGCTCCGAGCTAATGCAGTTGCAGTAGTAGCAGCCTTCTCATTTGCATTGGTACCAGACAGTGAGTGTTTGCAAAAGGAAAAGGGACCTTTCTCTAAGTGGGGTAAAAGTAAACTCCACAACCCTCCCAATGCCCCTTACCCCATACTTCCTTCCCAGAAGCATCTGTTGCCCAGATCAGCCTTAAAACAAAATGCAAACGGTATAACATATACAAGGGGTCTTATTTAACCTCTGATTATAGAGTATCTAGTTGGTTGGTTATCAGTACACTATTCACTATGAATTCAGGTTCAGGGGTGGGGAGGAAGGCAATGGGTCCTACATCACCCAGTGAGGCCTTCCCGGTCTGTCAGTGCCGGTATAGGGTCATCGTACCTCTGGGTCAGCCAGAGTCTTTTGTTCCTCTCTCCGGTGAACGGTCAGGAATTGGGGTGGTGGGGATCAGATTAATTAAAATTGGAGTTTGATGTGCTCCGTTTCGTGTGTCAGGGGATCAGACACCACGGTTCCGGCCTTTTCAAGAGCAGGCCCTCCTATGGGAGCGAGACCCCGGGAGCCTGAGTCCCGAAAGATTGTTAGTTATATATGTCTGCTCCTGTTGTCGCAGGGCCTTCTCCACCGGCAATTCACAGGCCTTCACCGGGGTTTCAAAGTAGTATGCCTGCCTGTGTGTTGCATTTCACCTTCTGGGTGGCCGGAAATATCATGTATTGTAAGTTCATCGCCTGTAGTTTCTGTTTAACCTCAGTAAAGGATTTTTACTTGCGTTGGTCCAGAGTCATAGTCGGGTAATATAATAATGCAGGAGAATTGAAACGTTAAGGTCCCAGACTTCTGTGCTTCACAGAGCATTGTGTCCCTGTCCCAATAGTTTAGGATCCAGATGATCTAAGGCCAGGGAGGCCCTGTGGGAGGGAGGGGGTTCTGGGCCAGTGACCGGTGGGCTTGCTTAATCACGAACCATCGCGAGAGCACTTCTGCCGGCATCCAGGACTTGAGCCACTTCTCCAAAAACTTCTCTGGGTCTGTGGCCTCTGACCACTCCGGAATCCCAACAAACCTCAAATTATTATGCCGCAATCTGCTCAAGATTTGGTAGCCGATTCAAATTTTGACAATGTGGATTGGAAGGTAAGATTGTCTTCTAGTGTGGACACCTGGGATTCAGCCTCTGTGACTCGACTAACTATATCAAAGGTGGTCTTGGCAGTGCAGGGTCCTGTCAACCCGTACCTCACTAATCCAGGTCTCCACTTCATGTGAGGCTTGAATGGCCTTCAGTGTCTAAGGGAGGGGGGCGGAGGAGGGAATCCTGCTGATGGTGGTTCAGGCCCAAGTCATCTTCCATGCAGAGGCCTGTGTCTCTTGCCCTGCCTCTGGGGGTCCAGGCCAGGTGCTGATGCAGGGAGGGGGCTAAGACACTTCCTGTCGGACCCCATTACACTCTGTCATGGCCCCCAACAAGCAGAACTGGCATGCAGGAGGAAGTCAGGGTCAGGTGTCACCCGGTGATGGAAGCAAGGGGCCGTGCAACCTCTACTCTCCCAGAGGCTGCACAGCACAAACCGCTTGCAAGATTAAAGGACCATCGGGCTAGATGCAGTCTTCTGGAGGGGTGGCATGTTCACCACCCACAGCAGTGTATAGAGCACCAAGAGCCACCGGCCGCACATCGCAGTCTCAACTCTCTTCTGCCCGGACCCGGCAAGATCCACCGCTGCTGGTAGCGATCGATCTCCACCCTGGGGAGGTTCCTGGAAGCGGGGGAGACGGGGTCAGTATCACACAGTCCGGTGTCTGTAGCCGCACAGGGTCTGTGAATGTTTGCAGGATGACGAAGGATCAGGCGGGAAGTGCGGGGGCTCACCTAAAGAGTGCCTCCTTCTTGGCTGCCTTGGCCACGCCCTCAGACAGCTATCCTTTAACAGTGCCCACAGCAAGACCTTGCTCGGCCAAAGACAAAACGAGCAAAAATACATCAGATAGTTTGACCTGTAATGGGTCCATCTGTCAAGTACCGCAACAAGCCACACATGTACTACAGTGTCCAGCATACAGAGATTTTGTGGAAGGGCTGCCAGGGTGACATCAACTTTGGGAGGAAGACCAAAGGAGATTACATGTTTCCGCTCAATCTCCATGCATGGAGGTGAAGCTAGCGCAGATCCAGCCCTGCTGGCGCAGCAGCGGGGTTGCAAGATCCAGCCCTGCTGCTGCAACAGGATCTTCCTGAAGCGGCACCCTGATGGAAGGACAGATGCTCAAGCCCAGAAGTTCCGGATACAACACACTCCTGGCCCAGATCTGTGCCATTAGGATGACTTGAGCCTGGTCATTTCAGATCTTTTGAACTCTGGACAGGAGAGGCACAGGCAGGAAGGAGAACAGGAGTCCTGTGCTCCACTCCATGCAGCAAGGCATCTGTGAGGGAGAGTCTTCTTGGGAACTCCAGCGTGCAAAAGCGTAGACATTGCCCATACTCTGCAGTGGTAAAAAGATTAAGCCAGTGCTCTTCCCACTGTTGGAAGAAAACAATGCCCACCTCAGGGTATAACTGCCATTCATGATTCGCCAAGTATCATTAGCCGAAATCTTTCACCTAGGCGTTTAAAGACGCTGCCAGGTGATGTACCTCCAGAAAAATGCCCTGACTATTCAGTCAGTTCAAAGGCATAAAGCCTCATGGCTCTACTCCACCCACCTTGCTTGCTGCAGTACCACATGGCAGAAGTGTTGCCCATGAGAATCTGCAACAGGTGCTCCTTGATGGTTGGCAGGAAGCTCTTCAGAAACCAAGTGACTTGCCTGCAACTCTAGCAAGTTGATGTGAAGGCAGACCTGCACAGAAGACCAGATTCCTCTGATCGCCCCCCTCTCCGAGATGACCCCTTCCCAACCCAGCAGTGATGCATTCGTCACCACTGCCACCTCTAGGTAAGGCAGGAAAAGGATTTGCCACTGATCTAACTGCACTCAAGCAGCCACCACTGGAGATATTTTGCATTCTCCTCCGACACCTGGATGAAATCCCACAGGTTCCCCTGGTGCTAGGTCCATTGAGAATTCAGGTTCCAGTGTACAGCTCACGTGCTATCTGGCATGATCGGTAAGCAGATGCAAGAGGCTAATGGGCCAAGAAGCCTCACTGAGCATCTTAAATTTTTTATTTGCACAGGAAGGCACTGAAAGGACAAAGATCCAGGATAGAGTGGAGGCGTCTGTCGCCCTTCGCACAAGGAAGCAATGAGAATAACATCCAGTCCCCACTTCAGAGGCCAGTACTCTCTCTAGGGCCCCTTTAGCCAAAAGAGCCTGCAGTTCCTCTTGTAAAACAGACGGATGGTCCTCTAAAAGGTGGCCTGGTGTAGGTGGCAGGTGCGCAGGATCGAAACAAAATGGCAGGGCGTAGCCCCAGTGGACAATCTGAGGGACCCTTTTGTCAGATGCGATGTGCTGCCACCTCTGCAGGAAGTGGCTGAGCCTGCCTTCTACTGGATGGCTGCGTGCCACGAAAGACGCACTAAAAGTATTTAGTGGTTGTTGCTGGAGGGGTGAAGGACCTGGAGGAATGCAGCCTCCGATGGCCAGGTTACGGTCTATTGGGCCCACGGCCCAAACCTCGAAAGGACTGTTGGGGGAAGTGGAGATTCATGCTGCTTAAATGTCAAGTCCCTGGCATATCCCATTATAAAGAGCATTTTTTTTGTGGGGATTGCTGGACTGGAGAGGAAGGGTCAAAAGAGCATGTCCATTAAGGATGCTTGGATGTCCCTGGAGAAACCAGTAGACCTCATCCAAGCGTGGTGTCTGAGCACCACACTAGTTCCCATTGCCCTATCCAGACAATCTGTGGTGTATAAGCCTGAGCAGATGATGAACTTGGCCGCATCCGGACCATCTTGAATGGTTTTGCTTAAGCAGCACGAAAGTCGTCTGTTACCGTAGGTGAGATCTCACCCACCATGTACCAAAGATTGTGGGTGTAGTGTCCAAGCAAACCGCTACCACTAAATCACCCTCAAGGCAGGCCGGGGAGAACATTTGCCTCCCAAAAGTATCCACACGATTCAACGGGGTTGGGACAGCAGAGCAAGGTTGAGCCGAAATGCCCAAAAGTGTGTGAGTAAGGGCCTCATTGAAAGGCAAACGAGGTTCCAGTGGTGCCTGGGCAGGATGCAGGACATCAGTCAGTAAATGTGCTTTTACCTTCACAGGAGGGAGGTGAAGGACAAGGACATCAGCAGCCCTTCTAATCACAGTGGCGAAATAAGTACTTTCTTCGGTTGCTAGTCAGGAGGTGAAACCAACCCAGTGTCTGGAGAAGTGTCCAGCCCACTGGCATCCTGAAGTCCACATGCCAATCTTCTTCATCAATGGGTTAGGCTCTTCCCATTCTCCACCATTGGCATCTCCTTGTGGCTGTCTCTGGTCAGAGCTAAAGCAAAAAGCTGATGAGTATGATGGATTCAGTATAGGTTGCATCCGGTCAGGACTTGGATGCGGCCTCGGTCCAGATGAAGCCAGCTTAAAGTCTGATATCACAATGGGTTACAGTTCCTGAAGCAAGCGCTATAGACTTTGCTCTGGAGTGGGACCAGAAAGGAGTCTTCTGGGGCTTCGCCTCATGTTCTCGGATGGCCTTTGGGTTCACATGGAACTCATTTATATAAACAGTAAGATACCACAGGAAAATCCTGTGCTGAATTAATCAATATTAGACAGTCCTTAATCTATACAAAAACATTGTCATGAGTGAATCTCTGCATAGAATCAGTGAAAGTCAACCAGTATATTAATCAATTCATCCAAATTGACTATTTTTAGAAAGCAATTAGAAATATATACAATTAAGTCACTCATGATCAAGTGAGGTTTTTTTCAACATTGTCATGAGTGAATCTCTGCATTGCATACGTTTTGTCAAGATTAAGGATTGTCTAATATTGATTAATTCAGCACAGGATTTTCCTGTGGTATCTTACCGTTTATATAAATGAGTTCCATGTGAATGCTTGTTAAAAAAATTTATACTTAATACCCATGTTCACATGGACATTAGGGTTGCTCTTTTTTTAATTTTCGGTTCACCTGAGCACAGTTGTTGCAGGTCTTGGAGTCGTGGTCAAACACATGCACCAGAAGAGGTACACCTGGTGGTGATAGGTAACAGACATCTGTTTGCGACAGGTCATGTATGGTTTAAATCAGATTGTTTCTGAGAGGGGTGGGGTAAGCTGCCCACTGAATATTGAAAGATTTGCAGAACAATCTTTTCACAGAGTGAAGAAAGAAGGGATAGCACTCTGCATCCACTTCTGAAGGCATGGAATGAAAGGAACGGATGTCAGCGAGCATGGGTGGCGCAGATATGCGACTCGGATCGTCACTACCAGAAAGGAGTCGAGGCTGAGTTGCACTACACCCATTGTGTAACTGGGTTCTTAGCTACCAGAAAGTCTGCCTCATTGCAAATAATCAACTTATTTTGTAGGGCCTCCTTAACAGATGTTTTAATGTTGAGGAGAAACTCAGTGGGGTCATTGGGCAATGCAATTGGCAACCAAAGGCTCATTCAACTCCTGCATCTGCTTTGCAGTGGAGGTCCTCAGGTGGTTCTCCTCATTCTTAACCAATTGCGAGCAGCTAGATTGGTGGGTTAATACGTCCTCTGATCCTATCCCAGTCACCTCAAGGGTTCACCAAGGTTCCATGCTTGTGGTTATGTGGGTCAATATGTACATGAACGCAATAAGAACCAAGTTCGAAAAGACAGGGCATGCTATATATCAATATGCAGATCACACCTTTTTTTTTATTTCAAGAAAAATGTGTTCTAAAACACTCCCTTAAGAAACTTCACAAATGGATGTTTTTGAATTTTCTCAAGTTACAATCCAGAGAAAACGAATTTATTTTCAATATTTAACAAATCCAAATTCAACAAGCACTGGCCCTCCAAATTAGTAATAGCTTTATCTATTACCTGGTCACAAAAGTCAATTTGCTAGGTCTGCTACCCATATTTGTCTTTTCATAAATTGAACTCACTGCACAATTGGTCACTGATATTCTTCACCTCTTGATTTAAAAAAAATCACACCACCAAAAACCTTTGCAATGTTGCACATGTCCTTGTATTATCCCAGAGTGACTATGGCAACAGTCTTATTTTGCACTCTCAGTTCCTCCATAGCTACTAATGAATCCATCACCCTTGGTCTTCTGTAAGACCTAGTAGATGGTTATTTTAGTGCACCTCCACTTAAAATAGGTGTATAGAGATGGGGAGAGGGAGATCAGCGGCTACATCCATTGTGGCCATGTTTGGTGTTCCTTTCGCATCAGAGTTATCACAGAAACACCAAATCTCTGCAGCCATCTTTGTTTCTGCAACTATTTAAACCACACAGTATCTGTCTGCTGTTGCAATCTGGAGTCAAGCATTCACCAGCACTTAGGAAGGAGCCCACGCCAGAAGAAAACCAAAGACGCAAAATAAGTCACTAAGTCAAAGTAGATAACCAGAAATACTTACCACGCGTCATTCACTACTGTAGTACCAGGTTGGTTTACTGAAAGGAGACAAAGGGTTGTCAAGATCGGTTTAGAAGAGCAAGCCATTGTCAATCAAACTTCAAGCATGCATGCCCAATAACGCAATTACAAACAGAATAAAAATGTAACGTTTTTAGCAGGAAAAAATTGTATTTCTGAATTGAGGTAAAGAACAAACTTGAGAATTCCCTTGCAGACCAACAAATCAAATAGAAAACACAATTCAGCATATGACTATAATACAGTGGAACTGTTGGGTAGGAGAGATCATTGCTAAAGTGGACTAAAAGGCATAGTTTTTTGGGTTCACCTTTATTAGGTTTGGAGAACAGGAAAACCATTTTGAAAAAGTACACAGAGGACAAGAAATACAGCAGAATATACTTAAAAGGTATTAGTGAAATTAGCTATTTTAGTGTTGTAAAATAGCTAAGGAACTCCAATTGCTGTTTGCGTGCGCGCACAGGGACGGAGTTGGTAGATCAAACACAAGCATTGGCAAAGCCAATAGGCCTTGGCAATGCCTGAGCTATTGGTCTTGTCAATGTGTAGGTCTTTTAGCCACGTTGTTTAGCAGCACATCTGCTGTTCAGCATGGCTAAAATTCACTGAAAGCCCAGAATCATAGGATGTTGAACCGATGCCGATCCTCATCGCCAAACTCCATGTTGAGTTTATTGTCCTGCCCCTCCAAACAAACAAAAAACGATATGACGTGGCCAGCACTGGCGGCATCATATCGCTTTTCTCAGTGACTTTCAGCCATGCTGAACAGCCGATGTGCTGCTAGACAACATGGCTAAAAGACATTCACATTGATTAGGCCAATAGCTCAGGCATTGCCGAGAACTAATGGCTTTGCCAATGCTTGTTCGATGTTGATGTGGTCTTGCTGAACAAATGTGATAGTGAGAAACAGTTGAGAAGCTTTGAACTGAAGTGAGGATTTGGCGTAACAGCCAGAGTTACAGCAAACAAATGATGGACGGAATGCTGACAATGCAAACATTCTCCCCCAGTCAAAAGATCTGGGTTAAATCCATCGTTCTTTTGCCCACTACGCCACCGCAGTTTGGACCCAGCCATACGCAAATCAGTCTTGACCCTGTGCCCCATGGGAACAGTCCAGACCGAACTGCCAGGCCAGGTCCTCCCTGGACCGGAAACAAGCATCCTGGGACCGGTTTCAGGGTATGTCACCCTTCTTCAGCCAGGCTAGCTTGAATCCAGTGGCACAGTGAGCAAGGGACCCACGTCTGGGCATACCCATCCCACTTACGGTAACAGCCAGAGTTGCCAACAGCGGAACTGGGAAGCCGGTTACAAACTCGGGTTGACTGAACAGTTTGTGATTCTGGGCAAATCATTACAGTTCCCACTGCGTACAACACTGAATGTGTCATTGTGTAATGTAACTGATGAGCACTTAAAGTTCTCCAATACCATTGACTGGTGTTAGAACTATGGCAAGATGGAGGACGGAACAGGCACTCCAATTCCATTAGATCGTGCAAAAACATAAGTAAAAGCAGCAGCAACGAGGGAGGTAGTGGGGGGGGGGAACGGGACAGGTCAAGCGGGGATGGGGAGATGGACAAGCAACAAGGGGGAGGGCGGAAGGAAGCAACAATGAAGGGGTAAGCAATACATTAATTGAAGCAGGATCAGCAACAAAAATGAATGTGTCATTGGGGAATGTAACTGGTGAACACTTAAAGCACTACAATACCATTGGCTTGTGGTTTGCGCTATGGCAAGACGGAGGACTGAGCAAACACTCCAATACTATCTGACAGTGCAAAAAAGAAAAAAAAAAAAAGAAACAAGTGCTGTTTGTGTTTAACAACTTTTTAAAAACGCATTCGCTTAGGTACAAGTGCATGCATTTTAGTGATGTGTGTATGTGTACAAGAGAGTCTGCCTGAAAACACAAGTACTCCTATGGAGTGCTTGAACGCTAAGAAAAATTGCTGCGTAAACAGGGAGCAATACAAGAAGACATGTACCTGGTTCATGCGCTATGGGAGGGCCAAACATAAGAAGAGGGAATGACATTGGCATGCCATGAAGAATGGCAGCAAAGAAAATAAGAGCAACACTAAAGTTTAAAATGGAAGGAGCTGGGTGGCAGTAAACCCACAGATAGAACAACACTTCTCAGGCGCTGTCTAGCCAAGACCTAAAAACAATAGATTTCGCACAGGCGAAACCTACTGGCTTCACCAATGCTGCTTGGGTTTAGAAACGGGAAGATTAAGTGATTTATCCAGAATGACAAAATGTGGAGCTGAGGCTAGGGAGATGATATGGTGTCCTTTCGGGAGAGGATATGGCATAAGATCCAGAACTGCCATACAATGGAGCTGGTAAACCTGGGTTAAAGTTTTGGCGTCGTCTTAACATCCTTGATTTTGGCCTAATCACTTAACCTCACTGTGCCTGAAAAAATGAATGCGTCCTTGTGTAAAGTAACTGGTGCTAATGTGAAGCGCTCCAATACCTTCGGGTGGTGTTGGCGCTATAAAAAACTGCACAAAAAAAAATTGAAAAACAGTCAGTGGAGGGGATCTGTGCAACTGAGTTCAGCAGGGGAAAATAGCGACGGGCGGGAGGTGGACGGGCAACCAACAGCAATTGCGGGCAGCCATGGGGAGATTAAGTGATTTGCCCATAATCACAAAATGTAGAGCGGAGGCAGAGGCTAGGGAGGCAATGTGGTGTCCTCTTGGGAGGTGATGTGGTGTATGTAGCTGGAAAACCAGGTTTGAGTTTCAGCGTAGACTTAACATCCTGGATGCTGGGCAAATCACTTAATCCCCCCTTGCCTACAAAATGAACGTGTCCTTGTGCTAATTTAAAGCGCTCCACTACCTTTGAGTGGTGTTGGCGCTATATAAAACTGCACAAAGAAACCAGAAAATCACAGTGTTAGGCTGGTTTACAGTAGTGAACATGAGGAAATACATCACATTGACCAATACATTAAATGGACTACTTTTGCCATGGACACCGAGGGGCAAGCAGACCTTGATTACATCAAGACTCAGCCTGGCTCCTTTGAAGAGAATTCAAGTTAAGCAACAATGGCGAACAGAAACTTCACTGGCGAATGCGAAAAAAGTAAGAAAATGTCCCGATGGGAGAAATTTGAAGAAATAGAGTCCCACCCTATGAAATGAGAAGCAACAAGGTGAGACACGACCAGGTCAATCAGTTCACACAGGAGAAAAGTGGCTATGCAATTACAGCAGAAGACACAGGTACTTTAGAAGCTCTGACATGCACTGTGATAACGCATACCTGATTCACTTGAGGTCTGATTTTCCAGCTATAAACACCATTGCCGAATGACCACATATGGTGTAAACACATACACACCTAGTACCCAGACACGTGGAAAATAAACAGTCTACACGTGTGCCACGTAATTGCAGACATGCACACATGCTCCAATCAGCACGTCGGCTATACACCAAAGGACATTAAAAAGGAGAACACCACCACTCACTAGAACAAAACAGACTACTCTGGGGGTTTAAAGCATTGACCGTGTCGGGGGAAATGGAGATTTGTGGACGAGGCAAGCACCAGGTGGTGCGAAGGAGCTAGCAGAGACGGGAGGTAGGATAAAAGGAAAGCAGCAACGAAGTGAAAAGCAGTGACAGGGGAGGGGGTTATCTGTGGACTGGGCACGAGGGCGGGTGGGAAGAGATGGGGCTGGTAAAAGCACAGGCACTATGTAGAGTGCTGAAAAAGAAAGAAAAAAGTAGGTCCTAAAATAGTCTTAAAAACTGGAGCAGTGGATGTTTACAAGTACTTGGTCCATGCCCCAGGGGGTGGGCTAAACAGAAGAGGCTTGACCATGCATGCCAGGGATAAATGGTGCCAAAGAAAATGACTCAAATAAAAGGGGGATCCTACACACCAAAGGGACAGGACACCAAATTGACACCAAGTCTAAAATTAAATTCCCTTCGGGATTCCTCAATAGCATACCACAATGTTCACACACAACTTTCAGTCAAAACAATCGATCAAAAGATTGTAGAAGTAGCTGTAACTAATATGGAAATGTTTATTTAATCAATCCATGCAATGAAGTTAAAAACAATTGTAATTATTTTTTTTTTTTTTTTTTAAAGCACCACACTCAATGTTAAATTACAGAGTTCATCAAGAATTTCGAATTACTGGACAAAGTATAAGACCACATACAAAGAAAAGTTACAATGCAAATTAGTTTATAAGACGACACTCAACAGTCATAAGTGGTTCAATGTTTAGTGATATTATTCTCTTATTCTATCCGAAAGAACCCTTGTGGTTAAATGATTTATAAAGACCAAGCAAGCGATGCTTCAGTGGTATAAACAGGTCCAACCACCTTCTTCAGGCTTAACAGAGAAGTGTTTCCTGCTACTTTTTTGTCTATATAAAGATACATAAAATAATTACATTTCAATTTTTGTAAACATCAGATTCCTCTAAAATGATAATCAATATATATACTTTACAATACATTTCATCAAGTACATGAATTAAAAAAGACAAACATGCCCATATTAGACTCTGGTTTCTGTCCAGGTGATTTTCTGCAATCCACAACTCATACACATTCACTCACCAGGTGCTCTCTGCAATCCCATAGCTCATATACATCCGCTCATCAAAAGAGCATATCTCGGATACTGCTCAGGGCTATAATAGCTTCTGAGAATCAATTTGATCCAGTGCACAAAATCGCACTCCTCGTTTCACAGTCCTAATATTAAACCGCCAGACTATAAAAATAGCTCTAGAAAGAGTACCCATACAGTCTGGGTATGCAGGCTATCTCAGCGGGGATTGAGTTCCTCCAGATATTTTCATATCTTCACCAGAGTAGAAAACAACAAGAAGATGAAAGAAGAATGTCACCAATCTTCTATGATTTAACAGAAATAGAAAGGTTGTAGAGCAGTTATAAATTATGCTTCATCCATAGTAGTTCCAGGCACTCTGCTATAAACATAGCTAAAAACGTTACATACCTCAGTATGTGACAATAAATAGAATCACAGAATGTTGTAGTTCTTCCTTAATTTGCAGGTTCTGTAGGTGTCCACAGAGTAGAGCCAAATAATGGCAGAAATTTGCCAAGAATTTTTCTAAAATAGGCAAAACACATATCACAGTGGTGATACTTTTACTCTGTTATTTCGCAACTACTATTCAAGAATTTATCGTTTGTATTGGTTAAACAATTAATAATCAATTACCTAATTAGTGTCACAGGCACCTTATACAATCTGGATGGTCCGCTTAATTTAAAGGTAGGTTCAGCTTCAATGTTGCGATACTGCTTCAATTGTAGTCACTCACAAAGATTCTGGAATCGAGTGCCTACAGTCAAACATCTAAGCTTGTATTATCCCATCCGCTTTGTACTATTTAGATTGTCAAATTAAAAATAATGGCTCTTGTAATGGCTCTTATCTCAAAACAGCTATGTGCCGATATTAAATCAAAGCACGTAATTTTTACAATCTCCAGGGGCAAAAAATAAATAATTTATTCGCATTTAAATGAAATTGGGCACAACTTTCTTGCCAAAAATCTAGACACAAGAACCTCTTCACATTCAATGAAGTTCAGGAACAATATTGTAACCCCCTCAAAAAAATGCAGATCGGGCCCTTCTTTATATTACACCCGCTACCTGCGTGTTGCAAGGAATATTCTGCCATTATTGAACTTACCGCTAATACCCAAATCTGGCGGGCTTCAGCTGAAGCCGGCGGGTATTTATAACAGCCTGCTTAAACGGACAAAACGAGGAAGAAAAACTGAGCACGCACGGAGATTTTTTAGTCCAGGTAAGTTCAACAATGGCAGAATATTCCTTGCAACACGCAGGTAGCGGGTGTAAGATAAAGGGCCCCGATCTGCATTTTTTGAGGGGGTTACAATATTGTTCCTGAACTTCATTCAATGTGAAGAGGTTCTCATGTCTAGATTTTTGGCAAGAAATTGTGCCCAATTTCATTTGAATGCGAATTAAAAAAAAAATTCCCCCCCCTGAAGATTGTAAAAATTACGTGCTTTGATTTAATATCGGCACATAGCTGTTTTGGGATAAGGGCTATTATTTTTAATTTGACAATCTAAATAGTACAAAACGGATGGGATAATACAAGCTTAGATTGTTTGACTTGTAGGCACTCCGGTTCCAGAATCTTTGTGAGTGACTACAATTGAAGCAGTAGCGCATCATTAGAAACAAACCTACCTTTTAAATTAAGCAGACCATCCAGATTGTATAAGGTGCCTGTGAGCACTAATTAAGGTAATCGATTATTAATTGTTTAACCAATACAAACGATAAATTCTTTGAATAGTAGTTACGAAATAACAGTAAAAGTATCACCCTGTGATAGATGTGTTTTTACCTATTTTTGAAAAATTCTTGGCAAATTTCTGCCATTATTGGGCTTTACTCTGTGGACCATACAACTTACAGGACCTACAAAATTAAGGGAAGAGCTACAACATTCTGTGACACATATTTATTGTCACATACCGGGGTAACGTTCTTAGCTATGTTTATAGCAAGTGCTTAGAGCTACTATAGATTGAAGCACAAGTTTATAACTGCTCTACAACATTTCTATTTCTGTTAAATCTTAGAAGATTGGTGACATTCTTCTTCCATCTTCTTGTTGTTTTCTACTCTGGTGAAGATATGAAAAATATCTGGAGGAACTCAACCCCGCTAGATAGCCTGCATACCCAGACTGTGGTGGGTACTCTTTCTAGAGCAATTTACATAGTCTAGCGGTTTAAGTATTAGGACTGTGAAACAATGGGTGCGATTTTGTGCACTGGATAAAATTGATTATCTCAGAGCTATTATTATAGCCTGAGCAGTATCATGAGATATGCTCTTTTGATCAGTGGATGTATATGAGCTATGAAATTGCAGAGAAACACCCCCTGGTGAGTGAATGTGTATGAGTTGTGGGATTGCAGAAAATCACCTGGACAGAGCCAAGAGTCTAATATGGGCGTGTTTGTCTTTTTTTTAATTAATGTACTTGATGAAATGTATTGTAAAGAATATAAATATTGATTATCATTTTTAGAGGGAATTTGAGGTTTACACAAATTGAAATGTAATTGTTTTATGTATCTTTTATATAGACAAAAAAGTGCTGAGAAACACTTCTCTGTTAAGCCTGAAGAAGGTGGTTGGACCCGTTTATACCACCGAAACGCGTCGCTTCTTGGTCTTTATAAATCATTTAACCACAAGGATTCTTTCGGATAGAATAAGAGAACAATATCACTAAACGTTGAACCACTTATGACTGTTGGGTTTGTCGTCGTATAAACTGATTTGCATTGTAACTTTTCTTTGTATGTGGTCTTATACTTTGTCCAGTAATTCGAAATTCTTGATGAACTTGTAATTTTAAACATGGTGTGGTGCTTTAAAAAATAAAAAATAAAAAAATTTAAATTGTTTAACTTCATTGCATAGACTGATTAAATAAACATTTCCATAATGGTTTTTTGGCTACTTCTACAATCTTTTGATGATCGGTTGTTTTGACTGAATGTTGAGGAATCCCGAAGGGAATTTAATTTTAGACTTCGTGCCAAAGTAAATGAGAGACGATGGAGCGAGCAAATGGGAAGCCTGTAGGCAGGCTTAAGCGCACAGATTAAACACAAAAAGTCTCTTCGAGACAGCGCATGCACTGTCTAGCAGAGACCTAAAAAGAGAATTGTGAGCTGGAGTCCAATCTGAGATCTTGCCTCTGTTTTTTTCTCTCGTCTTTTCTCTGCAGGCATTAAGCTTTCTCACTTGCTCCCTCACAGAAGTACGGTCAGCTCCCATCACTCCACATGATGGCATCAAAAGTTAGTGCATGACCTAGGCACGTCTTTTTTTGGCCTGAGCAATGGATTCAGACATACAACCTTAGCTAGAACTAGAAGCCTTGGCTGTAGTACAGCAAGTAGTTATTGTAACGTATACTTTAAAAATCAAGCACTACAAGAAGAGATTGGAGGTGAAAATCTGGAAATGGCAGAATTATTAATAGATGCAGCTAGAGCTAGTAGAGCCCCATAACCTCCAGACCTGCCTGTACAAGATACATAGGCTTTACGATACCCAGTGGTTAGAAACAGGCCACCATCTTTACAACTGAAACATCCATCTAATTATATTGCCTTTTACTCTGTGCTATTTGCATTTCATAAGTAAACCGACTGCTTTTTCCAAAGATCAGACCAAAAGGGTGTTTGTTTTATCAAACTGGGGCAGAAACGAGCTAATACATCATTTCCATTAGTAAAAAGAGGTTATCCACTTTTGTATGACTTTGTTGCTTTTAAAAATGGACATTTTTTTACACAAAAGCATATACTATGGCTAGAGACAGAAAGCTATTAAAAACTAAAAGGAGCACATGGGTTTCTCATGTACATCACCACATTCAACGTATTAGTCAGATAAACAGAATGGTTGGAGGAGTATAGGGCTTTGTTTAATTTAAAGTCTGAAAAGTTATCTGAAAGATATTTTGGGCCAGGGGGTAAATCCACTTAACATGTCAGCATAACTTATCTAGTCGTTCGGTTCTACTCTTTATTAAATGAACGCAAGACAGACAAATCTAAAGATGAATCTAATGTGATAATCCAACCACCTAAGATGATCAATGAGTATCAGAACAAAATCTAAGCGGGTTAAACCACTGCATGTCGGCGGAATAATGGATCCAATTTCAAAAGATAAAAGATGCAAACAAAATGTACGCTTATATTGTAGACCATGGCATTTTATTACATATTATAAGGGCTGAACAAGAGCATTTCCTGCTAAACAGTTGCAGGTAACTTACTACACGTGACAACCGAAGAGACTGAATTGTTGTGTGAAGGGTCCAAGTCAGTCTTAGCTCCTTTGGTCAGAACTCAATTTACTGGCACTTGCATAAGAACGCCAATGACTCCGACCCTTCAGGATGGAAGGGACAAAGACATGACCGGTTTATTAGATTCAGGAGTCGCATGGAATTTTACAGACATTCACTTTGCCCTTGACATACAGATGCCCTTAAAAACAATTTCTAGAACCAGTAAAAGTAGATGATTGCACCCCTTTGTCATCTTGTCCTTCACGTTGCTACACCTGTGAGATTACACTGAACACGTTTTGATTCTCATGTGGAAGCCATACAGCTTGATTTAACTGACGCACTCCAGTTTAAGGTGATACTTAGAAGGTCAGTTAACCTTGCAAAGGAGTTGATGCATTCGACTGTATGAAGAGTACAAATGCTCTTGGAATATTGCAAAACCACCTGTACAGCAGTCCTAAAGGAGTGTGAAAGCCCGGCTCAATCATTTTGTATTGCTTCCTGTGAGTCTTCCGTTGGGTAAGGGATTACATTCTCTGCATGGTACACAGAAGATTAAGGATGTTTTTAACAAAGAGGGCTAAAATACCATTCCCACATACAGAATACTGTTATCACAGATTTGCAACCAGGTGCTCCTATTCATTAGGAAACAATTTGGTCATTCTCAGAACCCAAGACCGACCACGCCCAAGACAGAACATGCATGTCATACACCTTCACAGTGCTCGGAGTCTTCTGATGGAGCAGGGTAAACAAAAAAATGTAACCTCCTAATATTTATGTTGAATAATTAACACACAGGTTTGTCTCAAATAACCAACCATGTATGTGTCATGATAAGGGTTATGGGTAACACGCCATATCTGTGCAAACTAATTTACTTACAATTGTTAACGTGGATAACAAACCTAATAATTTGCGTATTAATTAGAATAATAATTGCATGATTTGTGCTTGGAAATAAATTGTGTGGTGGCAAAGTAAAGCGGTTGGTAAGTAAGAAATAGCTTTATATGTCGCTTTGCTAGGTAACACTTAATTGGGGTACGTGAGAATGATGGGAGGGAAATAAAAAGGCTTTTATTCTTTATTCTTAACTATGTTCTGTTTATCCTTATAAATAGTTTGCTTAGGCCTGTTGTGCCGCGATGTAAAAATGGCTGCTGAGGCAAACAAGCTAGAGTACGCAGGCGCAAAATGGTTTCCGCGAGTGAGAAATCTGCGAACAAAGTGATCATGTGACCGTCCCGAAGCCTAGGATGGAAGCGTGGTCAAGGCTACGATGACCTTATTATACAAACGTGTGCCAAAGAAGGACATAGCGAAAAGCGTGAGAAGTTGCAGTGAATACGTGAATAAACAATGAACTGTTCAATTTAAAGTATCAGAAAAAGGATACAGATAGAGACCAATGTGCGGATGGGTAATGTCATGAACCCGTGAGAAACGACAGAAGTATGAACTTTCCACAAAGAACTGGTTGGAGCAAGGATATTCATAATGAGATGTATACTGACCCCAAATGGACCCATTAGAGAGAATCTCGCCCCAAAGATGTAACATTTTCACTTAGTAAGCTAGTATTAGGGTATAAGAAGACCTACTCTTAGGAGGGGGAACTACTGCTGCTGCTGCCGCTGCTGTTTTTATATTTTTATTGAGCACGGAACGCTGCTGCTGGGGAAACTTTTGCTTTTTAATAGATTTTCCATTTTTAATATCATTAGACCTTTTTATTCTTAAATACTAAAGGGGAAAAGAACTGGATTGTGGCGGGAAACACCATATAGGTGATCCATCGAGAAGGCCTGTTTTACAGGACAGATAGACAGTTTTCAGGAGTTCTATGCTGTGATCTGAATTCATTGCTGTGACAAACTTTGTTTTTCCATCTAATAGGTATGCATTGCAATTTAAATTTATTCTTATAATGAGGATAAATGTATTAATCTGAATAATAAATTTGAAACTTATTCATGCTTCTAAAAATTAGATAAACTTTATTATCTTTAAAACAATAAGTCTGTGGTTCTTTAGCTCAATGATAATTGTAAATGTTTAAAGGTTTATAGTGATTGAGCTGGTCTTAATCACCATCAACTGATTCCTACTAGTTGGTCCATCGACCAATGAGTGGAATACCTTAAAGTTTGAGAAGTATTATGTCGTTTTAAAAGGTATCCCGCCTCCTTCCAGCAAATCATTTACTGTTTTCTCCTAAGTAAAACGGATGAAATCCAGGGAATATATGAGAGAGTGAATGTTTATGCGGTGTTATGGGCCCCACCGTCATATGGATATAGTTGTGGAAAAGGGATATTTTTACCTGGACGTCCAAAGCATATAGGAGAAGAAATTTTATTGATAGCGCTGGATCAGATTTCTTGGTAGCAGAGTTATGGTTACTATAGATTAGTTTGGTGATTATTGATTATTTTTATGTATAACACTTCATGTTGTATGGTATTACGTTATATGTCAGTCAAAGGTTTTGAAGCTTCCGGAAGTAGGAAGTGGACACGTGTGGCAAGAGAAGTCACATGGAATAGTGCATTGTCTGAGTTCATATTGGTGATAACACAGGTTGTGTTATGATAGGACATTTTCCGTATAAAAGGTGTGTGCGAGTGAAATAGCAACCGGTTTTCTTGTGAAACTCTGGCCTTAATTCTCAGGAGCAGTGTAGTCTCCACATGTGTTTTATCCCCAGAGAAACGGGTTTACCCCTTGCTTGAAAGAAGGATAAGGTAGAGGGAAGTGCTACACTTATCAAACGAAACTGTATTCTTGCGAATAGAATAAAACTGTCACTTTTGTTAGCGAAATCAGACAATGGAAATGTGTTTTTAATGTCGTAACTAACCAAGAACAGTTGAAAAATAAATTGCCGATAAATTTTGTAAAGGAGGGGTCAGGAGCAGAACTGATGTTGACAAAAGCCACCCTGGGATTGGACAGTGCACTAGTTATACAGAAGACGCTCTGATTGGTGCGTTGGTGTGAGACGCGCTAGGAGTGGTTGAATAAGCTGTGACGTAGAAGCTTCGGATTGGAGCGTTGGTGCGAGTCGTGCTGTGATAGGTCCGAATAACGCATAGAGAATAGTGTGGAGTTGCGGACTTTGAGAAAGGAAAGATTGTGAATTATGGCTTATTATGAGTATGGTAGAGAGAAAACGTCATGGATGGCGAAAATTAACAGAAAGACAAAAAGGTAGTGACGAGAGGGACAAGTAATTCCTCTGCCGAAATCACCAGCTTCACATATGATGCTGAAATACGGATATCATACCTGCATATGGTTAGAAAATTGGACTAAATATACTCAAAATGATGGAGTATTAGCATTTCCTGAGAATGGTTCATTTAGTGTAGCGGTACTTCGGAATTTGAGGGAGAAGATGACGATGCTTGAGCCTAAACCCAGACCAACACAGTTTGAAGCTTTAAGTGAATGGGAAGATGAGATGTATGAACGAGAAAGATTCAGAGGATTAAAAAAATCATGAGTTTGTACCCGGAAGGTTATGGGGAGTGAATCATGACAGAATAAAGCGTTGGAGATATGCTAATATGACAGGAGGTTTATTTCCAGCTTTTACAGTTGAGTAAGAAGGAGAAAATGTACAGAGAAAAAGAAGCATTTAGTTACTGAAAGGTACGGGTATGGTGGTAGTGAGACGGAAGATGAATTGCTGGAAGATATTTTAAACAGAAACCCACCTCCATACCAACAGAATTCTGCGGTGGTGACACCTAATGCACCGCCAATGGAAACTGGGAGGAATAAAAATCCCGAACGGAGAGATGAGATAAATAGGTCACAAGATCAATTGAAAACCCCACAAAGCGAGAAGGTTGAAAGTGACAATACAACTGATTTAGCAAAACCACAAGAGAATTGACTGAAAAGATAAGAGAATTGACAATGAATATGGAAGCTGTAACTGTACCCGTAACAATAGGTCCAGTAATACCAGTTTTTGAGAATCAGAAGATAGAAGAGCATTCTTTAGTCATTCCTATGAATTCAAACTTGCAAAGAAGGAAAGAAGGGATGGAATTAGATAATGAAGGTGCAAGAAATCTGGTCAGTTCATATAGACCAAGCCCACCTACTAATTTGACGGTAAATGAGAATGAGTTTAGGAGGATTCCTAGGGGAACTGAGTCTGCGTCAGAGACACCAGAAAGAAGTAAAAATTGGATAGAATTAAATAGTACACCTATAGGTCCGACTCCGGATGAATTGAATGAATGGATGAAAACCCTGAAAACGAAAGAGACAGAATCAAAACCATTAGATGTAATTAGGTTAAAAATAGATATGGAAGAATTGATCTTAGGGACAATTGGTACAGAAAAATTGAAAACTTATCAGGATGATGAGATAATGTTCTTATGTAAGAGCATTACATGGAGAGCTAGAAATTTACATGACAAATTAGAAGAAACAGCAAATGAACTAGGAGTAGAATTTGTAAAAGTGAGAAGTTTGCAGAACCATATAGAGTAGATTTTTATGAGAAAGATATAGAAAATTTAAATACATCAGGACGGTTAACCCAAATAAAAGAATTAATTGTTTTGCTGAGAAAATGGGGTGATGTGGATAGATGGAGAAGCAGGTGGACTAAAAGGAATGAGAAAACGACCGATAAAGCGTCTTTGGCTTTTGCGGTGACAGACAAGGAATCAATTGTAAGGGAGTACCCGATGAGAGAAACTCCAGGAGGTAGTTATGTGCATGTCCCATGGTCTAGACAAGATATACTGTCATTCACAAATGACTTCCCAAAATTGAGAGAAAAACCAGTAGAATGGTACAGACAAGTGGAGAGGTTTGTTAAGGTTTCGAAGGTGTTATGGATAGATTTGGATGGATTATTTGACATAGTAGTACCAGCTGATTTGTGGACAGAATGTAAGATTACCATTGATTGGCCAACTGTAGAATATCCAAGAGACGCTAAAACAGGAGCGCCAGGACCAGAAGTGATGAGGAAATATGACCAAGTTATTACCTTTTTGAAAAATAAAATCCCACCCAAAGAAACGGATTGGGTAAAGATCGACAGAACCACACAGGAGAGTAAAGAATCTATACACGCGTACTATGAAAGACTACTGTTAGTTTTTAAACAGTATAGTGGCTATGAGATATTAAATGAGAAGGACATGAGCCATTTCGTATATAGGTTTGTTTATGGGTTAAAACCAGAGATAAGTGAAATGATTAAGCAACATATGATTTCTTGGCAGAATAGCACGGTAGATGAGGTTTTGAGATATGCTAAATACTGCAGTGATGACATTGAGAGTAGACAGCGTAAATTGAAAGAGAAAGCAATGTGGGCACAGGTGAAAGTTGCAGAAAAACAAGAAGCTCAATTGAATAATCAAGTTAATGAGGCAGGACAGACGAAATCCAGACCAAATATAGGTAAAGGAAAAGGTCAAATGAGTATAGAGGAGGCAAAGAAAAAGTGGCCATGCCACAACTGCGTGAAAATTAGGACATTGGAGAAACGAGTGTAAATTCCCTCCAAAACTAATGCGGAAAATCAATCATTGAATCCACAGGTGCAGAGTGAGGTGAGTTACCAACAGCTGCAGCAACCACAGGTAGTTACTCAGCAAAGTCAGGTGCCTCAACCACCACTTCCCAAGAGTGTAAATCCACAGAGATACAGTGCAGAAACAGGATTCTACGGAGGAGAGCAGGTAACACAATTGCCGCGCAGCTGCCATATCTCAATCCTGGTTACGACAGGATGGGAATGAGTCGGATGAAAGTTTATGACGGTGCCTAAGAGAGGAGGAAGAGTGCGTGCTTGGCGCAACTCTAGAGTTAGATCAAGCAGGTCCATTTGTGGATGGAGCAGTGAATGGTGCAAATGTAACATTCCTTGTGGACACTGAAGCTACCCGTTCTACTGTTAGATCAGTGGAAATTCCAAACCTTCCTCTCTCAGGTGAACATATCCAAGTCGTGGGGGTTTCGAATCAGCAAATTAGGGCGCCTCTTACCAAATCAGTGGAGGTAAAGATTGGACCATTCAGTGATATGCACCAATTTGTGGTGTGTGATTGCAGTCCTGTGAACCTATTAGGACGCGATCTACTCTGCAAGATGAACTGCACCATCTATTGTACTTCAGATGGGATTGCATTTCAAATCCCAGATGAAGATGCACTCTATAAAATGACATTGGTAAATTTAGAGTCAGAAGTGAGTGATTTATTCCCTGTGTTTGACGTAGAGAAAATCCCAATTGAACTGAAAGAAACTGACACAGGAAGTGTGGGATTTTACGGGTGAAGATATAGGGTTAATGAAAGGAGTAGACCCTGTTAAAATCTCTGTTAAAGAAGGAACAAGTTACCCAAATACGCCACAGTATAAATTGACACCAGAAATAATTGAAGGAATAACACCTGTAATAAATAAAATGATTGAACAAGGAATTCTGAGAGAAATAATGAGCAGCCCATGTAATTCACCTATAATGGGCCTGAAAAAGCCGAATGGAACATATAGAATTGTACAGGACTTGAGTAAGGTAAACAAAATTGTTGTGCCTTGCTGCCCAAGAGTACCAAACCCTGCTGTAATTCTATACCAGATTCCACGCGAAGCAGAATGGTACACAGTTAGTGATTTGTGCCATGCATTTTTCTCTATCCCATTACATCCAGATAGCCAGCCATTATTTGCATTCAGGTTCGGAGAGCGTATTTTGGCATGGTGCCGAATTCCTCAGGGGTATACAGAAAGCCCCTCGATCTTTAATCAGATTCTAAAGAAATCATTGGAAGATTTAAAAATGCCAGAAAAATCTGTGATGGTTCAGTATATTGATGACCTGTTGGTGGCATCAAAGACAAAGGAAGCATGTGTTACTGCCACAATTGCTTTGCTGAATCATTTAGCAAAAGGAGGACATAAGGTGTCCCCATCAAAATTACAGTTTTGTCAACAAGAGGTCCAATATTTGGGACATAAGATTGAAAAGGGAGTGCAAAAGGTAACGACTGAAAGGATAAAAATAATTCAAGGAATGAGAGCTCCAATGACAGAAGTAAGAATGTTCCTAGGAATGGTTGGATATTGTCGACAATGGATAAGTGGATTTTCATTGATTGCAAAACCATTACAGAGATTGACAAAGAAGGATGTTAAAGATCCTTTTGAAATGAATGATGAGGAAATGAAAGCATTCAGAGAACTAAAAACAAAACTGTGTGAAGCCCCGGCATTAGGAATGCCTGATTATGAAAAAGATTTTGAGTTGTATTGTAGTGAAAGATGGGTGAGCATTTTCAGTCCTAGTGCAGAGACACGGAAACATGAAAAGACCCATTGCATATTTTTCAGCTGTCTTAGACCCAGTAGCAAAAGCGTTGCCTGGATGTTTGAAAGCAGTTGCTGCTACTTGTGTAAGTCTGGAGCAGAGTGAAGGCATTGTGATGGGATATCCACTAAGAGTATATGTCCCTCATTCTGTGGAAATTCTTTTGACAAGAACCAAAACCCAATATATGACACATAGTCGGCTGACTAGGTATGAAAAGGTAATTTTGAGTGCAGACAATGTCACCATTGACAGATGCATAAATGTAAATCCTTCAACATCATTGCCAGATGAAGAGAGTGTAATTGAAATGGACGAAGTTGACCATGATTGTCTGAATGTACTCGAGTATTGTACAAAACCAAGACCCGATATACGGGATGAGCCTTTAAAGGAATCAGATTATATTCTGTTCGTGGATGGCTCATGTTTGAGAACGAATGATGGAGTTCTGAGTGCAGCATACGCAGTTTGCACAGTAGCTGCTGTAATGGAAGCATCTTGTTTGAGAGGGATCCGTTCTGCCCAAGTAGCGGAGTTGATTGCTCTAATTCAAGCATGCAAATTGGGAAAGAATGTCCGAGTCACAGTAATCACGGATAGCCAATATGGCTTTGGAGTGGTTCATGATTTTGGGCAGATCTGGTCCCAGAGAGGTTTCTTGACGTCTGCAGGAACCCCAATAAGAAATGGTGAATTTGTGAAAAAGTTGCTTGAGGCGATACAGCTGCCTAAACAGATTGCGGTGGTAAAGTGCAATGCACATAAAAATGGGGAAGACTACATAACTGTTGGTAATAAGTTTGCTGATGAAATAGCTCAGTACTGTGCCAAAAATGTAGTCTCACTAAACAAACAGAGAGAGCATATTTCATGTCCTTTGCTTTTTACTAACCCTGTCGAGACATGGGATGAGGTGAGACAATTACAGGAAGCAGCAGATGATGAGGAAAAAGATAGCTGGATAAAAGCAGGATGCAGAAAACGGGAGGAAAATGATGTTTGGGTTTACAGAGATGAAAGACCAGTTATGCCTGATAGCATGATTTCTGACATGGCATGGATGTACCATGGACAAGCACATATTGGAAGAGATGCAATGATCAGACTTTTTAGACAAACATGGTATAATCCAAAATTCAGAGCCATAGCTGAGAGTCTGTCAAAGATGTCTTATCTGTCAACAGCTAAATCCAGGAAGAAAGACAGTAGTGAGTCTAGGAACAATAGGACGAGAGGGAGGTCCTTTCACGAGAATGCAGATGGATTTTATAGAAATGTCCCCCAGCAATAGATTAAGATATGTTCTTGTAGTCGTCTGTTTGTTTTCCCGTTGGGTGGAAGCATACCCGACCAGAAGGAATGATGGAATTACAGTAGCTAAACTTATGCTGCGAGAATTCATTCCAAGGTATGGATTTCCAGTAACTATTGAAACAGATAGAGGAACACATTTTCAAAACGAATTAATTCAACTGATTTGTGAAGCACTTAGTATTAAACAGAAATTGCACTGTGCATACAGACCAGAGGCTTCTGGAATAGTAGAGCAAGTGAATGGAACAATAAAGAACAGGCTAGGGAAAATGTTTCAAGCCACAGGACTCAAATGGCCAGATGCCTTGCCATTGGTCTTAATGACTATCAGAAGCATACCTGAAAGAAAGACAGGTCTTCGTCCCCACGAAATAATCATGGGACGAGCAATGAGGCAAGCACATGTACCTGTCAACAAACTACTGACTATAACTGATGATCTCGTGTTGGATTATTGCAAAGGATTGGCTGATGTGGTACGTTCTGTGTTTCATCAGGTTGGACCTGATGCGACCACTCGAAAGAAAACCAGCTCATGAATTGAATCCAGGAGATTGGGTCCGCATAAAAGTCCACCGAAGAAGAAACTGTTTGGTTCCTCGCTGGGACCAACCACGACAAGTGATCCTGGTGACAACAACTGCAGTCAAATGTGCAGGAGTAAAACACTGGGTACATGCCAGCCATACTATCAGAGTTCCAGATCCTGAAGCTCGACCTGTGAGTGGACATCTGGAAATATCAGATACCAGTTCAGCATCTGATGCAGAGGAAGAGACGAACAGGGCTCCAGAAATTGAAGATCGACCTGTAAGTCGACATCTGGAAGACCCAAGTACGAGTGTAACGACAGGAGGAGAGGAGGAAATAGCAAAAGTTCCAGAATCTGAAGATCGACATGTGAGTCGACATCTGGAAAGATCAGACACTAGTTCAGCATCTGATACAGAGCATTCTGATTGTGATGGAAATCTGAAAAGAAATTGGAAATTTGATAGCATAAAAGAAGAAACTGAGCAAAAAGATAGTAACAGTGAGCAACCAAGTACAAGTTATGGTGAAGATCCTTCAGAAATTATATTAATAGACGAAGGGACAGTTTCAAATAGAAAGGTAGAAGAATCGGAAGACTCCCGAGGAGCAGTAGGGACAGATCGAGGAACAAAGGAACAGGGAAATTCAGAAACAGATAGAGAGATTGACGCAAATTCAGAAGAACTTTGAGGAGGGACAGAAGTAGGTGATCAAAGGAAAACACGAGGAAAATCAAAAACAGATGAAGGAAGTGAAATTCTAAAATTTAAGATAAGAGAATAATGAAAGGACTGAAACAGAGTCAGAAGAAAGTGGAGAAGAAAGAAACCAGAAACTAGAGTCAAGAAAGAGAACTTGGAGAACAGAAAGAGAGGAAAAAGAAAGTGAACCAAAAAGGCCAAGAAAGGGAGACAATTGGCCCCACGAAGTTAAAAGATTGAGATACAAGATCATAAGGTTAGATGGAAAGAATGCAGAACAAGTAAATGAAATAAGTCAAAAGGAACAAGAAAGACAAGGAGGAAAACACTTGCAGAAAACAAAAAGAGTAAAGAAAGCTAATCTGAAGTATAAATCGCCTGAATGGCTATACATTGCATTGACTGATATCAAAGAAGAAGAGATCACTCACGAGAACCCAGAACAAAGCTACAACCTAATGGGTGGAGGTGAAGTGCAACAAATTTGAAAAAATTTGAACACATTTCTACCGGACTGGACAAAACACTGGATTTGACAAGAAAGAGTTCTGAAAAGAACTAAAGAAAGTACCAAACAAGACAAAGTGAGAGCGTAGGGAGGTCATTTCTGAGGTGTGGTGACATTTTCTGTGCATATTATAGAATAGGTAATAGAACAAAATGGTAGATACTAAAAATAGAACATGTAGATGTGAGTTCTTACGTAGATGGTGTAAGATGTGCTTCTTTGTACAGGATTATTAATGACCGTATGGATTATTTTAGCAATCACCATTCCAATCAGATTAGCTGTAGAAGAAACGTCTATATTAAAGAATAACACAGAGAAAGAAAAGGGAGCTAACATGCAGGAAACAGCTATATTAAAAAAGTAGTGCAGAGTTACATAAAGACAAATCGATAACAGATTTTTCTAAAAATGTTTTCACTAAATTATTATATGAGTATGTAGAAACAATGGATGTGAGAGATTGTTATGTTTGTATGCAATTGCCTGCGTCTGTTGCAGAAGGTGTGACCTATCATCACCTTCCTTTGACGTATGGAATAACATGTAGTGTTTTAGCTAGTCTATTTTACAAGACAGGAAGATTAGAATATTATTATACTGATAGATAAGATTTTTGCAGAGATTCCTATAGTTTCTGAACTAAATAAAGTGAAAGAAGCAAGAACGTTTGGTGAATTTTTCACAGAAAATAAAATTCTAACATTAGATGATATAGTTAAAAACAACCTTACCTGTGAGTTAAGGAATGAAGAAAAGGTGTTTTTAGAAATGGTCGAGGATAGAAGAGTAAAGTTTCAAAGAAAAGTGATAGAAGAGACAAAAACACCTCTTTGGGCGTTTGAGGAAGAAATCATGACAAGAAAAAGACAAATGCAGCTATGACTGGATTGGCCCCAACAGGGAAAGTTGTGCATTAGAAGAAATAGAACAAGGTATGACAACTATTTCGTGGGTTCCAGTGATTGCCAAGACAATTATAACATTTTAGGAGGTTGGGGATTCAAAGGGGGAAAAGATCCAATATTTCCTGGGATCTATTATATTTGCGTGTAACAGAGCTTATTACAGGTTGCCGGACCATTGGTATGGATCATGTTACTTAGGCCTGGTCTTTCCAAAGATTTTTCATGTAGATAGAACAGAAAAGGGAACACACAAAATGGTAAAGACATTTACACGTAGGAAAAGGGAAAGTTTTTCAGAAATAGTAGGTGATATTTTTGGAGCATTGATACCAGCAGTGGGAATATCTTTGAATGCATTTAAAATTCGGAAGTTATCCACAGTAGTAGATCGCTTATCTACAGATACTGCTGGAGGGTTCTTGATGGTAAATACCGAAATGGTTGCCATGAGAGCTATGGTGATGCAAAATCGACTTGCCCTTGACATTCTTTTGGCAAAAGAGGGTGGAGTCTGTGGAATGTTGAAAGTCCAACATTGTTGCACTTACATTCCAGATAAAAGTGAGAATATACAAAAGTATATTAAGAATATTACCAATTTGCACAAAGAACTTGTTCCACTGGAGGTTGAAAATGCATTGGGAAAACTTGGTAAGAGTTTTTCCTCAGTAATGAATTGGTTTACTAGAATGAGTAGATTAATAGGGAAAATCATAATAATAGCGTACCATAATAATACTAATAGTTCTAGTATTAAAATTAATTATTGTATGTATAAAGAGAAGAAAAAGACAGAAGAAAATAGAAGAAAATAAGATAAATAAAGAAAGAGAAAGATGGGTGAAATAGAGCTAGAAGAAATAAAAGAAAACATGTATAAGAAAACAAAGAGACAAGATGAAAGGGATACAGTTGTGTAAACTAACAAAAACAAACTGGACAAGAAATATGCTATCTGACAAAATTGTGTAACATGGTTTTTGTGGTGATATTAAAAATCACCAAAGGGGGAGTTGATGGAGCAGGGTAAACAAAAAATGTAACCTCCTAATATTTATGTTGAATAATTAACACACAGGTTTGTCTCAATAAATAACCAACCATGTATGTGTCATGATCAGGGTTATGGGTAACACGCCATATCCGTGCAAACTAATTTACTTACAATTGTTAACGTGGATAACATAAACCTAATAATTTGCGTACTAATTAGAATAATAATTGCATGATTTGTGCTTGGAAATAAACTGTGTGGTGGCAAAGTAAAGCGGTTGGTAAGTAAGAAATAGCTTTAAATGTCGCTTTTGCTAGGTAACACTTAATTGGAGTACGTAGAATGATGGGAGGGAAACAAAAAGGCTTTTATTCTTTATTCTTAACTATGTTCTGTTTATCCTTATAAATAGTTCGCGTAGGCCTGTTGTGCCGCGATGTAAAAAATGGCTGCTGAGGCAAACAAGCTAGAGTACGCAGGCGCAAAATGGTTTCCGCGAGTGAGAAAAGCTGTGAACAAAGGGATCATGTGACCGTCCCGAAGCCTAGGATGGAAGCGTGGTCAAGGCTACGATGACCTTATTATACAAACGTGTGCCAAAGAAGGACATAGCAAAAAGCGTGAGAAGTTGCAGTGAATACGTGAATAAACAATGAACTGTTCAATTTAAAGTATCAGAAAAAGGATACAGAGAGACCAATGTGCGGATGGGTAATGTCATGAACCCGTGAAAAACGACAGAAGTATGAACTTTCCACAAAGAACTGGTTGGAGCAAGGATATTCATAATGAGATGTACACTGACCCCAAATGGACCAATTAGAGAGAATCTCGCCCCAAAGATGTAACATTTTCACTTAGTAAGCTAGTATTAGGGTATAAGACCTACTCTTGGGGAGGGGGGGGGGAGAACTACTGCTGCTTTTATATTTTTATTGAGCACGGAACGCTGCTGCTGGGGAAACTTTTGCTTTTTAATAGATTTTCCATTTTTAATATCATTAGACCTTTTTATTCTTAAATACTAAAGGGGAAAAGAACTGGATTGTGGCGGGAAACACCATATAGGTGATCCGTCGAGAAGGCCTGTTTTACAGGACAGATAGACAGTTTTTGGGAGTTCTATGCTGTGATCTGAATTCATTGCTGTGACGAACTTTGTTTTTCCATCTAATAGGTATGCATTGCAATTTAAATTTATTCTTATAATGATGATAAATGTATTAATCTGAATAATAAATTTGAAACTTATTCATGCTTCTAAAAATTAGATAAACTTTATTATCTTTAAAACAATGAGTCTGTGGTTCTTTAGCTCAATGATAAATGTAAATGTTTAAAGGTTTATAGTGATTGAGCTTGTCTTAATCACCATCAACTGATTCCTACTAGTTGGTCCATCGACCAATGAGCGGAATACCTTAAAAGTTTGAGAAGTATTATGTCGTTTTAAAAGGTATCCCGTCTCCTTCCAGCAAATCATTTACTGTTTTCGCCCAAGTAAAACGGATGAAATCCAGGGAATATATGAGAGGGTGAATGTTTATGCGGTGTTATGGGCCCCACCGTCCTATGGATATAGTTGTGGAAAAGGGATATTTGTACCTGGACGTCCAAAGCATATAGGAGAAGAAATTTTATTGATAGCGCTGGATCACATCCCTCTGCTATTTGCATCCAGAAAGGAGGGAATTTTAAACCTGCACTGATTTTAGGGCATTATATCGAGTCTGCATAAACAATCATCAGCCTCTTACACCTGTACTACTAAATCAGGAAAGAAAAGTCTATATCTTCAGGGTGCTTACCCTCTTGTCAGAGTCTGAAGAGGTGACAAACAGAAGACAGTATTCTGACCCAATTTGGTCTGTTCTAATACCAGGTCATGCCTTTCGGACTCTCCAGTGCCACGGTGTTATTATATAAGACTTCATCAATTTAGTACTAGGGTTAAGAGGGCTTCTGTATTGTATATAAATGACATTCTTATATATTCAGAATCAGAATAGTGTTGTGTTAACTTTTAGATGAGATGGTAGGATGTTAGGACATGCAATGTAGGCTTTGTAATGTTATGTGAAGATGGACCCTTGAACATGGAATGTTGTGTGGGGCGGATAAAGGATTACAATTTGAAGTGGGAGCTTGCAAGTGGCTCCATCCTGAACCTCCTCCAGTTGACCTGTTCTTGAAATAGAAGCTGAATTTACTAGTTCTAAAGACTTTTTAGTGGCAACGAGATTTGAACAGACCAGCACGCAGGCTGTAATGCAGGCAATAAGTACACATGGCACTAGTATACAGGCTGCGTAAGATCCCGAGTAGTCTTACGATCTTTTATTTATACCCTCAGCCGCACCCAAAGATAAAGGGTATCCCAGACTTGATACTGTAAGGGGTCTGTTGAAATGGCAACAAGTAAGTTACAATTCAGAGTAAAAGTCAATTGTCATTACGGGCAGTGTAAGAAACAAGAATGAGGGTGCGGGAGACCCGCGCCTCAGGTGTACGTCGCCGTTATTGTTATACAAAAGCATATATCTATTAAGAGTTCACATAGGCATAAAAGGTAATAGTACAAGAACGAGTTACAGGTCCCGGGGTGCGAGTCATGGCGCACCATGATATTATACGCTCGTAGTCAGTGGGACTTGTAACAGAAACAGAAAAAAACCCCAGTGGCGTGTGCGAAACGTACCTAATCATGCATCAAGTCTCCGTGGAGTGTACTCCTCATGAGAGTTCGGCGTCTCGCAACGGCGTCATGTTGGAGTGCCCTTATAAGGCTGAGTGTAGTAAAAAGAAATGACGGACTTCTTGTAAAAAACGTACCGATTCCAAAATTATGGCCATCTTCGAATGGTGTAATATTGAATTGAAAATTAATTAAACTAAAAAAGCTATGCTCGCCATGATTAGCCAGAACTAAAGGGAAAAGAAAGTTACTGAAGTATTAGAGATAACCACCAAGTATAACAAAAACCACTGAATATCACAGGGAATTGGAGAGAAAGGCCGTGTTCAATACAATTAGGGATATTTCTACCAATATTATAACAGAAATAGAACCAATAGCTAAGTGTGTAAAGTCACAGCTCAATGAATGGACTAAGTAAAAATGAAGGTGTGCATATATCAAGCCTAATGTAACGGACAAGCATAGAATATAGAAACGGCAAAAAGAAAAAAAGTAAAAAGAACAGAAATGCCAGATGTATGCATGCAAAAGTGATAGAAAAAGGAGGAAAAACGGGATAGTAAGCCAGTGCATGTGATCCTACATTCACAAAAATGAACATTAGCAAATGAGTACATTCCATATAGGGCTAACAGATGAGCATAAGGGAAAAGAGCAGATAGAGCCATACAGTCAATTGAAGTCAAATATCACATATAACAGGGTATGCCAGCAATATTATATACCCAAAAAATACTGAAGCTCGTTATCAATATTAAGTCCTTTTTCAACGGCTTGTAATTGCATGATCCATCGTGCTTCTCTTTGTCTGAGTCTAAACTCACGGTTGCCCCCTCCGACATCTGATTTCACAACTTCAACACCGTGAAATTTAAAGGTCAAGTGTGTACCTTGTGCTTTACATTCAAGAGCATGGACAGCAATGGGATATCTGGTATCAGCATTTTTCAAGGCCCTGTAATGTTCTGAGATGCTATCTTTGAGGCTCCTGATAGTACTGCCAATATATACCTTATCACACTTGCTGATAATGGCATAAACCACATACTTAGTTGTACAGTCTATCTATATGGTAAGTCCTTGAACCATTGTATTCTAAATCATGAATGTCATGTACCGCTAATCTACACATGCTACAATTGTCACATCTGTATGACCCTGTACTGCGCTTGTGTAACCAAGTTTGTCCATGATCCTGCGCCCTAGGGTAACTGGGGCGAAGGATATTAGGTATCGATTTACCTCTGCGGTAAGTGACACTAGGATGATTCATTAAATATGGTCGAAGTGTGGTATCAGAAGTGAGTAGAAACCAATATCGTTTCAGTATTCCATAGGTCTTGGATGACCATGGGTGGTAACCAGTGACTAGTCTGATAGGGGGAGAAAGGCTCACCCCAGATTTAGCTCTATTTTTCAGTGTCTCACTCCTAGCAAGGTTAGTTGCTCTCCTTTTGCCTCTCTGTATGATATCCCTGTTATAACCCCTTGTCAAGAACCTCTGTTCAATATCCACCGCACATTGATTAAATTCATCGTCTTCACTGCAATTGAGCGGGCTCTGAATATTTCTCCATATGGGATCGAGTTTACTTGAGATCTCGGGTGTGCGCTGTCAGCATGTAATACAGCATTGCAAGATGTGACCTTTCTGTACATCTTACTACAGATCTTGCCTTGGTGTATTGTAGAGTTCCACATCCAGAAAAACAATCTTATTATGCGTCATTGTGAATGCCATGTTTTATGCGTTCTTGTTCATATGCGCAATGAATTTTTGTAATTCCTCCTCACCTCCTGTCCATATTAAAAAACAGTAATCTATGTATCTACCGTAATAACATATATAGTCATGCCATGGAGCTCCATTTGGGCACCAGATATGCGCCGCCTCGAACCACCCCATGAAGAGGCAGGCAAAAGATGGCGCAAATCTGGAACCCACTGACCATTAAACAAGAAGACATTATGTTCCAAAATTAGTTTTGCCATAGCAATAAGCATCTCTAAATGTTCCATCAATTCTATGGGTCTCCTGAATAGAAAATGACGTAGTGCAGTTAAACCATGTTGGTGACTGATGTTAGTGTACAGTGACACTACAACCATTGTGACAAACAACATGTTACGGTCCCAAGTATAGTCATTAAGAATATTGAGAATGTGCTTAGTGTCTTTGATGTTGGACGGTAACAATGCTACCTCACCTCCTGGCAGGCTGATTGTTTCGGCAATCGGGGGGCCTACCGAAACTATTGCTGAGTTTGATTTCTTTTTACAACCGTATGTCATTAACTTACCATCCAACATCAAAGACCTTAAGCACATTCTCAATATTCTTAATGACTATACTTGGGACCCTAACATGTTGTTTGTCACAATGGATGTAGTGTCACTGTACACTAACATCAGTCACCAACATGGTTTAACTGCACTACGCCATTTTCTATTTGGGTACGCCAGGGGGACTCCAACCCCCAACATCCATCGCGGAAGGAGCCGCCACCGCGACCTCTGCCCTAGTATTCACGCCAGGAGGCGCATAAAGGGCCGCACAGTCACCCGCAGTGCGGGACGCCAGCTAACGCCAGGGGGACTCCAACCCCCAACATACATCGCGGCAGGAGCAGCCACCGCGACCTCTGCCCTAGTGTTCGTGCCCGGAGGCGCATAAAGGGCCGCACAGTCTGCCGCAGTGTGGAACGCGCGCAGGCGTGCCAGTCTGCGCCCGAAAGAGGCCGGGCCGGGGCTACACTCTTAGCTAGTGACCAAGCGAGCACGACGGACATTGCATGACTAGAAGACAGAGGCAAAAAAGAGGAAGCCGGCCACGTAAGCCTAAGCCCCAAGTTGTAAGTCTTACAAACTTTATTTTACCATGTGATATAGTTTTAGACTGTGCTTGTTCTTGTCACACCTACACCCAAAAGACACGAGTCTTGCTTGACAGCCTCGGGAAGTTCAGGGGCATCACAGTGATGCATACTTCGAAGGAGTGATGGGGAAAAGAAAGGCACCAACCAAACAGTTACCGTTATCGTCAAAGACTGAGAGGCCCGTGCCTTACGTTAATGAATTATCTGGCTGGGGCAAGGGGGCCATCAAAAAGCAGATAAATTCGGTAGAAGAGTCTCTGATTTTAGAAAAAGCGGGAACAAGCTGCTTCTGTGATTAATCACAACTTATTTGGTGAACATATTATACCATCAGGGGACGCAAGGGGTACACATACTGAGAATGGTTGCATACAGAACATATTCGGATTCTGACACGCAACCCCCTTCAAAAAGCCCAAGAAACTCAGAGGCTATGGTTAATTCAAAAGGTGCCATCAAAGCAGGGGAAAAAAAAAATCACGAGAGAGCCCAGACCCACTCCTACAAAGCCACGTAAAAAATCTACCAAAAGCACTAAACTAGGAGGACACGTGGGGATCAGGAAAAAAGCTAGAACTTGTCCTTCTACTCAACCGGCCAGCTCTACTAATGAAATTGGAAATTTAATCACCTTAGTGGAAAATGTAGACATCTTCCTAAGAGATACATTAACGTGTCTAAATAATAGAGTTGGGATGATCGAAGAGAAATTAAAAAACTATCAGAGACTTGAGAAGAGGGATAGATGTGAAGCCAGTAGTAGTGAGAGAATAACTAATCCTACTAACCCTCAGACCCCCACAATTGTGAAGGACAGCAGAGGGACTCATAGCCAAGGACGGCCTGGAAATGTGGCCCCAAGGCCCACAGCAGAATTAGCAAAGAACATCTTGCCCCTTAGGAACCAAGAAGCTCAAAGGGAAAATACTTTAAAGGGCCTTAACACACGAGTTTTTAGCTCAAACTATGCAAGTAATAAAAATTCTAATGCAGGTGGACCTGGGCAAGCGACCTCGTCCGACTTGATCTGTCTGGACTTACCCCCCCCCAGCTGCCACTCCTTACACCGTCATTTTAGCCAATGTCCCGAAATTAAAAGCCCAGGAAGTCGAACGTTTGGAATCCCTGAGAAATAAGGCCCTACATTGGTTAGGAGCTAAAACCGGCTTAATTGAACCACTCTTCATGGAGTTCAAAATGTCAAGGAGGGTGAGTTGGCTCGGCAGAAATAGTAAAATTTTGGGATGCGATTGTGTCGTGTTAAGTTTTAAAACCCCACAATTGGTGGAAACCATCCTGAGGAGAGCAGGTAATCATTCAATAGAGAATAAGGGCATCAATGTACTATCTTTGGGGTTTTTCTACCAACCGCCACCCAACTCAGGGATGAACATCCTCAGGAGCGACTTACGAGATAATGGTCACTATATCTATAACGTGCCGGTTAGAAATAGGTTTGACACCATTCCTACACTAGATGAAATAGACTAACTAAATTTCCAGTCCATACTCGATAGACCAAGAACAACAGAATGCTCCGAGTGTGTAATCGAGACATGTGGGATAAATTCCAAGCTTGAAGAACGAGTTACTTACCTTCGGTAACGATGCATCTGGTAGAGACACAGTCTAGCCGCAGATTCCTTAACTTAGAATATCCCCAGGCGTCATACTGAATCCAGAAAGTCTTTTTCCCCAGCAGTACCTCTGCACGCCGGGGGGGCGGCGTCGCCCGGCTCCGTCCTGACGTCGTCCACAGAAGTGACGTCAATGGAGCCATATAAGACCCCACCAGTGTGCTGACGTCAGTTTTCTTTTGTGAAACTTTTCCGCGCCACAACGCGGAGCCACTACAAAAACAGAGTATAGGAACAGTGTGCCAAAAAAGATCAAAAATCTATGAAATAATTACAAGACATCATAGAATGATGAGAAACCTCACCATGTAAAAAGAGTACTCAACACTTAAAGGGACCATGTTGAAAGAGTACTCTATGCTTGAAGGGAGCGAACAAAGCACCTGCCCTTAGAACAGTCTCGCCCAAGCAAAGAGCCGCGCCCCCCCTAAGAGGCAACGGCATTGAAAATGAATGGCATGACAAACGAAGGACAGTTCGTAACCACAGGATGGAACTGTAAAGGACAACAAGACTGGAACAACATGACTCATGGCGAGTGACCAAAAGCGAGCAACAGAACGTTCACCACACCCCCCACAATGACCTATGATCTGTAGCATAGTCAAATAGAACCCCAACCCAATCGACTGCAGCATAGACAAGGAGACCCCAAGGTAATGGGGAGAAACAGACGAGGGCGGAGGGAGGATGGTAGAACATGAGAATCTCCACGACGGAAAACCAGGGCGGAAGACCATTGAAAAGCACGTAATCTAGCCACCCAAAACGAGAATGGGTGGAGAGCCAATGTGCCAGAACAGAATGAGACACCCTGCCCCAGAGGCAGGTGAACTAGAGTACCCCTCAAGAAGACCAAGGCCACCTGTAAGGAGGCAAGTGGGCAGAACCCCACCTGGAAAGCCCTCGCAGAACAGGGAGGATGGATGGGCGTTAAGGAATCTGCGGCTAGACTGTCTCTACCAGATACATCGTTACCAAAGTTAAGTAACTCGTTCATCTGATAGAGACATCTAGCCACAGATTCCTTAACTAAGAATAGATACCAAAGCCATACCCCATTGGAGGAGGGTCTGCGACTGAAAACCCACCAAGTTCCAAAGAGAACTAAGCTGTCAATAACATACTAAAACACGGTGGGGACAGCAAATGCCAGCGCGGCTGACACCAGACCTATGAAGCTCCGCAGGGGAGCTATAAAAATGGGGAGGCAAAGGCAGAATGCCATAACTGCTACGAAAAGAGGGAAACTAAGTATAGGATCCCAGGATTCGTAAGAGACAAAGTCCCAACGAAGGGACTTCAAACAGTATGACAGAACACACAATTTGAGCGGCATAGCATCAGGTGCCAGCAAATGAAACACCAGGGGCTGAAGACATCATGCCGAGACATACAAACTACGACCACCAGGAGATACGTCGATGTGAATTACAAGAATACACGGACCAGACATCATGTACCGCGAAAACGACACCACACAATGCATAGCCAATGAAGCGTAAAAGCAACAACCTGTGCGCGTTGACAGAAGGCGGGCGCAGAATTAGGTAGACAACCAGTCAACCACACCCACAGGTGCAATGACCAAGGGCCACCGGCAAGCCGGACACACCCATGCTATCTCCCCTAGGTGGGAGCGAGAGAGAGCGAGAGCAAATCTGGGACAATCCCCAAGAACCACCGCAGGGAAACCCCGCATGCATGCCAGTCCTCGCGTGTGCGTACACAGCACTAAGAAATAGACGAAAAAGTCAAGAAAAAGACAACCAAGGGGAAACTGGAAGAGTACCCCTAGAGAATAGAGAGTCACCCAAAAGGTACAAACGGCACCGATGGGAAACGTATCAGGACACAGGTTCATCCACAAAAGAGGGCGACCCCAACCCCCCGATCGGGAAGGAAAGACCGAGTCATCGCGGAACAGGCGGGATACTGACCACCACACTAAGGAAGAAGGAGTCAGAAACCCTCAGACATAGAATGTCTGAAAAAGTATATATATATATATATATATATATATATATATATAATCTATCTCGACACGAAGGGGAGCAGGAAAGACCAAGGGGCTATCCTTTCCGGAACAGAACAACAACAAAATGAATGAAAGTGGAACTACTAAAGAATCCAATAATCTGATTATCAGTCTGTCAGACTATGTATTGGACACCAATGAAAAGAATATTTTGAATAAGGGCCTGACCTTCTGTCCCGAACAACATTATGATTACGTAGAGACAAGAATCGATCTCTACAGATACATCAGGAAATTAAAATTAACAAAGTTCTTCTCTAGAACAGGAATGGTAGAAAGACCTAGTACGACTGACCAACTAGAAAACACTAACCTAAATATTGAAGATATCGAATTTAAAAACAACATGATCTAATGATGAATTTACCCGACAATGAAATGACAATCTCAAGTCCTGGAAGATCTGAATATCACTACGGACAAACAAGCACTGGTTTCAAACCCAAACGAAATTCTGCCCATCATTGAGCTCTGAAACAAAATCGACTTATTACATGACTTAGTAATAGCAGATCTTGAAAGCATGGAAAATGTAACATCTAGGAAAGAGAATCGGACCAGAAATGAGAGAACTGCATTACAAAAACTTATGGCAAATGATAAAACAATCAACCCGCTGACAAGGGCGGGAACGTGGTGATACTCAACACGGAGGATTACATAAACGAAGCCATGAAACAACTTAATCAAAAAAACTACATGAAATTGTCATCAAATCCACTTAATGTATTAACATTGGATTTAGAATTAAAAATCAAAGCATGGAAAAACAAAGGACTCCTCAATGAGGAGGTAGCCAAGTTTCTTTTCAATGATAGCCCAGTGATGCCGACCATATATTTTCTGCCGAAAGTTCATAAGACCCTAATAAATCCACCTGGGAGACCCAGCGTATCAAGTTGTAACACTCTCTATGAAAATCTCAGTGTACGTACACCATTTTCTCGCACCTATTGTAAATAATCTCAGTTCCTACATCAAAGATACGGGGGACTTCTTGCGAACTTTAACCAATATGGATGGCAAAAAGGCTTTGTATTAATAACCATCGACGTAGTGTCATTATACACTTCCATTGATCATGAGATTGGGCTTAAAGCTGTGGGTTACTTTATACGGTTAAAAGAAATATTCCCTTTGGATGGGACATATGTTCAACAATTCACACTCATCATATCACCATACTTATATTCCACACATACCGTCCTCATCAATGATTAAGGCACTTATAAGTCGACGACTATTCTTGTCAAAATATTAATATATTTTAATCAATATAAAAGTGTACAATTATGTATTACACAAAGAATTTGGTCACATTAAAAAACACATGAATTCATATACATAGTAAACAATGATCAAAAATACACAATTAAAAAAGGAGAATATGAAAAGACAATTCACTATGTCTTCTAAATGTTAATTTGGGTATATACATAGACAGCATAAAGCATGGATCTAAATTCCCTGTCAATAACTTGTTGCTGACTCTTCCAAATTTAACACAAAATATACTCTGGGCGTCAAAGGCGAAGTGGGTAACGCTTTTCGTAAAATGTAAATACGAAGAGAGCAGGACAAAACATGTGTCTTTTAACATTACAGATACTATGAAAAGCGTTACCCACTTCGCCTTTGACGCCCAGAGTATATTTTGTGTTAAATTTGGAAGAGTCAGCAACAAGTTATTGACAGGGAATTTAGATCCATGCTTTATGCTGTCTATGTATATACCGAAATTAACATTTAGAAGACATAGTGAATTGTCTTTTCATATTCTCCTTTTTTAATTGTGTATTTTTGATCATTGTGTTTACTATGTATATGAATTCATGTGTTTAATGATGTGACCAAATTCTTTGTGTGCAATACACAATTGTACACATATTGATTAAAATATATTAATATTTTGACAAGAAGTAGTAGTCGACTTATAAGTGCCATAATCATTGATGAGGGCGGTATGTGTGGAATATAAGTATGGTGATATGATGAGTGTGAATTGTTGAACATATGTCCAATCCAAAGGGAATATTTCTTTTAACCTCAGTTATTGGGTGCTCCATCCCTTTGGATTTAAGAGCCCCCTCTCCTTGATTTCAAGGTTACTTTATACGCCAAAGAAATATTCAGGAATTAAGACACTGAATTGTTGGTGGAAATGACCGAGCTATGTTTAAGGAATAACATCTTTCTCTTCAATCACCAAGTGTATACCCAGAAGTGCGGAACTGCCATGGGCGTTTCATTTTCACCCAGCTACGCCAACCTTACTATGGGTTGGTGGGAGAAGTTCGTGGCATGGAGTGAGTAAAATGAAAGGTATACATCTAAAATCGAGCTATGGTTAAGATACATAGACTATCTTTTTCTGATCTGGAATGGGAGTATGGGAGTATGGAAGATATTAAAAAATATTTCGAAATCTTGAACAACATGGGACTGAAATTCACGTACAACATGAGCGTAAAACAAGTCCAATTTCTGGACGTATTGGTGTATATTGAGGAAGATCAAATCCACACCAAGCTATATCGGAAGCCGACTGCCACGAACAGTATACTCCACGGTGCAAGCTTTCACCCAGCACAACTGAAGAAGAGTATCCCATACGGGGAGTTTATCAGGATGAAGAGAAACTGCTCGCATACTGAAATAGCAGAAAAGCATCTGAAAGAAACAGAACAGAGATTCATAAAGAGAGGCTACAAGTATAGGGATGTAAGAGAAGGCTTGGAAAAGGCAAAGAAAATCCCCAGAGCAAAAACACTCAGAGACCGAGATACAACCAAGGAATCAGAGGACACAACTAGATTGATCCTAATGTATCGCAAGGAGAGCTACAAAATTGTCAATATTCTTACTAAATATTGGAATGTCCTGGTGAAAGATCCTGATATCGGGCAAAAAATTGGAATAAGACCTATGGTAACATTCCGAAAAGTGCCGTCCCTCAGGGATAAATTAGTACGAAGCCATTTCTCCACAAAGAAACAAACAACGTGGTTGATGGAGAAACAAAAAGGCTTCACACACTGCAATAAATGCAAAGCGTGTAAGATCGGCACGAGCACCAAGATGAAAGATTTGAGGAAGGACATTCCAAATCAATGAGAAAATAACATGCGAGACAACATATGTTGTATATATGATCGAATGCACATGCGGCCTACGCTATATAGGAAGTACAATCTGTCCTTTACGAAAACGGATCCTGTAACATATGAGAGCGATCCAGCATGGGGATATGAACTACGCAATAGCGAAACATCTGCACATCCAACATAAAACTAACTGGCAAGATATACGATATTTTGGAATTGCAACAGTCCCTGTAAATGAGAGGAGGAAACCGGACACTCAAGTTGAGGAGATTAGAGTCGCGTATGATCATCAGATTTAAGACCAAGACTCCGTAAGGTTTGAACGGAGACGAGGAGCTACATATTCATCTGTAGTGAGCACCTATCTACGCTGGAGGAATCAGGATTTACACATAGAATAAAGAAAGACCTGTGAAACAGGGTACAAACCCTGAAATATCCACTTAGGAAGGATGCAAAGTGAGGATATGAAAAAAATCTCTGGCTGGAACACGAAGGAGAGAAAAATATAGGGTACCCACCGTAATAGGACAACCTATGAAAAACTGGGAACAATATAAATGACTCGAGTCAGGAAAAGGGTGGAAAAAAACACCCAAACAAATGATT